>JAQQAC010003801.1:26727776-26787668 GCA_029783875.1 Phataginus tricuspis | reverse complement strand
GTGGAAAGCAGTATGGAGGTTCCTCAAAAAACTCAAAATAGAAATACCATTTGACCCAGGAATCCCACTCCTAGGAATTTACCCCAAGAATGCAGCAGCCCAGTTTGAGAAAGACAGATGCACCCCTATGTTTATTGCAGCACTATTTACAATAGCCAAGAAATGGAAGCAACCTAAGTGCCCATCAGTAGATGAATGGATTAAGAAGATGTGGTACATATACACAATGGAATATTACGCAGCAATAAGAAAGAAACAAATCCTACCATTTGCAACAACATGGATGGAGCTAGAGGGTATTATGCTCAGTGAAATAAGCCAGGCCGAAAAAGACAAGTACCAAATGATCTCACTCATATGTGGAGTATAAGAACAAAGAAAAAATAAATAAATAAATAAATAAATAAATAAATGAAGGAACAAAACAGCAGCAGACTCACAGAACCCACGAATGGACTAACAGTTACCAAAGGGAAAGGGACTGGGGAGATGGGTGGGAAGGGAGGGATAAGAGGGTAAAAAGGGCATTACGATTGGCAGACATAGGGTGGGGGGGGCACGGGGGGGACTGTACAGCTCAGAGAAGACAAGTAGTGATTCTCATCTCACTACGCTGATGGACAGTGACTGTGGTGGGGTTGGTGGGGGGGACCTGGTGAAGGGGGGAGTTCAGTCATCACGGTATTGCTCATGTAATTGTAGGTTAATGATACTAAAATTAAAAAAATATATATGACAGTGTCTTGAAGAGCCTTTAAACTATATAGTGTGATAAAAATATGAGGTGGAATTACAGAGTTGTAGAATCTTTGAAGTCCAGCCCTGCTGTGAGGCCTAGGGTGCCGAAACCTCAGATACAGCCTGTGGACCTCTAGGCCTTAACCTCTGAAACCAGTTTAAAGATATTTTTAAGCGTAGATCCCCGAGGCCCTGTGATGCAAATCTACCTGTTTCACCTACTTCTCTTCTGCCCTAGCCCCGAGAATCCGGGGTTCTGCTTTGATGACCCTGTTCTCTTGCCCCTTCCTGTCATCGTCTTTTCTAGTACAGCACACCCCTAGTGTCCCTGATTTAACACAGGAAATTGTTCTATAGTCTGGAGAAGCACTAGTGTAGACGTGATATATAAAGTAAGCTTCTGATAGTCTTATTCCCAAGCATAGTTTGGCACAAGTTTGCTCAGCCCAGGCTTTGGTACTTTTTTTATACCCCCCCCTCAGAGATTACCCTGTTTCCACAGAAGCCACCTCCTCCTGCGTTTCTGGTTGCCTCTTTCTATAAAAACCTGGAGAGGAAGAAATAGTCTTTTGGCACAAATGTCTGGCATCATTAAAACCTTGTCGTGAAGAAGTTCTGATGTCCTATTAAATCCTCCAGGCACCTTCATCCCCAGCAGAAACCGGGGGGTTTCTTATTTCTTATAGCTTTTCAAGTTTCATACCCTGTGTTTCCAGTATCCTGCCATTCCCTTCCTTTTCTTTCTCTCATTGTCCTTTTGAGAAAACAGGGACAGCTTATAGATCAACAATATTCTTTCTATAGGACTAAGATAGCCAGGAGGGGTTGTTTTCTCCCAGGCGGAGAGGTTGCTCTGCGGGGCCGTGAGCATCTTGTGCTCTTGTGCGGAGCCCGGACATGAAGTCTTCCCTGTCATAGGAACCAGCGCCACCAGGCCAAGTGGCCGTGAGTCTGAGCTGTGGACTCTATGTGAATAGTCAGAGCAGCAGGAATTTAGGCCCTGCTAAAGGCTTGGCATTTAGGGACGGTTCCCTTTTTTTTTTTTTTTTTTTTGTATCATTAATGTATAGTTACATGAACAACATTATGGTTACTAGACTCCCCCCATTATCAAGTCCCCACCACGTACCCCATTGCCGTCACTGAGGGACAGTTCACTTTTAGGACCACAGTGTTTCCTAGGTTAATCTCTCTTCGCTTTAAGGTTAACCCCTAACCTTTAAGGAAATTTAAATGGCTGGGATAGCAAGATAACAGATTGTTTAAACATTTTCCCCATCTCCTGCCTCAAGTGTATTCTTTTTCTTAATAAATAAACCCTTGTCTGGATTTCAAAATATTCTGGCCCAGCTCCAGGGAAATGAGCTTTCCTACTTGACTTCATTTGCTTCATGCCATTGTTCAAGAGAACAATGACCGTGATTTCCCAGTTTATTAAAACACAAGCGTTGGTACCACTGAGGAGATGATGCCAAATAGATTATTTTGTTCAGCTGTTCTTGCTCCTGTCGGGCGGTGCTTCTTTTTTTCCATGGGCAGCCCTCGCCACAATCCCATTTTAATTCAGTGCATCAAAGCTGTGTGTGCTTGAAGGTGAAATCGTGTATATTCCCCCGTGAAGGACTGACAGGCCTCACTGCAAACCACTTGTAAGCCATCTTGTCCCCAGGGGAAGGGGCCAGTGGGGAGTTGAAGTGTGGGTGCATGGAGGGTGGAAGGCGGTGGGAAACAAAACATTAAAACCACACTTGTTTTCCTGAAATCCTCCTTTCCTGAGCTCATCAGTCTCTTTCTCACCCTCCTACTTGGAACACAGATTTTATGGTTAAAGTAGGAGAGGTGGTGCAGAGCTACCCAGACAGATAACCTAGATCCCAGCGCTCCTACAGGTTTAATTGCCTGTGGAGGAGTCACTGTGGAGCCTTCTGCAACAGTGTTGTGCCTACCGAGAGTTTACCGATGTCATGTTCACTTTACCCTGGAGTAAAATCTCCTCTAAACAGGAGTGAAATTTTATTTTTTCTGAATGTAGCCATAATGTCAAGGGGTAGACACACTTTGTTGAATCATTAGGGGACAGAAGCCTTGATGTGAAATGTCTGTTGACATGTATGCACATTTAGTATTTATTTCTGTGCCCCATTGAACTCTGCTGAATAGGTCAGGTGACAGCTTTTATCTGAAAGTCAGTCTTTGAGGGTCCACTGAAGCATTGGCCTGTGTGTGAAAAAGAGAGATTGGTGGGTTTTTTTCAAACGTAAGGGAAAGGGAAAAGTAACTTCTTAAATTCCTGGCTCTTAAAAATCTATTCTTTTGCAAAATTCAGACTTGCCTTGGGACTTAAGGGACGTTGTAAATGGTTGTATTATTTTAGGAAACACAACTGAGTAGTTTTTGAGCATCTTCTAAAATAATAAGATACAGTGCCTCCCCGTGTGGGAACTCTTTTGCACCCTGTTGCCCAACCTCTGCCTTTTGACCCTGCTGCTTGGTGACGAGATGATGAGCTTTTCTTCAGTCTGCCTAGGTTTCCTTACACAGCAGCAGAAAGCTTTAAGCTTCCTTAAAAGATGTTCTTAGAATTGAGAACATTCGGGTTTAATTGTGGGTATGAGTTTTGTAAATATTTTTTCTTAAAAAGTTTGTTTTCTTAGTGCTGTCCAAAGTATCTATATATTTTCTCATAGGAACTTTAATGTTTTGTGGGTGTGTATATGATTACATATGTTTTATCTTTGGAGTAAAATGTTATAAACTAACGTTGATTATTTAGGGAGAAGCTAATAAGTAGAGCTTTCCAGGATAAGGGAACCTAGAGACCCAACTGTCCAACTCACTGTTGGCTCTTTAGGGATGAGAAGGTAAAATCTGGATTCAGGGGATGTCATGCAAGAGGAACAAATGCATTATTTTCGGAGAGACTCAACACTTTAACCTGTTTATCTGATAAATACTTTCTAAACACTGTATCAAATGCCTGAAATAGAGTAGGAAGAGAATCAGGGACAGAAGTTGATCAACTCATGTAGTTGTGCTACTTAGTAGTTCATATAGGGTTTTCTGGGAGGAAGAGGGCACAAGTAATGTCAAAAAGAGAGGTTTGGGAATTATCTGTGTGCTTTATGACTTAGGTATTTATGACTGTTTGGCATACTGTCTTCAGGTTTCTCCAGAAAACATTTTCTCTGTTTCATACACTTTAGTAGGTCTTCCTGAGGAATATCTGTTTTACACAGTCAGAGGGATTTGTAATAATGAAGCTTTAGGACTTTGGTTTACATGGCACTTTCCTACTTCTGAATATTCCACCAGGAGTGAGGATAAATAAAATAATTGGTTTGAAATAGCAAAAGTCAGTAAGTACTTTTTTTTAAAAAAGGTTGTTAAATTATAAAAGTGATGCATGCTCAGTTTAAAAACTAGAGAATACAGAATTGCAATGAAGAAAACGACAATCACCTGTTATTCCAAAGTTGTGGAATTCAAAATAAAAATAAAAGTTTTGATTTCTGGTCACTACTTAGAAGCCAGAGTGAGCATTTTACTGAGATGTTGTGGTTAAATGAGCTGAACAATGAGTAATAATCCAAGAAAACACAGTCAATTTTTTTTTTTGCTCAAGTTGTTGCCACTGATTCAGTGTATGACATCTGTAAAGACTTACATAAATAATTGTTGATTGAAAGAAAGAATAAATAAATAAAACAGAGTTGCCTGCTTCAGGCATTTACTTAGAGGGATGAAAATGAAATCCTTAGTACTTACAACGTTTTTTTTTAAAACCCCAAATCCTCTCTATTATCAGTAATTAAAGTGAAATGGGACAAGAAAGTAGCTTTGAATCCCAGGAGTTTAATGCTAAAACAATGTTAATTTTTTTTCAATGATGGAAGGGAAAGAGGAAAACTCTGGTGACAATGAAGACGGGGTAGGGGAGCTAGCGAGCAAACAGGCAGGTCAGTGACGTGGAAGATAGACTCTCCATCTCGGTCTCACTGGGCATCCAGTTTATTCACAATCACATAGCATAACGGAAGTAGGTTTCGGTGGCAGATCTGGCGGCCTCCCTTCAGGTCCCTGGGAGCATAATAGCTCAGGGAGGTTGACTGTGGCAGGAGCAGGAGGCCGGACGCTGACCCCTGCCGGGTTGGGCTGTGTGAACGCGTCCCGGCCAGAGCTGGCCGCGCTACAGAGAAGCCGGTGGTTTCCTGTCGCGTGTAGCAGAAGAACAGGGACAGTCTTTTGATTGTCTTGCTGTGTTGTGGCTGTTGGTGCTTTTAGATCCCTTCTGGAATGACTTTCCTCCTGAAACACACTTATCACGAGTTTCCTATGTTTTAACCAAACAAAGACCTTCAAGATACCAAAGCAGGGATGTTTGTCATGGTAACTGGGAAAACTTATGCAAGGACGGATGCGTGTCTCTCATTTTCTTTAATCCGTCAATTTACTGACATGCCTGAGACCTTGAGTAGTGATGACATTGCATTCTGAATTTTTTTTGAGTAAATGAGGCAAAACACGGAAAAGAAATTAGAGAGAGGACTCTAGTTCACTCTTACCTGGAGAGGTGTTCTTTGCATTTCTGTTTCTGTGTAGTTATTTTTCATTATGGGATGACTTGAGGTGGATATTAGTTGCTCAAGTACTGTGACTAGCATCGGCTCTTTAAAAAGTTTTTGGAGCATGTAACAGGCACAAAAGAAAGTACAGGAGCAAACCGCCGGGAGGAGGAGGTTTATTTGTGTCCAGATCTCTGCTCCCCCTTTTTGTTTCTAGACACACGTAAAAGAAAGGTAGCCTCGCCTGCTCATGGCACTTCATGCAGTGGGAGATCAGGTGGGAAGAGAGGTTGAAACTAGCCTTTGGAGGATCTTTGAGTCGGGATGCTTGTGGCTGTGGATCAAGAGGACCTCAGAAGTGAAGGGGTTTGGCTGGCTCGCATAGCAGGGTTTCCGGGAGGGTGTTCAGGTGTGATCTGAGCACAGCTGTAGCTGTGGCCCCTTTCTTCATGCGCTTGTTCCTGCTGTGTCTGCACCGTGTTCTTCCCCTTCACGGCCGCCTCTGTCCTGCTAATGAAGTGGTGGCAGTAGCTCAGGCTTCACACATGCCCATCGCGCCTTCCCTAGAAGAGGTTTCACTTCGCTCCTCCACTCCCAACTCGTGTCCTGAAGAATGTGGGAAACAAAAATTAAGTCTTGGCTCTGATTAGACCACTTTAGGTCACCCTTTTCTGAGGCCCAGCCTTGAACCGTCAGTGTGGCAAGGAATATGGGATTAAAGTGTTTGGAGGCCAGTTTGGGATGAAACTACAGGGCTGATACAATGGAAGAGGGAGGGAGGTGGCTGCTAGGAAGGAAGCCAGCTGAATGCTAGACTAGGTAGAGGGCCCTGTGAAAGACAGGGAGAGCGAGCCCAGAGGCTCTGGGCAAGAGAATGCCAATGGCACACGAGAAGCTTGCTTCAGGAGCATCACGGGGGCGGAGGGGGGTAGAATGGCATGAAACTGGGAAGAGACTAGAAGTGGGGGAAGCAGTTAGGTGATTGTTCTATAAAACAGACTAGAGGGGAGAGCCTGAGTTAGGGTGGTGGCAGTGGAGGTACAGTGGGAGTGCAGAAGAGAGGATGGACATAGGAGGGAGGATGGGCATGAAATGGCTTGGACTTGGCAGCCTTACTGTGTGTGAGGTTAAAGGGGAGATGAGACATACGCAATGAAATTTGGGGCCCAAGCAACTGGGGTAGGATAGTGTCATTCGTAGAGGGGAGGAGCACATAAGTTCAGAGGGCTGAGTACGTCAGTTTTGAATTTGTGGTACTGGTGGGTGGGGTGTGACTATTTTCCTTTACTGCGGGGGGCATTAAAACCACCTTCTGCACATCGCATCACGATGGTAGCGATCATGTTCAAGGATGTGTGCAGACAAGGAGTGGAGTTGGAACTTGAATTCAGGGCTTCAGGCCCAGTTCTGTGTTGTCTCCATAATGTCACACTTAACTGTTTATAGACGTAACTCGTGCATTCCTCGTCCCCCTTGCCCTTCCCTCCCTCCTGCTCTCCTTTCCTTTAAGGGAACCAAGAATGTGTGCATGTTAATTTAAATCTGGGTTTTAAACCTGACTTATAGAAAATAAGAAACTGCCCAGGGTACAAGCCGAGACGTATTTTTGAGTTAGGATAATTTGTTGGGCATTGATTAATAAGTAGCTTCCTTCTTCCCGGCAGAGCCTGTGTTTGTAGCTAAATGCGCCGCTGTCTCCGACATCTGTCACTGGCAGACTCCGGCAGTGCACTCAGCATGGCTCTGCCTGCCGCCGCGGGGCAGAGAAGGTGCTCCTGGGCATTTGGGGGCATGCTCAGCAGTGACCGTCTAACCCTTTTGAAAGTCTGTGGGTCCTCATCCGGGTTCTAGAGCACCTAGAATGTTCTGGTCATCTGGTGCTAATCTAGAATTTACCTGTTCCTGGGGGTGCACCTGTGGTGCTTTCTGTAGCGCCGGGTGGGATCTAATTGCTCGATAAACATTAGCTCTTGTCCTCCTTAACGAAACTGATTGGATTAGGTCCCAGGCACTAGGACAGCATTTAAGGTGTGGCAGGAGATCTTCTTTAGACAAAGACAATCCCTGGAGTTGTGTCCTTTTTTACTGACAACTAACGTTATCCATTTTAAATGCATGACATATTTGTGTATCATTTTCAGAAGACAAGAAGACTATGTTAAGCCTCATCCCTTTCCCCAGCCTTCCAGTTCCTTTCCCCAGACACAACCACAGATCTCCCCAATCTGTGTTCCCGACACGTTTCTTATTAATCTTACTACATACTCTCACCATTGAACTTCGATGTAGTTCTTACCCATGCTATGGCCTTTCTACCTCACTTTATTTAGTAATGGTAATAATCAAGGTATATTGTTCAAGTTATATTTTTTAATTGTTTATAGCAGGTCAGTACAATCCCTAGTTTGCAGTTGGCAGTCAGGTTCAGAGATGTTAAGTGAATTGCCTAAATTGCATTGCTAGTGGCAGAATTGGAACCAGATGGAAGGTTCTTCTGGGTCTAAATCCAGGCCCCTTTCACTACAGAGGAATTTAAGCATTCTGATGTGTACAAGAGCCCACCTCTTTAATTTGATGCAAAGCAATGCACTTAAACTTACAGAGAGCAATAATAAACCCATTGTATATTAATATGAATCACATTCTGAGTGAAAACAGTCAATTTTGGGCCACACAAGAATTAAGATTTTGTTGGCTGTCTGTCTGAGGACTAGATTATCTACATGTCGCTGACCAGCGGCCGGGTAAGCAAGACACGCAGGTTGGTCAAGAGGGCTCAACAACATAAATGTAAAAGGACTCACAGATACAAGCCTTTATTTTAATAGTTGAGAATTGTCCACAAGTGTGACTGCACATGTGTCAATAAAAGTTTTACTTAAAAAACATTTATTATCTGAAGAGGCACAAAACACACGTTTTGATTTAATGAACCTTTTTCTTTGATAAGATACATTTCTACACATTATGAGACATGGCCTTGGCTTTATGGAGTCTTGCTAAGCTAAGTGGAAGTTCTTACGGGTTATGGTGGCAGAGTAGGAAATCATCCAATATAGAGTGTGTTGTGTTTGCTTAAAAAATTAAATGTAAACCTCTTTAGTGTGGAAAGTTTCAAACATACAAAAGAAGAGAAAATAGCATAGTGGATCCTCACGTGCCCACCGATGAGCCAGCTCAATGCCAATACTATTTCATCGTCCCCTTCCTCCCTCCTGGCTCCTACCTACAACTACAGAATTACTTTGAAAAAATTCCAGATTTTATGTCACTTCACCCATAATGTTTTTTAAAATATGTATCTAAAATGTAATATTTTAGAAAGTGTCTCTAACGATAATGATTCTTTGGTGTATACTTAAAAAATGAATTTTGATTTTCTGTTTAATCTACAGATCCCAGTTACAATTTATGTATTGACCAAACCATGCCTTAGTCTCATTAACCTAATGCACCAGTTAATCTAGAAGTAAATCTTATGTGTGCTTTTAATATTTTTAGAGTTATATTGACCAGGTGGAGAAAGACAAATGCCATGCAATTTCACTTATTTGTGGAATATAAAAACAAAGCAAAACAAAATGAACAAAACAGCATTAGACACAGAAGTGACTAGTGGTTACCAAGGGGGAGAGGAGTGGGTGGTGGGGGTGGAGGACAGGCTGTTGAACCACTGTGATGTACATTTGAAAATTAAAAAAAATTTTTTTTTCTAAAGTTATATTGACATCGATTTTGAGGAAGTAGAAGGATCTTTCCTTCGACATCTTTGTTATAAAGAAGCTTGTCAACATCCACATAATTATATTAGTTAACTCTTGCTGCAGAGCAAATTCTCCTAAAATGCAGCCCTCCAAACAAGCCCCTGTTACCTTGTGGCCTTCCGGAGCGTCAGGAACCCAGGGGCGGCTTAGCTGGGAGGGTCCTGCTCGGAGTGTCTCCTAAGGTTGCAGTCAGGCTATTGCAGGGGTGCGCGGTCGTGGCTGCGGTGGCTGCAGTTCCCGCTTCTGAACTCCCTGCGTGGTCGTTCGCAGGCCCGTATTCCTCACCACCTGGGCCTCTCCGAGGGCCGCTGTGCGTCCTCGTGACATCGCTGCTGGCTTCCCTCGGAGCAGGTGATGAGAGAGAGGCCCACGAAGGAAGCCACCGTGTGTCCTCACCTCTGAAGTGGCGTTCGGTCCTGTCTGCCTTACGCGGCTGCCACGCAGACGAGGGTGAACACCAGGAGCCGGGATCTTGGAGCGCCACTGGGCAGTGTTAGGCTTGTCAGCCTCTGAGTTGGGCCTCCCAGTCTTCAGCAGTGATTTCGAGTAGAGTTTGCCAAAGCCCAGTGGGCGTGCGGGACCGGTATTGGCAAGAATACAGATCCGTCCTTTAGAGAGGCAGTATTGCAGGGTCTGAGAGCCGGTTCTGAAGCCAGACCGCTCTGGACAAGCTACTCAGGTTCTCCGCCTGATAGTAAGAGTACTGACTGCTCTTGGCATTTGCCGATCAAATGCTTGCAACAGTGCCTGGCACATAGTAGGTGTGCAAATGTTATTATTATTTTTATTGCTAAAAGAATGTGAGAACACAAGTGAATTTAGCCCCTCTTGTACTTGGGAAACAGGGTAGAATGTTGGGAGAAGAGTCTGGAGCGTGCTCGGGGAAGGGCGGCTCCCCCTCTCATGGCCAGGCGGTGTTGATTTGTATTTATGCTGCTGCCGACCCTGGACCATTAGTGTTTATTTTAACCTACTTTGTTTAAAAAAGAGTGGTTAGCTTTTGTAGACTTCCTGTGTTCATGTTCGTCGTAGTAAGAACACCTGGATTCGTGTTCCAGCCTCAGCAGTGTCCAGCACACAGGTATTCTTTTCTTTCCTTTAAAAAACAGTTTAAAAAAAAGAAATCCACTTCTACAGAGAAGTGATGGTAGCATTGCTCTTCAAAAAAGAAGAGAGAAAAGGGCAGTAGTGGAAGGGAACTGAGAAGTGCTTGATAAATTATGTAGGGAAGCATTTGCTTTTGGGCAGAAATATTGGTGTTCGGCAGCTGCTAGCCAACCCATCTGCACCCTTTTCATCATTCGTCTGAAATATTCATGGGCTGCAACAGTCCCTGCCTTGTTTCCATTCGTTCCTCACAGAGTCTCATCTTCCCACAGCCAATCTGGAGTTGCAGCGGGTCACCCTGGTTTTCTCTCCTTGTTGCTGTGAATGTCATCGGTAAAGAATAGACACTCAAGGAGAAGTTTGTGTAAAACTCAAAGTCTCTCCCAATATAAACTGTGCAGCAGATTCAGTAATGCAGGAGTTGAGAGCAGACAGTTGCTAAAGTAATCACTGAAGTTCAGTCTGCTGGAAAGTATACTTTAAACAACTCTGAATCTGAATCTCTTCTGATCATTAAGCGGTACCCTTCATTTTCCTTGAAGAAATTTTATTTTTGGTAGAGATAGCATATGATTAGTAAACCTAAAAATTTTTCTTTATAAAAGGAATCTACATGTTAGTAATTTCTCAGAGAGCTCTTGAAATCATTTAGGATGTAAATCAAGAGAGGTCATAAGTAATCATTTTATATTTTAAAGTTCTTTTACCTAGTATCATCAATACTAGGATTATTATCTAGCATTCAAAAGGAAGTTCTGAAAGTTAGTCTCATAAATTCCTCTCCAGGCTCACGAGACTGCTTTTTAATTGAATAGGAACTTGAGATTCACCTCGTTATTTCTACTTCTTTTTTAGAAGAAACTTTGCCACTATTTTGTAATGTCATTAATGTTTAAATATGATTTTCTTCCCTTAGCTCTCCTGTTTTACATGGGAAAACTTTTTTTTTTTAAAGGAGTTTGGCAGTTTGCATTCATACCGACTGCTGAGATTTTTACCTAGTTGAGTGATAGATTAAGATTTTAAAAACAGTGCGGTCAGTCTTTTCATTTTGTAGGTTAACATTGTGACAGCAGTTTTGAAAACTGGGGGCTGTTTGTGTCACAAATTTGTATCATACGGATTTTAATGTTTAATCTTCCTTTGGTTTCTCTTAGCTTTGGCCCCTTTGTCTGCTCGGGTCTTGCAAGCTGAAGAAACATAATGGCTTTACTGGGGTCAGTGCTTCCCAGAAACCTGGCTGACGCTAATGGTCAATAGGACCCATTCGCCACCTTTTAAACAAAGGATTTGCAGGCCTTGTGGGCTGCCCGTCTGTCCTAGGAAACTTTGTTTAGCTAACATGCAAAAAGAAAGTTTTCTTAGAGGTGGAAGGAAACCTTTTTCGACATAAGTATTTCAAATCTGCAAAAAACAGTTTGTAGATAAATACTTAGAGTGTATTTAGTTTTGTGCTATGTTACAAGTCACCTGATTTAGTTCCCATGTGTTAGGAAGAGATGAGTTGGACAGAAGTACTTGTCACTGAAGTAATTAAACTGAAGTTACTACACAGCAGCTTTGCTACAGTAGAAAGGAAGAAGCTGAAAATTAGTTGCTTTTATCACCTGTTATTTTCCTTCAGCTTATTTTTCTGGTAAAACTGCTATCATTACCCGGATCATACACAACTACAAGCAATTTATTTATTTAAAATTAAGCGTGTCCTTTAGGGAGTAATTCTGTAGTATAAAATATGTGTGCTCCTTATCTGTGGATTCTTAATTTGCCATTTTTATTTGTCAGGTAGACTTTTGGGCCCTAATGAGGTAGGGCTGGCCAGGGGTACCAGCATTACTTCTAAGCATATCTTTCCACCCTCCAAACTTGCAGCTATTAGTTCAGCACAGGTTCTGGAGTTTAAAGTGCCTGGGATTAAATTCCAGCTCTGCTTCTTAAACTTTCTAAACCTTAGTTTATCATTTCTAAAACAGGAATGTGTTTTAGCTCACCAAGTTGCTGGGTTGATAAGTGAGGTGGTGCACATTGTCTGGGTACATAGGAAACACCCAGTAAGTAAAATGTATTGCTCACCTTAACCCCTCAGCACCTAGGACAGTGCCATGCACATGATAGATGCTCACTGCACATTTGTTGAATGGGAGAACTTCCAGAATATGTGGCCTGTCAATGTAATTGATAACTGTATTGAAAAGAGGGGGGGGGAAGCTTATGTGTTTGATATTTGTACCTCATTTGACTGCAGTCTTTGCACTCAAGACCATATCAGGCCTGTTACAGGCCTAGTATTAGGCACACAGTACATGTTTGATAAATTGAGTTTTCATTCCTCCTTGAAATGGCAAGTTTTTCTGTTTGTCACTTTATTTTATGCTAAACAGTTTGGAGTTTTAGGTGTCATTTTTGAAAACTGAAGCTATAAATTTATGAAGTCAGACATTGGCAAATCACATCTCCAAGTGATGAGGGTTTTTTTGTTTGTTTTTTGTTTTTAGTTAAGCATCAAATCTCAGATAATCCTCTTTTCTTAGAGATAAACTGTTACAGGTGTGCAGAGCAGAAAGCATTTGATTTATTTGTATATGCCTGGATTGGGATATATTTTGTTACCATTTCTTTTTTGCCATGTGTGGGTAAGGAAATGCTTTGCTGTGCCTTACATGTGTTTCCCCCCTGGGACTCTTACATGAGTGAGTTCACAGCTGTTATGTCTGTGGCTCGGATAGGGCTTCTGAGTGTAGATTTTTCTTGGCAACCGATCTCCTCTTTCCTCCATCCCTGGCATATAGAGTTCTCTTTTCAGCTCCTTAAACATGACGGGGTCTTGACAGAAGGTTCTGGTTAATTCCCTACTCCCATCTTCTCAGGGGAGTACTCCCTCTAATTCTAGTACTTTCTTCCATAGTCATTGCTAGGTGAGATGAGTTCACCAAGAATAAGTTCCTTTTTTTTTTTGGCGGGGAGAAGGCTGGTTGCCTTACTGAAGAGGACAGACAGGGCAGGTGTCCCTGAGAAGTGGTCTCTGCACAGAGGCTTGAGGGATGTAAAGGAGTTACCCACGCAGGTATTTGGGATAAGTGCCCTTCAGGCTACGAGAAGGGAAGAGCCAAGGCCCTCATGGGGCTGTGGTGGTCGCCCAGCGGACGCCCCGTGGAGGCTGAAGGAGTGGCCAGGAGGGAGGGATGAGGCACGGGGACCACAGGAGGCAGAGGGCAGAGGGCTTTGTGTCACCGGAAGGGCCTGACTCTAAGGGAGATGGGGGGCCATCACAGAGTTTGGACTGAGGAGAGACCTCTGACTTTAAAAAAGACAATTCTTGCAGCTGTATGAAGACTTCATTTAAGTTGTAGGGGTACAAGGGTAGAAGCAGGGAGCCCTGTCAGAAAGCTTGCCATGATCTGGGGAAGACGTAGTGGCAGCTCAGAGCACATTGTGAGATGTGATCGGTTTGGGGTATATTTGGGATCTGAAGCAATAGGATTTCATTACCAAATGGTGGGGTGGGAGGGAAAGGGAGGAGTCCATGACAACCCCCAAGGTTTGGAGTTGAGCAGCAGAAAAGGAGATGCTGTCAGCCTAAACAGGGGAGACTGGGGATTGCTGCACCAAAGAAGGGGCGGAGCTGATCAGGAATTCAGTTGAGGCATGTGGGGTTTGAGATGCCTGTCAGATAGCTTGGACAAGTACGTAGGTAGACCTATAAATTTGGAATTAGAAAAGACTGAGCTGGAATTAATAAATTATGCATGTTTTAAAATGTTTGAGAGTGGATACGATCACCAAGGGAGAAAATGTAGATAGAGAAGAGGAAAAGGGCCAGAGATAGCATATGGTTAAAGCTGTATCAGTAAGCACACTTGAGACATTTTAGGGAAAAAATGACAAGTATTTTATAAAGGACGGCAAGGAAGGATGGCTGCGGCCCTCAGAGTATCTATTTTTTTCTTCCCCCTTTTCCTTCCCTTAGAAAATTCTTAAATTTTTTCATTTGGTGATAAGTTCAAGGTCAAAGTAAACACAGGGCCGACCCTTTCCCTGGTGGGCTAATGTCTTTTGACCTTGTTCCTTTCACTGCTTCATTGATGGTCTTCGATCCTTGATTGAACTTCAAGTATGTAAGTGCTAAAAAGATATGAGTAAGTGCCGTCAGATTCTTACGTTTCCATTTACACTTTTGGTAAGCTGGACAATGAAACAAATAGAGGCAGAAGAGCCTGCATGTGAACAATACATTAATATTATAAATTGTAAAATTACCAGCTGTTGGACATAGCAGGGTTTACATTTTTTTATGTTTTTATCTTTGCCTAAGAGAATTCCAAACAATTGTGTTTTTGCAACTTTCTGTGCTTAAGTGGTACATCATTATGAGACAGAGGGAGCTGCTCTAGCTGATGGAAAAACCTCGCTGGTACCTTCATTTAGGTGAATGGAGCTAATTCTGAACCATGATATGGCATAGGACACATAGCCTCTTTTCTTCTCTCTTCCATTCTGGGCTCCCGATTTCTAAGCTTGTCTTTGAATTTGATTTGTTGGGGAAAACAAATCAAACTTACGGAGAGTGGCTTGATTGGCTATCCATTCATTTCCTCTACTAATGGAAAGGTTCAATTGAAATATTGGAGACTAATTATTTTCCCTTCCCTCAGCAGTAAGGATTATCTACCAATATTATAATGATAGAAAGTTTACTTTTCATTTTTCACCTCTGGTTAAATCTTTTGTTCCAAGTTACGTATTTATCATTGAATTAATGTATATTGGTGATTAAATTACGGCTCTTTGAAGGGACAGGTGTCCTTCCCCCCCTCCATTCAGGTAATGCTTCAACAGTGTTGAATACATGGTGTCAAGAGAGTCTTAAATCACTCCTACTGAGGGATGAAATTGTGTTAGTTGCATTTGTTAATAAAAATCAGTGTCAGACTATATTCATGAGGTTTCCAGTTCGAAGAACCAGAGTTTCAAATGCTAAAATAAACTTTCAGTTGCTAAGTGGATGCATGGCTAATTCTTAGTCATTAGACTGATCTGTGTTTGGGCTTTAAATTAAGCAGTTCTTTATGGGGAGGGAAGGAAAAGAATTGATTTAGAGTATTGTGCAAAATGTATTTTTGTCCATCAGTATGAGTACTTTTATTGTTTTATTCATAGAGTAATGGGTTCAGAAAACTTCTAATAAAATTTTTTATTTACAAGGTCAGAATAAACCTTGTACATAAAATTTTGTGAAGGTTGGGTATAAACTGAATGACAAGGAACAGGAGATACTTAGACCTCGCATCTAAATTTTAGGAGTCCTAGGACAAACTTCTTTGGACCCTGGACTGCAAGTTTCCATAGATCAGAGAGCTGAGGTTCAGGTTTCTTATTTTGCTGTCCTTTGTGTTTCACTGGAATAATCTCTGATGGGAAAGCAGAACTCATGTCACTGTGAAGTGTCACCAGTGCAGTTGCCTTTTTGGTCGCTTTCCAAGCCCAGCAAAAAGAAAAAACAGAGGCACCGGGAAGCCCTCCGGGTTGGCACGTCACATATCAGGAAGTGTAGCTGGCCTAACAGCAGCTTCCCCTTGCACTGCTCTTCAGGCGGCAGTAGTGGCGAGCATCTCTGGGTTTAACGGGCTGCAGATATTCCACCGTCCAGCCTTCTCTCATTTCCCCTTTTCCCTGCTCTCCAAAAAACCTAATGTATGGCAGTCAAGGGGGTAGGTTTTTCTGCTTCTGTTTCTTTTCGATTGCACAGCTTCCTTGTTCACTAAGCCTTGAACTTGTTACTTCTACTTTCTGCCTTTTTTTTAAAAATGGACATAATTATATATTTTAACTGATTGCATTATATCATGCTTGATTTTGTAGAAAGTTCAGGTTATACAGGAAAATATAAAGAACGTAAAAAATGAACAGCAACTCACCTGTTAAGAGATAAGTACTGATACGTTTTAATGGACATCGTATCTCTACTCTCTGTACACAAAGGTACATATAAGTAATTTATATTTATTTAATATGTGATAGGTAACTTTTTAATATATATAACTTAAGTGTTTTTAAATTTTATGTATATTTAATAATGTTTTCACTAAAAAATACTATCTTAACCTTTTTAAAACTCAATAATATATTCTAAAGTGATTCCATTTTAGGTCTACATTATCCTTTAGTAGTAAAACACCATGTACTTTATGATGCACCCTTGTTTATTTATGTATTGTCTTCCTGTAGGTTGTTAGGTGGTTTCAAATTTTTTACAATAAGCAGTAGTGTGCAGAACTCCCTAGTAGGAATATCTTTGCACACATTTTTAATTCCCTCCTTGGGTCACATTCCTAGCGGAACTACTGGGTTAAGCAGCCCGTATGCTTTATTTTTTAAAGCATATTGCCAGATTGCCCTCCGTAAAGGGCATAAACTGTGTCAGTTTACTCTGACCAGTATTCTTAAAAGAATAGTATTAGTTTTGACATTTTGTTACCCTCCACTGTGTATTTTGTTAAGAAAATACACCCCACTGACATGCAGAATCTCTTTATTCTGCATTCTTAATAATGTTTTGGCAAAGCCTCTGCAATTCCCTGGTGTCATGAAATTCTTTTCTGAAAAAGAAGAGTGGCCTCCGATAGAAATCCATATGACCAAAAAATTAATTTTCTAAAAAAAAAAGAATGCATCGATACCATACTTAATGCTATTTTTGCCTTAAAAAATTTTTTTTTAATAATCTTAGGTTTCATTACAGTTTTCCTTAAAAGAATCGTAATTTGTTTTCTTAGAATTAAGAAAAAAGGCAGTGTTTTAGTGTCACAGGAAGCCTTGGCTATCATTGCTGATGGGAGTAACTGGTGCATTTTGACTTGCTTCTGAACTTTCTTACTGAAGCGATGATTAGAAATTGATCTTGGCTTTCATTACTGGTTATTGATCCTATCCTAAAAGGCCCAAGTTTTCAGCTACACCCAGTAATATATTCTGTGCATAAGGAGACTGTGGTACTGACCTTTGAAAAAATACATCGCCGTTAATGAAATTGGTCCCCTTGAAGGCATTCTTGCAGTAAAGGTCTATCCTTTTACCAAGAAGAGGATTGATTAATTACAGATTCTGCTCCAGCATGTAATGTGTAATATTTGGGAAAATGTCAGGCACTCATGAATTTAAGAAAATTTTCATGTGGGAAATTCTCTCACTTATTAATTGAATTGGTTTCCAAAAGGTTGTGAAAGTCAAGAGGGTCTTGTAAAGGAAATCAGGTTTGTTGAAGGGGCAGTGTCTCACATAAGGGGAAAAAACCTATTTTCACAATCAAATACTCTGGGTTTTTACTCCTGTTGGGAGAGTCACTTAACTTTTCCAGGCTCTCAGTTTTCTCAACTGAGTGGATAGATTCAGCTGCGCATCACAAAGTTTAATGGGCTTGCCCATCACCTGGGGATCTTATTAACATGCAGGTCTGGTTCAGTAGGTCTGGACTGGGCCTGAGGTTCTCCATTTATAATGCCAGTGCTGCTGACCCAGGTACCCCAATTTGCATAATAAGCAGCTGGATATGTTTCCTTCTAGCTCTGAAAGTGTGATTCTAACCTGAGTTATTGTAGACAGTAAGTCTACTATCTTAACATATTAAATATTTTTACTACCATAAAGTCTTCAAAACTTTTAAGTGTGCCAGTGAGAAATTTTTTTCTGATCGTCTTCAGATTTATTTAAAAATACTCCAGCATTCACTCCCTCCCTTATAAAGCTGAGAGAATAATACATAAAACAAGAATAACAAAACACTGATATTGTTGAAGCTGGGTGATGGGTCCATAGGGCTTTGCCGTATTCTCTGTCTTTAGGTTTATGTTTGAAAATGTATTTAAAAAAAAGGAAAAGTAAAACACAAACAAAAGTAAATGTGACTCTGCAGGTTCACAGACAGGTTTCATATATGGCTTCAGGCGCCAGTTTCTCAGGACCCACTGAGGAACAGGAAGCATGGCGCAGTGACCTGAGAAACCCTTTGAAGGAAAAAAGCCTAGTGACTGATGAAGCACATTTACTGGAAAGAGAGACACTCTAAGTGCCGTCCTCCATGTGCGAGTCTTACACTGTTTCTGTTAAACATTACAAATGTGTCTGGGCCAACTACACTTGCATGTGTTAGTGTGATATTTTTGGAAATTCACTCTCAAAACTGTAAACTCAAAATAGATTTTGGTTGCTGTTGAATGTATCAATCAAATGCTAATCACATTTTTATAGGACAAAAACACTTAAAAATAGGGTACGGGAAGGGCACATTGAACCAAGGTTTTCTACTATTCCAGGGGTCTCTTAGATGTGGGGTTATAATGTTACTTTTAAATCCAGAGTGATTTTACACTCTGTGCAGTAAAAACATGATTCCCACCAAATATGTATTTTTCAGGGAAGAATTGAAAACAAAATGGAGAAAAAATATAGCTGAGTGAGCTTTGTTTTGGTAAGGATTTGGGGAAATGATCAGAAAATGTTTATAGAATGACACCCTGTTCAGGAAATAACATTTTGACATGGGATAAACAAATATGCTCTAATATAAAGCAAACTTATCTAGATTAGGTATTATATACATCATATGTGTAGTTTATAATTTGAGGATAATATTTAAAAAGCACAAATTAATGCCAGGTTATTAAAGACAACTAGAAAATAAAGAAAAAAAAATCTGGAAGCATAAACCCCAGGCACAACTGTTGTTAATATTTCACTTTATTTCTTTACAGTTTTTAAATGTGATTTTATTTTTCTCCTTTCTTATATGTTTTCATCTTGTTTTTTCACTGAACATTGTAAAATATGCACTTTTCATTATTATGCATTCTTTTATAAATATTACCTGAGGGAAACAATTCTCTGGTCTGGGTAAAGACCTTCATGGTCTGCAAATGTGTAGTTTAGAAGTTATCTTATTATTTTGATTTCTTTTTAGGCTAGGTTCAGGTTGTCTATCACGTTGAGTAGAATGGAGATAGGAAGTTTTTTCCTTCTGGAGAGATCGAAGCAGTTGCAGGATCCAGTTGAGCCGGTATTGAACTGAAAGAGATGCTTAGATTCATCTTGGAAAGAATGTAATTCCAGGTCATGAGAGCCACACTAGGACCTTTAGTCTAGACCTATGATATCTCTGATGCAGGGATTCAAGACTTAGAATGCTCCTCTTACGGAAGTTATGCTTCTGAGTCAAACCCCAAAGTGAGCCTTTAGGGACAATTGGGATATGATATTGGTAATTCTTGTTACTTCAGGGAGTTCAAGTCTCAGCAAAAATCAGTTTACCGTAGGCCATAAGGACAAAACAAAAAATACGGATTAAGTGAGCTAATACAATACTAAGATCACTTCTTACCACATATTAAGAATATGAGTGTATGGTATTGCATGTAGAACCGAAGAGACTTTAAGTCATCTTTTATGTCTAATGTTATATTTATTAGGAGCTCTTTAGTTTGGGAAAGCACAGATTTCTCTGAACACTGAATAAACTGGACCAAGTTGGAAATAATGATTAAGCTAGTTTCTACCTCTCCTTCCCTTTCCCCTTGTACCCATTTAGCCTAGGCCTGTCCTTTTTTTCACCCATCTCTCTAATTTAAAACCTTTCTTTAGATACCTGGAGTAAAATGAGAGATGAGTCTTGGCTGATTATTAGAAGCAGGAGGAATTAGCTGATAATCTCCTGCTAACTCCTGACAGCAGCAACTTTACATTCAGCGTCCTGGGCTTGTATTCCTCTAAAGTTTAAAGCTTTCAGAAATAAATGTACTTTGTTCTGCTAAGGAAAGCCTGCAGTATGTTTGTGCGTGTTTGAACATGGCTTGAACTTGACTGCTTTTCTGCCTGTCATCAATACAATTGCTTTTAAAGGTGTGAAAGTGTGTATTCTATTTTTTAAATCCAGTAATTTTTCAACCTGAGACATTCCATTTGTGGTTTATTTTGATTTCCCAGTCTCTAGCAATGTTAATTTTTGAACCTGAAAGCTTTAAACTCTGTTGAGATCATGGATTGATTCCATTGAGAATGTAATAAAGTGTTGTAACCTTCTTTCTAGAAAAATGTATGTACATTCTAAATGTATATCATTTGAGAGTTTTCACAGATATCCTGAAACTTACCCATATAATGTTTTTAAAAACCATTGTTCCTCCTTAGGTATATTAGTAGTCTAGTTCCATTTAGTTAGTGTGTCCCATTCAGTTTTATTACGATTGAACTACAATGCTATGACATTTAATTTGCATAACACAAAAGTTCTAGATCTTCTATTTGGAAGCAGTTATTAAATAGAGAGGCACTTGTGCTAAATGGGTTGTTTTAGAAGGTGCAGAATTCAAAGCAGTGGCTACTTCTATGGTAAATATAGCTATACCTGCTTTTATCACTTTGTTTACTTTTAAAATGTAATATAAGATATTCCTAATAAAAATTGATAAAATTTTGTGTTGGACATTTTTTTAAAAGATATTTTCTTGAGTGATGGTTGTTTAATTCTTTTTTTTTTTAAATCTCATTTTAATTCTTGGAACGCTATTGCCAAACACTTAAGTGGAACCTTGGTCTTAAGTCTTAATCCCGCCGCAGGGATTCTGGACCTGCCCTATGACTAGCTGTATAAATTTTTAAATTTAGGGGAACCTGAAAATCTTCCAGGGGCTTTGAGTAGCATAGGCTTCTTTTGGTGGATGCATTTCCTTAAGGAAATGCTAGACCCATCCAATCTTAGCATGACCAAGTTACACAGTTTTCTCTAGTTCCGTTTTGCACTCGTGTCCACCACCTTGTGTTTTTATGGGTTGCTGTCACCATGTTTTCCATTGATGACCTAGTCCAATGTCATGACTTCAATATGGTCCCATATCAGCCCTCTCCTGATAAGTGCTAAATTTATATCTCTGGCCTAGACCTTTCTCTTGAAATCCAAACTTAGATATCTAACTGCTTTTGTAACATCTTCATTTTGAATCAGCATCTCAAAATCAGTATGTCTAAAACTGGATTCCTGTTATTTTCCCCTAAAAAGTAATCTTCCCTTTCTCAGTTGATAGTCCATCTCTCGAAAGCCACAGAGTCATTCCTGGTTCCTCTCTTTCACTACATGTTGAGTCTATTAGTGATTGTTGTCTCAACCTTCAAAATACATGCAGAACCCAGTTACATCTCACAAACTCAATGTCTGCCGTTGTTGGGCAGCTGTGTCTGGGGGGTTCTCTGCCTAAGCATTAGGTGAAACCTCAGCCTGCATGGGGGAGGGTTCTTGACTGTGATCAAGAAAGAATTCTCAAACAGGTTGGATGAGGGTAGGTAAGGAAGGAATTCATTAAAGCAAGAGTGGTAGAGCAGCCATGTAGGCAAGAGAGCAAGGAAGGACAGAGGGAAAAAAGGGAAGTTAATTAACTCCTGCTTGGTATAGGGCAGATCCATTGCCAACTCCTGAAGCCGGGGTCACCTGCTGTCCAGTGTCTGCATGATGTGGGAACTAAGCCCCAATACCCCAGGATTTGGATGAGCACTGGATGGAGTGAGATTATGTTCTGAGAACTTCCCGAAGGCAGAGAAAAGAGATTTGGGGGCAGGCTGCTAAGGAGCATGATCTTACAGCTGCAGTCCTGCCTGGGTCACCCAGGCAATGGGAACTTGCAAGCTCAGATCATTGGTATTAGTAGCCCTTCCCTACTTGTTTGAAGTAGGACAGAGTGAGGACTAGTGCCTAAGTCTAGAAAATTGAATGAAATAGCCAAGTAACAAAGATGCTCGCTGTTGGAAGGGTGCAGAGACAAAACACAGCAAGTTGAGCAGCGAGAAGGCTTTATTTAAGGCAAAGTTCACACTCGAAGAAAGGGAAGTGTGGGCAACCTCAGAGAGGAGGCGCACTTAAAGCTTAGGATTTGTGTCTTTTAAGGATTGCAAGGAATGGGGCAAAGGGCCACGGTGCGGGGGGCATAGGCTCGACATGTGGTCTCATGATACGTTTCTCTGGTGAGAGACATTGTGTCACCACCCATAGTCAGTCCTCTAGATACACTGTAAGATAGACTGAACACAAGGGGTTTATCGATCCTGTTCCTCTCCAGATGGTGGCCACCCACAAGCCCTGGGCACATGCCATTTAGGACCGCTTGCCCTGCCTTAAGGTAGGCTGTTGGCTGGTTACCATAAAGTATGTTAGGAATCTCACCTCCTAACTCCCTGGTTTTTAAAATGGAATCTTAGTCTTAAAATGGGGTCCCTCCCGTTCTTACTATGCTACGTATATCTTGGCATTTTTCATCACAGGCAAGGAAAGTCAATCATGATGCTGTGGCCTGCCCTGCCCGGCCTCACTACCGCCTGGTCAGTTGCTGTCTCCTCTTGTCTAGATCGCAGCTTCCAGTGTTCTGCCTCTTCCTTTGGGCACTCCTCCCCACCAATATTCTATACTTATAAAAAATATTTTTTCTGCAAAGTTTTATTTTGAAAAATACAAATCCACAGAGAAGTTGAAAGAATAGGATAATTAACACCCATAAACCCTTCCTGTTAGATTCACCTGGTGGTATGGCCATAATACCACATCGGTGATGTTGTGTAAAGAATATTCCTAATACAACCGCCAGAGTGATTCTTTTAAAACCTTGAGTTGGAGCACAGAACCCCTCTGGGCTGTCTCTCCTGCGGTGCTCAGGATGAAGCCAAGCCCTCCTGGGATCCGGCCCTCCCCTGCAGCCCCCAGTGCATATGTGCACCGTGCTGCCCCCTCCTGGCCACCCTACGCCCCACCCCCGGGGCTGTTGCTGACCGGTGGGGCATGTGCCAGCTCCAGGGCCTCTGCTCCAGCCGCTCAGGGGGCCCGGAGGGCTCTTCCTCCGGCATCCTCTGGCCGCCTCCTCTCCCACTCCGTGACCTTGCCCACATGTCCTCTTCTCAGGGAGGCCTTTCCGTACAGCTTCTAAAAAATTCCAAGTCTGCTAACCATCCTCGCACTCACTGCTCTCTTTTTCTTTATATATATATAATTTATTTTGGTATCATTAATCTACAATTACATGTGCAATATTATGGTGATTAAACTACCCCCTTCATCAGGTCCCCCCCACCAACCCCATTACAGTCACTGTCCATCAGCATAGTGAGATGCTGAAGAATCACTACTTGTCTTCTCTGAGTTGTACAGCCCTCCCCATGCCCCCCGCCAACATTATATCTGCTAATCGTAATGCCCCTTTTACCCTCTTATCCCTCCCTTCCCACCCATCTTCCCCAGTCCCTTTCCCTTTGGTAACTGTTAGTCCGGTCTTGGGTTCTGTGAGTCTGCTACTGTTTTGTTCCTTCACTTTTTTTTTCTTTGTTCTTATACTCCACATATGAGTGAGATCATTTGATATTTGTCTTTTTCCGCTTGGCTTATTTCACTAAGCATAATACCCTCTAACTCCATCCATGTTGTTGCAAATGGTAGGATTTGTTTTCTTCTTATGGCTGAATAATATTCCATTGTGTATATGTACCACCTCTTCTTTATCCATTCATCTACTGATGGACACTTCGGTTGCTTCCATTTCTTGGCTATTGTAAATAGTGCTGCGATAAACATAGGGGTGCATCTGTCTTTTTGAAACTGGGCTCCTGCATTCTTAGGGTAAATTCCTAGGAGTGGGATTCCTGGGTCAAATGGTATTTCTATTTTGAGTTTTTTGAGGAACCTCCATACTGCTTTCCACAATGGTTGAACTAATTTGCATTCCCACCAGCAGTGTAGGAGGGTTCCCTTTTCTCCACATCCTCACCAACATTTGTTGTTGTTTGGGTTTTGGATGTTGGCCATCCTCACTGGTGTGATGTGATATCTCATTGTGGTTTTAATCTGCATTTCTCTGATGATTAGCGATGTGGAGTATCTTTTCATATGCCTGTTGGCCATCTGAATTTCTTCTTTAGAGAAGTGTCTATTCATGTCCTGTGCCCATTTCTTAATTGGATTATTTGCTTTTTCTTTGTTGAGGTGCATGAGTTCTTTATATATTTTGGATGTCAACCCCTTATCGGATACGTCATTTATGAATATATTCTTCCATACTGTAGGATGTCTTTTTGTTCTACTGATGGTGTCCTTTGCTGTACAGAAACTTTTCAGCTTGATATAGTCCCACTTGTTCATTTTTGCTTTTGTTTCCCTTGCCCAGGGAGATATGTTCATGAAGAAGTCACTCATGTTTATGTCCAAGAGATTTTTGCCTATGTTTTTTTTCTAAGAGTTTTATGGTTTTATGACTTACATTCAGGTCTTTGATCCATTTTGAGTTTACTTTTGTGTATGGGGTTAGACAGTAGTCCAGTTTCATTCTCTTACATGTAGCTGTCCAGTTTTTCCAACACCAGCTGCTGAAGAGGCTGTCATCTCCCCATTGTATATCCAAGGCTCCTTATCATATATTAATCGACTGTATATGTTTGGGTTAATGTTTGGATTTTCTATTCTGTTCCTCTGGTCTGTGGGTCTGTTTTTGTGCCAATACCAAATTGTCTTGATTACTGTGGCTTTGTAGTAGAGCTTGAAGTCAGGGAGCGTAATTCCCCCTGTTTGATTCCTCCTTCTCAGGATTGCTTTGGCTATTCGGGGTCTTTTCTGGTTCCATATGAATTTTAGAACTATTTGTTCCAGTTCATTGAAGAAAGCTGTTGGTAGTTTGATAGGGATTGCATTGAATCTGTAAATTGCTTTAGGTAGTATAGCCATTTTGACAATTATTTATTCTTCCTAGCCAAGAGCATGGGATGAGTTTCCATTTATTAGTGTCCTCTTTGATTTCTCTTAGGAGTGTCTTGTAGTTTTCAGGGTCACTGCTCTCTTTTCCATAGCACTTACTACCTTCTCATGTTACGTAACTTAATTATCCCATGTATTGTTTATTGTCTGCTTCTCCTGCTGAGATACAGGCACCACAAGGCAGGAATCTTTGTTTTGTTCACAGATTCACTCCTTCTAACTGCACTTTATGTTCATAGCAGGTACACAGTAAATATTCGTTGAATAAACATGAAGGAACTTTAGATGAATGTGTCCAACTTTGCCTTACTTGACGGAAGTACGTCTATTTTAAAAAACAAGCAAAACACTTTATTTTGAAGTGAGTTCAGATTTTCACAAGAGTTCCAAAGACGGTACAGAGCTCCCATACCCCCTTCCCCCAGCTCCCCAGGTGTTAACATTCCACATAACCATGGTGCATTTATTAAACCTAAGAGATTAACTCCAGAATAATACTTCCAACAAACTTCAGGCTGTATTTGGATCGGAGTTCACCACTTTCTGCACCGCCTCCTTCTTCCGGCCCACTGGCTGGTCCAGGCCAGCACACCGATGTGCTTATGTCTCTTTAGTGTTCTCTGATCTGTGGAAAGACTGATTTTTAAAAGACTCCCAGGGATGCTGCCTTGTGTAAATTATTGAAAAACACCACAACTTACACATTATCTGAGCAAGCAACTATTTCTAAGGGAGCGTTAAGATGGGAAAACTTAGGAGCCCTGGAATCTGTAGCCACGGAGCGTGGTTGGACTTTAGGTGAGGCGGTCGTGGGATCTGGCGTGCTTCATGGGTCAGATGCAGAGTGGATCTGGTTCATTGTCTTCTGCCATCAGAACTTCCCAGCCCCATCCATGTTATCATTAGAAGAGGTGAACCCTAGAATAATTCTTAACCATTTTTAATAGGTAATTTAATTTAATGGCTTTTTAGGAGGTAAATTTGACTACATATATTTAGTTTCATTCATGTTACCTGCCTACATCACTCTTTGAGGGTAATTAATCCTGTGGTAGAATGAAGATAAACGGAGGAGCTGCTCTGTGCCATGCACTGTGTTAGGCTTTGGGGAAGTGGACGCAGTGAAGAGCAAGCAGGTTTTGCCACTCGGGAACTTGGGTTCTAATGCAGGTAATACATAACTACCAGACCGTAGTGACAACTGGTTTGACGGCACAGAGATTGTTCGTTTCTACCGGGGGAGGTGAAAGGTAAGGGAAGTTCATATATGAACTTGTCCTTAAAGTATGCATAGAATTTTTTCCAACAGCTTAATTGAGATAGAATACACATACCCTACACATACCAGACATACCATTTAAAGCAAGCAGTCCAGTGGCTTTCAGTGTATTTGCAGAATATGACACCACCGCCACAGTCAACTTTAGCCCATTTTCATCAGCCCCTAGACAAACACCCCACACCTGTATCGACTCCCTATTGTCCCTGCCTGTCAGCTACAAATACAACTTTCCGTCTCTCACGATTTGCCTGTTCTGGACATTTCATATAAATGCAGTAGTATGATATGTGTCTGACTTCTTTCACTTGGCATAGTATTTTCAAAGTTCATGGATGTTGTAGTACATATCAGTACTTCATTCCACCTTATTGCTGAATACTATTCTGTTGTGTGGAAATACATTTTATTTTTCCATTCATCGATTGATATACACTTGGGGTTTCTACTTTCTGGCTCATGAATAATGCTGCTGTAGACATTCATATACAGGTTTTTATGTGGACATACAGTAATCTTGGGTATTGAAGTTGGGAGTGGACTTACTGGGTTGAGGACTGTCAGACTGTTCTCCAGGGCAGCTGCACCATTTTACATTCCCACCAGCAATGTACGAGCATTCCAGTTTCTCCACGTCCTGGCTCACACATTCTGTTCTTTTAAATTTCAGCCTAATCCTAGTGAGCGTGAAGTAGGATCTCCTTTGTGGACTTGATTTGCATTTCCCGACGACAAATGACGCTGTGCATCTTCTCATGTGCTTATCGGCCGTTTCTATAACTTCCCTTGAGGCCTAGAATCCTAACCGATGAAGCAGGGAAGGCAGAGAGAGCCCTTCTGCCTGAGAAAGCAAAGGCCTGAGACCTGCTGAGCCCATCAGGAAAGCTAGGGAGTGGGATCCCCAGGAAAGGGGAGTGTGAGAGGATGCTGCAAAACCGGGTCCCCGAGTTCATGTTTTGGTGGGTCGAGTCACTCTGCCCTCTGCTTATCTTAAGCTTACATTGCTCACATTTCAAGTATATTCCTTCTTTTATAAATGTCAGAGTGTGTGGGTAGCTCATTCGATCAGTTCACTCAATTTAAAAAAAAGAATTATTGAGGGCCTGCTTGGTTCTGGCCATTACCCCTCGGTGAGAGGGGTACATGAGTGGGTGGAAACAGACAAGATCCTGTGTTCCATGCAGCTTATTTTCTAGTGGGGATGATTTTGTACCAATAAAAAACTGGCTTGTTGAAGGCTGCCTTTATCTTAGTGTTTCAGGGGCCCATAAACAAATCCACGTCTGTTTTGTTCATGCTGTTGCTGATTTTACTTTGGCTTGGGTCAAAGGCCCTCTCAGCTTTCATCTTGGCAGATTTAAGTCTTAGCCTTTCATCACCCTTTACACAGCAGCAGCCTGAAGTCCCACTTGGCATCCTGTCTTTCTGGGACTGTTGCAGTTGAAATCCTTTTCTCTGCTGTCATGAGTACCAGTTAAACTCTGGTACTCTAAAGAAGAGTTGCATGTATATTTTAAACTTTTTCTTTTAAAACATATGTATGTATATTTCATAAATCTTTTAAGACAAAGACTTGTCCTTTGAATAAGGATCTGCTGACTATAATTTTTGTGATGTTTCGTATATAAGCCCCACATACAATGAATCAACTCAATTCTAGTTTCTGTTTCCGAAGAGTGAGCATTTAAACCCATTTCAGAGAAATCTGGTGCAAAATCCCAGGAGTTTTGTGATCTTCCATCCTAATCTTTAGTCTTCCTATATCTAATTAGACAGCAGTTTTATTTTTTTGGTACCTAGCCTTGTATACATGTTCAGCTTCATTTTCATAGAAATTAAAATTCTTCTCACAATCATATTTCGTAGGTTTACTTAATAATTAAATTATGACTTCAGTCTCACGTGCAGCTGCATAAACAGGTGGGGACTGGCTGTGGTACGCAATTCCACGTAGAGGAAGCAGAAGTATTACTGGCCAGGAGCATTTTGGCCAACTCTGTACACTAACCATTATTTTTTTTTTATTAAGGTATTATTGATATACACTCTTATGAAGGTTTCACATGAAAAAACAATGTGGTTACTACATTCACCCATATTATCGAGTCCCCCCCCCACTCCAATGCAGACACTGTCCATCAGTGTAGTAAGATGCCACTGAGTCCCTGCTTGTCTTCTCTGTGCTACACTGTCTTCCCCATGACCCCCTACAGCATGTGTGACAATGATAATGCCCCTCAATCCCCTTCTCCCTCCCTCCCCACCTGCCGTCCCACATCACTCCCCTTGGTAACCGCTAGACCTTTCTTGGAGTCTGTGAGTCTGCTGTTGTTTTGTTCCTTCAGTTTTGCTTTATTGTTATACTCCACAAATGAGGTAAATCTTTTGGTACTTGTCTTTCTCTGCCTGGCTTATTTCACTGAGCATAATATCCTCCAGCTCCATCCATCTTCTTTATCCATACATCTACTGATGGACACTTAGGTTGCTTCCATTTTTTGGCTATTGTAAATAGTGCTGCAATAAACCTAGGGCTACATATGTCTTTTTCAAACTGGGCTGCTGCATTCTTAGGGTAAATTTCTAGGAGTGGAATTCCTGGGTCAAATGGTGTTTCTATTTTGAGTTTTTTGAGGAACCTCCATACTGCTTTCCACAATGATTGAAAAAATTTACATTCCCACCAGCAGTGTAGGAGGGTTCCCCTTTCTCCACATCCTCGCCAACATTTGTTGTTGTTTGTGTTTTGGATGTTGGCCATCCTCACTGGTGTGAGGTGGTATCTCATTGTGGTTTTGATCTGCATTTCTCTGATGATTAGCGATGTGGAGCATCTTTTCATGTGCCTGTTGGCCATCTGAATTTCTTCTTGGAGAAGTGTCTGTTCAACTCCTCTGCCCATTTTTTAATTGGATTACTTGCTTTTTGTTTGTTGAGGTGCATGAGCTCTTTATATATTTTGGATGTCAACCCTTTATTGGATATGTGGTTTATGAATATATTCTCCCATACTGCCTTTTTGTTGTATTGATGGTGTCCTTTGCTGTACTGAAGCTTTTCAGCTTGATATAGTCCCATTTGTTCATTTTTGCTTTTGTTTTCATGAAGAAGTTGCTCATGTTTATATCCAAGAGATTTTTGCCTATGTTTTTTTCTAAGAGTTTTATGGTTTCATGACTTAACATTCAAGTCTTTGATCCATTTTGAATATACTTTTGTGTATGGGGTTAGACAATGATCCAGTTTCATTCTCTTACATGGCGCTGTCCAGTTTTGCCAACACCAGCTGTTGAAGAGGCTGTCATTTCCCCATTTTATATCCATGGCTTCTGTATCATATATTAATTGACCGTATATATTTGAGTTAATATCTGGACTCTCTGTTCTGTTCCACTGGTCTGTGGGTCTGTTCTTGTGCCAGTACCAAATTGTCTTGATTACTGTGGCTTTGTAGTAGAGCTTGAAGTTGGGAAGTGAGATCCCCCCTGCTTTATTCTTCCTTCTCAGGATTGCTTTGGCTATTCAGGGTCTTTTGTGGTTCCATATGACTTTTAGAACTATTTGTTCTTGTTCATTGAAGAATGCTGTTGGTATTTTGATAGGGATTGCATTGACTCTGTAGATTGCTTTAGTTTTGACAATATTAATTCTTCCTAGCCAAGATCATGGGATGAGTTTCCATTTGTTAGTGTCCTCTTTAATTTCTCTTAGGAGTGTCTTATATTTTTCAGGGTACAGGTCTTTCTTTCCTTGGTTAGGTTTATTCCTAGGTATTTTATTCTTTTTGATGCAATTGTGAATGGAATTGTTTTCCTGATTTCTCTTTCTGCTAGTTCATCATTAGTGTATAGGAATGCAACAGATTTCTGTGTATTAATTTTGTATCCTGCAACTTTGCTGAATTCAGATATTCTAGTAGTTTTGGAGTGGAGTCTTTAGGGCTTTTTATGTACAATATCATGTCATCTGCAAATAGTGACAATTTGACTTCTTCTTTACCAATCTGGATGCCTTGTATGTCTTTGTTTTGTCTGATTGCCGTGGCTAGGACCCCCAGTACTATGTTAAATAACAGTGGGGAGGGTGGGCATCCCTGTCTTGTTCCCAATCTTAGGTGAAAAGCTTTCAGCTTCTCGCTGTTAAGTATGATGTTGGCTGTGGGTTTGTTATTTATGGCCTTTATTATGATGAGATACTTGCCCTCTATACCCATTTTGTTGAGAGTTTTTATCATTAATGGGTGTTGAGTTTTGTCAAATGCTTTTTCAGCATCTGTGGAGATGATCAAGTGGTTTTTGTCCTTCTTTTTATTCATTTGGTGGATTATGTTGATGGATTTTCGAATGTTGTACCATCCTTGCATCCCTGAGATGAATCCCACTTGATCATGATGTGTGATCCTCTTGATGTATTTTTGAATTCAGTTTGCTAATATTTTGTTGAGTGTTTTTGCATCTGTGTTCATCAGGGATATTGGTCTGTAATTTTCATTTTTTGTGGGGTCTTTCCCTGGTTTTGGTACTAGAGTGATGCTATCTTCATAGAATGAGTTTGGAAGTATTCCCTCCTTTTCCAATTTTTGGAAAACTTTAAGGAGAATGGGATTATGTCTTCTCTATATGTCTGATGTAATTCAGCAGTGAATCCATCTTGCCTGGGGGTTTATTCTTGGGTAGTTTTTTGATTACCGATTCAATTTTGTTTCTGGTAATTGGTCTGTTTAGATTTTGTGTTTCTTCCTTGGTCAGTCTTTGAAGGTTGTATTTTTCTAGAAAGTTGTCCATTTCTTCTAGGTTATCCAGTTTGTTAGCATATAGATTTTCATAGTATTCTCTAATAATTCTTTGTATTTCTGTGGGGTCTGTCGTGATTTTTCCTTTCTCATTTCTGATTCTGTTTATGTGTGTAGATTCTCTTTTTCTCTTAAGTCTGGCTAGGAATTTATCTATTTTGTTTATTTTCTCAAAGATCCAGCTGTTGGTTTCATTGATTTTTTTCTATTGTTTTATTCTTCTCAGTTTTATTTATTTCTTCTCTGATCTTTATTATGTCCTTCCTTCTGTTGACTTCAGGCCTCGTTTGTTCTTCTTTATCCAGTTTCAATAATTTTGACTTTGGACTATTTATTTGGGAATGTTCTTCCTTCTTTAAATAGGCCTGGATTGCTAGATACTTTCCTCTTAGAACTGCCTTCGCTGCGTCCCACAGAAGTTGGGGCTTTGTGCTGTTGTTGTCATTTGTCTCCATATATTGCTTGATCTCTGTTTTAATTTGGTCATTGATCCATTGACTATTTAGGAGTATGTTGTTAAGTCTCCATGTATTTGTGAGCCTTTTTGTTTTCTCTGTACAATTTATTTCTAGTTTTATATGTTTGTGATCTGAGAAGTTGGTTGGTAGAATTTCAGTATTTTTGAATTTCCTGAGGTTCTTTTTGTGGCCTAGTATGTGATCTATTCTGGAAAATGTTCCATGTGCCCTTGAGAAGAATGTGTATCCTGCTGCTTTTGGGTGTAGAATTCTGTAGATGTCTGTTAGGTCCACCTGTTCTAGTGTGTTATTCGGTGCCTCTGTGTCCTTACTTATTTTCTGTCTGGTTGATCTGTCCTTTGGAGTGAGTGGTGTGTTGAAGTCTCCTGGAATGAATGCATTGCATTCTATTTCCTCCTTCAATTCTGTTAGTATTTGTTTCACATATGTCGGTGCTCCTGTGTTGGGTGCATATATATTTATAATGGTTGTATCCTCTTGTTGGACTGACCCCTTTATCATTATGTAATGTCCTTCTTTATCTCTTTCTACTTTCTTCGTTTTGAAGTCTAATTTGTCTGATACAAGTACTGCAACACCTGCTTTTTTCTCCCTATTGTTTGCATGAAATATCTTTTTCCATCCCTTCACTTTTAGTTTGTGTATGTCTTTGGGTTTGAGGTGAGTCTCTTGTAAGCAGCATATAGATGTGTCTTGTTTTTTTATTACTCTGTGTCTTTTGGTTGGTGCATTTGGTCCATTTACATTTAGGGTTATTATCAATAGATATGTATTTATTGCCATTACAGGCTTGGATTCGTGGTTACCAACAGTTCAAGGGTAGCTTCTTTGCTATCTAACCATCTAACTTAACTCTCTTTTTAAGCTATTATAGACAGAGTCTGATGATTCTGTATTTCTCCGTTCTTATTCTTCCTCCTCCATTCTTTATATGTTAGGTGTTTTATCTGTACTCTTTTGTGTTTCCTTTGACTGCTTTTGTGGATAGTTGGTTTTATTTTTGCCCTTAGTTAGTGTTTGGTTGTTCTGCTTTCTTTGCTGTGATTTTGTTTTCTCTGGTGACATCTTTTTAGCCTTAGGAGTGCTTCCATCTAGAGCAGTCCCTTTAAAATATCCTGTAGAGGTGGTTTGTGGAAGGCAAATTCCCTTAACATTTACTTGTCTGGAAATTGTTTAATCCCTCCTTCAAATTTAAATGATAATAGTGCAGGGTACAATATTCTTGGTTCGAGGCCCTTCTGTTTCATTACGTTAAATATATCATGCCATTCTTTTCTGGCCTGTAAGGTTTCTGTTGAGAAGTCTGATGATAGCCTGATAGGTTTTCCTTTGTAGGTGATCTTTTTTCTCTCTCTGGCTGCCTTTAATACTCTGTCCTTGTCTTTGATCTTTGCCATTTTAATTATTATATGTCTTTGTGTTGTCCTGCTTGGGTCCCTTGTGTTGGGAGATCTGTGGGCTTCCATGGTCTGAGAGACTATTTCCTTCCCCACCTTGGGAAAGTTTTCAGCAATTATTTCTTCAAAGACACTTTCTATCCCTTTTTCTCTCTCTTCTTCCTATAATGCAAATATTGTTCTGTTTGGCTTGGTCACACAGTTCTCTTAATATTCTTTCATTCCTAAAGATCTTTTATCTCTCTCTACCTCAGCTTCTCTGTATTCCTGTTCTTTGATTTCTAGTCCATTAACAGTCTCTTGCACCTCGTCCAGTCTGCTCTTAAGACCTTCTATTGATTGTTTCATTTCTGTTATCTCCCTCCAGACTTCATCCCTTAGCTCTTGCATATTTCTCTGCAGGTCCATCAGCATGGTTATGACTTTTATTTTGAATTCTTTTTCAGGAAGATTCGTTATATCTATCTCCCCAAGCCTTCTCTCTGGGGTTGTTTGAGTGATTTTTGACTGGACCAGATTCTCCTGCCTTTTCAATAGAAGTGGTCGTAGGCAGGTGGCACATGTGTCAGCTGGTAGAACAAAGTCCCTTCCTGCTTGCTGGTCACCTTGCCCTTCTCCACTGCCTGTGTCGGTTATCTGCACACAGGGAGCAGTCTCTGGATAATCCCCTGAGCTGCCGTGGATGGGGGCGGTCCTCGGGATAGCCTAGCACACTTCCGGGGGGGTCTCGCAGATGCACTGGCTGTGTTCTCCTGCAAGAATGGCACCCCTTCATGCTTTCTGGACCTTGCTCCAGGTTCCTCTGTCTGTGCTGGGCAGCTGTGCACCAGCGGCCGCCTCTGGGTTTGTCCCGGTTAGCTGCAGCGCTGGGAGAAGACTCTGTGTGGTTGCTGTTGGCAGGGCTGTTCTCTGGCTGCTCCGCAGCTGTGGCGGGTCAGCCAGTTTGCTTGCAGTGCCAGCCAGGGTGAATGAATGGCAGGCTGCTTATTGCTGTGAGGGGCTTCGGGGCTGCATTACCCCCCAGGGGGTTAGGGCACCTGAAGTTCCTTAAGATTCCGAGCCTGCTGGGCTGAGTGTGCTGGGACGATTTTGTCCAGCTGTTAAGCCCTTGTCCCTTTAAGACTTTTAAAAAGCACCCACTTTTCTTTTGTCCCAGGGGAGCCAGCTGTGGGGACCCACTTGCAATCTCCATCTCGAATTTTACTTTTCTGCTTCTCTAATATCCAGTACACTATGCAATGTGTGTCTGTGCTCCCAGTGCAGATCACCAGGGCTAGTTATTTAGCAGTCCTGTGCTTCCACTCCCTCCCCACGCTGATTCTTTTCGTCCCACCATTGCTCTGGGGTAGGGGAAGTGCTCGGGTCCTGCCAGATCACGGCTTTGTATCTTACCCTTTTCGTGAGATGCTGAGTTCTTGCAGATGTAGATGTAGGCTGGCTGTTGTACTGTATCTTCTGGTCTCTCTTTTAGGAGTAGTTGTATTTGTTGTATTTTCAAAAATATATATGGTTTTGGGAGGAGATTTCTGCCGCCCTGCTCACGCCACCATCTTGAGCCCCCTCCCGGTATATGTTTAATTTTGTAAAAAACTGTCTACACAGTTTTCTAAAGTGGTTTTACCATTTTACACTCATGTGAGAGTACTAGTTGGTCCATATCATCACCAACACTTGGTATTGTAAGTCTTTTAATTTTGGTCATTTTAGTGGGTGTGAGGTAATGTCTTCATGTGATTTTAATTTGCATTTTACTTGACTAATGATGCTGAGGATCTCTTCATTTGCTTATAGGCTATTTGTATATATCATGTTTTTCTTTTGTCCACTTAAAAAATTGTCTTTCTTTATTATTGATTAATAGGAATTTCTCACATATTCTGTTGACAAAAATCCTTTGTCACATATAAGGAAGGACTTTGGTTTTGAAAATAAGAAAAATACTCTACTTAGAGGTTCCAAGATTCTTTGGGATCAAGGTAATTCGTCAAGTTATTATTGACATAAATTCAATTACAATTCTAAACCTAGGTTTCTAGAAGAGAATTGGTTACCGAGGATGTGGGATGTACCCGTTATCTATCGCTGTGTAACACACTCTTCCAGAGGGGCTTCACTCAGCACACCAGTGATTTATGTCTTGCTGGTCTCTGGGTTGGATGGGCAGTTCTCGGGCTTCACATGGGACTCACTGGGGGCACGGATGTGGCTCGGTGTCCAGGATGGCCACTCTCATTTGACTTGGGTGGCTGTAATGGCTGGGGGCCAGGTAGGCCTCCCCGCTCCTCCACGTCCTCTCTCATTATTACCCAGTAGTTTCACCCAGTTTTCTTTACACGGTGGCTGGATTCTGTGTAAAGAAAAAGGAGCTGCCAGGACTCTTGAGGGCTAGGCCTGGAGCCGGCACAGTGACCCTCCTGTCACATTCTGCTGGGTAAAGCAGGTCACAGGACCAGCCCAGATTCAGGAGGAGGAAATTAGACCCAGTCGTCTTGCTGGAAGAAGCAGTTTGTGCAGACAAGGAAGGGAAGAATTTTGGTGGCCATTTTCTGTGACATTTTACCACAGAGGAATGGATGCTTAGAATTTACTCATAAAATAATTTCATTAAAGATGTGGTAATTCATGTTATTCCTGTTTATTGCTAAGCATTCTTTCAACGTTTTTTATTCCATGCATTCATTTACCCCTTACTGAGTACCCTGTGCAAGACATGATTCAAAGGATCAGAGAATAAAAACAAGACTCAGTAGTTTTTGCTTAAAAGACAACAAGGAGCTCACCGAGCTATTACAGATGTTAATCAGGATGCGTTTCCTTTAATACGCCAGAAAGAATGTTATGATGCCACTTTACTGATGAACAAAATGAGCTTAATCACACCCCAGGAGCCAAGTATTCTGACATTATAATCACTTCCTTCAGAGCCCATCACAGCAATTTTAAGATTCAAGATCTATTTTTGGGCAACTTTATAGGGCCAAGTGTGACATGTACACACAGTGAAGGAAAACATGAGGGCCTTGGGGATCCTGTCGTGTTTTTCTCATCATACATTTTTATTTTTAAAAATTGAGGTAAAATTTACATAAAGGTAGCCTCTGACCATTTAAACATGGACCGTTTAATGGTATTTTGTGCGTTCATATATAATCTGTTGTACAACTCCTTGAATGCTTTTTAAAGGAAGAGTTTATTTTCAGGGAAATGCCGAACAATAAAATGACAGAACAGATTAAGGTGTCCCAATACTAACTCAGAAGTAATCTTTCTTTGTTGGAATGGTGGGAGCTGTGCCGCCTTACGCGGGGCCACAGCATTCTCACCTGAGGGCCCGTCCGGTCAGCAGCTCAAGGATGGCCTGAGCATCCCCTCCTCACCTCCCGCCCCTTCCCTTAGTCCTCCAAAGCTTCAGGAATAGATGCGTTTTATCTTATCTTCCCTTTTTTAGGGGCTGTAAGCATCCTCAGGGAACCTACCAAGCTGGTCCCTTGTGCCCCATGGCTTGGGAGTTTGACAGACCCGGTCCAGAGCCGAGGAAGCCCTTCCCCTGTGAGTGGGGACCGTGGGCATCGGCCGGCCTCTCCTGGCCCTTCCCGAGCCTGCTGGTAGAGGGCTGGTCCGAGAGCTGAGGGCGCCCCGCATGAACCAGAAGTCGCAGGCTGCCTCCCAGCCCACCGCCTCCTCCCACAGAATGGAAAGGTGTTTAGACATTCCGTCATCGGCGCTTCACTGGGAGTAGGTAGGAACTGAGCTGATGCAGTAAGTTACTGAAGAGTTAAAGCTGTTTTAAAAATGTTTGCCATACGCTCCCTTACACAATTACAACAGTATCAAGAATTCATTACCACCTCCCTTGACCTAAAAAAGGGTGGAAGGACAGCAGGAAGAGGAGATAGCTGTGAAATAAAAGAAATACTGTCCAGAAGAATCGACCCTGCCAGCATCCATATTAGAATAGAAGCAAGAAGACTGAAGAGAAAAATAGCCTCCTTCATCATATTGCGATGATTTTTTTCCCCCAACAAGATTTTGGAAAAGAAGTGCGGAAGACGTGGGCACACTATGAATAATGTTAACAACCTTAGTGTTCACAATTTTGTACTAGGCATCCCTCTCTGGTATTTCCCTCATCCATGAAATGGAGATGTGCCCAACTCCCGGAGGAAGATGCTTCAGGACTGTGGAGTGCAGCAAGTTTCAGGTCCCAGTATGGCCATGCTCTCCTAAGACATGTCCAAAGAGAATTGAACTCTGATTTCAGCCGTACATCACGGAGCCACCTTCTCACAGAATTTGACTCCTCTGCCCAACGTGACAGTTGTAAAAGAGAGTTCAGAGGCGTGCCTCTAACTTTCCCTGGCAGGAAACGGGAAGGTTTCACTGAGAATGTGACGCTGAACCAGGAGCAGATGTTCGCCGCATGGACAGGGATTGAGGGGAAGATGTCTTAAGCTGACAGAAAACACTGGTAAAGGCAGAAAGGGATGGGGCTTTGACCGCAGGAGATTTCCTGTAGCCAACGTGGGAAAGAAGAGGAAGAGTGGTAAGTAAAACCGGGAAGGTAGTTCAGGGGCCACACAGACATTTAATATGACAAACTACGTGATTCGGATTATCACCAGATTTTTTTTACGCTGGGATTGTAACGAGCAGACTAGCATCTTAACCTGTGACAGTCAGTTTGGCAGCGGTACAGAGGCTGGATGGACAGGGAGACCAGTTGGGAGTCTGGAGTCGGGGCGAGAGATGAGCAGTACCTCCCCAAGCTAAAACAATCCCTTATGATGGATTCAAATGGAAATTAGCTTCCTATCTGAGGCTGTGCCATTCAGTGGGGGACCCACTCAGCCACATGCTGGCAGCCTGACGACTCCAAAATGAGGTGTGCTGCCACAGACTAGTATCTCACCAAAATTTTTGTATATCAATTACAAGTCTGAAGCAGTATTGTGGATACATTGGGTTAAATAAAATATATCATGACAGTTATTTTTTCCTGTATCTTTTTATTCTAAAAATGTGGCTACTAGGAAATTTTAAATTACATGGCTCACATTTTCTTTCTGTTTTTATCATGGCAGACTAAATTTTTTTCAGTTCGGTCACCTACCTGACTTATGCCAGCTGTTTGATTAGAAAGTGTTTCACTTTAATTTGTGATGGGTGTCTGAGAATTGCACTAATGCAAATTGTTTTCATGTATTTGGAAAACAAAGTTGAAAAGTTCTATAGGACCGTGTAGCTAATTTTATTAGCAAAAGCCTTATTACAGAATCCCTGCAGGAAACTGGCTTTTGCATATGAAGTCACAGTGCATTTTGAAATTTCTATGTTGAATATTGTTTTTTCACTCTTCTGCACATAAATTGCAAAGAAAATTCCCAAGCTGGTGCATGGACAAACTGGTCTAGAGAAGTTTGTTTGAAAAACATTTGAGACATTTTATGTGTTGTCGAAAAATTCTAAAATTTTTCCCCCATGTTGTAGTTGACAAAGAGCAAGAAATGCCTACACAGGTAAAAAACACTACTAGCGACTAGTGGAACAGAATAGAAAATCCAAACATTAAGCCAAATACCTACAGCCAATTAATATTTGATAAAAGAGCCTTGGATATACAATGGGGAGATGACAGCCTCTTCAGCAGCTGGTGTTGGAAAAACTGGACAGCTACATGTAAGAGAATGAAACTGGACTACTGTCTAACCCCATGCACAAAGGTAAACTCAAGGTGAATCAAAGACCTGAATGTAAGTGATGAAACCATAAAACTCTTAGAAAAAAACATAGGCAAAAATCTCTTGGACATAAACATGAGCGACTTCTTCATGAACATATCCCCCCGGGCGAGGGAAACAAAAGTAAAAATGAACAAATGGGACTATAACAAGTTGAAAAGCTTCTGTACAGCAAAGGACACCATCAGTAGAACAAAAAGACATCCTACAATTTGGGAAAATATATTCATAAATGATGTATCCGATAAAGGGTTGACATCCAAAATATACAAAGAACTCACGCGCCTTAACAAACAAAAAGTAAATAATCCAATTAAGAAATGGGCAGAGGACATGAATAGACACTTCTCTAAAGAAGAAACTCAGATGGCCAACAGGCACTTGAAAAGATGCTCCACATCGCTAATCATCAGAGAAATGCAGATTAAAACCACAATGAGATATCACCTCACACCGGTGAGGATGGCCAACATCCAAAACACAAACAACAACAAATGTTGGCGAGGATGTGGAGAAAAGGGAACCCTCCTACACTGCTGGTGGGAATGCAAATTAGTTCAACCATTGTGGAAAGCAGTATGGAGGTTCCTCAAAAAGCTCAAAATAGAAATACCATTCGACCCAGGGATCCCACTCCTAGGAATTTACCCTAAGAATGCAGCAGCCCAGTTTCAAAAAGACAGATGCACCCCTGTGTTTATTGCAGCACTATTTACAATAGCCAAGAAATGGAAGCAACCCAAGTGTCCATCAGTAGATGAATGGATTAAGAAGATGTGGTACATATACACAATGGAATATTTTTCAGCCATAAGAAGAAAACAAATCCTACCATTTGCAACAACATGGATGGAGCTAGAGGGTATTATGCTCAGTGAAATAAGCCAAGCCGAAAAAGACAAGTATCAAATGATCTCACTCATATGTGGAGTATAAGAACAAAGAAAAAACTGAAGGAACAAAACAGCAGCAGACTCACAGAACCCAAGAACGGACTAACAGTTACCAAAGGGAAAGGGACTGGGGAAGAAGGGCAGGAAGGGAGGGATAAGAGGGTAAAAGGGGCATTACAATTAGCAGACATAAGGTGGGGGGCACGGGGAGAACTGTACAGCTCAGAGAAGACACGTAGTGATTCTATAGCATCTCACTACACTGATGGACAGTGACTGTAATAGGGTTGGTGGGGGGGACCTGATGAAAGGGGGTAGTTTAATCATCACAATATTGCTCAAGTAATTGTAGGTTAATGATACCAAAATAAATTGTAAAAATAAATAAATAAATAAAAGAAAAAAAATATTGCCTGCTGGCTGGGCACCTCGTGTCTCTGCCACCTGGCCTGTCATCCTCCTGTAGGATAGACTGCCTTGCTTACACAGAGACCTCAGGACAGTGGGCCAAGAAGACAAAAGTAAAATCCACAGAGCCTCATAAAGCATAGGTTCTGGAATTCACACAGTATCACTTGTGCCATATACAGATGACGTCTCTTAATGAGGAAAGCTATGACATAAGGTGGTTATGTTTTCAGTCTACTTTAGGATTCTATTACACACTCAGTGGTTTCCAGTATCCAACATCACATTCATTCTGCCAAGGTCAGCTACTATTCATGCACAGAGGTTAAAATTTTATCATTGGCTGTCATTGTACTAAGTGTTTTTCTGGTTTTTCCCCTACTAACTTGCATGAGTAATCTGTCATAACCAAGTCATAATCTGCTAGTTTTATAATCCTGGTTTTTCTACCTCACACTGGCAAATGGGGCTATGTTAAATATTTGCCTATTTCTTTTTTCTAAATAAACATTTTAAGTGAGTGAAACAAACAAACAAACAAACAAAAACACTACCAGCAAATAGGGATGGCCACCATATCAGAAACTGTCTACTGATGGATACAGGGTTCTTTTTGGAATGATGAAAATACTCTGAAATTAGTGATGATGGTTACACAACTCTGTGAATATACTAGTAACCATTGAATTAAGTACTTTAAAAGGGCGACTCTTAGGTATATTGAAATCTTCAATCTTAGATATATTGAACTGTATCCCAGTAAAGCTGTTATAAACAATTTGTACCCACACATCTCTTGCAGTTACTAGTCATTTAACGAGCACTATGTGAGCAGATGCCGAAAGCAGCCGTGTAGTCAACCATTACTATGATCACATAAAAATGGACTGTCCTTTTTTGGCTTCTGTACCAGCCCTACAGATCTGGTGGTATTCAGGGAAGCCTAGCGGCCTTCCTGGAGGGGGGCTTGTGAAGTTACTGAACAATGTATATCCAGCTGACAGGATTCTCATTCAAGTTCTAGTACAGAATTAATGTGATACGCCCTGAAAGGTGTAAACCGAATCCAGCGGGTGAGTGGAAGAAAAATACTCCAATATTTCATCATTGGATGTTAAGGAACTTATTTTTAAATAAAGTCTGTAGACAAAGTTAAGAGTTGTTTATATCTACCCTGGATCTTATTAGGCACGTCTCCCATTTTTTGTACCTCAGGTTCATCCTGTGGAAAAACGTGCCGTCTAATGCACGGGACGCTCAAAGAAAAGCCACGCGGTGTTTTCAGCGGCCGAGAGTGGCAAAGGAGGCATTTCCTTCTTTCCCATGTGCTGCCATCTGAAGTAGCATTTTCTGGCTAGCCACCGAGCACTCATCATCTCAGAAAGAAAAATACAGCAAATTTCTCCCCATCGCCGCTTTCCAAGTCACTTGCACAGAAGCGCCAAAGCATAGAGGAGAAGCCGGGCCCCATTTTTACTGTCCTGAGCAAAACCCTGCACACAGACTTTCACTCAGTGGCTGCCTTTGTCTTAAGCCCTTCGTTAGCAACCGGGTTCCTGCAGGCTCGCCCTTGGGCTGCTTTCTGTAACCTTCCTGACACCAGTTTAATACTGATTAGTCCCCAGACAATCCCAGGGCAGGGCTCCCTGCCGGGATAAGGAATGAACAAAATTGGTTTGCACACAGGCCGGCTGCAATTGCTGCAGCTAGAGTCTCTCAAGTGCAGACTGTCTTCTTGTTTATCAGGCTGAGGTTAAATTAGCCCAGCATGAAGCAAAAAGGATTAAAAAAAAAAAAAAGAGGAAACTAGCTATGCTAGTTGAGTATGATAGTGAGTCTGGAATCCAGGTGAGTTTAAGGGGGTTTGAGAAGGAAAGGTAGTATCCAGCGCTGAGAGCCTGATGAAAAGCTGCTGGAAAGATTTGCTTGCTATGAAGTGGGGTGGGGAGCGTAGGTGGATGGCATGATCTCTTAAAGGCTATTCATGTCTAGCATTTGTGAATTATTCATTATGCAGTGTTACTTTCTAAAATATTTGAATCAGATCGTATGGGTTCTAGAGCCATCTCTGATGAGGGACTTCCAGACTAGACGAGGTAAGACGAACTGTGCCAAGCCGCGGAGCCTTTCGGGCCTCAGTTTCCCGGGCTCGCCTCCCGTGTCTGGGCCCCGCGCCGCTCCTCTAGCAGGCCCGCTGGCAGAGTCTCTCCGGGAAGTGCAAGCTTCTCTCCCCTGTGGTGCAAGGCTGAGGAAGGAGGGCCTCCCCGGAGCCTGCAGGGCAGAATGAAGAGCTGAGGGTTAGGTTAGCAGAGGTTTAGGAAGGGAGAAGGGGCGAGAAAAGGCACACGCAGAGAGGAGTGTGAGGCAGGAGGGCACAGTAAAGGATGACCTCCCCGTGATGGCTCCCCAGAGTCCAGCCTGGCTCCCAGAGCGGGCCTCTGTGCTCACCTCCCAGCCCTCTGCCAGCGGCGTATTCCAGAGCTTCTGGACTTTTGTCTCTGACCCTCCCAGGTCTCTGTCCTGGGTCATTAAAATACCCCTACTAGTTTAGTGCTGGGGAGATAGGGAGATTAATCACCCTTTAACATTGTTCCTAGGGAAAATCAATTCGCTTACAGAGCAGCCACTGAGTGCAACCATTAGTGAAACAGGCTGTTAACTTAAGCTGCCCCGGAGAGATCCTTCTGGTGGCTCTGCACTTCTTTTTCAGCCTTGCCCTTCAGCCTGGTTGTGATGGTTCTACCTGGTGCAGGTCCCCAGGCCCAGGCAGCACGAGCAGCTGGTTGGCATCAGGACGCCGAGCAGGGGCAGGGCGCCGACTCCTCACAGGCCACTGTCGGCGCAGGCTGGAGGAGACTGTCACAGAACAATTAAAGATCTGCCTGTGTGCATGTAAGGTGGGTGGGGTCTAGAGAGAAGAGGGATCCCTGTGGGCTGTGGTGGGGTTAAGCAGGGCCCTGGAAGGCAGGATGGGCAGAGCAAGGACAGCTGGTGTTCTGAACTCCAGGCCCAAAGAGGGGAGGGCCGCAGAGGGTTTTTTTATTCTTTCTCTAAAGTTTTATTCCTGTTTTTAAAAATTGTGAAGCAAATAGAGCAACGTGTTAACATTCGTTGAATCTGGGTGGAAGACACCTATACGCAGGTGTTCGTTATTTGTTCTATTTTTCAATTTGTTGGAAATATTTTTCAATTACAAACGGGGATAAATAGCCTTAAGGCTGAGCAGCACAAGAGATAAAGGAAAGAAATAATGTACAAATTGGTAGCCAGCTCGTGAGCGGGCAGATGGCAGTGGCAGTCCCTCGTTATACAGGGCCTTGAAGGAGCACACACATAGGATGTTTTTCTGCACCCAAAGAATTGAAAAATGACTGGGATCGTCCATAATGAAAGATCAAACTAATGAAGAAGTGGAAAATATAATCACAGGCCAAAGTTTCTTCATAGCTTGGGCTTAACTTCTTTTAGATGTGTGATATACTCGCCAGAAGATATGTACTCGTTAGAGGAAATGAATATAAATAAGTGACATTTTAGTCTTATCAAAGGAGCAAGTTCAGGAATAGTGCACAAGAAATAAAGATAACCTGTACACCTAGTTTTGACACCCATACACCTACTTGAAAAATAAGTGGAAGCATTATTTTTCTGAAAGAGTGGCTTTAATTTATACATTTAAATTATTTAAAAATATACTGTATAGCTTCTTTTTACAGATAATTGTCTCTGTTAACCAGCTTGAATTATTGCCTTCCCAAGAATTTCTTCTATAAGCACTAAGGGAAGAACCATTACTAGTAATTTTTCTATATTCCTAATATGCTTGGTTAAGCTCATAGCAAGAACTGATTATATTTGGTGGTTGGCAATACAGAATTTTGAACAATCTATTTACCACCAGTAATATTGTGTTCTTAGTGGATAAATAAGTTCGATCTTAGTGCAAGAAGTATTTCTATGTAACATGGTTTTTCTAAATCACAGTCTGCTGACAGTATAATTGAATGAAGTTTGAGTTTGTTGGGCTTTTGTTTATTCATTCATACAAAATGGAAAATCCTTTAAAACTTGCCCTAAAACAATTTGATTTAAGTATTTTCTCTCATGGAAGTACAATGTAACAAACATTTACAGCAATAATTTTGTCTACCATGTAAGTGTATCTGCAAAGTTTTAAGTATCTAGAATGGTCTTGCAGGAGCACAAAATCTGTAATGCAGCTTTCTTGTTATTTCCCAGCTATTTCTACATATTATGGAAAAAAACACTTTATAATAGTAGTGATAGTTTTAACTTATAATTTTAGTGTAATTATAATCATAAGTCCTAAATTCTTACTAAATGACCTTTATAGTACTACAAAACTATTATTCTAGAATTTGTACAAACAAGACAAAAATCTTTGCAGAAAGTCAGTAGCAATCCCTTGTTCTTTCAACTAGCCCATATTCATAATTATCCATTTACTTAGTAAATGTATATTGTACTAGGCACTGTTTAGGCCCTAGGGATTCAGTAGTGAACAAGACATAATCTTACCCTCACAGAGCTGAAGGCTTTTCCAGAAGAAATGACTGTAAGCTTAGATCTCAGCAAGTGGAATGGGGGGAAGTGGGCGATATTGGAAGAATTATTTGTGGCAGAGCAGCATAGTTTGAGGGAGCTTAATACATATGGTGAAGAGTTAGTAATTTCTGCATGGTTGGAGTTCATAATACAAAGGACATAGAATATCCTGTGGGAAGGGTTAAGATGTAAGTGGACTGTGAAAATTTTTGAAGCTGTCTTAAGCAATTTAAGATTTATCCTTTCATTATTATATTTACCGGATAGTGAAGCATGATTGAAGGGCTTTGAAGGGGAGTGATATCTGACTTGTATTCGGAAAGATTTCGTGGCTGCATCACGGAGTGTGCGTGGGTGAGGAGTAAGTCTGGAGGTCGTGGAAACAGTGATGACATGGGTAATAATCCAGGTGAGAGATGACCTTGGATCAGAGTAGGGCAGAGGCACTGGGATGAAGAAAATCGGATAGAATTAAGAAAAATAGGTTAAATCAGTAGGGTGAAGTGATTGATAAGATGTGGGGAGTAAGAGGAAAAGAGGAATCAAGCTATGTGGCTTGAGCCACTGGTTGAATAGCTGTGACTACGCCGTGACCTAGAGAAAAGACCAGGTAGGGCTTTGGAAGTGATTCCCCTTTGGTTTGTAAGAACTCTTCCTGTTGTGAGTCCAGGAATTTGTGATTTTTGACTAAGAGAACTCATTGTGTATCCTGCAGATTAGACCGTTTTTATTGCCACCTATGTAAAAATGGGAAGTAGAAATGTCATTCCTGAGATGGCCATATCCCTGGTTACTCCCAGACTCCAAAATAATTTAAGATTCATCGTTTTAGCTCATTGGTTTATTTTCATTTTTCTTTTCTTTTTTTTTAATAATTTATTTTGGTATCATTAATCTACAATTACATGTGCAATATTATGGTGATTAAACTACCCCCTTCATCAGGTCCCCCCAACCAACACCATTACAGTCACTGTCCATCAGCGTAGTGAGATGCTATAGAATCACTACTTGTCTTCTCTGAGTTGTACAGCCCTCCCCATGCCCCCCCTTACCTTCCGTCTGCTAATCGTAATGCCCCTTTTCCCCTCTTATCCCTCCCTTCCCACCCATCTTCCCCAGTCCCTTTCCCTTTGGTAACTATTAGTCCATTCTTGGCTTCTGTGAGTCTGCTGCTGTTTTGTTCCTTCAGTTTTTTTCTTTGTTCTTATACTCCACATAAGTGAAATCATTTGATACTTGTCTTTTTCGGCTTGGCTTATTTCACTGAGCATAATACCCTCTAGCTCCATCCATGTTGTTGCAAATGGTAGGATTTGTTTTCTTCTTATGGCTGAACAATATTCCATTGTGTATATGTACCACATCTTCTTAATCCATTCATCTACTGATGGACACTTAGGTTGCTTCCATTTCTTGGCTATTGTAAATAGTGCTGCAATAAACATAGGGGTGCATCTGTCTTTTTGAAACTGGGCTGCTGCATTCTTAGGGTAAATTCCTAGGAGTGGGATCCCTGGGTCAAATGATATTTCTATTTTGAGTTTTTTGAGGAACCTCCATACTGCTTTCCACAATGGTTGAACTAATTTACATTCCCACCAGCAGTGTAGGAGGGTTCCCTTTTCTCCACATCCTCGCCAACATTTGTTGTTGTTTGTGTTTTGGATGTTGGCCATCCTCACTGGTGTGAGGTGATATCTCATTGTGGTTTTGATCTGCATTTCTCTGATGATTAGCGATGTGGAGCATCTTTTCATGTGCCTGTTGGCCATCTGAATTTCTTCTTTGGAGAAGTGTCTATTCATGTCCTCTGCCCATTTCTTAATTGGATTATTTCCTCTGCCCATTTCTTAATTGGATTATTTGCTTTTTGTTTGTTAAGGTGCATGAGTTCTTTATATATTTTGGATGTCAACCCCTTATCGGATACATCATTTATGAATATATTTTCCCATACTGTAGGATGTCTTTTTGTTCTACTGATGGTGTCCTTTGCTGTACAGAAGCTTTTCAGCTTGATATAGTCCCACTTGTTCATTTTTGCTTTTGTTTCCCTTGCCCAGGGGGATATGTTCATGAAGAAGTCGCTCATGTTTATGTCCAAGAGATTTTTGCCTATGTTTTTTTCTAAGAGTTTTATGGTTTCATCACTTACATTCAGGTCTTTGATCCACCTTGAGTTTACCTTTGTGTATGGGGCTAGACAGTAGTCCAGTTTCATTCTCTTACATGTAGCTGTCCAGTTTTTCCAACACCAGCTGCTGAAGAGGCTGTCATCTCCCCATTGTATATCCAAGGCTCCTTTATCAAATATTAATTGACTGTAAATGTTTGGGTTAATGTTTGGATTTTCTATTCTGTTCCTCTGGTCTGTGGGTCTGTTTTTGTGCCAGTACCAAATTGTCTTGATTACTGTGGCTTTGTAGTAGAGCTTGAAGTCAGGGAGCGTAATTCCCCCTGTTTGATTCCTCCTTCTCAGGATTGCTTTGGCTTTTCGGGGTCTTTTCTGGTTCCATATGAATTTTAGAATTATTTGTTCCAGTTCATTGAAGAAAACTGTTGGTAGTTTGATAGGGATTGCATTGAATCTGTAGATTGCTTTAGGTAGTATAGCCATTTTGACAATATTTATTCTTCCTAGCCAAGAGCATGGGATGCATTTCCATTTGTTAGTGTCCTCTTTAATTTCTCTTAGGAGTGTCTTGTAGTTTTCAGAGTACAGGTCTTTCACTTCCTTGGTTAGGTTTATTCCTAGGTATTTTATTCTTTTTGATGCAATTGTGAATGGAATTGTTTTTCTGATTTCTCTTTCTGTTAGCTCATCATTAGTGTATAGGAAAGCAACCGATTTCTGTGTGTTAATTTTGTATCCTGCACCTTTGCTGAATTCAGATATTAGTTCTAGTAGTTTTGGAGTGGAGTCTTTAGGGTTTTTTATGTACAGTATCATGTCATCTGCAAATAGTGACGATTTGACTTCTTCTTTACCAGTCTGGATGCTTTGTACTTCTTTGTTTTGTCTGAGTGCCGTGGCTAGGACCTCCAGTACTATGTTGAATAACAGTGGAGAGAGTGGGCATCCCTGTCTTGTTCCTGATCTTAGATGAAAAGCTTTCAGCTTCTCGCTATTAAGTATGATGTTAGCTGTGGGTTTGTCATATATGGCCTTTATGATGTTGAGGTAATTGCCGTCTATACCCATTTTGTTGAGAGTTTTAATCATGAATGGATGCTGAATTTTGTCAAATGCTTTTTCAGCATCTATGGAGATGATCATGTGGTTTTTGTTCTTCTTTTTGTTGATGTGGTGGATGATGTTGATGGATTTTCGAATGTTGTACCATCCTTGCATCCCTGGGGTGAGTCCCACTTTATCATGGTATATGATCCTCTTGATGTATTTTTTAATTCGGTTTGCTAATATTTTGTTGAGTACTTTTCTTCTATGTTAATCAGGGATATTGGTCTGTAATTTTCTTTTTTGTTGAGGTCTTTGCCCGGTTTTGGTATTAAAGTGATGCTGGCTTCATAGAAAGATCATTGGTTTATTTTAAAGTAGAGGGAATACTTTTTTTGTAGGCAATGTATAATTCTGTCTAGTTAATGTATGTAACTGTTACATGTAACCCTTTAGAGTCAATATAGTCATTTGTTAGACCCAAAAATCAGCTGTGCTGATGGTAGAGCCACTGTTGTCAAGGGTGACAACATAAATATACCTAACTAAACTAGTAAATGTTCAGCAATTCTAATTCATCACCAGTGGAAATGCAAAATGGTGCAGCCACTTTGGAAGACAATGACTTTCTTGCAAAAGTAAACATAATTTCCCCTACAATCCAGCAGTCACATTCTTTCATATCTACGTAAAGGAGTTGAAAATTTATATCCATGCAAAAGTCTGTGCACGGATGCTTATAGCAGCCTTATTCATAATTGCCAAAATTTGGAAGCAACTGAGATGTCCTTCAGTAGGTGAATGGATAAATAAACTGTGGTGCATCCACATAGTGGAGTATTATTAGGCACAAAGAGAAGTGAGCTACCAATCCATGAAAAGGCATTGAGGGCAAGTAAATGCATATTTAAGGTGAAATGAGTGGAAGAAGCCAACCTGAAAAGGTTACAGACACACAGCAGTGTGATTGCAGCTGTGTGGCTTTCTGGAAAGGCTCAGATATGGAAACTGCAAGGAGATCAATGGTTGCAGGGGTTAGTGGGGAAAGAAGGAAGCAGAGGCAGAGCACAGAGGATGTTTGTAGCCACAAAGCTACTCTGCTCCATTCTGTAACAGCGGATGCCCGCCATCACACGCCTGCCAAAACCCGGAGAGTGTACATCCCGAAGAGCGAATCCTGTTGTAAACTGTGGGCCTCAGGTTCTCACGATGTGCTGTGGATCATCTTTTCTCAGGTTACCTTCTGTTCAGACATACGTGCACACCCAAGTATTTTTTTCTGGCTTTTACAATATTTGTTGGCAGTACCGCTTCTGTTGTCTTACATTAGTAACTATTGGGCATTTCTTCCAACTACAGATCAGTATCTAATAATAGATTCATGTTACTGAAGAGTTTTCTTTTAATGAAAAATTGATGCAGACAAATGGAGACTGACCCTGCAAGGCGAGGACGTGGTTAGGCACGCTTGCTGTCTTGCTTGCTTTTCCTGACAATTTGGAAGAGGATTTTGGAAATAATGTTTATAGTATTTACTATTTTTATGGCATAAGCTCATTCATGATTGCCATTTTCCTTTCTGGAACACATAGAAAGACTAAGTGGTCACAAATGACCTAATCATTCTATACTTATGCTCCAGAAACAGAACAACTAAGATTCATTCTCCACATTATGAGAATATTGAACCCTGTTTATTACGGAAAACACTTTGTATACTAGAAGCAATTTCTTTCATTCTGTTTTATTTTCCTCAGCCTTCTTCAAGAGACAGAAGAGTTGATCCCAAGTTTTGACTTGGGTGAGTCTTGGTATCATTAATTAACACGGAGTAGAAGAAGAAGAGGCAGTCTGGGAGACATGTGAAGAGTTCAGTTTACTTTGAGTTTTAACAGCTTGTAAAAATTTCCCAGAGGCTCTGGGGAATGTTGACCTGGAGAGTTGAGGGATCAGGCTAGAGATACTATGTGGACGTCACTGAGATGTGGTGGTGTGAGCCGGCAGAGTATGTGAGTATAAAAAAAAATGAGCAAAGGTGGAACCCACTGGACACAGATATGTAGGGAATAGTAGAAGAAGAGGAATCCATGGGGGCAACTGATAGCAGGCTCCCTTAGTAACCGGCCAGCCCATAAGAGTCGGTAGACAAGAAAGAACACCAGCTCGGATATGGGCAGCTGAACTTCCCCACCCCAAATCGTGTTACCAAGATGCACCTTCCAGTCGGGCATCCCACCAATCATTGCTGCTGCCACTGTGCTGGTCTCCTTGCGCTGTGCTGGCCTCTCCTGTCCTCTTCTGTTTCTTACAGCTGAGAACAGTGAGACTTCACAAAATAACTCAGAGCTATCAGAAGGACGTCATGAATGGAAAGTGACAGCACCAGTTGAGGAAAATATCTGTGTGGCTGCTTTCATTGCTCATCGAATCGGTTGGCCTCTGGGGCCCTTTACGGAGTTGTGTTCTTTCCGGGCAGAGAGTTGCCTCCTTGCTGAAACCAAAATCTGTCTCCAAATGGCAGAGACTTTTTTTCTCCCAGAAATGGGGATAGTTGTTAAGTATGTCTGCATTGCTTGTAGTCTAGGCTCAAGGAATTGAGGTCTAGAGAAAAGGAAGAGTTCCTTCTTATATCAGTCTTAGTTCATCTTTCATGTTTCCTTTTCGTGCCGTAAGATGTATTTTCCCAGGACAATGGCAATGTCCACCTCCTCCCAGAGAGACAGTAGTACCCTTTACCCACAAGAGAACGGCCGTACTCTGTGGCCCCACATGGGTCACCATCTCAGAATGCACCTGTGCAGCAGAGGAATAGGGTAAACATTACAGCAGAGAAACTCTTGCATTGATCATTGAGATAAAAGGACGTAGAGAAATTGGTGTTGCAAACACAAGGGAGCAGGGAGATTCAAGTGTCACATGCTGTAGAAAGGCCAGGTACAGTGAGATCTGAAAATGGTCTTTAGGTATTTAAACTAAATTGGAAAGTCATTGACATACAGGAAAAGAATTAAACATTGATCCTGCCTTCCTATGCAGAATGAACCCCTGGGTAATGAACTAGAATGCTAGGCATTGTGTGCCTTCTGACAAAGTACACCTATGAAGTAGTCTTGTTGATAAAATTAAACCTGAATCTGATGAAGCCTCTAGATGAGTGTTGCCCATTAGAACTTTTTGTGAGGATGGACAGCAGAGAATAGAACATTTCCAACATGATGGCTGTTAGAAGTGTGTCTTACGCAGTTGAGGAACTGAATTTTTCATTAATTAAATAGCCGCATGTTACTGACTACTCTACTGAATGTAGCTCAAGATTACCAGTTGGAAGACAGGAACAGGTTAAGCCATAGTATGAGGATGCAGGCAACAAAATCCAAACTGGGAAACTATCACTTTCTTCAACAAGGAAACCCCAAGGGGGGAAAAGGAGACGTGGAGGGAAAATCCTAAGATTAAAAGAGACTTGAAAAACATACCAACAAATCACAATATATGGACTTTTTTGGGTCCTGATGCAAACTGTTAAAAAAACTGACATTTATGAGATAATTTGACATTTGAGAAATGGCTGAATGGTATTAGGGAATTATTTTTTAGGTGTCATAATGGTACTGTGGTTGTCTTGCAGAAAGAAGAGGGTTAGTCATCGTTTACAGAGACATTTGAATACCTACTTCTTTATTCTGCTAGGCTTATGCCTTATTAAGCTTATTAATGAGCTATTTTCTTTTGATGGTTAATGACTTAGAAAGACATTTTGCATGGAGAATTTTTCGCACATACAGAAGTAGACAGAATAGTACAATGAATCACCATATACCCATTTTCCAGCTTCAGAAATGACCAGCTCCTCACCAACCTTGTTTCTTCTGTCTCTACCCCTCCCATATTATTATTTAAGGAAATTTCCAGACAGCATGTGGTTTTATTTGAAATATTTCAGTATATATCTTTTAAAAAAATTAAGATGCTCACTATTTACAATAGCCAAGATATGGAAGCAACTCAAGTGTCCATCAGTAGATGAATGGATAAAGAAGATGTGGTACATATACACAATGGAATATTATTCAGCCGTAAGAAGAAAACAAATCCAGACATTTGCAACAACATGGATGGAGGTAGAGGGTATTATGCTCAGTGAAATACGCCAGGCGGAGAAAGACAAGTGCCAAATGATTTCACTCATCTGTGGAGTATAAGAACAATACAAAAACTGAAGGGAAAAAACAGCAGCAGACTCACAGAACCCAAGAATGGACTAACAATTACCAAAGGGAAAGGGACTGGGGAGGGTGGGTGGGAAGGGAGGGATAAAGGGAATAAGGGGCATTACGATTAGCACACATAACATGGGGGGGCACAGGGGAGGCAGTATAGCACAGAGAAGACAAGTGACTCTAAAGCATCTTACTACGCTGATGGACAGTGACTACAATAGGGTTTGGGAGGTGACTTGATAACATGGGTGAATGTTGTAACCACAATGTTGCTCACGTGAAACCTTCCTAAGAATCAATACCTTAAAAAAAAAGAAACAGTAGAGGCAAAAATAAAAATCTTCAGCATAAAAGGCAGAAGTTAAAAATTTGATAACAAAGAACTTTCACAAATTCTTAACCCTATAGAAAGATGGGCAGTGTCCATAAATAAGCATCTTGTAGTAACAATGCCAAGGGACCAAACATAATGAGAAAGTACTCACACTTACTGATTAGCAAAGAAAGATAAAATGAAACAAGGAGATATCATTTACACACAGTATCCAGGCAAATATTTACAAGACTAATCATAGTAATCACTGGCAAAGATACAGGTCTTGTCCTATATTGCTGGTGGAAATGTGAATTATCACAGATTTGGAAACCAATCTCACCATATTTCATACAATTTAAAATGCCTTTCTACTTAACAATCTCATGTCTGGTTCTCTATCCTGTAGAAGTAAGAGCACTAGTAAGAAAAAAATATTAAGCTGCTTTATTTTTACATTATCCCTTATAATTTTCAGATTTTCACCTGCTTCAAAAATTTAGTTGATGTCTAAATAACCAAACATAATAATTCTTTGAATAAACAAAGTTGCTTTATACATTTTATATTTGCAAAGTGACAGTACAAAGTACAAAAGAAATGCTGCTTAGTTACTAATTGTGAAAACAAATATAACAAGGTTTGTATAGGATTTTGTGAAAATTATTAATTCAGCCAAAAATGAAGTAACATTACATTTGTCAAATTGATAAATCTCTCTGTAAAGATATGTAGAATGTAACGAAAAAAGACTTAAAAAAATAAACAAGATATTAGAGTGGAAACTAAACCCTCTATAAAATACTTTGAACCGTTTGAGTCAGAGTTCATGAGAAATTAAATAATGAAGGTACAGTACAGGCACGAAAATGGGGAAGTGAATAAACTGCAAGAGTAACTTGAGTGTTGCTGAAAGAACATAGTGAAAAAGGAGTAGGAAAAAATTTTTCCCTCTAAAATGCCCTCCTATATAATAAAACAAAAATTGCTTAGTATTTGAAAGATTTCAGACCATCCAAAATGAAAAATTGAGAAATATAAGAATTCCACGGAAATATATACTCTCTCTGCGATGGATGAGATTCATGAAATCTTTCCAGATATAGGCACTGTAGGGATATTTGCATCAAGAGTTTAACCTATTTTGCAATTACATTTGTATAAAACTTATAAAATCAGCAGTTTGTAGGCCTATGAAAATATACTTGGCATCTTTCCTCCAAAGATCTGAACAAAGATGCTGAAAACTCTATCTCCAGTTGCCCCTCCAGCTTGAGAATTAAGGAATATGTAGATGTAAGTTGGTAGAGTGAATGGGAAAGATGGAGTCATAATATGAGACAACCACTGAAAAAGTATATTTTTTTTCTCTGTGACTTTTTTTTTGTTATGGTTTTCTATTTTATTTTGGTATCATTAATACACAATTACATGAGCAACATTGTGGTTACTAGATTCCCCCCATTATCAAGTCCTCACCACATATCCCATTGCAGTCACTGTCCATCAGCGTAGTAGGATGCTATAGAGTCACTACTTGTCTTCTCTGTGCTATACTGCCTTTCCCATTGAAAATATTTTTGTTAGGAGGAACAAATACTTCACAAACTATTGTTATAAAGAAGTTGAAGGATTTATTTATAAACTACTATTCTGAACTTTACCCTCTTCCTAGTATTTAGGTAAAAAGTAAAAATAGGTTACCCTGTGAGGGGCCCTAGAAGCAATGACACCTCATAAGAAATGAGCACACCTAGCACCTACATCTTTTTTTCTACCACCATTCTCCAATTAAAAGATGGAGAGCTCCTTGAAGAAATGGTCGATTCTAGAAGTGGGGCAGGAAATACACAAGATGAGCCCAGAGCATCTTAGAGTGCCAGAAATAAAGGAAGTGCTGCAAACAAAACCACACACAGATGGGGCGTGTCAAGGGTGCACAGAAACCAACCAGAAGAGTTGCCAGTGGTCAAAGCTGGAAGAATTTGAGCAGCAAAATCAGAGTATATTGGTTTATGACCCAAAATATAAAATAAATACCTCTGAGTCAATATTTATGTAAATAAATGATCAAATAAATTAGTGAATGAGGGAAGAGAGACAGATCTCCAAATCCAGATAATTTATGTGGATACTTTTACCCTCAAGGAGATGGAGCACAGCTTCCCACTCCTTAAATGAGGGCTGGGTATAGTGACTTCTTTCCAAAGATTGTACAGTATGGAAAAGGGGAGAAAAAGAGGAACTTTACAGTGGGAGACTTGACAGACACTGTCTCAGACAGATAGTCAAGGTGAACATCAATCAGGTGGTAAGTCAGGCTGATAATCTGTACTCCTGGTGTGATGTGATGAGAGTGACACTTTACCCAAAACCTCAGTATAATCATTAGAAAAATATCAAATACCATGAGGGACTTGCTACAAAATACCTGACCAATACTCTTCAAAACTGTCGATATCATCTAAAACAAGGAAAGCCTGGGAAATTGCCACAGCCAGGAAGAGCTTAGGGAGACACAATGACCAAATGTCAAGTTTATCCTGGATGGGATTCTGGAGCAAAAGGGCCTAAGGTAAAAACCCGGGAAATCTGAATAAAGTACAGGCTTTAGTTAATAAGAATGTATAAAAATAGCCATGGAATCCAGATTTTGTGAGCAAAGAGTTATAAAATCCTGTTCATGTGACATAGTGATGGACATATGATACATTAATACCTTTTGTTTTTGTATTTGAAATAAGGTAGTATCAGATTTTAATTTACAAGTTTATGCTAATTGGAAAAGAAAGTGGGCTAATTTTATTCCTTAATTTACATTTCAGTTCATATAGTCAGTGTTTTGAAATGAATCATTTTCACAGCTACCAGTACTTTAAATAAGGAAGTCTTACAAATTCTGGATTATGTAGTTCAGACCAAAGAGTACACTTTTCATTCATTTACCTATTTATTCAACAAACATTATTGAACATATGTTATGTGTCAGGCACAGTAGTAAATAGGTTGCTGAGTATGTAAGGATGAATAATATGTTGAAGAATTTAAAAGTCTACCGGAGGAGATAAAATTCAACAGTATTAATACAGTGTGTTCCGTGGATAGCAATTATGCATGACAATTAATGAGGACTTCACAGTTCTATTTCCTTTAAAAAAAAAGGTATTATATTCCCACACTGTGTGCTAATCAAGAAAAGAACTGCTTTGTCCTGAACCTTACCATCAAGGGAAATTTTTATTTCACCACATCAGCTAATACATATTTAGTACAATATTTGTACATCGGTTCATTTAAGAATTAAGCTCATGGCATTATTGGTTCTGGGAAGATGGCAGCGTGAGCAGGGCGGTGGAAATCTCCTCCCAAAACCATATATATTTATGAAAATACAACAAATACAACTACTCCTAAAAGAGAGACCAGAAGATACAGGACGGCACTCAGCCTGCATCTACACCTGAGAGGACTCGGCACCCTGTGAGGCGGGTAAGATACGAAGCCGCGACCCGGCGGGACCCGAGCACTCCCCCACCCCAGCGCACTGGCGGGAGGAGAGGATTCAGAGAGGGGAAGGAGTAGAAGTACAGGCCCGCAAAATAACCAGCCCTGGTGATCTGCGCCGGGAGCGCCAACACACATTGCGCGGTGTTTTGGAGATTGGAGAGACAGAGGGTGCAGGATCTGAGCCTGGGAACACACTGGGTCCTCGCAGCTGGCTCCCGGGACAAAAGAAAAGCACGCACTTTTTTTTAGCGCTCTTAAAGAGACAAGGGCCCAACGGAGGAACAGGATCGTCCCAGCACACTCTGCCCAGCACGCTGGGAGTCGGGAATTTCAGACCCCTTGGCTGGGGACTGAGAAAAAGTAGCCCTACTGAGATTTTCCACAGAGATCAGCAGCCTCCCATTCGTTCCCTCCCCGGCCAGAGCTACAAAGGGCCCTGCGGAGCGGTGTGGTCACGGTTGCGAAATAGTGGAGCAACAGCGCCACCTACAGCATCCTCACAGAATCTACTCCCGGCGGGGTTAGATTTTTTTGTTTGTTTGTTTTGGTGTTTTTTTCTCTTTTTTTTCTTTTCTTTTCTTTCTTACTTTTCTTTCTCTTCTCTTTCTCTTCTTTCTTTTTTTTATTTTTTAAGTCTTAAAGAGCCCAGCTGACATACATGGCACCTACCAGCAACCACTTCTATCACCATGAAAAGACAGAGGAATATGGTACAAACAAAGCTTACCCAGACCCAGACACCAGAGAGGGAGTCTGAAGGGATGGAAATGCACAATCTTCCTGAAAAAGAATTCAGAATAGAAGTCATAACCATACTGATGGAGCTACACAGAAATATGCAAGAGCTGAGGGAGGAAGTGAGGGAAGAGAGGAAAGACAATGCAGAAATGAGACAAGCGATTGGCGGGCTTACCAGCAAACTGAATGATTTGCAAGAGACTATTAATGGAATAGAAAACAGAGAACAGGAATACAGAGAAGCTGAGGCAGAGAGAGATAAAAGGATCTCTAGGAATGAAAGAATATTAAGAGAACTGTGTGACCAATCCAAACGGAACAATATTCGCATTATAAGAGCACCAGAGGAAGAAGAGAGAGAAAAAGGGATAGAAAGTGTCTTTGAAGAAATAATTGCTGAAAACTTCCCCATGTTGGGGAAGGAAATAGTCTCACAGTCCACAGAAGCCCAAGGATGTCCCAACACAACGGACCCAAGGAAGACAACACCAAGACACATAATAATTAAAATGGCAAAGATCAAAGATAAGGACAGAGTATTAAAGGCAGCTAGAGAGAGAAAAAGATCACCTACAAAGGAAAACCCATCAGACTATCATCAGACTTCTCAACAGAAACCTTACAGGCCAGAAGAGAATGGCATGATATATTTAATGTAATGAAACAGAAGGGCCTAGAACCAAGAATATTGTATCCAGCACAATTATGATTTAAATATGATGGAAGGATTAAACAATTTCCAGAAAGCAAAAGCTGAAAGAGTTTGCCTCCCATAAACCACCTCTACAGGATATCTTAAATGGACTGATCTAGAGGGAAGCACCCCTAAGGCTAAAAAGATGTCACCAGAGAAAATAAAATCACAGCAAAGAAAGCAGACCATCCAAATACTAACTAAAGGCAAAGAATAAAACACCTAGTATATACAGAATGGAGGAGGAAGAATAGGAAGGGAGAGAAATAAAGAAACATCAGACTATGTTTACAATAACTTAACAAGAAAGTTAAATTAGATTGTCAGACAGTAAAGAGGCAACCCTTGAACCTTTGGTAACCACAAATCTAAAGCCAGCAATGGCAATAAGTACATATCTATCAATAATCACCCTAAATGTAAATGGACTGAGTGCACCAATCAAAAGACACAGAGTAATATAATGGATAAAAAAGCAAGACCCATCTATATGCTGCTTACAAGAGACTCACCTCAAACCCAAAGATATACACAGACTAAAAGTGAAAGGATGGAAAAAGATATTCATGCAAACAACAAGGAGAAAAAAGCAGGTGTTGCAGTACTTGTATCAGACAAATAGACTTCAAAACGAAGAAAGTAGCAAGAGATAAAGAAGAACATTACATAATGATAAAGGGGTCAGTCCAACAAGAGGATATAACCATTATAAATATATATGCACCCAACACAGGAGCGCCGACATATGTGAAACAAATACTAACAGAAAGGAGGAAATAGAAAGCAATGCATTCATTTTAGGAGACTTCAACGCACCACTCACTCTAAAGGACAGATCAACCAGACAGAAAATAAGTAAAGACACAGAGACACTGAACAACACACTAGAACAGATGGACCTAACAGACATCTACAGAACTCTACACCCAAAAGCAACAGGATACACATTCTTCTCAAGTGCACAAGGAACATCTTCCAGAATAGACCACATACTAGGCCACAAAAAGAACCTCAGTAAATTCAAAAATACTGAAATTCTACCAACCAACTTCTCAGATCACAGAGGTATAAAACTAGAGATAAATTTTAGAAAGAAAACAAAAAGGCTCACAAATACATGGAGACTTAACAACATTCTCCTAATGAATCAATGTGTTAACAACCAAATCAAAACAGAAATCAAAGAATATATGCAGACTAATGACAACAACAACACAAAGCCACAACTTCTGTGGGGCGCAGCAAAGGCAGTCTTAAGAGGAAAGTATATTGCAATCCAGGCCTATTTAAAGAAGGAAGAACATTCCCAAATGAATAGTCTAAAGACACAATTACTGAAATTGGAAAAAGAAGAACAAATGAGGCCCAAAGTCATCAAAATGAAAGACATAATAAAGATCAGAGAAGAAATAAATAAAATTGAGAAGAATAAAACAATAGAAAAGAATCAATGAAACCAAGAGCTGGTTCATTGAAAAAATAAACAAAATAGATAAACCCCTAGCCAGACTCATTAAGAGAGAAAGAGAATCTACACACATGAACAGAATCAGAAATGAGAAAGGAGAAAGAACGACAGACCCCACAGAAATACAAAGAATTATAAGAGAATATTATGAGAATCTATATGCTAACAAGCTGAAAACCTAGAAGAAATGGACTTCTTAGAAAAATACAACCTTCCAAGACTGACCAAACAAGAAACAGAAAACCTAAACAGACCAATCACCAGCAATGAAATTGAATCAGTAATCAAAAAACTACCCAAGAACAAAAACCCCGGACTAGATGGATTCACATCTGAATTCTACCAGACATATAGAAAAGAAAAAACACCCGTTCTCCTTAAAGTTTTCCAAAAAATAGAAGAGGAGGGAATACTTCTAAACTCATTCTATGAAGCCAGCATCACTCTAATACCAAAACCGGGCAAAGACCTCACCAAAAAGGAAAATTACAGACCAGTATCCCTGATGAACGTAGATGCAAAAGTACTCAACAAAATATTAGCAAACCGAATTCAAAAATACATCAAGAGGATCATACACCATGATCAAGTGGGATTCATCCCAGGGATGCAAGGATGGTACAACATTCGAAAATCCATCGACATCATCCACCACATCAACAAAAAGAAGAACAAAAACCACATGATCATCTCCATAGTTGCTGAAAAAGCATTTGACAAAATTCAGCATCCATTCATGATTAAAACTCTCAACAAAATGGGTATAGACGGCAAGTACCTCAACATCATAAAGGCCGTTTATGACAAACCCACAGCTAACATCATACTTAACAGCGAGAAACTGAAAGCTTTTCACCTAAGATCGGGAACAAGACAGGGATGCCCACTCTCTCCACTGTTATTCAGCATAGTACTGGAGGTCCTAGCCACGGCAGTCAGACAAAACAAAGACATACAAGGCATCCAGATTGGTAAAGAAGAAGTCAAATTGTCACTATTTGCAGATGACATGATACTGTACATAAAAAACCCTAAAGACTCCACTCCAAAACTACTAGAACTAATATCTGAATTCAGCAAAGTTGCAGGATACAAAATTAACACACAGAAATCTGTTGCTTTCCTATACACTAACAATGAACTAACAGAAAGAGAAATCAGAAAAACAATTCCATTCACAATTGCATCAAAAAGAGTAAAATGCCTAGGAATAAACCTAACCAAGGGAGGAAAGACCTGTACCCCGAAAAATACAAGACACTCCTAAGAGAAATTAAAGAG
>JAQQAC010003801.1:26691435-26722776 GCA_029783875.1 Phataginus tricuspis | reverse complement strand
AAAATGTTGGAATATACTGTTGAAAGTTATAGATTTTATATTGTGTTATGGGCGAAACTTCTCACCCTTCCTGTGCATGTCAAGAAAGGTCTCCCGGTGAAGGGCTCTTCAGAGTAGAATCTGAAAGCCCAGCAGGCGGACCCCAGGAGGGTGAGGGGTGGTAGGCGGAATTCTAAAAATGCCGCCCCAGGATTCCCGCCTCCCGGTTGTGTTCAGTTAAACACCGGCCTAGGTCCTGCTGTGAAGAAGCTTGACAGATGTCATTAAGGTTACTAATTAGCTGACCATGAAATTGAGTACCTTGGATTATGTCAGAGAGCCCAGCGTAATCACACGAGGCCTTCAAACCAGAAACTGAGATTCAGCAGAAAAGCACTCAGAGTCTTCCCGGTCCGAGAAGGGTTCCTTGTGCCGGTCACGCTGCTGCGGAGATGGAGGGGCCCCGGGCAAGGGCCAGGGAGAGGACTTCGGTTCTCAGGGCAGCCCAGCTGACAGCCAGCAAGGGGCCTTGGCCCCAGGACCGCAAGGAGGTGAATCTGGAAGGGAAAGGATTCTTGCCCAGGGCCTCCGAACGGACTGCCGCTGCCAGCAGGGAGCCTTCAGCAGGGGAGCCAGAGGAACCACCCTGTGCACAGGCGTCCGGCCCACCGAAGCTGTGGCTTGACAATGTGGGCGTTGCTTTCAAGTCGCCAAGTTTGTTGTAATTTGTTAAGGGAACAATAGAAAACTAATACAGGGGGCAGACCTTCCAGATACAAGAGTCTTGCCAAGGCCCTTGGGGCGTGGTGCTTGAAAGGGGGCGAGAAGCCCTGCGGCGTGGCCCCAGCACAGGTGTGGGGGGAAGGGGCGCCTCAGGCCCCGTGACTGCGGGCCGGGCCCTGAGTGCCGTCCCAGGAATCTGGACTCTAAGGACCGGGGACTGAACTTACAACATCCGTGTCTTAGTTTGCTTTGATTTCCCTAAGGAGATAAGATTATTTTCTTATCTCCTTCAAGTCTTAGCTCAAACATGACCTTCTCAGCGAGATCCTCCCTGACCTCCTTAGTGAACGTGGCAGCCTGTGCGCGGTGCTGCTGGCCCTCCTCGCCCTACTCCTAGTTTTAAAATACCTGTTGCACTTTCCATCTTCCAGTAATACTCCGTGATTTATATTTATGTTTATCTTTCCCCTCCTAGAATGTAAACCTCGTGAGGGCAAAAACCTTTCGGTTCAGTTTGCTCCAGTTATTTATTGTTGCATAACAAACCACCAGCCATTTATTTGACTCGCATGTCTGCCGTCTGGGCAGAGTGTGGTGGGGCCAGCCTGTCTCTGCTTCAGGTGGCATCAGCTGAGTGGCTTGGTGGGGGGCCGGAGAACCCACTTTCAAGGGCCTCACCCCGGGCTGGCCTACTGTCGCCCGCTGTCGGCCGGGCCCTGGGCTGGAGCTGCGGGCTCTCTCCTCAAGGCGGCTCCAGAGGCTGGTGGACTTTCTGCCAGCGCTGTGGCTGTGCTCTCAGGGCATGTGTCCCAAGAGAACAAGTGGACATGCCTGGCTTTTTACTTACGACTTAGCCTTGGAGGCCACGGCCTCATTTGTTCTGTACTCTTTTCATTTGAGGCAGTCACAAGGCCCTTCCAGGTTTAAGGACAGGGGACAGGGGACAGGGACTCCACCTCCTGATGGAATTTGACAGGAGATATTGTGGCTATCTTTGGAAAAGAATAATCTTGTCCTGTTATATCCCAAGAGCCTAGAATAGGGCCTTGGCTCGTAGAGCTCCATAAATACACGGAGTCAAAGAAAAGAGAAAGAATGAGATATGAACTAGAGAGGACAGTACACAGTGAATGGCAGGGAGAGTAGCTGGAAGCGGGAGCAGTATTCTGAGCCTGGCTTACGGCTCAGAATTGGGATAAGTGGCAGTGAAAATGGAAGGGCTGACTTGGAGGGATATAAAGGTGGTATAACTTGCAAAATTTAGTGATGATTTTAATATGAATGGACAGGAGAGGGATCCAGATGCGGGAAAGGGAAATCTAGAATCTAAATCTAGAAATCTAGAATGACTCCCAGTCAGTCAGTCAACTATCCCAGCTAAGTACTCTGAGTGCTGGAGCAAAAGTAGTGATTATGTATCCCCTTTTGGTAGAATTATTTTTAGTGTTAACCCCACTTCAGGGACAAGTAAGCAGGTAGTAATACTCCGTAGCCACATGAATTATGGCACTGTTAACAGAGAAAAGGCTTTGTGGGAGAAGATGAGTTCAGTTTTTAAGTGTCTAAGTCAGGGCTGCTGGAAACGAGCAGCCCAGGGGAGATTGCTGTGGGTAGTTGGAATTGTGAATTGAAACAGCTTGAGATCATCTTCAGAGTTTTTTTTACATGTTTTTCTGATGGAGAGCAAGGCAGACATTTTTTTTTTTTCCTACAGAGAAAAGAAAAATTCTAACCCCCTCCCATTTTTAGTTCTCTTGGTTGTTTTTTGTTAATTTCAAAAACTTAAGAAAGTGGTTAAAGTGGCCTTCCCCACCCCCACCGAGGGTGACTTGGCTTTTTTCTCACTCTTTTTAATACGACGGTACACAGTGGCTTTGGGCACCCCAGTCTCTTGTAGAGCTGGGAGGGTCTTGGTGTTCTTAGAGGCCAGTTTATCCTCCTCCTAAGATACATGGTCCGTGATTTCACTGGTCTGTGCTGGACCTCAGGACCATTTTCAAACCCGTTCAGTTCACTTGAAAGTCTGGCTGTTCTAACACTCAGCCTGCTGGAGGAGGGCCTTGAGCACCTTTGGAGAGAGGTGAACACTAGTGCAGAGACCCCGTCTGCTTTTGCTTAGCAAAAACCACATCAGCAGAGCCATTCTAGAACATTTTGCTCCTGTTAGAATAACCTCATAGAGCATGAGGCAGGAGTATTTGTAGTTTATCTATTTCCTTTAGAGAACTTTGTTGGTTTCTTATGCAGGAATTTTTTTTTTTTTTAAAGAGGAAGAAAGTGGTACTCTTGTATGTCAGTCCTTGCCCCTAGGTTAGCCAAACTGAGGTACTTGTTTTTCTGACTGCTTATGCAATTTTTTGTGAGGGAAAGTATTGACAGCAAAAAAATGACAAATGGAAATGGAGGAAAAGGTCTACTTCAGCTCTGAGCAAATACTGTTTCTTTGAGTCATGCAGCAGAAAAGTTCAGTTAGAATCATCTTAGAACTCCAGCACCGTAGTGTTACTTGTTAGCTGTAAATATTTTTATAGTAGGTGATTTTTTTTTGTTCCTGAAGGAAAGGGTGGCTCTCTTGGTATCTTTTTAACAGAAAGTAAGTTCCTTAGCAATAAGGGAAGATTTATTTTATATTGTATGCTAAGTCCACCATCAGTAATGACATTAATATACTTTCCCAGAAATTGCATAAATGATTCTCATAGAAGACATATAGTGCTACTAATAATGTGGTGTTACAGTAATTAAATAATCTATACTTTATATATATGAGAAACCTCTGCTCAAAGAAATTATGATTTGTCCTAGCTTGCTAGAATCCAGGATCTAACTAGAGTTAGAACCTTGTTTTCTTGACTGTAATTATTATTTGAGAATGACTTACATATTCTTGAGGATAATAAAAGTTATTTACTAAGCACTGGTGAACACATGGTACTTGATTATTAACCTACAAATTATGGACCTTTGCTCTTAGAGAGTTGCATGATGTCAGTTACAGTGCACCAATGACTTTTAAAAGTTGTTTTCTTGTTTCATATTTTGGAAAGGGATAGTATGACAGTCATGGGTTAATAGCGAAGTGCTTTGTTTATTCCTCATCATCGGAGGACTGTAGACCCTGGATTCATTATTAAGGATATTTTTGCAAGTAAACAGTCTGTTGTCTTCCGTGCTTGGTGGTAGAATGCACAGTGCCTCATAACAGCTTGTCTGGTCTTTATCCCGGGTTCCTCGCACAGAACTCTAGAACCCTGGGAATTTTCTGAATAACTGTAGTATTGTCCTAAGAAGATAACTATAACTAATAATGGACCACTAGATGGCTTGGGGATAGGGGCTGGTCACCAGAAGGACTTGGAAGCAACCTGGCCTCTGAGGAGGCGGAGGGGGTTGGAGATCGGGTTCAGTCACCTGGCCAGTGATTTACTCAGTCATGCCTGTGTAATGAAGCTTAATGAAACAGTAAAAACTAGATAGTGCGGCTTAGTGAAGCATCATAGGTGATGAACACACTGCTGTGTGTATATAGTGGTGGGAGTGACTCGCCCTTATTCCATAAGGAAAGAGCATGTCAGCCCCGCTCCCCTCCCAGATTTCACCCTATGTATCTCTCACCCTTCGTTTGTCTGGTCCCTCTGATTTGTTTCCCTTGTAGTAAAACCATAATTCTAAGTATAGTGCTTTCCTGGGTTCTGTGAGTTTTAGTGAATTATCACACCTGAGGAGGTCATGGGAACCCCCAAATGTGTAGCCAGTCTGTCAAAGGTACCAGTGGGCTGGGGACCTCTGAAGTCAGGGCCTTTAACGGGTCGATGTCTGGGGACCCTCCACCTTTAAGGGGCGATGTCTGTGCTAACTCCAGGTAGTTAGCAACAGAATTAAACTGTAGTACCTCCAGTTAGGGTTGAGACAGAATAACTGCTTTGTGTACTCCAGTAAATACACTTCAGTAACTGAAGTGTATTTAGTATGAGTTAAATACAGCATGGCTGTTTAATTTTGAGAAGGAAATATATTATGAATCTCTTAGAAATTCAAAACTCACTGGATTGATGTTGGTGTGCTTTTATCGATTGTCATCAAAACAAACTTTTAAGATACCAGGATTCAGGCTTCTTTATTGATGAATATTCTTTAGTAGTGTGTGAATTTTCATAGATCCCTCCAGATTCTTTTGCTCGATTCTCTTTATGACCAGGAACTCAGAGCTGCAAGATCTCTAACTGGATTCGGAGGTTTATTTAGAAAGGGTGACAGGCCCAGCATGGTTTTAAGACCTGTGGTCTTTTTATTTATTTATTTATTTGGTATTTGGTATTTTTTTGATGGAAGTATAGTTTACAGGCAGTATTAATGGGCTTCAAGTGCATATGGTCTTGATGAGTAGCTTAGTAGTGGGTATATGGCTTCTTCTATGAAAGGTAGGAGCTTCCGTTAAAAATGGGCAAATCCTGTCCCATAGTTGACGAAATACACTCATTATGTATTTGAACACAGTATCAGGCAATGTGGAGTTACCACGGAATAGAAGGCACAATATAGTCAGACTTGTATCAGAGCCAGAAGGTCAAAGTAAACCCCTTCTAATCCAGAAACACATAAATAGCTCGCTGCTGGAACAGCGGCCCCAAACTGCCAGTGGCTTGAGACTTTTAACAAGTTTATTTCTCATATGTTGTTTTGTCTAATGTAGGCCATGGTGGGAAGGGCTCTACTTTGCAGAGACATTCAGTCACCCAGGATTCTTCCAATGTGTGACCTTCCCATCTTAAAGGCCTCACGTGCCCTTGGAATTTAGCTGATGGATAGCCGAGGAAAGAGATTGTGTACCTCGATCTGGAAGTGACACACATCTCTTCTGCTTACTTTTTATTGGCAGGAACTGGTCCCCATCCAGATGCAAGGATGCTGGGAAGGGGAAGAAACCGTGGGTGCCTCTGAGCACCTGTAGTCTGTCACGTGGGAATGAGTGATAACTGTACACTTGTGCTGAGATACATGGCCTGTCTTATCCAAGCCAGGATGGTTGGGCACCATTTCAAGGGGTGCCAGAGGGAGAAAAGAAACAGTGGAGAGAACGCAGTTCTCAGCAGGCTGAGGGTCATGTAAAAGGCTTACAGGGAGTGTGCTGGGGGGCTAGGAAGTGTGGTTATCTGAGGAGTACAACCTGGATCCGCCGTGATGCAGTGCAGAGCGGGCAAAGGCGGCTCTCTGGTAGAACTGGGAAGGCAAAGGCAGAGGAGGGCAAGCCGCCGAGGACTGTCCCGTACTGATCACGTCCAGAGCGTCAGACACTGTGCCCAGCACAGGGTAGGCACACTGAAATGTTACTGGGATGAGTGAAAATCTCCTATCCCTAAAAGGAGCTCCTATCAGGTTCTCCAATGTTAATCCATTTCTCATCCTTCCAGCAAAGTCTTAAAGAGAGTTATTAATAACCTGCCTCTACTTCCATTCTTTGCATTCTTTCTTGGAGCTACTCCAGACAGGCTGCCAGCCCACCATCCACGGGACCGTCGGGGTCCCCGGTGGCTGCATGCCGTGGGCTCCCTCCTGGTCCAGCGCTGTCTCGGCTCCCATGCTGCCCGTGCTCCCGGCCCCTCTCTTACTTCACTGGCTGCTTTTTCTCGTTTACAGTTTGCCGCCTCCTCCTCCTCCTCTTCCTGATGTTTCCGTGAGTCCCCTGGGGCTCCCACCCAGCCGCCCTCTTTCCGTGTGCCTTCATTTCCGGGGTGATCGTCTCCAGCCTGGTGATACTAAATGCCAGCTGTTTGATACTGAACCCTGAATTTTCTCCTGCATTTTATTCATATATCTAAAGAAATTTACTCAGAAATTTCACTTGCATATCTAATAGGCATCTCAGACTTCACATATCCAAAACCCAACTCTTTATTCCAGCACCCACCACAACCCGTATTAAACCTGCTCCTTCTCCACTGTTCCCTGTTTCACTAAATACCATTCATGCAGGTGGTCAGGCCGACACTATGGTATCATACCCTTCTTGACTGCTTCTTTCACATCTGATATACAGGCACATCGCATCTTTATGCCATCAGAATGTTTAGAATCTATCACTTCTCTGTTTAAAACATTCCACTTGCTTCCCACAGTACTTAGCATAAACTGGGCTGTGTCACCATCCAGGCCCTGGTCCCCTCCGAGCTCATCTCCTTACACCTCGCCCAGGAACCCCGAGGGCCAGCCTCCTTGCTGCATCTCAGCCTCCAGTGGCCCCTGACACCTCGGGCTTCTGCACGTGCTGTTTCCCTGCTTGAGGCGTTCTTTTCCGAGATGCCCTCATATGTAGAATTCAGAACACAGACTAGGCAGCCAGATGGCTTAAGTGTGGATTTCCTAGTTGTCTGACCTAGTTGTCTGACCATGGGCACGTTATTTCGTTCACCTTCGTGTGCCTCAGTGTCTACATCTGTAAAATGATAGTACCAGGACCTACCTCGTAGAGTGATCGTGATGAAATGAGTTCGTGCATGTAGAGCACTTAGAATAGCGCCTGTCCTGCAGTAAGTACTCTGTGTTAACTGATGACCATTAACACTTCGTCAGGTCTCTACTTTAGTGTGACCTGCTCAGAGATGATTTAAGTAGTGGTGGAATCATCAGAATGAATAATGACTCTGCAGCCTTCTAGGGGTCTGCTTGGAAGAGGACAGCTCACTGTGAGGTGGAGACCCTGGGATGGGGCCCCTTCATTTTGGTCCCCACCCCCATTGCTCTTTCCCTGGTCAGTCTCTCTTGTAGGACCCACTGCTGCCCTGTGTTCCCTCCCCAGCTCCAGCCCATGTCAGTTCAGAAGTGGTCTTTGGAGACAGACAGCTGGGGACCTGTATGTCACCTCGGAGTCCCTCCCTCCACAGCCTCCCTTCCCTCCGCGTGGACATCACAGGCCGTGTCCAGACTTCTCCATTCCCTCCTCTCACCTTCATCAACACACGGGGGGAAATTTGACTCTGAATGTAATGCCCACCATTTATTACCCTGTGTGTGTGTGTGTGTGTGTTTTAAACTGTCCCTTTTAGAGAGAAAGGGAACAAAATTAAAAAGGGACAGGGCAGAAGACATTGCCTTTTAACTTGCCATCTGTTTTCATTGTTTGTATCAGCAAACTTTCTTTAAAATATCCATACTTATGTGGTTCCTTTGGGGACAGAAGGATAGGGAAATACTGTGAGACTTGGCCTTGTTTTGTGGAGAAATAGCCTGATCAGAAGTGGATCCTGAGGGAGGGAACTCACGGGGCCCCTAGGAGAGGGACGGTTCAGAGAGGGAGGAAGAGCGAAGGCCTGCAGAACAGGGCCGCGCAGGCTGGGAAGTAGCCCGAAGGTTCGCAGATCTCACAGATCCTTCTCTTCTAGCAAACCTGGGCACAGGCTGTAGAACTCCAAACAGGCCCTTGGAGCTGGGGGTGGGGTGTCCCCACTCGCAGTGCCAATTGAAAGGAAACACTGCAACAGTTGTGTGCCTTCCAGAAGTGTGACTATCTCACTCGGGTGCCCACTGGGTCACCCTGCACATGGGTGAGTGGAGGGGGGCTGTTCAGAGGTCTGTTTTGGGCCATCTGCCCCTGGTGATGAATGGCAGGCCACCATTCTGGCTGTCTGGAAAGATCCAGATAGCTTCTTTCGTGATTTCAGGCTGCCCTCACTCAGCCTTTTATATAATTAGTAAGTTCCTTTATTGCATCAGTTCAGGAGTTCCCTAGGCACCTTTCCCAGCCCCCTTTTTTGTTGTTTTGCTGGGGGTGGGTACACAGAGTTTCTGCAAACCTTGACTGGGACATGGAACTCTCACAATACCTATGGGTAAAGAGCCCCGAGAGTGGAAATTTAGCCTTTGTGATTGTCCTGGGATCATTCAAACACTTGAGGTATGGGTAGGAAGGTTTCCTGGCCATTAGGACCCTACCTTATCATTATTTGACTGCATGTCGAGCAGTTGAAGACATATAGGCAACCCATCCAGAAGTGTTAACACTCCTCAAAGCTGCTAAGTTAAGAGGTCTAGTGTGAATTTATTTATAGCCTGCGTCCTCACTGTAGTAAACTTTCCTCTGTGAGTTGACACTTCTTGGTTATTAGTAAGAAAACAGTTCATCAAATGGAATTTCAGTGCAGAGCAAACTTCAGCTTGGGTTTGCCTAGAGTGATTTCCAAAAAGGCAGTTTCCTTATAGGATTGGATATAATATATGCGTTTGTCCCCACCTTACATACTGGAATGTAATTTTTAAAACAGACTTGGTTTATAGGACAGTTTTAAAATTACAGAAGAATTGAGAAGATTAATACCGAGTTCCCATGCACCCCACCCTCTCCCACCCCCATACAGAATTGTCCCTGTCGCTACCATCTTCCAGTGGTGTGATGCATTTGTTATAATAAATCAGTACTGATCCATTACTGTGAACTAAACCCTATACCCTACTCAGATTTCTTTAGTGTTTACTTAATGTCCTTTTCCTGTCGGGGGATCCCATCCAAATGCGTTCCGTGACCAGTCTCCTTAGGCTCCCAGCGGCTGTGACAGCTTCTCAGACTTTCTCTGGTTTTGATGGCCTCGGTAGTCCCGGCAGCGTTCAGCAGATGCACTGTAGGCTGCTCCTCTTGGAATCTGTTTTCTCTTGATTAGACCAGGGTTATGGGATCACATGGTAAGACTGTGGTTAGCCTGGGGTAACTGCCAAACCGTCTTCCAAAGTGGCTGTGCCCTTCTGTGTCCCCGCCAGCAGTGGGTGAGCCTGTCGCTGTGCACCCTTGTCAGCCTTTGCTGTGCTCCGCTTTGGGACCTTCGGCCTCTGACCGAAGTCAGTGTGCAGAGGTGGGGATGCGGTTTCTCAGGTTGGTCACAGTCCACTATCATATTTTATTACATCTGACTGTAGAAAACATTAGCTTTCTCCTGATATTTCCTTTCCAGTTATCGTGACGAGAAGAATATATGCGCCTTTTCCCATATGAATAGCTCTTACAGATGCTTAAATAGCATTTTATTTCATATTACTTTCTCTGCTTTCTGATGACTAACAGCCTATAAGCTACATACTATTGGTGTTAAGCTCCATTCCATTGATATTAGTGTCTCACGTTTAATTATTTTTGTTTACATTTTTTTTCTTTTTCCATTCTTCAAAGTCATTTTTGCTTTTCCGTTGGTGTTTCTGTGTTCATAAAGCTCTGTTTCTGTTGCATTGTGTAGTTTTGTACCAATGGCTAGAAGCAGACCGTCGTGGCGGGAGCCAGGGTGCTGCAAATACGACTTCAGGTAAAAATACAAATAAAAATGAAGTTAGAAATCATTGTTGTAATTCACCCAAGCCCATTATAATTGTTTGTTTTGTTTGGGCAAAAAATAGGTATTATTTTGTGTTTCTGTTTTCCTATCTACATGTTAATTCTTATAAAGACCTTATTTGCTTCAAGCCTGGAAAAAATTATTTACTCATCTTTAAGCTCTCTTGGCAGATATGTCCTCTTTTCTTAGGAGGAAAACATTAATTTTTTTCCTTATTTGCAGCATAATTTAGAAGGAGTACTTGGCAATATTACGTGAAATTAAGTCTGTGTAGACTTCTGTGTAGCAGGGATATTAATATTTGCACAGATTTCTAATCCTTGTCCATTCAGGGTAATGTGTTTTAAGGGCAGATTTTAAGTTAAGTAAAGAATGCTTATGTATAAAACTTCATTTCTTGAGAATTCAAATTTTAGTGATTTATTGCCCCTGCCAAGTCCAAGCTGTAAATTCGAAGTTGGAAGTTTATAAAACATGGGTTCAGAAGGAGAAGAGTAGATTGCTCTTCATCTCCCATCTCCAAAATTTTTTCTTTGGCCATTATTTATCTAAACCCTTAACAGTGTTACCAGTACTTCTACGGGGCTGGCTCCCCTGCTCATTTCCTTCAGAATAATATTTGCCAAGACAGCTGTATATAGAGCAGTGACCTTTCCTGTTGCCCCCTTTCCGACAGCCTAACAGGAGGTGGTGGTCGTGGTCATGGTGGTTCTGCTTTCGCTCATTAGATACGTGTTTCTGTTTCATGGATTTTTTCGTTTCTTGTGTTTGTGGGATTCTTTCTCTGGAGGTGGTTTTCCTTCCCGCTCTAATGGCTGATTCGTTGCACCTCTGAAGGGTGTGGTGTGTCTTAATCAACAGAACAATTATATTGAAAATGGCACTGTCATGACTTCCCTGATTTATCTCCTGTACCACTAACAACTTGATATATGAATGAAGGTAATGTTACCATTTTAGCCAAACTCGGGCAGGAATTCATTGAAAGGTAAGTGTCGCAAGGAATTTATATTCTGCGTTACGTGCTGTTTCTTCTGCCCCTGCTCTGTTTTATATTTTATTTACATTCATGGATGATAAAAATAAGCATTTCTGATACTTGAGGGGGGGTGGAGGAGTTTCTTGATTGCTGTATATCTGAGGATATCCTGTTGTTCTGTCAATAGAGCAGGGTCAGCAGCGTGGACCTTTAGAACGAGGAGGGAATTTTTGTTCTTTTTTTTTTTCTCTCTCTCACTTAAAGTGAAAACTAACCTTGTTTTTTTAAATGAGGAAGTGAATAATCTAAAAATTCTCAGTGTTTGCATGAGAACTTAGTACCTGCTTAAAGATATGAATTACCCTTCCTGTAGTCAGCCATTCCGAGCTCTGACTCTTTTTCTTGAGACATTGGCTCGTGCGCAGTTTCATATATTGCGATTGACTTTGTGCTGTTAACATATCCTAGAAGCATGGTGCAAAAACTGCTAAACTTCCCGTAGGGATGTCTTGGACAGTTTTCTTCTAGAAGTGAAAGCTTCCTGCTCTCTTAGAAGATGGAAATATGGAGCAGAAAGATAAAGAGATGAAATGCTTGCCTAAATAAGAGGAATCCAAAGGCAGATGGTCACTAGCCAAGGGCTTGAATTAGAAACAGTAGGTCAGTTTCCTGCAGCCAATCTATTTAAATTGTGTGCCTTTATTCAGAAAAGCTCTCATGTATTTCATATCACAGTCTCCAGTAAGATTTTAAGTGTGACTTTCCCTCCTGTGATCTGTTTTTTGCACTAAAAGGTGTTTTAGTATCCATAAATTCTTTTCATGTTTTTACCAAAAATAGAAACTGAGCCTAACTAGACGTCCAAGTGTGGCTCATAAATTGCTGTCTGATATTTTTACTTGTACAAATACTGGTAAGTGGCATTTATCTGTTGATAAAACAGTTCACGTTTTGCCCTTAATTAGAACTTAAAAAGAAAAAAATGCAGGAAACAGAATGATATTCCAAGCTGATATTCCTCAATCTCAGCATTCTGACATTGTGAATTTAAGATGCATCCATATTAAAGTATTTTATGGAACTAAGACATTTGGGGGTGACAGATCTTGTGGGAATTAATTTGGTCAAAGAGATAATTGACAGCTATTACTGAATTTTCTTGTATATAATAATCCAAGTACAGTGTACTTTCACCTTTCTAGAATGTTGGCGGTGATGAATTTGGCTTAGACTAGCTTGTTTCTTTCCTATAGGTTAGCGTATTTAATGTGCTCCCTCCACTACACTACTAAATCTCATTGGTGGTATTTCTAATGCTGTTAATTCTCTTCTGTGGAAAAGCTTGGAGATGCAGTCACATTTATCAGAGATTTTTGTGGCAACTCAAAATTGTCTCCTTTGAGCACTGCACCATAAGGTCTATTTATGTACAAAGTTTTAGGATCAAAAGAAGTATTTTAGCTTGGCTTAAAATGTTTCTTTGGTGAATTAAATGTTCATCTGAATAGATTATTTTTTTATTACCACCTATTGAATTGAGGACAAGAATTAGGTCACAGCAAGGATTATTTTAGCAGGTCTTGGTTTTTAGTATCAGTTGTCTAGCCAGAAGTTTAAAATGCAGATCTCTTATTAACAGTTCATTTTCCGTTGTCCAGTGAGAATTTCACAGCACAGACGGCTAGGATATCAGATTTCAACATTACCAGTCAGTATATCTACAAAATAAAAATAAAAGTATGACATACTTCTCAAGAAAATTCTTCATGTTAACTAATTATTAATTACTTGTAGGTGAAAATTTTGACCAGAGTCCTTTGAGAAGAACATTCAAATCCAAAGTTCTGGCCCACTATCCTCAGAATATAGAATGGAACCCTTTTGATCAAGATGCAGTGAACATGGTACGTGTTTTTCTTTTCCTCCTTAGCCTCCTTTCTTTAAAGGTGACAGCAGTGACTATATTTCGCACACCTACATTATTTCATTTAATTTAATCCTTTAAATAAACAATTCTGTGAGATAGATACTATCATCCCTATTCTACCGATGTGGAAAATGAAGCTCAGAGAAGTTAAGTGACTTGTCTAGGGTCCCCATAGCAAATAAGGGCGCACAGCAGACCCAAAAGCCCGTTTTCTTTTCCTGCTAATATGCTGTGGGTTTGTGTTGTGTGACGCGTAGGCGGCCTGATAAACAGGGATATGACTTTGCCTAGAGGGAAGCCTTATAGGAGCATGATTACAGTTCTCATATTTCAAGGCCTGTTGTTTGATGGGCCTGTCATTTATCATATTCACAAAGTAAAGAGGGAACGAACCTTCAGTGCATCATTTAGATGTTTGTAGGAATTTGTTTATAAGGCATTTGAATTAACGTAATGAATCACCAGGGGTGGTGACAGATACCTTTAGAGGTTCTTAGAAACACAGTAGGCCATAGTTGTCACATTCAGCAAGGATCCTTAGGAGGCTGAGTAATACTCCGGACATCTCTGAGCACTGTGATTAGAAAGCTCAGGGGTCCCCAAAGTGAGCAGATCAGACATCGGGCATGATAGGCACAGAAGTGATTCAGGGTGGACCAAAACGCCAATATGTGTAGCTCTTTTTGAATATTTTAAAGATAGAGCCAAAAGACCCCATTATAATGTGATACTATAAGGGAAGGAAATTAATATTTAGTCAGTGCCTGCTAGGTACTTCATGCATGTTACTGTTCACATATGTGCTGCATGCACCCAGTGAGGATTCTTACTCATGTCTCACAGACGTTAAGTTCCTTGCCCCATGTTATGCAGGGGGTCTCAGAGATTAAGTACAGATCACTCTGACTCTCCAGCTCACTGTTTCCCCATCTACATCCTGCTTCCCCCAAAGAAAAACTGTGTAATTCAGTTTTGACCTGGCCCAAGATGATAGGGATTACCCTGGACCCTTGGCGGTATTTCTGTACCACCTCAGTCCGGGCCTGCTCCAAGACAGGAGTAGCATGGCCCTTTTTCTAAGGACAGATGCCTAAGGCACTTGGCACTTTGACTTCGGTTCTGTACAGAGCACAGTATAGTTACTTCTTGAAACTGCCCAAAAAGGAGACATGCCATTTTTCTGGGAGTGAATACCACGGGGCCTTAGCCTCATCTTGCTGAAGACAGCACTCCGGATATTAAGGAGAACACAACGGGTGGTTATATTTATGAGACGTTAGAGGAGCACAGACAGGCGTCCGACTGAAATAGCTAACAAACAGCAGTGACAAAAAATAATTGATCCTCTGCTTCTGCTAGCAAGTTAATGGAAAGATACTAAAGCAAAGAATGTTAGTCTAAATGAAGCAATGGAAAAATGGATAAGAATGTAAATAGATATAACACTTCTTCAATTAGTAAGATATTTCGAAGTATGAATTACTCTGGAAGGACCGAGAAGGGTGCCCAGAAGTAGGTTCTCACCACAATGTGAATTCACCGTCATTTGGAACCAAATGCCACGCTTGGGGTGTTGTTTGTTTTCCTATTTGATTGGATTAGTCGTGAGAGATCCATGATGGCTTCAGCCTCTGTAGGGAAAACATTCATCTTTAAAGCATTTATCGGCTTCCCTCATCTGTCTTTGGTATTTGCTTTATCCCTGTGCCTCTGAGGTGGTTTTCCGGAAGCGGCAAAAGGTTCCCTCTGAAGAATAAACACCGAGACTTGTGTTTTGATGGTTAGGCACCACACAGCATTTTGCGGATTGTTGCAAATCAAAAAGGATGTGGTGGCACGCCTTGAAAATCTCTGAGAAGCATCCCATTAAACTAGTCGGCATTTGGGTCATAGATGTACTGCCCTTCATTTCCTCCTTGATTTATTAGTAAGTGCATTTGTATGAAGCTATAATTTACCCCCACCTAAAGGTAGAGAGCTTTGTTCTTGCCTTTAGCGAAGTCCCACTCCGAGGTGTCACCTTCTGTGATACCAGTCATTTCTCCAGCAAGCGACCGTGGTGCTTTGAAGAAGCGTCATTAATTTCACAGAAATTAGGTACCGCAAAGCAATGAACTTTGTTAAATAAAAAAAATTCCTTGTGTATGAGGGCAGTGCAAACATAATAGAAAATGAGGATAAGTGGCAGGTGAAACTGTTTCTAAATAAATTGCTTTTTATGTCTCATGGTTGCTGATAGAGAGTTTTGTATGGAGGGAAGAAAAGGAAGTATCATAAAATAGAGGAGTACAATAATCCTGTACCTTCCACCCGGAACTAATGTGAACATCGACAAATTCGCTTCAGATCTGTGTCTTTCTTCTTAAGTAAAGCCTGGCAAGTAGGAGGGCACGTATGTGCCCTGCTTTCCCGTCAGTCGCCTCTTTGAAGTAATCTGCGTATTGGCAGCCATGAGGTTTACGTTATGCTCTAATAGGTAGATCTTATTCTTAAAAATGTAGTGAGCCTAGGAATTGTTAGGAAGAAAATATGGTCGACACCTTTTTAAGTAAGTTACATAAAATGTGATGATTCTATTTTGTATATCGGTCCTAAATGAAACAACTGATATATGATATTTTAATAAGAATTTCAAAACACTAACTATTAGAAACGTCTTTATCATCTTTAAAGCTCTAAGTTTACGATTTACTATTTACTCTGATCCCAGAGGAGGGTGGAGTGGAATGCTGAGCAAAGAGTAAAGGGTTAGCTAAAAAAAAAACCTGTTCAGAAGCCCATCTTGCAAGATTCAAAGGAAAAGTAGCCATATGTCCTTGCTACAGACTCGGCCAGTATTTGAATCTGAAACGGGCACCCGTTGGTGCACCCTTTTCTTTCCTCTAACCTCCATAACGGCAGAGCCCATGATTTTGTAATTGTTGGTTTATATGTTTGTGTTTTCTACTAGACCATGAGCTCCCTAAAGTGAGAGATTATTTTCATATTTATCTTTTGAATTACCAAGATCTAATGTAATACATGATATAAAATAAATGTTTATTAAAGGAGGAAAGGAGGGATGGATGGAGAGAAGACAGGAAGAAAGGAAGGAAAAGCTGACCAGCTCTTTGAGTGTCTTCTGAATAATCTCTCTTTTATTTGTGCATAAGAGAGTGGCATATGGGAGTCATAGAACTATAGAAAATGGAAAAAGGGATTTTAAAAATTCTAACCAAACTGCATGAAAGAGGCCAGATTATAGGGCCATTTGGTCACTCAAAGCAGGAGAGGAGGTACACAGCATGGTGAGCCCACTTTGGCTAAAGTAATCTCAGCCAGTCTGTCAACAGTGACAGTTCTGGTTTTTAGTTGTTTACTGTGGAAGCGTGGGGTGGGGAGTAGGTGTGTCAATAAGTAGCAGTATCAGGGGACAAGAAGAGATTGTTGAATGCCATGGTGAGCAAATCTTGATTATTTATATCTTTATATTTCTGAAAAAGCAGGTTTTCTGCCAAATAAACCTGACAATTCATAAAACAATTCTCACTTCTAAAACTGAAAAAAGCAATCATATTTTCTAATGTGTGGTTCCCAGATTAGAAATATAATTCTTTTTTTTTTTTAATTTGTAGGAAGAGATTTAAAGAATTCTTAACATCTGTTATCTGTAGCCTTAGAAAGTCATTCTTTGCTTACTTTGAGCACAACTGTTGGCAAGCTTTGCCTGTAAATGTTTGAACGTGTGCTCAGGAAAGCTACAAACCCTTAAAGGGAGTATTTGGCAGCTGTTCAAAAACAGTTTGAGTTGTAATTTTGTGGTTTACAATGTCAGGAAAGCCTATCAATTAAATTAAATCTTTGTGTTGACTTTGGAGGTCACTTCTGTTTATTTTTCTGTATTTGCCTACTCGATGTAGAAAGCAAACTACAACTTGAATCAAAAGAGGAACCAAATCTGGTCCTGTACCCCCCACTGTTGTTTTTTCCTGTTTTCTTTGCTCATTCATTCATCCATTTGTTCATTCAACAAAAACATACGTGCTGTGCACCGTGCCAGACAAGCTTGAGGTTCGTCTGGAGCAAGGATATTTCAAATTCTCCTTCCTACAATCTTTATAGAGGGCAGTAAATGTGTCAGATGAGTTTTCCTTCATATCAGCAGAGGATCTCATCTTGCTATGAGGAAAGCGGCCTTCATCATGTGAAGACATAAATATGAGAACATCTTGCCCTGGCTTTCCTTATACAGTTTTTCCCAAGATTGGGAGTAAACCATTTTCTCCCCTAGCAAATCCAGATACTCATGAGTTTTACCTGAGTCTGTATCTTACTCTACCCAGACATATGGAGTAATTTAATTTCTTGTCAACGTATATAAAAGTAAATAAGTGAAGCTACCTTAGTTCCTTTCAAACCTCATGTTCGGTGACGTGAAATATAAAGACATAATAACGCTGAGCTCCATAGTTTTCGCTTTCATCTTCGTTATCAGTCATCATTTATCATGGCCTCAAATAGTCTGTTGTTCTGTGTGTGGTGCTCTTGAGTGTTTAATGTTATTCAAATATAATTAATACCAGTCCTTGAGTTGTTTGAATCTATAGATAAAATTAGAGAAACTAGTAATGTGGGTCAATACACAGTGTATGTATGTGTATACAGTGGTGTAAAGCTTTCATTGCTTCCCGATTCAGTAAGGACTTTCCAAATGAGAAGTGACACTTTATTAGCACTTATAGGAAGAACACACTAATTTTTATGGAAAGGTAAAGGAAAGCCTCTTTGACATAGTATTTACGTAGTGGCTTAAGGGAAGTAAGGGGGTGTTTCCTTTCTCTGCTGCCACATAACAAACCACCCCAATACTACTAGTTAAGTGGCTTTAAACATGGGTTGGCAATTTTTTTTCCATAAAGGGCAAGATAGTAAATGGTCAAGGCATTGTGGGCCACGCAGTTTCTGTCACAGTTACTACTCTGCTGTTGTCATGCAGAAGCAGCTGTAGACATTGCCTTGGTGAAGAGCGTGATGGTGTGCCAATAAAACTTTATCTACAAAGCAGGTGACAGATTGGATTTGGCCTAAGTGCTATAGTTTGTTGACAACAGAATCCTGAGTTTGCTTATATCTCTGCAGCGGGGGTGCGGTTTGGCAGGCGGCCCCTCTGCTCTGCTGCCTGTCGGTTAGGGTGCCTCAGAGGCTAAGGGCCGGAGTCGCTGAAGGTCACTCACTCACAGGTCAGACTGACCTGGGAACATAGCTGGGGCTCCTCTGTCTCTAGGCAGTCCCTCTATGTGGTCTCTCTGGCATGGCAGCTTCAGGTTAACCAAATGTGTTATTCGTTGCCTTAGGGCTCCCAGGAAGTGTGCTCAGAGAGAGAGAGATGGAAGTGTACTGCCTTTTTGAACCTAGCCTCAGAAGTCACTTGCTGTCCCTTGTCACTTCCATTGCCTTTTACTCCACCAGGCCAGAGGTGGGCAAACTGTGGCCTTCAGGCCAGCTCCAGATGACTGCCTGTTTTGTACATTCAGTGTCACTGGGACAGAGTTACGCCCATTCCTTTCTGTGTTGTCCTTGTACCATATGTACAGTGCTGGTCTTGAGTGGCTCTGACAGACTGTATGACCTGAAGAGCTGAAACTTGATTATCTGGCTCTGGGCAGAGCAAGTTTTCGGGTCCCTGGTGTGACGGCACCCTGACCGGCCTACCCAGGTTCTTGATGGGAGAGTGGCAAGGTTCTGGGGCAGCATATGGAACTAGGAATATTATTGGAGCCATTTTTAGCAAATACAGTCTGTCACAGGGAATGGGCCACGTGGATACCTAGGGAAGAACGGTCTGGCGAGCGCCTGCTAGGGGTTTTCACGGGAACCATGTGGCTGGACTAAAGAGCAGCAGGAGAGGACAGAGTGCGTGCCGGGGCTGAGCCATTGAGGGCTTTATGGGGCCTCTACAGTAAGGGCTCAGCTTTTAGTGAGTTGAGAGGCCATTGAGGGTTCCGAGAAGAGTGACAAGATCTAGCCTACATCATTTAAGGACAACTTCGGTTACATTATGGGGAATAGTTTACACAGGACAAGGGCAAAAGCTTGGAGACGGGTTCTGCGTATTAAATAGTCATCCAGGCAAGAGAAGAAGATGGCTTAGGTTAGAGTGGTAAGAGGAAAGGTAGAATTTGTTCCCGAGTGTATTTTTGAAGGCAGAACTGCCGCTCTTTGTTGGTGGATTTGGATAATGGGATGAGAGAGAGAGGGGTCAGAGGCCCCTTGGCAATGCCTTCGCTCCTCTGCTCCTTGGAACCCCTTTGAAAACCACTGCGCCTCTGTGCAGGAAGATCTGTGTGCTAAGAGGCACATCTAATTCTGTTCCCCTCCTGCTAAAAACCCTCCAGAAGCTTCCTGTTCTCCTCCTCAGACTTCTGACATGACCCACCAAGGCCCTTCATGACCAGGCCTCTAGTTCTCCCACATGCTCTCGCTGCCTCTGCCTTGCATGCTGTGCACACACACCCCCAAACGTGTTTCATTTCCTCATGCCCTCGTTTCTGTCTTCCCAGCTTTTGCACATGTGTCTGTCTGCCTTCTCTCCATCTCACTGACACCTGTGCTCACCCCCTGGTGTCCGCTGCCCTTCCTTCTCTGTTTCTTGGTAGCTCCCTCTTTTCTAATTGATGTCCTCCTGCTACGTTTTTCCCCTGGCAGCCCTATTTACCCTGTTACAGCACTTCCCATAGTTTATAGCAAATGATTTCTTATCCAGCTGTCATCCTTCCTAAACCGGAAGCACCATAGCAGCAGGGAGTGTTGTCTTTGTCACCATTGTGTCACCACCACCTGGCCTAGCTCATAAAAGCGCTACCTAACAAGTGTTTGTTGACACTTTGAATGAAGGGCCTGTAACTTTTAAGACGAATTGCATTTACTTGGTAATGTGGACATTTGGGAGAACATCTAAATTTTATACCAGATTGGTTTTTAAATCTGGAAAAAAACCCATAATAATGCATGATACATTTATTTCTGTGCAAAAAGCACATTACAGTATGGAAGTAGAAAGGACTATATAAAAATTAATAATCATTATGTTAGGATAGTTGAATTACAAGGTCTGTTCTCTTTAGTATATTTAAATTTTTTCTGTAGTTTGTTTGACTTCTTTTATTTAAAACGTTTTCAAGATTCAATCCTACCTTTTAGTGTGTTTTAAGTTTCTTAAATAAAGCATCTCTAACTCCCCAGGTAATTTTGTTCCCAAATTCGTCTCCATCCTAGGGAGTGCCCAATACCTAAAATATAATCTCTACTGGAAGTCATCTAAAAAGTCATCTTTCTCCCCTTCTGCTTCAGTAAATAAAAATCATTCTGTTTTCAAAGTTTCGTTTTCTAGGATGAAGGATCACATTGTTTAAAATTTTGAAAATGATACTGTTGGTTTTATTATTCTGTGTTTAGCTTTTTTCCCATTTACCAGGTGAGCCTTCACCTATTTCCCTATTCCTCTGAAACATCATTAATCCAAAGATAGTACTTAAATATTTGTCAAGTTCCTTTTCATATTATGTCTTCAAGTCATTGATTAATAGATGTTGTAGGCAAAGAAACTGAGGCTCGGGAAGTTACATAACTTGCTGGAGGTCACAGGCTTGAATAGAGTTTACTGGGACTTTTAAAAGGTCTTCTTGTTCTTAGTCAAGCCTCCTGCATGTTATAACACATAGGCAATAATATAGTGGTAGTGTCCTTGTATACATATTCCTTTGAAGAATAGTTTTATCTACATGTAAATGAGGAACTTAAAGTGTATCTGCTTAAGGCTACTGCTGATAGTATTAAATTGGTGTCCTTCTGAATTGTATTATATGCTAACAACAAACTTCTTTTCTGGTTTGGAGTTACCTGTACGTTGCATTTTGATGCTTTCGCTCCTTCCCCTACAGCTGTGCATGCCTAAAGGGCTATCCTTCAGGACACAAACCGACAACAGAGACCCTCAGTTCCACTCATTTATAATCACCCGGGAAGACGGTTCTCGCACATATGGCTTTGTTCTCACTTTCTATGAAGAGGTAACAAGTAAGCAGATCTGCACAGCCATGCAGACACTCTACCAGATGCACAACGCAGAGCACTACAGCAACGTGTGTGCCTCGTCCTCCTGCAGCATGGACTCACTGGCTAGCAGCATTGATGAGGGAGATTCCACTTCCCTTTTGAAACTCCACCGATACAATTCCTACGACATCAACCGAGACACCCTGTACGTCTCAAAAAGTATATGCTTGATCACACCACTGCCCTTCATGCAGGCCTGTAAGAAATTCCTCATCCAGCTATACCAGGCAGTCAGCTCACAGCAGCCGCCACCCTTGCCGCTTGAGAGCTACATCCACAACATTCTCTACGAGGTGCCCCTTCCACCCCCAGGGAGGTCGCTGAAGTTCTACGGCGTTTATGAGCCCGTCATCTGCCAGAGGCCTGGGCCCAATGAGCTCCCCCTCTCTGATTACCCTCTCCGAGAGGCCTTCGAGCTCCTGGGATTGGAGAACCTGGTGCAGGTGTTCACCTGTGTCCTCTTAGAGATGCAGGTCCTCCTCTACTCACAAGGTAGGTGCCTGGGGTTTCAAGTCTCCCCAGACAGGAACTTGTGCTCCTCCCAACGGCTGTATTTCCATGGGGTCTATTTTTAGCACCAAATATAATGGTCAGAAGTCTCTTCTGTTTCGTGTAAAAGGAGCTGTTATAGGTGGGCTCAGAGGCTGAGATGTTACTTCTCTCTGAGGTGGCAGGGACTGCAGAGAAAAATAGGAAGGAATACCAAAGCATTAATTTGGCTGAGTTGAGTGTATTTTCTTTTCATGGAAATAACCCCCTTTTTCCTGATAATACCTAAAACGTATTTCTTTTCATAATGAACGTGAGAGAATCCTGTTAGTACTAGGAACACAGAGACTTCTCTTTTTTTTTTTTTTACAGATTAGTCAAGGTTGATGTCAAAACTCAGTTACCATTGGAAAGGGATAAATGAACTTGCTTCCTAAGGCAGGCAGATTTGCCTGTGGGCATTTCACAGGGCGCGGAGGTGGGAGCATGAAATAGTCCTGCCTGTCCCGGGTCTGGAAGTTCCAGCCCAGTTATGTGGGGTCACCTTGTTTTGTTTTGTTTTAATCCCAGGAGAAAGTTAACCTTTGTGATGGCTTTTCATTCAGCATTCTCCCAACACAGGCTTAAAAAATCAGGAAATCGGGGCTTTATTTTCCTTGTGCACTTATGATGAGTAATGTTGAGCCTTCGCTAGAGTTGAGGTTCCAACCCGAACATGAATTTACAGGGAAAATAGAGACGCCGCGTCCGAATGGATAGAGAATTGAAGGGAAACATAAAATGGTTCCTGGGCAATGATGGGTCCTCTGAAAATGGGGCACAAATATCTGGGCTAGCATTCTGCGAACTTGCACTGTCTAGCAGAATTGTAGTGCAGTCTCCTGACTGCTGCTGTCAAGCTGTTTTACCACTTTTTTTTTTTTCTTGTCTATTTAAAAATATGTGAGGCCGAGCCAAGCAGGCTAGGTCTGTACTTCCCATCTTGTGTGTATGTTGACACTATTTATGTGTTGACAGCCCTTCACGAGGTTGTATTTTCTTCAGTTTATCCTACATACTGTTCTTTGATAATGTGTTCCAGTATCTTAATTTCCGCTGTCAGGAAGCTGTTGAAGGGCCAGTCTTCATTCTCCCCTCTCCTCTCGCTCTCACTTTCCCAGGGCGTCATTCCCTGCAGATTACTCTTTTGTATCTGAAGGATTTAGTTTAAGTAATTCTCTCTCTTCCTTTCTATTTCTCCCTTTCTTGCTTTTTTTTCCTGAAGCAGGTTGGGGTTGGAGAGTTGCTAGAAGGGGTAGGAGCTTGGAGCTTAATACCCTCAGGTATATTATTAGCCTGTCAGAAAAAAATAATTGTAGATCCTGGAGGTACAAGGGATCTTCAGGGTCATTAGTTTAGTTCCCTAATGCTCTTCCTGGAGAAGCAGTTTGGGCCAGAAAGAATATTGGTGTTTGAAGTTATAAGAATCCTGGGTTCAAATCTCTCCTCTGTCACTTACTAACTGAAACCACGGGCGAGTTCCTCACCTTCCTGAGTGTCAGTCACCACATCTTGATGGCCGTAACAGGCGTTTTTCCTTCCTCCCTCTCACTGATATATTGTGAAGGTTAAATAAGAAAACCTATACAGAGCACATAGGGCGTAATTGGCACTGACTAAATGATAATATGATTTAATTATTATTGGTTTTATTAGCACTACATAATCCTCCATAAATTAGGCATATCTTAAATTGTGAGGGTCCAACATATGACTGCCTTTGAAGGATAACTTTGTTAAATAGCCCGAAGCATTTGTTTCAGGGTTGCAGACCTAATAAATGTTCTCATATACTGAATGTCAGTGCTTTTTTTAGAAGAGAAAAACAAAACAAACCTCCATCGTCACACTTCCTCTTTTAAATAGCTCTGTCCTGAGCTCTCTTTATGCTCCATTTGGTCAGCTTATCCTAGCTGGTGTATGGGGTCCGCTTAAAGTTACAGTTGACTAATAAGCTACCTGTTTATATCAGTTTCAAATGAAGAAGAATGAGTTTTTACGAGCATGTTTTTGTACTCAAAAGTGTTCTTTTTTTTTTTTGTTGTTCACTTGGTCTTATGTCAAGAAGAACACAGTGAATCCTGAGATTATAGAACTAATATATATGAACTTTAAAAGTATTCAGAAAAAAGCCTCATGCAGTAATTTTATAACCATTGACTGAAATGGTTAGGAATTACACTGTAAAAATGCCTTGCACATTTTGGGTTTTTTTCTCTCTGTTTAATCCTCTCATTAACAACAAGTTACTGCTGTTATCGTATTTTCTTAAGGAGGACATTGAGACTCAGGGTGGCCAAGTAACCTGCCCAACGTCACACAGCTATTTGGTAGTGTGGTGAAGCTAAGAATGGGGCGCCAATTTGTCTTTCTCCGGAGCACTTAACCACCATGTTAACTGTATTGGGCACTGCACTTAACCATTCCTTATCTGTCTTAATATTTATTGTTAAATTATTAGCTCACTCTGCAGATCTATTATAAAGGTATCATGCTAATTACAGAGTATAAAGTGAAAGCTCTGTGTAAATGCAGATTTTCACATTGACAATGTCTCTCCCATTAGAGAAAGACATTTCATTTAAATGAATGAAATGAAAGAGTCATTATGTTGATTTGTACTCTGGCGCCCTTCTTCATTCTTCCTGACTGTGTTAAGGAGGTTTTAATAACATCTAATACTTCATTCCTTACTCACTGATAAACCTTCGCCATAAAATTTAAAAACACTGCAAGTGCTGAGCAATTAACTTGAAAACCCAAAGTGAACCAAAGTAGATGGATTTCAGTGTTGACAATGTCTTTCTAGTCTGACTTGAAATTCTGGTCCACAACCCATTTCAACAGATGCAATCTGTTATTTTATCTTTTTTTTTTAGGTAAATTATTATTTTTTATTAAGGTATTATTGATATACACTTTTATGAAGGTTTCACATGAAAAAACAATGTGGTTACTACATTTACTCATATTATCAAGTCCCCACCCATACCCCAATGCAGTCACTGCCCATCAGTGTAGTAAGATGCCCCAGATTCACTATTTGCCTTCTCTGTGCTACGCTGTTTTCCCCGTGATTCCCCACACTATGTGTACTAAACATAATACCCCTCAATCCCCTTCTCCCACCCTCCCCACCCGCCCTCCCACACCCGTCCCCTTTGATAACCACTAGTTCCTTCTTGGAGTCTCTGAGTCTGCTACTATTTTGTTCCTTCAGTTTTTCTTCGTTGTTATACTCCACAAATGAGGGAAATCATTTGGCACCTGTCTTTCTCCACCTGGCTTACTTCACAGAGCATAATATCCTCCAGCTCCATCCATGTTGTTGCAAATGGTAGAATTTGTTTCTTTCTTATGGCTGAGTAGTATTCCATAGTGTATATGTACCACATCTTCTTTATCCATTCATCTACTGATGGATACTTAGGTTGCTTCCATATCTTGGCTATTGTAAAAAGTGCTGCAATAAACATAGGGGTGCATATGTCTTTTTTTTTATTAAGGTATTATTGATATACACTCTTATGAAGGTTTCACATGAAAAAATAATGTGGTTACTACATTTACCCATATTATCGAATCCCCACTCATACCCCAATTCAGTCACTGTCCATCAGTATAGTAAGATGCCACAGATTCACTGTTTACCTTCTCTGTGTTACACTGTTTTCCCCGTGATCCCCCACACCATGTGTGTTAAACATAATACCCCTCAATCCCCTTCTCCCACCCTCCCACCCGCCCTCCCGCACCCGTCCCCTTTGGTAACCACTAGTTCCTTCTTGGAGTCTCTGAGTCTGCTGCTATTTTGTTCCTTCAGTTTTGCTTCGTTGTGATACTCCACAAATGAGGGAAATCATTTGGCACTTGTCTTTCTCTGCCTGGCTTATTTCAATGAGCATAATATCCTCCAGCTCCATCCATGTTGTTGCAAATGGTAGGATTTGTTTCCTTCTTATGGCTGAATAGTATTCCATTGTGTATATGTACCACCTCTTCTTTATCCATTCATCTACTGATGGACACTTAGGTTGCTTCCATATCTTGGCTATTGTAAAAAGTGCTGCAATAAACATAGGGGTGCATATGTCTTTTTGAATCTGAGAAGTTGTATTCTTTGGGTAAATTCCAAGGAGTGGGATTCCTGGGTCAAATGGTATTTGTATTTTTAGTTTTTTGAGGAATCTTCATATTTCTTTCCACAGTGGTTGAACTAGCTTACATTCCCATCAGCAGTGTAGGAGGGTTCCCCTTTCTCCGCATCCTCACCAGCATTTGTTGTTCTTAGTCTTTTCAATGCTGGCCATCCTTACTGGTGTGAGGTGATATCTCATGGTTTTAATTTGCATTTTCCTGATGATTAGTGATGTGGAGCATCTTTTCATGTGTCTGTTGGCCATCTGATTTCTTCTTTGGAAAACTGTCTCTTCATACCCTCTGCCTATTTTTTAATTGGGTTATTTGCTTTTTGGGTGTTGAGGCATGTTAACCCCTTGTTGGATATGTCATTTACAAATATATCCTCCCATACTGTAGAATGCCTTTTTGTTTTGTTGATGGTGTTCTTTGCTGTTCAGAAACTTTTTAGTTTGATGTAGTCCCATGAGTTCATTTTTGCTTTTGTTTCCCTTGCTTGAGGAGATGCATTCAGGAAGAAGTTGCACATGCAATCCGTTATTTTGAGAGCGTGTATATCAGAGTCATTTTGCAGTGGTAACTGGTTAGAAATTTTAAGTAGAGAATACACCCAGAAGGTAGCAGCTCTTTTCTAGGATCCTAAATCAGAAAAGGTTACTTTCTTCTGCATCTGGAAATGCCTGGAGTAGGACAATAGCAAGAGTGGAGGATGATCCCCTTTTAAAAAATAGTGGAGCAGATGGGAGAATTTGAGCACTGGTGTCTACCTCTTGAGACCAGTAATTAAAGTATCAGAATGTTTGGGGCCTTGCTGACCTCCTTGGACGCTCCTCAGCGGGAGTGAGCAGACGCCCTCATCCTGCATGTCACCACCACCATGTGCCTCCGCAGGGCGCCCCCCAGCCTCCCCTCCCCTCCTTGTAGGCTGTGCATGAACTAACCTTGTCAGAAAGTAAAAGCTACTAGGCAGGAGACTTCTAATCACAAATGGTTCGTCGTGCTAAACTGAACACCATAGCTTATTGATTATGGAGTCCTTAAATCATAAAAGCAAGTTTGATATTTTGGTGGGGGAAAGTGGATTCCTATGACCTGTATCCTGAAAGCAGGAGAATTTGACCAACTTTGGCCAGTATTTTTATACTGTTAGCTTGTTGCGTGATAAACAGAATCTTAAGACATTTTTCTTACTGATGTGTCATTATGTAGTCAAAAAATTAATCCCTTGTCAGTTATGTGTAGCACATTTCCCCTTCCAAGTTCTTGTTCTTAATTTTCTTTTATGGACTTTTGGGTGAATTAAAATACTCTTTATATTCGTGAATTCCAATTTACCAATGTTTTACCTTATGACTTAATTTCTCTTTTATTTAAGAAATCCTCCTCTATTCTGAGACCTTAATAGTTTACTTTTTTGTTCTAAATGTTTTAAAGTTACCCTTAGCATTTAAGGCCTTAGTCTGTAAGAAGTTGATTTTTGTTTATGTTGTGAGGGAGAGATCAAATCTGACATTTTAGAGATACCTGTAACTGGTCACCCTAGTCCTCCTCACTGAGGGGACCATCGATCTCCTGGCCTGCAGTGCCTCTTCTGTCATTTATAATTTCCTGTATGTGATGGTGTATTTCTGTCCCTGTGCTAAATCATGCTGTTGTGATTACTATTGCTTTAAATAAATCTCGGAATCTGATAGAACAATTCCCTTCACTGCCTGTTTTTTTTTTCCCCCAAGAAAGAGATTTTATTTATTCAGTATGCATTATTTAGGTGTGTCCATGTGTACATAATAATACAAAATAATGATATAATTTTAGCACTTAGCTGACAGAGAGCTTTTGCAATCATTAATCCTGGTAAGCCTCACGATGATTAAAACTTCGTAACATAGATAATGCTCTGTAACAGATACCACGCTACCTTTTTTTAAAAAATTGAATCCAATTTTGGGACACTTGATGTATTTAAAATACCGAGTCTTCTATAGCATCTTACTACGCTGATGGGCAGTGACTGCAGCGGGGTGTGGCGGGGGGACACGATGATAGGGGTGAATGCAGTAACCACAATGTTGCTCATGGGAAACCTTCATAAGAGTGCATATCAGCGATACCTTAATAAAAAAAAATGGAGTCTTCCCTTTCATGAAAGCGATCTCTCTCTCCATTTAAAAGGGTTTTCTTAAATGTCTCAGTGAAATTTTGTGACAGTAAAGTAGATAGTAATGTGTAAATAGTGGCAGTTTTGTTCTCTTCCAGTCTTTGTCACCTTTCTTTTTCATCTAGAGCAGGGTTGATAGGAGCCAGGCATCCTTGTCCTTTTCTTGATTTTAAAAGGAATGTTTCTAATGTTTCACTATTAAGGATAACATTTGCTGTAGTGTTTTTGGTAACAACCTTGTACCAGATTAAAGAAGTTCCCTTTTATTCCTTGTTTGTTCATGGTTTTAAAAATCATGAAAACACGTATTGACCGCTCATCATTCTGCATCACGTAAGGTGACCGTGTTTTTCTCCTTTTAGTCATATAATAAGGTGCCAAGTATATATTCGACCCTTGTTTTCCTGAGGTACCCTTACGTCATCATGATGTGTAACTGCCTATTTAATATATGTTGTGATGTGGTTGGCTAACATTTTTATGAGGATCTTTGTACCAATGGTTTTTAATAACGTGGCTTGTCATTTTCATGTCTTGGGCTGTGTTGTCTGGTTTTGGGTACAAGGTCACTCTAGCTTCACAGAATGAATTGGAAAGTGTTCCATTTTTCTCTGGAAAGATAAAGTTAGAGGAGTTTATTTAAAGCTGTAATTATTTGTTCCATGACTGTTTGAGAGAACTTGTCTGGAAGCTGTTTGGCCTTGTTAGGAAGATGTTTACCAAATTCAGGGTCTTTAATGGCTTATGTAGGTTTTTTTTTAATTTCTTCTCCTCCCCACCCCCTTCTCCCTCCTCATCGCCATTGTCATCGTCTTCTTCATCATCATCACCGTCAACTGGGGACAAAGACTGAATATTTTTATTGAACCACAGGCTACCCCCTGGTCTTTGACCCTGGGTCCCATATAGCAAAAGGACCCTAACAGTTAAAAGATGCTGGCACATTACTGGTCCCATTCGGTCATTAACAGTCAGTTAGTCCCTCATCCTTGTTTGAAGATGTCCCCCAGGCTGGGGCCACTCAGATGTGCAGGCGTCTGTTCAAACGTTTGGCTTCAACCTTTCACAGCATCCCGTATAATTGAGATAACAGACAATAAACTCTCTTCTTCTGAGCCTCTTTTGAGGTGTTAATATTGAATGTCCCCTATTACATGACTCACTTATTTATTCCTTTGCCCTGAGCTTCTATTCCTCCTTTTTTCTCCCATTTCTACCCCAAATTCTCCACCTTTGGAAGGAACGTTAGGTTCGGCCACAGCACTGGCTTAGGTAGCAGGCAGCATAACTAGTCCGGCCAGTACCTCCCCTCAGTCCAGGCCTGTTCCCATCCAGGTAAGGTTGCACAGTCACAAAACTAGGGGGCTGTTTTTGCAATTAGGCAATACAGCTGCACGTACTGTCAACCCCAATTGTGCCAGGTGTGATGAAGGTACAACCCACCCCATCCAGCTAAATCTTAAGGATTCTGACATAAAGGCTTAAACATAGAATTACAGTTTCTTGCTTTGGAATCATCCCCTCTTCTGGCTCTTCAAGTTGTGTCCTGGTCCTGCATCAGGTAGGAAAAACAAAGTGGAGGTGATGTGGGGAAGTAAGTAAGAAGTATAGTCATCATCCCAGCATCCATTCGTGTCCCTGCTTCACCAGATCCACCAGAAGGGGAGGAATGTATCTAGTGGGGACACTTACTTCGGTCCCTCATGTCAAGTGGGAACGCACACTTGTGAAGACATGTAAGTCTTCATGCCTTGATCTCCACACGTTTTAAATAGCAGATGTTTCAACTGTTCCTTCAAATTCTCTATTAATTCATTACTCTGAGGATGGTGAGCCATACATGTCCATTGGATGTGATCTCTCTTTGCCCACTGTTGGACACTCTAGGCTGTGACAGGCCCTCATTAAGCTGAAGAAATGTAACTCAATGGCCTATATTGATAGAATGTCTTCTGTTCCAATCCTTTAATAGTATTTTAAGCATTTGTACCTACCACTCCATATGCAAAGCCCAGTCTGGAGAAAGTGCCTATTCCTGATAAGACCCATTTATATGCCCCCAAACCACCCCCAGGGCTACCAGCATTGATCCGGTGTCTTCTACTTGCCGGTTATAGGCAGGGCCTTCCCACCGGAGTCTTCCCCAGCCACCGGCAGCCTCTGTCTCTCTTGTTGGCAGACAGAACAGTTCTTATTGGCATTTTGTGCCTCAGAGTATAAGGGGGATTTGTCTAGATTGAGCCCATCTCTGCACTGCTGCAGCCGCATCCCTCCACTTCATCCCCACGTTTGCTCATCTCACGGACCCACGTAGCTGCCTCAGGGACTGCACCAGAAGGTCCCCTGGCTCCAGGTCACCTCCCGAACCTGGAAAGGGGGCTCTGATGGGCATCAACATGTCCTACTTTAATGTGCCCATAAATTCCCAGAGTGATTCCCACAGGGCTGTGCCTTATACAGGCATCCTTATAATAATCCAGGTTTCCATTCCCTTTGAGTCAATAAAAACCCAAACATAGTGGCTTTTCCAGCTCGTTCAGTTTTTCCATCACTGTTAGGAACACAGCTTGCAAGTCAGCCCACTGAGCTGATCTGTTTTTACCTTCTTCAGTCAGAGTAGTGGCCTTCCAAACAGGATGCTGTCCATTCCCCTTGGAACTGCCATCCATAAACCAAGCAGCTCTTTGTCAGTTGAGGTGTTTCTTTCTGTCCAAGTGACGATAGAATCTGGCCGTGCTTTACACAGGTCCACAGGCCGTCCTGCGGGCAGGGCGGCTCCTGGTTGCATCTACCCCTTGCTTTCTCCTTGTGACAAGATCCTGTATAAACAGTTTCCATTTTATTATGAAACTGCTGACCACTGTATAAAAAAAACTATTAGTATTTTTCTGGCAGTACCCAAGACATCATGGGTATTACGGGTTTCAAAATTATCTTGTCTTTCAATCATAGGGGTAATTTAGATTAGTATTAATAGTAAACTAGTCATTGCCTCTTAAATGGAAATCTGTAGTCCACATCCCAGTAGTTGTCACTGGGAGACACTCAGACGCACTTTGCCATAAGTGCTCCACCGAGGGTGATGGTGCCTAGTTTGTCCATCCCAGCACACCAGCTTCTTGCTGCACTGTGTGGGCTCGGGAAGTCTTACTCCGTTTACATGTCCAGTTCATACTGCTGGAAGGGCGATTTACATGCATTCTCTTTTCCTACTGGTGTTCCCCAGCTGGAGATGGTATCTATTCACATAAGACATTCAGGGAAAATCGGTTTAAACATTCCAATTTTTTACCCAAACTTTCATCTTAACACTGTCCACCATAGCATTTTTAAATTTTATCAGTCTAATTGTAGCCAGTTCAGGACAGTCAGATGGGAGAGAGCATGGGAGAAGGCATGGGATGGGGGCACAGAGCTTCCACTTCCTGGAGCGCAGTGCTCCTCCAGGATAGCGCCCCCCCAGCGCCCAGGGTGTCCACCGCCCCCCCAGCGCCCAGGG
>JAQQAC010003801.1:26657865-26691425 GCA_029783875.1 Phataginus tricuspis | reverse complement strand
CCCCCCAGCGCCCAGGGTGTCCACCGCCCCCCCAGCGCCCAGGGTGTTCACTGACGCAGGAGCAGCTCTATTTCTTCTTGAATCAGTTTTTGTTCATTTGTATTTTTTTTAGGAAGAATTTTCTTAAGCTTTCAACTTATTGGCATAAAGTCTTAATATTTTCTTATCTTCTTAATCTCTGTTTTATCTGTAGTTTTTCCCCCTTCTATTCCTAGTAATACTTATTTGTGCCTTCCCTTTCCCCTTGATTATTTTTACCTGAAGTATGTTGATTATATCACTCTTTTTCCAGAACTAATTCTTACCTGTGTTAGTACACTCTTTTATAGCTTTGTTATAGCTTTGTTTTCTGTTTAATTTCTAGTTTGGTTTTTATTGCTGTCTTCTGTCTGCTACTTCCTTCGGGCTTATTATTCCAAACCTTTCTTTCACTCCTCCCACCAAACATTAGCATCTTAAGCATTTGATTCTTATGTTAGCTAAATCCCATAAATCTTACTATCTGATGCTTTCATCATTTAAGAATTTTTAAATTTTCATTGATTTTGAGTATTTGCCTTGCTTTTAGCCTACTTTTTTGCTTTCTTTTGAAGTAATCAAAATGTTTTTTCTTGTTTCAGTTTTTTCCATTTAGTTAGTGTAGAAGTTACATTCTTAATGGTAAATTTTGGAATTTCAACGTGAACACTTAGTCTTATGTTAATCAGAATCTTTAAAATACAAGTACTGTGGCTTACTAGTTCAGAATTTCGATAATCCTTCAAATTAGATACGTTTTTTATATACTTGGTTTTGCTTGAATTTACCCACTGTTAAATAAGAAAAATTCAACTCGGTAAAATTTTAAAGATCTAATTGGCTTTATTAACCACTTCATAAATTGGGCAGCATGCCATCTGGCAGCAGACGGGAGCTGCAAAGGGCTACAGAAAGGGAAAGGTTTTAAGGCAGGACAGGGGAGTCATAAACAGAAAAAAAGATTATTTTGAGTAAGGTCAGATATTTCTTCTAGGGTCAGTCTCCTTCCTAAAGTGTATCCTTAGGTGTTCCTTAAGTGAGGTGGCATTCTCTTTTAGATGTTCAGCTGAAAATGTTTTTATTTTGTTCTTGTTTTTAAAAGATGGTTTCATTGGATATTAAATTCTAGGTAAAAGTTTCTCATATAGTGTATGGTTCTATAACATCCTACTACGTTGATAGATAATAATTGCACTAGAGGGGATAAGGATTTACTGATATGGATAACTGTTGAACTGCTGTGTTGTATATTTGAAACCAACATAAGATTGTATATCAGTGATACTTTAATTTTAGAAAAAGTTTCTCTCTCTTTCTCTCTCAACACTTTGAAAATAATCTATCTTCTAGTTTCCAGTGCAGCCGTTGAGAAGCCATCTGTCACAATCATTCTAATTGTCATTCCTTGGCCAGAAATCTATCTTTTCACCCTGGTTATATATAAGATTTTCTGTTTTCCTTCGGTGAACTGTATTTTGACTGTGATTTTTCTAGATGAGGGTTTCTTTATTTGTTCTGCTTGTGAGTCATTGTGTTTCCTGAAACCTAGGGTTAATGTCTTTCAACAGTTCTGGAAAATTCTCAGCTGTCTTTCCAAGTATTACTTCCATCCATCTTTTTTCTTTTTTATCCTCCTGAAACTCTAATGAAACATATTAATCTGTCTCACTCAATCTTCGATCTCTCTCAACCTCTTTTTCTATTTCTTTGTCTTTCTGTTGCATTCTGTGATTTCTCTGTATCTGACTCCCAGATTATTAATTCTCTTTTTACCTGTGTTTAGTCTGTATTAACCCTTCCTTTGACATTTACTTTCATTGGTCATATAAACAGTCTTATTCCTTAATTCTTCCTTTAATTTCCATAAGCATATTAAACATAGAAATTTTATATTATTTATCAGATAAATTCATTATCTAATGGGTTGAGGAATTATCTATATTTTCTTTCACTAGGCATCTGAGTTCACTGGCAACATAGGTCTGCTTTAAACTGAAAGTCTCCCCTTAGTGTTTATTAGGGCCATACAAATAGCATGAGTTTCAGTCCCAAACATACCCCAAAGCTGGCCAGTAGATAGACATTCTCAGGGGCTTTTCCCCCTGCCTTCCAGAGCAAGGGCCACAACAAACAACTTCCCTTGGCAGTGCAGGACTTCCTGTCGTTATTGTTCTGTTTTTGTTTCTCCTTTCTAGATCTCTTTTCCCTTAGGTTTCTATCCTTTCTGTGTCCTAGCTTTATGCAGGAAGTTCTACAGTCTGAATCTCAGCCTTTCTTGGATTTTGTCCCCCAGCATGCACTGAAGTATATCCAAAGCACCGGCCCACCTTCGATCAGTAAATGTCCTGAAGACGGCAGACACTTCTGCTTTGCCCACTGGATTCCTGCTCTTATTCTGTTCCTGGCTCCCAGGGACTCCCTCCCCTCCTCCTTTTTTTTTTTTTTTTTAACAAATACATATATTCATGTATTGGGTGTTTTTTAATTATTTTATTTCGCATTTTTAGTTTAGTTTGGGAGCTCTAGTCCTCCATAATGCCAAAAATAGAAGTGTTTAAAAAAGGTCATGGAACTAGAAATTAAAATGAACAGATTGATTTTGGCAGTTATTATAGGAAATAGTAACTGCTAGGCATAAGTTAACTTAATAGTTTAAAAATAATATAAAATAGGAAGATAATCCAGATGTTTTCTCTTTTACCAACAATTACCAATTACATTTAACCTATTTTAAATAATTTAAGTATATAGTTATATACATAGATACTTTTTGTCTTAACCTCTATTGAAGCAAAAAGAGATACTACTTTTTACAGGCACTCATGATGTTAGAATTATATTCTAATGAATGTATATTTTTATTTTAAATAATTTGATTTTAAAATGCCTCCTGTCAGTCCATTGCCAATGATTTTTAGAGGCTCTATGGAGTGTCGTGGCTAACTGTTGTGATTAATATACTTTTTGCCCTTGAAATTATGAATTAAATAAGACCTTTTAATGGAAAACAATTCTCAACGAATACTTAGGTCATTATGCATTTTGCAAACCCTATTTGACTTTGCAACTTGTGTGGGAGGGGAGCTGTCTAATGGGTATAGAGTTTCAGTTTAAGATGAAAGCATTCTGGAGATCGGTTGGACAAGAATGTGAATATAGTTAACACTACTGAACTGATCACTAAGGAATAATTAAGATGACATATTATATTTAGTATGTATTTTTTACCACAATTAAAAAAATTGTTAAACCTAATGTATACTGAGATAATCTGTGGGCAACAGAATCCACAAAAAATGGATAAACTGTGATGAGTAATTTGAATTTAAGTTGAAAAGGATTTTTAATTTGACATTAGATGCCTTTTTAAGAAGGTATACACGAATTGCAAAGTCAAATAGGGTTTGCAAAATGTGTAATAACCTAAGTATTCATTGAGAATTGTTTTCCATTAAAAGTTCTTATTTAATCCATAATTCCAAGGGCAAAAAGTATATTAATCACAACAGTTAGCCATGACAGTCCAAAAGCCTCCAAAAATCATTGGCAATGGACTGATAGGAGGCATTTTAAAATCAAATTATTTAAAATAAAAATATACATTCTTTAGAATATAATTCTAACATCATGAGTGTGTCCTAGTCCTGGCAACCACTATTCTACTTTGTTTCTTTGAATTGACTGCTTTAGTTACCTCATATAAGTAGAATCACATGGTATTTGTCTTTTTGTTACTGACTTATTTCACTTAGCATAGTGTCCTTAAGGTTCATCCATGTTGTAGCATGTGACCAGATTTCCTCCTTTTTAAGGCTGCATAATATTCCATTGTATGTACAGTTGACCCTTGAACAATGAAAGTGTTAGGGGTGTTGACCCCCTGTGCAGTTGAAAACCCGTGTATAACTTTTGATTCCCCCAAAGCTTAACTACTGGAAGGTTTAATTATAATACAAACCATCGATTAACACATATTCTGTATGTTATATATACATTATATGTGTATTCTTAAAGTAAGCTAGAGAAAAGAAAATGTTGCAAATTGCCAAAAAATTTTACAGTACTTTTTAAAAAATCCATGTATAAGTAGACTCATGCAGTTTGAACTAATGTTCAGCCATCAGCTGTATATACCACATTTTGTTTATCCATTCATCTGTTGGTGGACACGTGTGTTACTTCCACTTAGCTACTGTGAATAATGCTACTATACTGATGTGCAAATATTGTTGCAAGATTCTGCTTTCATTTCTTTTGGACGTATACCCAGAAGTGGAATCTCAGCAGGTTTTTAATACCTAGTTACTTCCTGCTGCTGCCAAGCACATGTTGGTTTTCTGTGTTAATGATGCAGAATATGCTTTTAATAGCTCTAGTATTGGCCGTGTGTAACTGGCCATCATTCTTTTAACCAAATCTTTCTTGTTAGGTATTTAGGTTAGATAAATAGGTTACTGTTAGAAATCACTTTATATCTAGAATTGGAATTGCTGGGTCAAAATGATGTCTTTAAGCTATTGTTGGATATTGCCAAATAGAAAGAAAGCTCTAGCAATTTGTGAGAGCCCCCTTTCCTCCATACCTTTGCTGTGATTTTCTTTTTTAATGTTTGTCAATCTGATAAAGGTTTTTAATCAAGCAAAATGCAGCTCATTTTTCACCCACCACTGCAGGCAAATTTTTGTTGTTGTTGGTTTGCATTTGTATTCTGCCTCATGTGATTTCTAAGTGAGTTTTTGTTGCTGAGTTTACTGTGAAAACAGGTTGGTGTGGGACATGGGGACAGACAAGTGCATTCGGTTGGGTGGCTTAAGTGGAGTGTAGCTTCTTTATGCTGATGCCATACTTGCTGAAGGCCAGGGTTAAGTTCTGTATTGTTAGAGTACCTAACTATCCTCACTTTTGCTTCAGGAGGTGCCAGAGGCTATGCCCTTCATTTTGCAGTACTATTGGGCATCACTGGCAATATCTGGGATGACCTTCTGGAGCCAGGGAATGTGCTGAATTATGCATGGGCCTGAGGCCTCAAAGCCTGCATGGTTCAGGGAGGAACCAGCCACTGCATCCAGCATCATGGGTGTGTAATCCTCCAACTGCATCACGATGTTCACTAGAGGCATTCTGGACATGATCGACTTCACTCCTCCATTGGTGAGGCTTTGCCATCTGTAAACCCTGTTAGTCATGGCCTCCTCCCGGGGCACTGCGCCACCAGCCAACACTGGAGTTGCCCTGGGCCACTGAGCTGGCTCCCTAGCCTGCACCACGTGGGTTCCATGCCCCCTACGCAGCTCTAGCCCCAGACCCTGATGGCTGTTCTTGTCTCCACAATGATGCTGGTTAGACAGGGGCCCCAGTGGAGGGGCCAGGGCCATCTCAGAGTCTGCACATAAGCCCCTGCCAGGCAAATTTTTGATGGTATGTTTTATTGTGTAACATGGTCAAGCATAATTTTTTTTATGTCCAAATCATTTTATTTCATTTTGCATGCCTCAGATGTTAACATATTAATTTCTCAACACATTTATTAACCTCTCACTATGTAGTAGACCCTGTACCAAGTGCCAGAAATTCTGAGATTAAAAAGAGGGTCATTGCTCTCCAGCAGGTGATGGTGTATATAGTAGGAAAGAGAGACACATAAATAGATACTTAGAATATTGTAATAGCTTTAGTGAGATGAATAATTACTGTGATGGAAATAAAGATATGGAAGCATGTGGAGTGGACTAGTGATGATAAGGAGTATGTAAGGAAAGCTTCACTAAGGAACTATTGCCTAAGGAAAAAGTAGCACTTAGCCAAGGGGGAAGGGACCTTCTGGGCAGAGAACAATGGTACACAAAGGCACAGGGACTGTGGAAACACGTCACATTCAGTGAATGAACTATAAGCAAATGATGTGACTGTATGGGATGGCGGTAAGAAACAAGTCGGGAAAGGGCCAGCCGATGCAGAGCCTCATACGCCATGCTGAGGCATGTCTTAACTATGAAAATAACTTCTTGTACACATTCATTACTTTGAGTATCAAAGAAAAAATAATTTTCCGAAAACACAGGAAAAGTGCTTAAAGAAGAAAACGCTACCTTTTACTTCTTGATTTAGTTAAAAAGAATTGTCTGGTTTCTGCTAAATAATTGCATTATTAAAAAGTATATGGCATTTCAACCAATCTTGAAGAGATAGCAGAACTGGAAAGAAGAAAGACAAAGAACCCCTACAGGTGGGGGGAATTGTGTCGAAGGAAAAGTAAGCCATGTATATCAGTCTTCCAATGTGTAATAGAAGAGAGGAAAATGTATTAATTTATTTTCACTTGCCATGTGAAAGTTTTCACATAATCAAAGCAAGAAAACAGCTCAAGGTGCTACTTGGCATTGCTTGAAGAATTTGTGTTCTCTCTGAGACCGAACATTTTTCTCATCAACAGTAAATAAAGTAGCCAAGTTGCTAGGGATTTGATTTGACTGCTTAAAACCCCCCTGGGCCTTTCAGCTGAGGTCCAATCAGGAGACAGATTAAACCACACAGCGATTTAAACAGAGGAATATAATATGAAGAATTATTAAGCTGTAATAGGAAAGTATAAGACATGAAGAAAATTAAAAGGTACCCAAGGAAGGCAGGCTTGGAAGGGACGCCTGTTTCTCAAGGCTGAGGCTCATACCTCATTAAAGACTATGTGGCTGGAGCCCATTGGTTGGTGGAGAAGGTCAGTGGGTCATCTGGGCCAGAGCTGATCCTCAGCCACTGGGCAAGCAGGAAACAAACCTCAGGCACAAGTCGAGTCAGTTGTGGCTGGTGAGAGGGGTGCTGTAGGTGAGAGCTGAGCATGCAGCGTCCATGTTAGAAGGTGACTGTCAGCCCAGTCCCTGAGACAGCTCCCTCTGGGCATGTGGCTGGGGAAGTGAACTCCAGAAGTCCCCAAATCTCAGAGAAGCCCGTCCTCCTGCCCCGTCTCTGCAGCACCCCCTGCTGGCAAAGCTAACACTGTGCTCATTGTAAGGCAATGCTGAGTCAAGTCTATTATCTGAGACCGGGTACCAAGTGAGCTTGCAGCTGAGAGGCAATAGATGACTGGCACAGGATCTGACTGCTTAAAACCCTGAGCCTTTCATCTGTGTCTGGCTTATAATTGAGAAAGAAATAATAAAGCAGCCTCTGACAACCAGGAACTGATATAGCTGTCCTCACAGCTCAGCCTCACAGTGACTGCGAGCTGCTCTGATGCTCCACAGCTAAGCCAGGCTGTTCTTCTGCAGTCTCACAAAAACATCCACTTGAAGCAAGGTCCCTGTGCACCTGCACAATATGAAACATCCTCCTGTCTCGCTACCCTGGGAGCTGCTGCTGCGTTTCCTTACCATACAGCCATATCCCAGCTGCCTCCGTCCCTCTGTGCAGCAGCCTCATGGAGACACTCAGCCGCAGAGCTGCCCAGGTCTCTGACAGCATCCAGTCAGAGCACGTCTTCACTCCCAAATTATCCTGGCAAAGCCCAAATCCTATGACAGGCTCTCCAAACCCTCATACTAAGATATTCCGCACATCCCCAAGTGTGCGTTCTTCCTCTCCACGCAGAATGATGAATCGGACTAGTTCAAATGAAAGTGTTCCTAGGGTTTTGAATGCAGAGCATTGACTGAATAAATGATTACTAAGTCTTTCTGGGCCAGATGAATCTTTTTCTCTTCCTTTTCCTTAAAAAAATTATCCTTAAAAAAGGTAGTCAGAAGTTGGTGGTGGGTAAAGGATCGTAGGAAGTATATCCCCCTTAAAGTTACGTAAGAACTGTTAGGTAGGGTTTTTTTCCCATTTAAATTTGTAAGAAATGTAATTCTTTTTAAAAACCTAGATGTTGCTTTTGTTTTTAACTAGCTGAGCTAGAAACATTAACCTTTTTTTTAGAAAATTAACCTTTAACTGTGCAAAACAAACCTTTATTTTTGTGATTATTTTTACAACAGTAAAACTCCATAAAACCCAAAGTAAAACTAACAGCAGTTTTTAAAAGCTACCAAATACAGACCAAAACAGTCGTTATTATTATCATAGGCCGTAGACATGGGACACACTGTACATTTCTACCAGAATCAAATCATAAAATACATATGTGAAGTGAATATGAAGTGATGTCTTTCTCTCCTTGTGCTGCAATGAGTTCTGCTCGCCTCAAACCTCAGGAGCGACCCCTGGAGCAGATCTTCCTGGAAGGGACTCCACTGCACTTTCATTCCCTCATCACTTCTCGGAGGCTCGGAGCCTCCAGAGGGTCCTTTCCCGCTCTGAAGGGTCTTGGGAAACCTCTTCATATTTCACCATTAAAATCTCTTCCTTTTTAACGGAGAGGATCAAAAAAAAAATGTTAAAGTATGATATTTGTTTCTAAACTGCACTTCTGACCCCTATGATGTCTACTTATGCAAGGTTAGAATGAGTCACTTGGTAAAAATTGTGTAATGAACGGTGTCTATGGCTTAGGAAATGGGTATTTGAGTCTTTATGATGTGCCTGAGCTTGCATATAGTTAACTAAGTATATGCATATCCAGGAAGTATGATTTTTTGAGTGAATAGTTATCATGTCTGAGTCATTACCATTTTTTCCTAAAAATTAGTCGTTCTTTACTCATGTGTGCAAAATCTAATCGCATCTATTAAGTTGTGGATATCCAGCAAAATTATGTAGTCTTATCCCACTAATTCATTTATTTATTCAAAACTATTTTTGAGCATCTCTCATATGCCAGATACTGAGGTTACAAAAACAAAAAGACTCCAATCCTTGGTTGAAATGGATGGCCACAGAGGCAGAGAAAGAAAAATAGCAAATGATCTCACTTATTTGTGGAGTATAAAAATAAAGCAAAACAAGGAACAAAAAACAGTAGACTCATAGACACCGAGAAGAGTCTGGTGGTTACCGAGGGGAAGGGGTTGGGGAGGGTGAGGGGGTTAAAGGGACACAATAATTCACGATCACAATATAGCTTGGTCACAGGGATGGTAGTACAGCACGGGGAATACAGTTAATGATTTTGTAACATACTGTGTTGATAGACAGTGACCACGCTGGATGTGTGAGGATGTAATAGTATGAGTAACTGTCGAACCACTGTGGTGTATAGTTGAAACCAACATAAGATTGTATATCAATGATACTTTCACGAAAGAAAGAAAGAAATGGTCACAGAAGAGAATATTAAGGACATTTCCGTGGATTTGGTCTTTTTATAGGTACTTACGTGCATGTCTTCCTCCGTTTTTGTGTGTTTCATTAGGACTGTTTCAGTACAAGGAGAAAAGTATAGTATTTGGTATTGGTACATTTGGTCAGTAAATTGGTCACCAGTGGTTATGAACTTGGCCCTGTGCCTTGTGGACAAAATGTTATAAAAATCGATCCCACTCTGCCCTCAGAGAGCCCGCGGTGGTGAAAACGCCAACGGGGCCCGCGCCTGGCACCATGCGGAGCGGCAGTCCGTGCCCACGACCGCATGGTTTCCAGCCCTGAAAGGCCCTCTTCCCGTCCAGCTCAGACACCTGCCTCGGCTCTCGCAGGGGGGCAGGTAGCCGGGTGCTCTCCTCCGACCACCCCACCACAGAGCACCAGCTGTCCAGCCCGGCTTTCGGGGGCTCCACTAATGTGGGGGTGCGCTCCGTGTCTCCGCCTCAGCTAACGGGGTCAGCTCTGTGTTCGTGCGGCTGCTCTCTACCCCTCAGGCCACCTAGGACTGGCGTTTTACAAGTACTCCCCCAAACAGGTTTTCACCTAAGGTGTAAGTCTTAATGAATCAAATAAGGAAAATGTTAAGTGTACTTGGGCTATGGGTAGCTGGTTAGTTACCAAAATCCCACCACACACTATTAAACGTAGTCATTTACAAATTATAAAATGGTGCAAGAAAAATTTTTACATGGATAACATCCTGTTTATGCTTGGTCAAGGTTCTTTGAGTTGACATGAACCGAGTAGCATCTGATCATTTTCCTTAACCTTTTAAAAAAGACTCCCCCAAAGCCTTACACCCCCAGATTTTACTGTATTTGTGCACAGTAAATTCTATGAGAGGATAAAAGTACGAGTTCGTAATAACCGTTCTCTTCAGTTTCAAATCCCCCAAAATTTGGAAAATCAAAGCTTTTGTAACTTGGGAAAACCAGACCTGAACCACAGAGATCCTGTTTAAATGCTTTGGTTATCCACCCTTCTGGAACACTCGGATGGTCTGCTGCAAAACTGTTAAAGTGCTCGACGACAAGATGCTGCCCTAGGTATTTTATGTATGTGGTATATGCACAACATTACCTTTTCAAGTTTAAAAAGATCTGAATTCTGAGACACCCAGAGTTCTGCCTCCAGGAGTTCAAATAGGGATTATAGACTGTGTATGTATAAAGCATGCACTCAATTGGTTTAAGAGAGAATATTATTTGTAACCATGGTGGCGGATGTTAACTAGACTTACCGTGGTGATTGTTTCACAGTTGTACATTGGTCAGGTCATCATGCTGTACACCTAAAACTAATGCAATGTTATATGTCAGTCACAGCTCAATAAAACTAAGGGAGAGGAGGACACTTTAATATTGTACAGTTTTTAGTTTTGAAAAATTAGTTCATGGAAGCAGTTCAAAAATAACCAGCCTTTAATTTTCTGGGAACTTTCACTTTGTCTCTAGATTTGATAGATTCGTAGTTGGGGGTTAAATACAGAAAGTGTGACTCTGAATGCATCTATCAGTTTGATTTCTTAGAACCACAAAGGATGGCCCAAATACATTATAATCGGGAACTGTAGGCTGCAGCCATGATCATGTATGCCAGAAAAGAAGAGCCTCTGAATTGGAGATGGTATCCATCTGCATGTACACAAAAAGTGCTAATAACAATATTCTTACACATTTTCAACAGGAGACATGCCAAAAGCAATTTTGTTCCTTCTTGTTCCCTCCACATGTTAAGGGAATGTAAACTCACACACCAGTGATTTCAGAAGCAGAGTGTGATAATGTTTCCCACATACTCAAACCCCCTTAAGACCATTCAAGCGAGACCATTTGACTCTTCAGTTGTGGTGGGATAGAACTTTTAATTGTGGTGGGATATTTTCTGCATGATCATAAATATTTCATTTATTGAACAAGATTTTTTTCCTGGACATTGGTTATTTTGAAGCTCGCTGCAGTGCTTATGTTTTTACTCGGAATCTTCCCCTCCCTCTCCCCTTGTTCTGTGCAGATTATCAGCGCTTGATGACGGTGGCAGAAGGCATCACCACACTTTTGTTCCCATTTCAGTGGCAACATGTTTATGTGCCCATCCTCCCTGCTTCTCTGCTACATTTTCTTGACGCTCCTGTTCCTTATCTGATGGGCCTTCAGTCAAAAGAAGGAACTGACCGTTCTAAACTAGAACTTCCTCAAGAGGTAAAACTTTAAATGAACGATGACATGTTTGCTGATGTTGATTTGGGTGAAGGCTACTTTTGTTAAATAGCATTGTCTTTCTCCAAACTGTGTCTCTGACTGTCGGGAATCTCCCAAGTGTGTCTAGGGCGGAGCGTGAACCGTCGAGTGCATGTCCTGGTTCCTGATGGCTACCGTGACACAGAAATCAATTCAACATAGTTCAAAACAGGACAATGGCAAATTTTCACAATGCGCATTTGTGAAGATGGAGCACTGGTAGCATTATCTAGTTGCTTTGTTATTCTAATGACTTCTTTTCCCCCATTCCTGCTGTAAATTTCATTTTTAAGTGACACAGCTCAGGTTGTTAAGTGTTGATTTTTAAGATCATTGTATTAATTGAGGTGAATTTGCTTCCTGACTCCCATCAAATGAAAATGAACATCTTTCAGCAAGTTAGGGATAATGGAAATACTAAATACTTCCGTATTCTTTGTTTTCAGACCTAAGGCTAGTTATCAGCATTTTCTAAAATGTCATCGACTTGGCTAAGTGGTTGCGACAAAAATTCTAACTCAGCTTTTAGGCCACTTTATAGTTACTGCTTTCTCTGTATTTTCAAATGCTGTTTAAGAAGAAAATAAACAGGGAATCTTGAAAGCATTTTGTATCTAATTTTTAGCCGTTGTTAATGGTACTCAGAATTGAAATGTGAAACCTTTAAAATGAAATATAGATGAGAGCACCATAACTATTAAACATAAAATGGTTAATTACATTATATTGTTATCTATTAGCACCTTTCTTAAAGTCTTTCATGCTGTGCACCACTTTTATTTGCTCGTTTCCCACAGAGATTCTCATTTTAATAAGTGAATATAAAATAACACAGTAAGCCGCAGCCATTATACTCAGTAAAGATTCCTGTAATCATCCGTTGCTTACTTTACTCTAATGAATGTTTCCCTGTCAAAATTAACATTTTTGTTCAGGGGAAAATGGCTTAATTCAGATGATATAAAACACATATCCACATTATCTTGCTCTTTTTGAACTTATTCATTTTCTCTGCTTTGGCCTCTTCATTTTATCTCTTTTCTTTATTACCTGAACTCTCTTGTTTTCTCCTTTATTGTATTGATCTCAGTATCTTGTTGATTCAAATAAAGAATTCCTTTAAACTTTCAAGGAAAAAGAAATAGACTAGCCAAGTGTATTTTGTTTTAAAGACCTTAAAAGTGACATGTTTTAGTTTCTTGAGTTTCTTGTCTATTTGCCTATTAAGCAGACGATGTTTTATATGCCCATTTATTTGGAAATACAATATTATCTTCCCTTTTTTGCAGGAGTAATGATTGTTGAGAATTTAAAAATGCTACCTTGATGTATTTGTAGTCAGGAAGTCATTCTGTCTCTGTGTTTATTCACTGACCCTAAAAGCTCTTACAATAATGTCTATCATGTTCTAATTTTTCATTTATTAAATCAACACTATTTAATAAATATACATATCCATCTATTCACAGAGTAGCATAACATGAAATAACCTGAATCAGCTAGGAAAATAGCAATGCTTCTGTATAATAAGTGTAAATTCATACATCATTGTTTAGAAGAAAACCCTAGTGGTGTATCACTTTGCTCTGATATCATTTGACAATGAGATGAAATAGAAATAATCTCTTTCACATAATTTTGGGGAGGAAGTAGGTATAAAAATAGCCACTTTAAAAAAGTGTCATAAATACACTCACTTGTAATACTCCCCCTTCCCTCCTTTTCCTGAAAAACTGTACAGTAAAATAATAGCTAAAAATAGTGGCAGGGCTTCTTAGCATAGTTGTGAAAATGGTAAGTTTACAAGATGATTATTTTAAGGTTATGATTTTAGTTGTTAGCTAACTAATGTAACTACATAGAGTTATAATTAACTGCCCACTCACTTTTCCCATGGTTCCAAAATGATGGGCGCCAGTAGCCGTTTGTCTTATCTTTTGGGGGTGGGGACAGAGACAGTAGAAGGTCACGGCACTGAGGATTAATTGCATAGCATGGCGCCTCACTTTCTACCATCTTGCTCATCTTTACAGTGAATGGTGGAAAACAAATCAAGAGGAAAACTGAGATTTATGGGAATGTTTTAAATGTTATCCTCTGATTTGTCCTCATGCCAGCTTAACTTCAGCCACTAAGAAACCAGATCTCTTACAAAACAGGGAGAGAGCTGCCCAGCCTCCCAGTCATGCATGGTTCCCCCTCTTGCATACCTTTTTGGGGTTCCACAAAATGACCAGCTCCTTGAGTCTCATTCATTCTTTCACCAGTTGTCTCGTACACCACTACTGTAGGAGACATTAGGAGACATTGAGATAAAGAAGAGGTGATTTCTGCCTTTCAAAATAAGGTATTTACAAATACCAATAATGCAGGTTAAAAGAAAATCAGGTAGTGAAGAGGAATGAACACAATAGGCATGTATGCAGAGGAAATCAGAATGCCTTTAGGGTGGGGACACAGGAAGGCTTCATGGCAGAAGAGAGAAATAAGGTCCAAGTCTTTGTTCCCTTACTTTTCAGGAAATGTGTGTTATTTTTAACTGGAAGTAATCACTTACCCTGAATGCTTGTGAGCAATGTTGATCAGTAAAAGTTTAGAAATACTTAGGCCTAAAGTAATGTAAGACTAAGATGTCCAGTATATTGTTCATGCTGTAACTCCTTGAGCTCTTCTGATAGAATTTTTTTAGTTTAATGATATTAAAAGTGAAAAAGTGACTTCTCAGAATGTCCTATTGTATGGAGTTCTTATTTGTTTTAGAAAAAGGGCTTTTTGGTTTTGCTTCAATGAGTTTTTATAACACAAGTTCACAATCCTATTTTTACTTTGTGAAAATCAAAGCCCCAGCTTGGACCCCGTCCGCAGACCCAGGAGTGTGTGACAGACTCGTGGGGACGTGAGGACAGGTAGCTGTGGCGCTGGGACACCCACCCCGCCCCCGTACACTCCCCACTCAGCAGTGATCGCATGAGCATGACATGCTGTAAAATTTCCCCAAACGTGTCATTTTTCTCTTTTCATAGGAGAGGGATAGAAAAGAATAGCAGGAAGGCATTAATGAAGGAGACAGTACAGAATGTAAGTGATAGGAGGTGGCTGGTTAACACTCAGATTAGCAAGTCAGTGAGGGTTTTTTCTTCGTTTTGAAAGAGACTGAATCATCCATTTGAGTTACAGTGACCTACTTTCTCCCATTAAGCCTTTCCCTGCATCCTGCTTTCTGGAGACTGCAGGGACATACGTACAGACGTGGATTTAAGCAGCTGCAGGGAGCACTGCCATCTGCAGCAAGACAGGACTTTGAGCTCTTACTTTATCTAGAGGAAACTGCTGGTGTTGGAGATGAGAGGTGGAGGAAAAATGCCCTAGAGCCAGCAGGCTGTTTGAGGGTACTTATCTGGAGCAGGTATCAGGAAGCCACCTAACATCTGGAGCCTCAGTTTCCCCAACTTGGATTAAAGGATTGGATTCGAGGTTACTTCAGGCTTGAGGAGTCATTGTTGATTCTCTGGTTTGGGGTTGGGGAAAACCTTGAACTTTTATTGAGCTTATTTCAGAACTTGACTGTTTTTGTTCATCAGCATCTAAGGTGAAAAGTAGGGATCCCTCTTTTTGCCTTACTTGCCATTCAGGGTCACAGGACCAGACAGTCCAAACGCTGCTGGCAGGGGCAGGGCTGTCTGGGACACAGAGAAACCCAGGGGAAGACTCCTGTTCTGTGGGTTGACTTCCGCCCCATGAACATTAATATCCAGCCACTAGCGCAGCCCTGGCTGCATATCCTGTGAGGGGCTGTACCTTTGCACCCACCGCCCCTCTGCAGTCAGTGAGCATCGTCTCCCTTCACGCTGGCCGCCTTGTTGTCTGAATGGTGAAGGCGAGGGGCTGATTTTGGGGCCTACGGTCATTGAGCACCTGAGGGATAATCAACATTTTATGCAAGTACTTGGACCCTTAAATTATCCATATCTACTTGAAAAATATTTGAAAGTGTTTGTTTTCAATATAAATTCAAAATCTAGAGTGTAAGCAAACTCAAAAAAGCAAAAACATTTCCTCTGACTTCCGTCTCCTCTTGTCCCACTCAAAAATATCTCCTGAATCAACTCTTAATTATTCAAGGGTTCATCGTTTGTGGTTCTCGAAGTACACGTCTCCCGGACTTCTCTCCGCCTCCTGCTGTTTGTCTAATGACTTCTGAAGTGGTTTCGCTGTCTAAGAGGTGGAAGTTAATTTTGGGTAAAGTGAAAATGTGTGGACATTCTGCACATCGGATTGCTCTTTGCCAATTTTATCCTGTTCGGGGGGACTACAGCTGCTAAATTTTAGCAATTATTGTCCATTCTGAATGACAAAGAGCGCTCGGGAACAGTGTGATGGCATAGGGTGTTCAGGTTCATTCAGTGAGCATTTTACCCAGTGGCTTGCATTCGTTGGGTGCTATGAGTTTGGGCCCTTTTCTCGTTTAAGAATGCCTAAAGGATGCCGTATATTGCAGAACCGTGTCTGATTATTCTAAGTTGCTAAGACCCAGACAAAATTATTCATATATATTAAATATGGTATAAAATGCTCACTGAGGGAAAAGTGTCAGAAGAAGAAATTTATTTTTAAAGAATCAGAATGTCTTAACCTTGAAAAAGTTAACATAAAAGGGCACTGTACCTTAAAAGCTCTCATTGCAAGAAAAAACGCTTGTAACTGTGAGGTGATGGATGTTAACTAGACTTACTGTGGTGATCACGGTACATACACATAGCGGACTGTGTTGTACGCCTGAAGCTGATATAATGTTGTATGTCAGTTACAGCCCAATCAAAAAAAGGCAGCGTAGGAGAACACAGCCAGTGATCCTGTAACATCTTCCTATGTTCACGGATAGTGACTGCACCAGTGGGGGGGAGGGTTTAATAATATGGACAACTGTTGAACCACTGGGTCCTGTTTTTGAAACCAATATAGGATTGTTTATCAACGATACTTTAATTTTAAAAAAGGCAGTGTCCTCTATGATTTTGTTTGTAACAATCAGCAAGAATATTTTAGAACATCAGATTCCTTTATTTTAAGACCTTTGTATTTCTTTTTTCTCTCACAGGCCAATTTGTGTTTTGTGGATATTGACAACCATTTTATTGAGTTGCCTGAGGAATTCCCACAGTTTCCCAATAAAGTGGATTTTATCCAGGAACTCTCTGAAGTGCTGCTTCCGTTTGGGCTCCCTCCGGAGGGCAGCCTGCTCTGCAGCGAGAGCGCCATGAGGCTGAAGAGTCTGGTTCTGAAAGACTTGGCCAACGACAAGAAGAACGGCAACATCCTCACCGATAGCATCAGCATGTGTGACTTCCTGAAGGGCAACGAAACCATCGCCCGCCTCCAGGCTCTGGCCCAGCGGACTGGGGTGGCCGTGGACCACGTGGACCTGTCTGCCTCTCTGGGTGAAAAAGAAAAGGATCACCTGAAACTTCAGTGCGAAGAGGCAGAGCTCAAGGACTACCAGCTCAACGTGCAGCTCCGAGAGGTCTTCGCCAACCGCTTCACACAGATGTTTGCAGACTATGAAGCGTTTGTGATTCAGACTGCCCAGGACATGGAGTCCTGGCTCACCAGCCGGGAACAGATGCAGAACTTTGACAAAGTAAAAAAGCACCACACTTTCCCTTTCCATGGTTCCTGGTGGGCTGCGGTACTGGTTTTGTTGATTCTTTTTAAACACAGATTTCTCCTCTCTCCCTTCTCATTCAGAACTTTTCTTGACCAGTGCATCATCCTAGATAAAGTAGTTGCACAGGAAAGCATGTGAGCTGGTCATGGAATTGTAACTTAGATTGCCTTTAATTCTCATTTGAAAACGTCCTGTCCTTTGAAGATGCTCGAATTATAGGAACTCTTAAGTTTCACAGGTTTTTAAAAGCTGTGAACACTATCTGACCTTGTTAGAGTTTTATTTACTCTTATTTTAGGATCAAGTCCAGTTCAGTGAGGCCCATTCCTTTTCTCGTAAGTCCTTATGCTTATATTTTGTCTTCATCCCATAATGATGTCACAACTTGTCCATGTACAGTAGTTCCAGAAGGCAAATTTTTGTCTCATTTTAGTATCAAAAGAGAGGAAAACTGAATTAAAATTAGGCCTTATGATAATAAGTCTAAGGCTCTGTTCCAAAGGTTTTGGAAGGGGAAGACAGAAAATGACACCACTTTTTGATTGTCCTGCTGAAGTTAAAGCTCCTTTCTGAGGTTTACTATAGAGTATTTTTATGCCAGATTTTCTTGCCATATCTACCAGATTTTTTTTTTATTCTAGACAGAAGCACTGAGGCCTGTGTATTACCTCTTTCAGGTCACTGGGGTGTAGTTTAGTCCCCTGCTTCTGTGATGGCGAGATACGCGATACTTCTGTTAGAGTGAATTATGGCTTCTTGCTTAAATGGTCTCTCTGTGTCATGGAAGGCCTCTCAAAGGTGCTAATACATTCCAAGAAGCTAATCTACGATCTTGGAGTATCTGACTAATAAGTCTTAATAAAAAATTTTTGTGAAGGTGGGCAGTATAAAAGATTATTTTCTGATTTCACCAGATACTTTTTCAGGTAAAGTATATAAATGACACTGAAGAGTTAAGTTCTGATGCACTATGTTTGAGAAAACTTCTTTAATAAATTAAGAAGCTTTCATTTCTCCAAATGTATTCCTGCTCTTGGGTTCCTTTCTCATTAAACTTAACCGCTTTTTTACATTTTCCCTCTCCAGCTGAGAACTAATCTGGGTACACTCCTGACTTATCCTTGGGGCAATTCAAATGCTTATCTAAATTGAGCACTAGTACTTTCTTCCTTCTTAATCTTTATATAGCTTCAAACTATAAATGGAATTCTTTTTCTACAACCCCTAGAGAAATGAAAGTTTCATGTTGGATTCCAGAAGGCTCTCATTTCTCACTAGGGAAGTGTACAGGACTGTCACATACTAGTCCTGCAAGCCAGCTCTTTGTTGACTTCCGTGTCCTAGCCCACGAGGACTTGAATATCAAAAGCCAGATATCTGGCCCATTTAGGAAAAAATAGGCTATTTGCTCTATAAAAAGTAAAAATCGGTATTTATGTGTAAAAATATCTTTTGGAGAGGTGAATTGATTTCTAGAGGTTGCTGTGAACTTTTGTCTGGCTCTTTGGATTTGTGTAAATACATCTGGACTGTGGAGGCCCTTAAATTGAGAAAGTGGGTTTCTGTACGGTTTTTAAAACGCTTGCTAGATTTCAGAAGGAAAAATAAATATGCTAGGAAGAAACTGATGAGTATTAAGGAGAGAACCTCGTGTCAGAACTTCCGTATTTCCCCTCTGGCTTCTGCTGCGCTGCATCTACTCAGAAGATGTAGAGCAAAGGCAGCCCAGCAGCTGGGATAGTAACTAATTCACCTCCAGATTTCAGCTGCTACCAACTGCAGCTAGAATTCCCATACCCGCGTGGGCCCGAAGAACCCTAGGAAAAAACTGAGCACTTTCACTCAGGAGCTGGTGCCAGCTTACTGAGCCATTCCGTGCAGCAGACTGGTGACAGACGCGGGGCGGATGGTGCACGCTTCCCGAAGGCTTGGCTCACTCTGGGTGGTTTTTCATTGTTAAGGCCCAGGCTGTTCTGTCAGCACAGGTCTGAAAGGAGACTTAAGAGTGCTTGGGTCTAGAAAAACGTCCACCTGAAGTAGAGTAAAAAGATTTCACCCGTAAGCACAAATCCCATGTTGTTTTCTCTTAAGGTTATTACTTATGTATATGTCCTTATTGCATCAGTTAATCACCCCAGTGCCTTACGACTTGGGGGCATATTGCATAGGCTAGACACAGAGAGCCTGACCACTCTCCAGGGAAAGGGCTTAGATTTAATGGTAAGTGAGGAGGATGACTGATGATCACGTAGCAACTGATCCACCATCTTTCATTAATGACGCCTCTTTTTTACCTAATGGTCACGAGGAGCAGAATGTAAGTCAGGTCTGGAAGGTGGCATCAGTGCTATAGACCTAAACAATCTAAATTCCATGAATTTAGAAGAAAGGAAGGAAAAGTACATGTTCAAGGACTTTAATTTCAAACATCAGTTTTCTATGTGTTAAGATTAAAAAAGGATGACCTTAGCAACAGATGATTTTCAGACGTGTCACGTGGTACTGAGATGGTCTCTCCACATGGATAACTTCCTGATGGTCTCATTGCAGGCTTCCTTTCTGTCCGACCAGCCTGAGCCTTACCTGCCGTTTCTCTCACGCTTCATCGAAACACAGATGTTTGCCACCTTTATCGATAATAAAATCATGTCTCAGTGGGAAGAGAAAGATCCTTTGCTTCGGGTCTTCGACTTCCGGATCGAGAAGCTAAGACTGTATAATGTAAGGGCACCCACCCTGAGGACATCTATCTATCAGAAATGCAGCACTTTAAAAGAAGCAGGTATATTTGCCATGCCTTTTTTTGAGTAAAATGAACTCAAAATCCGTGATCATTTCTTTTTCCACATTGTTGGCCTTATAAACCACAAAATTAATTTTCAGCTTTCGACTTCACAGTTAATCCCCGTACAGTATCACAAGGTGCTTTGTATGGTCTTGTTTCCTTCTGTTTCTTTGAATTAATGTCTGTCCCGTTCCTTCTTAACATTCCTTTTCCCGTTGAAGAGGGAAAACAACAGCAACACAATGGAGAATAACTATAAAGTTGCTGTGATTTTTGTCTCATTCTCTTTGTTGCCTTAATGGAAAAAATGTCCATTTCTATTTTACTGCTTATGTTGCCCTTTGTCACCTCATTTTCCTTCATCTAAGGGAAGGTAAGTATTAATTTAAAACAGTAAATCTGAGATGCTGCCTAATTTGCATAACTAACAGTATGTTATTTTAGTGGTACCATTAATAGTAATAGCTTTATTTATTGAAATTAAATCTCTGGATTCTTGCACTCAAATTAGAGGTTCCCCAGTCCTGACACCAGTTTGTCCATCAGAGACTTAGGAGTCTTGGCCAGTCCTGTCTGGCAGTGTAATACAGTCCATTAAATAAATAATTGTATTACTAGTCAATGTTTACTGAGTACTTCCTGTATGCTGGCCATCATACCAGGTGTTTACATGCATCTTGACATTCAGTCTTAACAACGAGGGAGCACAGGCACGTTTCCTTTTGTTTGTTACTAACCTCATTTTACAGTTGAGAAAACTGAGAAGTTAAATAACTTGCTTATGATGGCTTAGCTAGTGATCGCTGGAGGCGTGATTTGAACCCGGGTTGACTGATACTAGCTCCTGAAGTCTTACTACCACGTCAACTGTTCATTCAGTAAACAATCATGTAAAAATGTGCCAACCCACACAGTTTTATACATGATACCTGGTTCCCAACTCTTTCTTTGTCAAATAAACTGATGGCTGTCCCCCGAGTGCCCCTTCCTGTTTACTTCTTTCCCTTCAAATGTAGAAGCTGTTTGAGAGCAGTTTTCCTCCGGAACAGGAAGAGGCAGCAGGTGTGGAGTGTCTTGGCTTGCCTCCATCGCTTGCCATCACCTTGTTTAAATAGACTGAAGTCGCGGGGGTAGTGCAGCCATGGTTGCAGCCTGTCTGAGGAAAGAAGCGTGTGAATGATGTCCTCAGTGACTCTTAGCCGTCCCTGCTGGAGCTCGCCCTGTTGTGTCAGGTTGGGTCCCTGGAGCCCCTTCCGGAGGCGGCAGTTACCTGTGTCTCTGGAACTTGAGGGGGCAGACAAAAGAAACCGTCTATGCTTGTCCAAAGGGTGCTCTGACTTTCAGTGCTTTAATAGCCACCTAAATAGTCTAGCGCCTTGCTGAGCAAATTTCATTCCTCCCTTCCTGACAGAATTTGTTAAATGTAGTGAAGCACCGATTCCTTCATTTATGTGCTTCTAGATCTTTCCAATCAAAATAGATTTTCTGTCAGCCTCTCACAAGAGTTTGATACTCCCACTCTTACTGCAGAAATTATATCACACTCCTGAGAATGTGCCGTTATAGATTTAACATATATGAAAATGAGATTAGGCTAAGGCAGTAGTCTCCCAGGAACAGAATTCATCAAAGACTTTTTTTTTAAAAAGTGGAAGGAGGCAGCTGGGTATGCCCATATCCCTTATAAATGGTGCAGTGACTGCATTTATCAGGTGACATTGTCACCCCCTCACCCACACCCAAAGCTGGAGCGATTGGGATTTGGCTGGTGACACTGGGTTTTTATTGTGCGTATTTTTTTGGTCTTTTGTTTTGTATTTGGTTTTGTTTTGCCTCCAACTAAAAAGAATTTTGATTTGCAGGTGAACTCCTTAGTCAGAGGCGAGCAGCTCTTGATATTGTGGCACCAGAACCTCATGATTTCTCTTCAGAAAGGCACCTCGTTGATAGTAATGCAGAGTCTTGTTTTTCCTTACCAATCACAGAAAATGAGTATAGGCACAAACCCTTGAAAGCCTAACAACGGGCCCATAACCCGTCAAAGCAGCCATTTAATGATCTCTGAATGTTCAGTATTCACTGGTTGCATGATCACTGAAGGTAACATCGCGTTATCCAAGGGCAACCCTAATATAAATCCCAGAGTCATTCATTGTGAGTCTTGATTTTTGTTTTTAAAAAGCTTCCTAAATAAACTAAAAGAGAATAACTCAAAATCAGGTGGATTTCTCTATCATTTTTAATCCAATGGAAAAGCTGTATCTACTTTCCCTTTTTTTCCTTTCATGAGGACAGAAGCACGCATTGGCAGAGATGGAATTTTGTAGTATTTCATGGAACATAATATTGGCACGGACTTGAGAGAATTCCATGCTTGAATCTAAGCACTATTTTTGCTGAAACCCTCCGTTCATTAAGTGTTTTATAAATATCAGGAGGCATTGAGAGTGTGGACAGGGTTTTGGAGAGCCAGGGGGCATCATTGAAAATTAAATATCACTTCACATTAAGACATGGCATCCCTCTGCCCAGCAGAGAACATATGGACTGTGTTTCAAGAGAAGTTACAAGTTACATGTTAAAAATAAAATGAAATTCAAAAAAGTTTTGGATAGATTCATGTGAGTTATGAAGAAAAATAAGGAAAGTTTAAAGCAGATATCTAACATTTAGAAGTTTAAGTCATAGAGGGTAACAGTGACTTCTGCAGAGTCTCCCTTAATGCTGTCGCCAAGCACAAACAACTGGCCTGGGTGAAGCACTGATCTCACGTAGGATGGTATTAAGCATGTGTTTTGGATAAGCATGGAATGTGTCATGAATACCCCTCCCCACCCAAGAAGGAAACTTTTAGAATATGTGTGGGGAGTAACCAGCAGTCCTCAATCTGCTGGTACTGAACAGGGCAAAATAAACTGTTCTATGACATATTTATGAAAACACATTTTTACTCCTCATAAATCCCAAGATTAGCGGTTCGCCACAGTGTGTTCTGTGTTACCGCCCAACCACACTTACCGCTTACTCTCCCCTTTAGTAATCTCTAGGCAAAAGATTGGAGAGCTGGTCTTGCTTCATAGATATTGTATTTTTCTCTTGGAAGTGCAATTGATAAAAACACTTACAATCAGATTTTTTTACCAAAGAAATAGTTCATTGTTTCTTTGAGACGTCCTCCAAGCTTTAAGTGGTTTTAAAATAGAAACATTGAATAATTCCTCTCATTTAACTTTGGCCTATTTTATTCTTCTGAAGGCCAGTTTCTTATGCTCTGGACATTTTCTAAATGCCTGCTTATTTTATTTTTCTCTGCATTACCACTCCCGATCTAATAAACACTCCTAATTCTAATAAAGACTCCTACTAATGAGAATGTGATTATCACTAAACGTGAGGTAATAAACTATACCATTCCTTGTTTCTACAAATGTGGAACCATGAATATTTAATGGATCTCTGCACAAAGAAGTGAAGTAGCATAAGGCCACCGTGTGCTTGCTTTTACTTGTTTTTCGGCTCAAGGAAAATCTTTTCTTTGCTATCACTTTCTTTAATATTGTATTTAGAACCATATTTTCATTAAGGATATTGAATTTCCCAATTAGAGGAAACTGTTGCAGTACTAAACTATAGATTTTCCAACCCTGCTACCCTGTTTTTGACAAAGGCAGAAAATACCATGAAAATTAATCATCTAGTACTTAGAATTAACCTTTTTATAGTTACATTATGCTGATTTGTGAAAAGCTTTTGTAAAAATCTATTTCGGAATGTCAGAAAGACTGAGTTCCCTGTCAGTACATGAGTAGAGGAAGTGTTACTTTTAAGGAAATGTCTCTAATTTGTTATAAATTTAATTTACAGCCCAATCAATTGAGCAGCGACTGATGAAAATGGATCACACTGCAATCCACCCTCACCTACTTGATATGAAAATTGGTCAAGGCAAATATGAGCAAGGGTTCTTCCCAAAGTTACAGCCTGATGTCTTGGCCACAGGACCAGCTAACACCAAGTAAGCATGTTCTTCACTCAAGTAGCGGGTTGGAGGAAGGAACGGAGGCCGCAGCGCTCTGCCACTCCCATGGGTCCATGCTGAGCCGTTAGACATCTGCCGATCTGATTGCCCTTTTCAGAGACCGAGCGCATTTGAAATACGGATTAACATTCTATGAGTAGTTAGCTTTTAATTCTGTCATGTAAAAAAATCCAAAGACTCAGTATTTTTTTCTGCCTTAAGTAATGTGCAGTTGGGAATAGTGTCACCTTCAATGGCTGTGTTTAAATGTCAGGCTCATACTCTCCACTGGAATTAGAAAGTTAGACTTTCACTCTCTGTCTTAGTTTCCTAGGACTGCTGTAAGAAACTACTACAGACTCGGTGGCTTAAGACCACAGAAATTTATTCTTTCACAGTTCTGGAAGCTGGAAATTCAAAATCAAGAAATGGGCAGGGTCGTATTCCCTCCGAGGCCTCTAAGCAAGGATATTTCTTCGCCTCTTCCAGCTTCTGGTGGCCCCAGGCAGTCCTTGGCCCGCAGCAGGGTGACTGCAGCCTCGGCCTCCCTCTTCACAGGGCTGTCATCCCTCTATGTGCGGGTCCAAATCTCTCTCTTCTTATGAGGACACTAGTCCTGTGGATTAGGGCACCCTCATGGCCTCATCTTAACCGGATTACCATGCAAAGACCCTATTTCCAAATAAAGCCACATTCACAGGTATTGGGGTTAAGACTGACAGCCTATCATTTGGGGGGACACAACTCAACCCATGATACCATCTTTGTACTTTCTAAGTATCAAGTACATAAATGGAAAAATAATCAAAACTAAAGATAAACCCATAATTCTTTATGGTTGATGATCCATTCAGAAAATATCTGAATATGGCTAGAGTGGAGAACAGCTATTTGAGTTTAGGAGAGTCTTGATTTTAGGTGAATACAAGTGTTTTATTAACAATTGAGTACTAAAGAAAGGTTTTATAACAATGTCTGAGCAAGTGGTTGATTAACTGTTAGAATTTCATACAGTGCTTACAAAGCAAAAGCAAATAAGCAGTCTTCAGTATTTCAGCAAATGTGATCATCTCTGGTAAAATTATGCTTAGTAGCTGAGGTTTAATAATACAAGGAACAAACTAATTAATAAGACCAGGAATTTTCTTAACAAGACCCATTTCTCTGTTCTAAAATAAAATTAATAAGGCGTTTTGTCTCACAGAGTGTATAGTGACATACTCGTTACATCCTGCAAGTTAATATTTATCCTTTTCTTTTCCTAAAGCCTTTTCCACTATTGCCTACCAAGGAAATGTTTTGCCATTTATATTCCAGTCCTTCCTTTTATTTATTATATAAGGTCATTAGCTGGTGTTCATAGTATTCAGTTTCCTATTTTTACTATTTATGTGAACCACTCTGATCAGTAACCCTCATTTTTTAAATCCCTGAACAAATTTTACTACCTTACAATGACCATTTTTGCTCCTATTTCCAGGGCCTCCAGGTCCTTGTACCTTTTATTTATTACTTATATCTTACTCTTCTCCTTTGTCACATAAGTTCACCAGCAGTGTTTACATACTGCTTCAGAGTTGTTAAAGAAAAAAAATACACTCGTGGCACTTGTTGAAGATGGTAAGACAGATTTCATTTAAGGGGGCCATGGTTTGGGGTCAGGGACCCCTGCAATGAGGTCTTGCCGTGGGAGGGAGAGATTGGACTCTACTCCAAATACCACATGGGCAAGTAGGAATTTATAACCAGCGAGCAGAGTGGAGGTTAGCGGGTAGAAAACTACTCAGGTGAATATCAGTGGTGAGAGGAGGATTCTGCCTGGACCAAAGGATTCTTGCTGAAGGCAAGGTCTACGTGATCAGACATCACCTGGGGGATGGATGAGATGCGAGCGTTGTCATGTGCCCGGGGGGGGGGGGGCCCTTCCTGCTAAACTGACTTAGCAAGATTCCTGCTAAAATTGGATTTACAAGGAGGTGCTCAGATGGGCCTCGGAGAAGGGTCAGGAGCCTGGAATTTTCATCAAGGAAAAATCTTTGTCAGTGTCTAGTATGCTTTTTTCTGGATCTCCCTCTTTAATCACCTTAATTCATTTTGTCTCTTTTTGCACTCTTACATGGATCCTTTGCTACAGGAACATTTACAGGGATTCTACCGTAAAGACCCATTATTACTTGATCTTTGCACAACTTTTTTACCCAATAATAAACCTGTTCTTTTTTGTTTTTTACTATTTTAAGAGGGACTGCCTTCTTTGATACCATTTTTTTCATAATTATTCAGTGTTCCTCTAAATAGCAGACTGAAACGAGATGATTCAGAAGAGTGAAACCAAAGGCGTGCATAAATTATTTAAAAAGCAACAAAAGTAACCTTCTCATTTTAAACTTTTTGTAAACTGGATACGTCATTAATAAAAAAAAAATTTTTTAAATAATGAACTGTCAGTCATGCGTTACCTTTCCTGAATGTCAGAAGTATCAGTGCATTTTCAAACTGTATATAGTTTGTGCTGTCAAGGGTATACCCAAGAGTGAATATTCTTAGAATGATAGTGTGATGGATACATAGTCACAGGGATGGTAAGGCAAGAACTGAGAAAGTTTTTAAAAGTTTAATCAAATAATACATGTTCATTAGAAAATTTAGAATATTTGGAAGTGACAGTATAAATTCTAAAACCAACCCTAATGCCATCACCATTAGCTGTTAACATCTGGTATTAAGTTCTTCAGTTCCATGGATCCTGGTGTGTTTGTACATAAACATGGGCATGTGCATGTGTGCGTGTCCATAGTTTTTGTTTTTTAATTAGAATATTGTTCATACAATGTGTATCTTTTTCATTCGTTATTGCAGCATAATCATTTCCCATTAACCTTCCTGTAACTTGATTTTTCTTAATGACTATGTGATATTTCATTGTATAACATCCTCTCCTATTGAACATCTAGGTTGTTTTGAGCAAATTTACTCCATTCTACGTAACTGTTGGTTATAAGAACTTCTATTAATTAAAAGCTTTTTGGGAAAATTATACGTTAAACATGTAGATGGAGTGGCAGACATACCCTAGTCTCAGGAACATTTAAAATCTAAAATGTGGGTCTTGGAATAAGGACACACACAGAATTTGTTATTGCATATATGATCTGATGAACATGTATAAGCCTAAATGTTAGACTGCATCTCTGATTATTTAGGGTGTATTTTTAGAAGAGGCAGGTGATGTAGTAGACTGCCAGTAAAATGGTTGATAGACATGATACCAACCCTTCAAGAGTTTATGGCAGAGAAGACTTTATAGAAAAGGGATAAGTAATTAAAACACGCTGTGGTAAGTAGTACAATTGGGGAATGTTTTGGATTAGCCCATTCAGATTGGGAAGAATCATAGAACACTTTATATGTGGCATCTAGGCTATCTGAAAGAGGAATGGAAGTTGGAGAAAACTTCGTGGACAAAGACTCAAAGGTGAGAGGGCTTATCCCATTGGAAACACTGAGGTAGTTGAAAATAGCTGGAGTTTTAAGGTTGAGTCATCGGCAGTACCAAATGCTGCAGAGAGTTTGTGTAAGCTCGGAATTGGGTAATAGCCACTCGCTGTGGCTGCTGGGCGTGTAAATGACGTCATCAAGAGCACTTTCAGGGGAAGAAGCTGGTCTGCAATGAACTGAACAGCCGAAGGTAATTACGTAGAGCCCTTACATGCAAACCTCTGTTTTTAAGAATGTTTACCTGAGAAGAGTGGAGAAAGAGGTTTAAACATAACTATAGAGGGTCAAGAGAGAGAGCAGGATGCTTGTACGCTGAAGGGAAATACTCAGGGAGAAAAACGAAGATCCAGCCAAGTTGGCTACTAACGCAGTAGGTTGAAAAACGCAAGAGAGAATTGGTCAGGGATCCGGGTGGAAGGAATAGTTTTGAGCCGGGGCCAATATAATCTGTCCTTTGGGATTGGAAGGAAGGTGTGGTGTCTGTGGCGGGCATCGTGTAAGTAGAGGGCAGGAAGGAGGGGCAAGGACGGGTCATCGTCGAAGGGGGACACTGGGGGCACGGTGAGAGTTCAGGCGTCGTCTCTGACGGGGCTGAGGAGTTGACGAAGGGCATGTCGGTGATTTGGGTGCAGGCGTGAGGGAAATGGACTCATCTACCTGGCAGTGAGGACAGGGTGGTGAGAGGCGGTGTTCACCCAGGGCCCAGGGCTCTGGCGGGCGGGTAGGGAAAGGAGAGGATCCTTACAGGGAGATGCTGTGCATTTTTAATCTGTTTTTCAAAAGTATCGATTACGGTGAGGGTTGCACATCTATGAATATACTGAAAAACACTGAATATTTAAGTGGGTGAAGTGTATGGCGTTTACATCATGTCTCAATGAAGCTATTAATGTATTTTAAAAAGAGTTTATTGAAAAATGGCTATTACTGGTCTTTTGCTTTGAACAGTACATTCTTTCTGTTTTAAAGATGAGTGATCACTTTTTTTTTTTGGTGTGTTTGTCTTAACCTCCACCTCGGAATGGCTCTCCTGTGCAGCCGCTGGGTCAGCCGCAGTGCCACCACGCAGCGCAGGAAGGACCGCCTCCGCCAGCACTGCGAGCTAGACAACGACTTGCGGGAGGTACGTGCCGCCTTCCCGGATGCGCTGATGCAAGAGACCTGAGCTAGGCTCCCTCAGCCAGCAGGGGTCATGGGGTAGGCCTGGGGGTTCTTCTGCCCTCGTTTTAAAAAAATTCAGCTATATTTTAAAATAGTAATCCTTTTGTTTTGACTTAAAGCGGAAAACACCTTTTTTCCCCCCATTTAAAAAATTTTAACGTATCTAAAGTAGACTCTAAAACAAACCTCCCTGTGCACCTTACCAAGTAGAGGCTTAAGTTTAGGATGACCTTTTGGGCCATATGTCTCCTGTAGAGAAAAAAAGTCACCAGAAGCATAGCCATTTCTAAGTTTCAAGCATAATTCAAACTCAGTAAGTGAAGGTGTATTTGCCTGCGTTTTGTCCTTGACTTGCCAATACCATTTTTTAAATGTCTTAAACTTATTTTAAAATTAGAGCCTCATGCCTCATTTGTACTACTTGGAAATAAAAACACAATTACACATTTGAATAATTACACGTAAGTTTTTTGGTTATTTCTTGTGATCAAAAGAAAAAATGCAAACAGCAGATCTGTTAACTCTTTTCGAAACTCAGACGTGTAGAAATAAAGCAGAACACATCATTCCAAATATGTGTTGCTTTTTGTTGATTTGTTCAGATATATATGATTTCAAACATTTTCTGAAGAACTGAAGCATAACCTGGGCAGTGCTTTTGTCTGGCCTATGATACCTTCTCTTCTCCCTTCCTCTTTTCTTCAACTTCATCATACGCATGCTCGTTTTGCTTGTCTCTCTCCCCCTCCGTTTCTTTTTTGCTTCTCTGTCCTCGGCTCTCGGCCGTGCCCCCAGCCTCCCGGGGGCCTTGTGGTCTGTCAGAACTCCATGGCGTTCTGGGAGTGGGACGAGGCTCCGCCTCCTCCTGCACGACTTCCTAAAAAGTCCTTCTCTGAGTGCTGTCTGGTATGTTCTTGGCCCGAAGGCACTTTGCACATAGATGATGTTCCTGAATCTTGCCTTTGGTGTTCCTTGAATTGCCCACGTGTGAGTGCACGTCGGTCTGCAGCACCTCACCTCACCCCCCCGACGTGAACGCTCTGCCTCTCCAGTTTGCTGTCCGCTTCCTCTTGTGCTTGGTACCTTTCCGTGCTGGCGTGTGCTAACATGAGTGCCCCTATACTGTTGGCAGGTACGCTGATCATTCGAATCCCTGATTAATCAGTGGTATTTTTTGAGAGGTGGGGGAGACCGGATTTACCACATGGTTTTTCTTCCAAAGGGGAAATATTTAAACTCTCTTTTATTTAAGCATTTTATCTCTATAGCATTTTAATATGCCTTTCCTGATCTTTTTTTCTTCTTTAAGTTTAGTTTGACATTTAATTATTTCCTTTTTTCTTGGTCCTTATTTTATGTGATCAGGAAATCAGGTGATCAATATAGAATCTTAGTGCTAAGACATACTTGTGAGGTCACCTTGTCCAACCTGGCATGATTTAACTGACGTCCGAGAGGCTGACCCATAGCTAAACGGCACACAGAGGCAGAGCTGCGTGTACAGGTCAGGACTAGTTCTCTGCCCAGTAATACCAGGGCGCACTAAACAGCTGCTCATCTGAAGGCGGGAGTAACTTAGCACCACTCGTTTGGTGCTTTTGACTTTGACAGACATGAACAACAGCATGGTGGAAACCTCAGAAGAAATCTGGGGTGACTTGCCTCTGTAGTGAAATGAACTTTCTTCTAAAAACTCCCTGCGAAAGGTTTCTTTTTCATCTTAAAATGCACCCTTTCCTCCAGCTGCCCCAAAGAAAACCACGTTGTTGCCACCACTTGTTTACTGTGAAGGTGCTGCTCTGTTTCGGCAATATGCAGAGACAGTGTCACTTACCGCTGTGGGGAAGGGCTTCGTGCCACCCCCGGGTTCTGTGCAAGTCTGCGGGATGTCGCTGTTGAGTGGCTTCCTCAGAGCCGCTCGCAGGACACTCTGCCCATGGCCCAATTCGTTCCCTCTCGGTTAATGGCTGTACCTGCCCGTATGTGCTGGAGGCTTAGTAAATACGGCCACTCAAAGGACAGTCCTGTTCTAGCTTGTTTTCATTTATAAAACAGAGCATAAACCTTAAACTGCCTAATTTTTAATCCAGTTATTGACTTTCAAAAATATAATTCGTCATACGTTTGAGAAAAAAGAAATGTCAAGGCTTCTTCCAAATTTGATACTTACATCTTGTTGAGAATTGAGTCTTACGTGGTTCTCTCCACATTGATGTAGGTCCTAAGGGTGGAAGAATTGAGCTGGGGGAGACACAGAACCCTGTCAACATCCACCAGTTACCGTTTGTCTTTATCAGCCTTTTATATCTGCTTTGTAATATTCCAGATGACATTAGTACAACCCAAGATGATAGGAAATGCAGATGTCCTAATGTTCACGTAGGATCCCTGCCCTGGGTCAGGTTGGTTTTCCCGAAACTTTTCTCCTCCTGCTCTTACTTGAAGACTAACCTTCAGGATGTTTCCGTAGACCTTGTTACACAGTTTTGCTAGTGGGGGTAGTTGCCTCTCATACTCAGTGGACCCTGTTGCACCAGCCCTCTGAAAAAGATGTGAAGCAGAGGTGTGTACACAAGAGTTGGGGAACTAAAGTGCACAGAGTTCGTTTGATTTTTAAACCTGTCCTTAAAATGCCTGCACTGCAGCTTTTTGTCAGGAGGGTTGGGAGGTAGCAGGTAAACTGATCGGTTGGATCCCTCATCAGTGGGATTTCTTAACAAATGTGCACCAGATTTAGCAGATTATTTTTCTTCCAAAGGGGAACTAGATGAAATGTACAAACTTCCTTTTATTTAAAGAATGCAAAGGATTTTACACATCTTCACTTGCAATACCAAATTCTCCCCGCGAGATAGTAAAGATAGATCTCACATATGTGCCTGTGGGTGTGCTGGCTTGCCACACTCTCTCCCCCCCAACACACTGCGAGTTTTACTATGTAACTCAGAGCAGTTATTTTCTAAATATGCTCCTTAGACACTTGGGCTTTTTGGAGACTCTGCTGTGGTCCTGATGCAGACGTAAGACGTCTGGATGAGTCTTGCAGGTGCATAGAGAGAAGAGAGACAGCAGGGGTCCCACTCTGATCAGGTGCGGGGATTGTGTTTCCTGGAAATTCGCCAGCCCAAGGCTCCAGAGCGATGGGCTGGTTTTCCGTGGTAGGCTCTGAATCCTGCTGAATCCAGGAGTAACAAGATGTGCCCATTTTCTCTGGGTTTCGAAATAAGGCAAGGGAGGTATGTCGCAAACCCATCCCAGAAGAGGTCTCCTGCCGTGGGAGCACGTGATACTTTTCAGAATACTTTTCTCATAGTTTCTTGCGAGGTAGGTGGGCATGTTTTATGCCCATTTTATAAACAAACAAATATCCCTGAGGGCACAAAACTTTACTAAAATTATTCTAGAACCCTTGATTTTAGTGTTGTGACTTATTAGAGCAAAGGGTTGCGTTGGAGAGAGCTGCTCAGAGGCGAGGTGTATGTTAAGGCCCTTGATCTGTGGGGAGAGGAGTGGGGGATCCCTGTGCTCTGAGTCAGTGGGTTCCTGCAGAACCTTGGTTTTTAATCCAGACACCCCAGTTTTTTCACCCTAACCATGATCCTGACTAATCACAGCCTTGGATATTCCCAATTAAAAAAACTAAACTGGATGAAATTCCGTCTCATTCTGAATGAGTTTTCACCTGATTGGGTTTCCACCACCCTCATTTTCACAGGGGTTAACAGTTAATGGGGGTTGGGGGTTATGAATGCCCTCTACCTTTGGATGCGCTAAAATTTGAATTGCTGTTGCACATATACACTTACGGCCTTCTCTGCATCTTGCTCTTCCTGCACTTGTTTGGATAAGGTTAAGAGGGTCAGAAAGGTACCTAATATTTATGCATTAAAAATACTCTTTAATTTTTAGAAATATATGCAAGAGGCACGAAGTTTAGGAAAAAACCTGAGGCAACCCAAATTGTCAGACCTCTCTCCTGCAGTGATCGCGCAAACCAACTGGAAATTCGTAGAAGGCTTATTAAAAGAATGTAGAATGAAGGTACGTATTCCTCACTGATGCAAGACTGAATTCCTGGGAACCGCATGTGTGAGGGGGAGATAAGCTGAGTCAGCCCTGTCTGAGCCGGTAGCTTCCCTGAAAGAAACTTTCTCTCGGGCATACACCTCACGAGCTCTGAACAGAGATCATGAACTCGTGGGTTCTCCGGTTCCTACAAGGTCAGTGATGTGGGAACCCTGTCCAGTTTCTCTCACCATTTCAGCCACTGTCATCTTCCTTTCCAAGGTGAACAGATATTAAGCCAGTCAGAAGTTGTGTCAGAGATGTAGTCACTGTATGTGAAAAGCAACACATTTTTGTGTGTGTTTTACGTGCGTCTGTGTAGAACCTCATCTGTGCCCCATACCTACGTATATATACCCACAAGGATGAAGCCTTTAGCTGCTGTAGGTTTGTCTGTATTACACACCTGTCCCCTCTCAGACACCTGTGTTTTTCAGAAGTAGCAGTGCGAATTGACAAAACTCAGAACATCATTTTAACCAATAATTTCATTCGTTCGACAGTCATTTCTTGAGTACCTTCTCTGTAGTCAGCAAACGCCTCGTTTTAAGCGGCATCACACAGTGCCGAGTCAGACAGACAAGGTCCCCGCCTAGAGGAACTAGATTCTAGCTTATTTAACATTTTATAAGAGCAGATAAGACTGCCGTGTAGGGTAGCTTGCTTGAGACTAATTTCCATTTCCATTCCGTTTTTTGGCGCGTACTCATTGAGCAGAGACGAGATAAAAGCGGGTAAGAGGAAGGGAAAAAAAAGCCTGGTTCACTTATAAATTAGAGAGTTCTGGAAAAATGTAGAGCTCCCTGTTTGTGTTTTGGTTTTTGCCAAAGTGCGACCAAAATTCAGGGTAAATATCTTTAGTATGCTAAGATGTGGGGG
>JAQQAC010003801.1:26559483-26654237 GCA_029783875.1 Phataginus tricuspis | reverse complement strand
TGCCTTCAGTAAGAATCCTGTTAGGTTAGTTTAGCAAGAAATCCCTCCTTACCTCTGATGTTTCCTCTCAGTGATTTTCCTTCCACTGACCCCAACCTGCTCTCTGGCTGTAAATTCCCACTTACTCTTATTGTTTTCAAAGTTGGAGCCCAGTTTCTCTTCCCTCTTACAAAACCCCACTGTAGTGGTCCCTATACCCACTATGGTGGTGCCCCTGAGGAAAATCCCCCTTACCATTGTGTTATAAGTGTCATGAAAAAATGATCCTTGTCAGAACATCAATTAGATTAGATTAATGGCTCATGCTACTCGCGTGTAGCACCATCTCAACTAATTCCATCTGTCATACACTTATTTCCAAATAAGGGTACATTCTGAGGTGCTGGGGGTTAGGATTTCAACATATCTTTTTGGGAGCAACACAACAGGCAGGTTCACTATTTCTGCATAAAACGTGGCATAGCAGCCATTCTAATGTTTCCCCGAAGACTTTTATGCCCTCTTCTGGTACTGCCTGTCTTTCTTCCCCCTCTGTGGAAGACTTCCCCACTGCCCCAAACCTGGGACTCCTCACCCGTGGCCACATAAGGAATGAGATGTCACCCAGGCAGAGTATGTGGCTGGTCAACTAATATCCTTCTCTTAGGTTTTTCTAAGTAGAGCTGGTGAGGAAAAGCTCTTCTTCTCTGGGATGAGGGACTGGGGCATGAAACTCTGGACCTGCTACAGCGATGTCCTCAAATACACAGAGAGAACTTGTCTGCAGGAGGAGAAAATGAGCCAAGGGAAGAAGGAGCTGAGCTGAGACGTGGAGAACTGAGAGGTGGATGCTCCGATTCCATCTCCCCTCAGGGCTCAGTCCTGGTTCTTCCAGAATCACGGGAATCAATCAGGCCTCTTTTGTGCTCAAACTAGTTTGAGTTGGATTCTGTCCCTTGGAAGGAAAAGAGTCCTGGGAGATACAAGTAGCCTGGTGAGAGAAAAGAGAGAATTAAGTGGATCTTTGCCAAGAGGGCTTTACCATGTGGGGAAGCTCTGAGAACCCCTAGGGAAGGATAACAGCCCCCCAGAATTGCAGAGGGGCCAGGTGGTGAAAAGATGCAGACCCTGAGAGATATTTGAGGACACTTGGGGGACACTCAACAGGGGAGCCACCAAAGTAGGATTTGGGTGTTGATGCTCAGCTGGACTCAATTATGCCCCTGTGGGACCTGAATATATTTGAATTAGAAAGAGAAGGCAAATTATCAAAAGACTGGTTGGGGAGCCTAGAATCCTAGCAAGGGGATCCACATGAGCTGTATGGCTTAAGTATTTACTCCATCAGGCTCTGATCTCTGTCTGCTTTTACGGTAGAATATGCCTCTCAGGAAGGTATTATCATTCAACAAATACTTATTCAGGGCCTATTATGTCCCAGGCACTTGGTTAATGAGTATATTGTGGTCCACAAAAGGCATGTGATTTCTGCTCCCATAGAACCTTCAGTCTATGGGGGAAAAAAAAATCAACCAATAAATATACCAGAAAATGTATAATTACAAATTACAGTAAATATTATGAAGGAAAAGTTATGTGAAAGAAGTATGAGAGATCTATTTTAGATTGGAAGCTTAAGGAAGGCCTCTTTGAGGAGAGCGTATTGAGTAGAAGTTACCCGGGCACCAAGCTATGGGGAGAGGAATGGTAAGGCAAAGCCAGGGAAGGCAAGAGAATTCCATGGAAGGAAATGGGCCCTGCAGCCAGCAAGAGCTTGACTGGAAAGGAAAGAGAAGGGTGGCTGAAGTAGAAGTAGGAAGGGAGAGAGTGGCCGGAAAGGAGCCTAGAGAGGTCGGCAGGGGCCCTTGGTAAGGATTCTAGATTCTATCCAAAGTGCAATGGAAAGCCACCGAAGAATTTTAATGAATGTTGCAAATTACCCTTTAAAAATGAGAATTAACTGAAGAAGGGCAAGAGAGACCAGTGAGGAGGCTATTTGCAATAGTGCAGGGGAGAGATGAGAGCCTGGCCTGGCTGGTGGCGGAGAAGCCTGGGTGTGGGATGCCTGTCGGAGGTGGGGCTGATGGCCCTGAGCTCGGGGTGGATGTGGCCGGGGACAGAGGAGGAGGCGTCGCCTGACTTCCTGGTACTGGCCTGAGCTTCTGAGAGTTGGCAGTGCCATTACCTGAGCTGAGAAATAGTGGAGACATATTTGCCCAGAGAAAGGAAGAGTGATTTCTGCATGTGAGTCAGGCATAAGATGCCTTTAGGGCTTCCAAGTGGAGACCTTACATGCTAGTTGGATATGTGAAGTCTCATATGATATGTGAAAGATCTGGGCTGCTGGTAGAAATCTGTGAATCGCTGGAAAAACCCAGCAGGAATGGATGACATTGCCTAAGAGGATGCCTAGGAACTGGGATTGGAGGAACGTCTTCCGCTTAGTTGTTGGGCACAATGTGTTAACACAGGAGGCTGAAAAGGTGCCACCAGGAAGTGGCAAACACCCCCAAAAGAATGTAGTGTCCCAGATTCCACAGAGAGGGTATTGGGAAGGAACCACTGGTCGCGTGTACCGGTTGCCGAGAAGGCAGTAGGATGGGGATTGAAAATGGTTCATTGAATCGGGAAAAAAAGAGGGCTTTTGTTGGCCTCACCAAGAGTTTCCTTAGTGGAGCAGTGGGGGCATCACGTAGACCACAATGGATGGAAGAGGGAGTGAGAGGTGGGCCACAGAGTCATGAAGTGGAGACATGCTTTCAAAACCTCTATTTACCACAGGGAGCAGAGAAACGGGGCAGTTGACTCCATATTATTTGCACAAAGCATATTTGAATTCAATAGGAATAATTCCAACAACCTAGAGGACAGAGGTACGCAGGGATACTAGACAGAGCCCTGGAGGGGGCTTGAGGGGACCCGGTCTCCCCCGACAGGGTTGCCGTGGGCGATGTCTGTCCAGCTTCGCTCTGCTTCTTTGCTTACCTACAACCTTCCTTCCTCATCCCACTACTTGTGATTGATACAGAAATGCTTCATTTACATTAAAATTTTTTTCACTTTCTTCATTTAAACTGTGACATTTAAAGGTGACAGCGTATTTTTGTGTTGATTCTGTTACATTTTGATGTTATGGTTTAATTCCTTGGGAAGTATTTCCATTTTTCTCAGGGACTATACCGACGAGAAATTTTCTGTCCCAACATACCAACTTTCTTCTGTAGGTGATTGCCTAAGTGGTAGGACTAGAACAACCTAGTAAAATTTATCATTGCCCCAAAGTATCATTTAGTTAAGAACTAATAATAATTAACTTAAATATGGGAGTTCCCTTTAATAAGCATCTTAATTTCACAGATATTACATCATTTAACCTTCATTAGAATGCCGTGAGGTAGACTTTGTTATTGTCTCCATTTAGAAATAAAGAAACTTGAGACCAGGAGATGCCAACTGATTTGCAAGGCTACCTGTCCAATAAATAGGAGACCCTGGGTAGTTTAAACCCAACATTTCAAGAAAAGCTCTAGTTGGATATTTGCACACGTAGTTTCATGGCCCTTGAGGTTGGTGGTAGAAGATGGGATAATCACAGGTATTCTGACCATACTCCTCAGCCATGAACCTCTAGGAACAGCAGGAAGAATGGAACCAAAAGCCCAGATGGAGAGTTCAGCTCTGGAATCTACCCTGAGTGCCCTGCATGCATCACTTGGGAATCTTGTCAGATCAACCGCCATTTCGCATAATTCAGCTCATGTCCTCACAAGTTAAAGTGAGCCTGAGAAACAGTCTGGTTCCCTTGGACAATCAGGCTGGAATTATGCATTTATTAACTGCCATTAACTAGGAACAGGCTTAGATTATTACCCTTCTGAGTTCCAGCACAGAGTGGAGCGTAGAACAAAGTTTCCCACACCTTAATCTTCTCAGAATGGTGTTTGAAGTTGGGATTAGATAATGGATATGAAATCGCTTTGAAAATGGTACAGCCCCGTTGCTGTGGGATGCATTACTGGCGATGCTGGAAGGGAAGTGGCAGCTTGCCGTTTTATCTCGGAGCTCAGGACTTCGTGAGCCAGTGACCCCACCTTCTACCAGGAGGTGACACATAGGCCACTGTGGCTCCTGCAACCCCCATTTATTGAACGGCCCATCCCCCTTCCACTGCACCAAGGAGGTTACAATGGAAGATGGACAGTGTCCTTTGGAAGCTGCAAGGATAGTTCAGTTGCCTGGGTTGATTATCCCCTGTTTGTACTAAGTAAACAAATGTTTTGGGGGATGTCTACTGTATAGGTAAGCTGTAGGACTGCTCCACACCCACGTGGTGATAGACAAACTGAGAAGAGGCATCTGTTTCTCAGGAAATTATCCTGTGCCAACCAAGTAGGTAAACTGATAGTTTGTAATGCAGTTTAAGTAAAGGTGTCATATTTGGATTCAGAAGGGCCAGGGTAGAATCCTGTTTCCGTCACTTGCTAGCTGTGAGACCTTACTCATTTCCCTCAGGCTTGTTTGGCCTAGTGATAAAAATGGGCAGGACAGTAACACCAGCTCACAGCCATAGTGTGAAGTAAAGAGACAAAGTAGATAAAAGATAAAATGGATCAAGTACCTGATGCTTTGTGTACTGGGGGCCAATACCAAACGTTAATTCCCTCCCTCTGCAGCCCCCACCTTTGCCATTGGTCTGCAGCTGAAATTAGGAAAGTGGGGGTCACAGACACCCAGAGGAAAGTGTGAGGACTCAAGTGAAGCTTTGAAAATGGTTTCCCTTGTGGGGGTGCTGGGGAGTGGGTGTGCAGGGAAGAAAGCAGTTTCTCCAGAATGGAGGAAGTGCTGACCTGGAGAATTGGGGAGTGGTGGGTGGACTACAAGCTTGGTACCTTGGGGACTACAGAAAGTGGTCTGCTTGTTTCATAAGATTTGGATTGCACACTATAAACATAATTTCTGGTACATGAAGTAAAGCCTGTCATAGTGGCTTCTAAGTTCAAGGTTTTGATTCACCTTGGAGAGGCAATAAGCGTTTTGCGGCTAGATTCACAGCTTCGTTGTATTCTTGTTCCTGAACTCATGCACTTCTCATTCCTTAGAACCAGTTTATCAGGACTAAAGACTAAAGCCTGGGGTGTTGGCTTGTCTGGAGAAAACAAAGCTATTAATGATAGTTAACATATTAATTGCAGAAAGTTCTTCTTTAAGTTTCTGTTGGCAACCAGTTACCAGTCTAACAGAATAAGTGAAGTGCATCCAGACTCAATTTAAAACCTGGCCAGGCAGGGTTTTTAATCTTCATGCTTCGGGTTTTCATGATTACAGTTGCCAAAACGCCAAGCTTATAATTTACAAGGAGTACCATGTGTCACTTAGAAACCCAAACCTAAAAATAGAAATGAAATTCAGAAAAAACACCAACCCAGATAAATAAATCTCAGGTCAAATGTAGAAAGCTTGTAAACTTGTGCTCAAGGTTACACTAATTGCTTAAATTTCAATCGATTAAAGCAGGTACATTAACCAGTCAGCATGTCAATGCCCAGAGGGAACTGACAATTCTCTCATGTTTCAAAAAATTTTCTCACATCATGCTCTCTTTTTCTTCTCCTGTCTGACTGACTCTTCAATTCTGACTACTAACAGACTGCTCTTTCCATAAGCCAGGTTCATGTGCACACTGGGATGTTTTTAACTTAAAGCATTGCATGGTAGCACCAAGGCCATCGATCCCTGTACAGATCTTTGTCACACTGCCGCGCATTGCATCCCTACCCGCCCTTGGATACATGTATGTCCAGTTGGTTCTCTTTCTCTGGAGAGCCCTGAAAGATACACATTGCCACTACCCTTAATCAAGGATCATTCTCTGCTCCAAGAGTTTATAAATCAACTTTTAAGTTCATCTTCCTTTGGTTGCTCACCAGAGCCTGCAGGACACAGCCCAAGCCATCAAGAAAGCTATCCGGGGACTCAGCGTTTTGGTGCGTTCCTACCAGTTCAGCCTCATTTCCCAGCACTATCGTTTGTGCCCGCAGACTAGTCTCCTGGTTCCTGAGGGCCCTGGCGGCATTGTCACCTCCCTATCTGAATTTTCTACCACCCAGTTTCCCATGCCCACACCTTTGCTTATTGCAGGTCCTGCCATTCCTCTAAGGTCCAGCTTCTCTGATGAGTCCTCTTCCACCGCTTGTAACAATTACAGTTTCCTATAGCTGCTGTAACAATTACCCCAAATCTAGTGGCTTCAAACAACACCAATTTATTCTCCTATAGTTCTGGAGGTCAGAAGTAAAAAATCAGTTTCACTGGGCTAAGGGCAAGGTTTCAGGAGGGCCATCATTGAGCCTACCGCCTCCCCCATCTTTCTTCCTTGACTTCAACCACCAACATGGTTAAGTGTGTAAACCACTCTCTCCAACATCTTCCCATTCTTTGTAGCCATGTCCTCTCTCCCCCCATGCTGTTGTCTGTTGTCTCCAGAACTCCTGAGTCCCACTGGAACAGGGGTGGGGGCTGGGATTTAGGCAACTACCGATGGTCATCACTACACATTTATGATGTCCAACTTCAGTGGAACCCTAACCTCCATCAACAACCCTCTCGTTTATCCTCTGAAAACACTCTTTTCCCTTCCACTTGGCAGTGGTTCCCGCGCCGTTCTTCCCAATCCACTCAAGTGCTTGACTTTCACTCTTTAACAGACTAACTTGCCTCTATTTCATTGAGAAAATCAAGGTCGTCAAGCAGCAGATATCTGAGCTTCTCCCACTTCCAAAAATGTAGCTTCATTTCCACCGTGGCCACATCCTTCCCGGGAGTCTCAGAGGATGAGGCCTCCTTATACTGCTTGAGACCTTTGGCCCTGATTCGAATCCATGTTGTTCTCCTGACGACCTTACTTTATCAGACACGCTCGGTCTTCATCTCCAATTTCTTCCTCTCAGCTCATTGTTCCCATTCTCTCAACAAACATTTATTGGAGTACCTATTATAAAGCAGCATAAAATACAGCCCTCAGTTTCTGAGCATGATCGAGTTACTCACACACTAAAACATAACAAAACATACAAACAAAAAACTTCCCCTGACCTTTCATCCCTCTCTAGCTTCTACTCTCTTTCCTTTTCTTCTTTGGATAATATCTGATCATCTTGCTTTTTAAACCTGTTCGTTCCAAGTTTTCTCCGTTCATGTGACCACCATCCAAATGAGAAACATGCGACTTAGTCTAGACTATGTACTCCCCTTCATATACATGCAGTCAATAACCCAGTAGTTCTCCCTCCTTGAAATCTCCCAAATCTGTCTTCTTCCTGTTCATTCTTATCCCGTTATGGCCCTTAATGATATTTAGCCTCAACTTTAGTATTACCATCTTAAGTGATTGGCCTGCCTCGGGTCTGATCTCCTTTTAATCCATTCTCCACACTGCACCCAGAGTCAGATACTTAAAAACAAATCTAATCATGTCACACTCCTGCCTTCCTGCTTTTAGTCCCGTTGCCTAAAGCCTAAGTCCAAGCCTTTCTTACCATGGCTCGCAGGCCCTCTGTAACCTGACCAGACTTATCCCCCATAAATCCCAATCATGCACTTGACACTATAATAATTCAGCATGTTCCTTCGACATGGCATGCTCTTTTCCACTTACGCACTCTTCCTTAGGCTATTCCTATAGCTTGTAAAGCCCTGCCCATGTTTGTTCACCTGTCAACCCCATATCTATCCTTCCGTAACCACTCAAGCGGCATTTCTCCAAGTCTTCCCTGAACACCAGGCTGGGCTAAATACTCCAGCTTTGTGCTCCCTTAGTACCTTGTGGGTACTTTACCATGTTATGCTGAAATGATCTATTTGCCTGGCTGGTTTCCTTACAAGTAAGTTCCTTAAGGGCACAGACCATCTGAACTCATATAGCAATAATGGTGAGTATATTTCATTTACTGTAGAGCTTGTATTACTTTTTGAGTATTTACTTTTTATGTAACTTCTGTTTCCCTTATGGGGCTGGAAGCCCATGAATAGTAGGAAGTATATTTTATAACATTGTGTTCCCTTACCATATAGCAGATTATGTGCATAAAGATATTTATTAATGATTATTATTGTGAACATTATGAAAAACAATTCAAGTATATACTGATTGTGAGTTAGCTCTATTATCCCTGTGTAATAAAAGCAGCCCATTTCAGTTCAAATCTAACTACAAATTCCAACAAGATTTCTAAATTGTTATACTGATACTTAATATAAAAAGTGGAAAAAGGTGAAACAGCTAATCTTACACACACACATACACACATGCACACATATACATGTGCACACAGGGTGTTTTTGTTATTATAAAAGTATCTGGCTAACAGGCAGAGATACCAACAAAAATGGGCTCCCTTAATTCCTTAGGTAAGTAACAACATTTTATGGTGTTAGCCCTGTTCAACCACATTCCTGCTGTGGTCCCCTTAGGTCCCCTTCCCCATCCTAGATAACGTCATCCATTTTCAAAGCACTGCCAGCATGAACTAGTCCTCTTTTGCTATTTTACAAGTTCAGGAGAAGGCAAACTCTTTGGTCTTCCAATATAATCATTTTTATGCAAGTGTGACCTGGTTAAAATAAGGATGCTTTTCAAAGGAAAAAAAAAAAAAAGAGCAGAGCCATCATAAAAGGGCAGTACAAAGCTTGCAGGAATAACCTAATAAGCCTGTTTTCCTCATTCCTTATGGCTGCTCCCACGTTAACATCTAAGCTGTGTTTGAGCACAACTTTGGGCCCCGATTGCTTCACCTTTTACCTTCGTGGTCCACTACCTTTTTATTTATTTTATTTTTATTTTATTTTGGTATCATTATTTTATTTTGTATATCATTAATATACACTAACATGAACAACACTGTGGTTACTAGATTCCCCCCATTATCAAGTCCCCCCCACATACCCCATTACAGTCACTGTCCATCAGCGTAGTGAGATGCTATAGAATCACTACTTGTCTTTTCTGAGTTGTACAGCTCTCCCCACGCCCCCCCAACATTACATCTGCTAATCGTAATGCCCTTTTTCCCCTCTTATCCCTCCCTTCCCACCCATCCTCCCCAGTCCCTTTCCCTTTGGTAACTGTTAGTCCATTCTTGGGTTCTGTGAGTCTGCTGCTGTTTTGTTCCTTCAGTTTTTTCTTTGTTCTTATACTCCACAGATGAGTGAAATCATTTGATACTTGTCTTTTTCCGCCTGGCTTATTTCACTGAGCATAATACCCTCTGGCTCCATCATGTTGCTGCAAATGGTAGGATTTGTTTCCTTCTTATGGCTGAATAATATTTCATTGTGTATATGTACCACATCTTCTTTATCCATTCATCTACTGATGGACACTTAGGTTGCTTCCATTTCTTGGCTATTGTAAATAGTGCTGCGATAAACATAGGGGTACATCTGTCTTTTTCAAACTGCGGAGTCCACTACCTTTTTAGGGCTTATGGCACCTGATCCTTACAGTGACCCTACCACTCAGTCACCTGGACTTCTCTTCCCGTAGATGCAGCTCTGATTCTTCATTTGGATTTCTGAAGATCATTAATAAATTATGAGTGATTTAACAAATATTTATTAGGCATCTGCCTTTCACAAGGCACTACGGAAATTCAAAGATGAGGTAGGTGTGGGTGAGCCTTGCAATCCTCCCTCAACCCTCGATATGCATCAGAATGGCCTATGCAGGGGTTAAAACAATGTAGTTCATCAGGCATCAACTGCAGAAACTCTGATTCCATTGTTCTGAGCATTTAAAAAAAGTTCACAGGTGTGTTGATACCAAAGTCTGACAAAAAGGCTACATGAAAAGAAAACTACAGACCACCATCCCTTAGGAACATTGATGCCAACATCAACAAAATTCTAGCAAGCCAAATTCAGCAGTATATTAAAAGTAGTATATACCATGACCAAGTGGGATTTCTTCCTGGAATACAGGAATGATCCAAAATACAAAAAAATAAACACCAGCAGCAGGAGTAGAGCGGTCTGGGAAATGGCGCTGGTGTAGCAGCTGGGGCGTCTCAGCCCTACGCTGCCCAGGGCTTGAAGCTCCAGAGGCTCACTCACTGCACCCCACCTGCTCGTGCACTTTACACACGAGAGAATTGGAAGCTAACGCTACCAAAGACGTAGAAAGGAATCTAAGCCGCCTTGTCCTTTTTTTTTTGGTCTTGTCCTCTTTTATTCACCAATTTCTTTTGTATCATATTGGAGCACTCAGAGAGACTTCTAGATGCACAGAATCAGAAGCTGAAGAAGAAACCAGACGAGAGCATAAGAAACACAAATCACATTTCAGCTACAGAGGCAACGTTCATATCAGTGGAGAGGGACATAGAAAAGTATAGGCGAGAAACTGAGCAAAGTAAAAGCCATATCCTGTAAGCCGACCACACCTTCAAAACCCAGGTTACCTACCGAGAAAAAAGGGCTCAAGACAACTAGATCGAGACTCAGATTTTGAAGAGGTTGGTGAGTCGGCAGACCAGGGAGGCCGCCCACTTGAAACTCAGATTGGAAAGTCTGGAAGAACAGAAGCTGGCTGAGGGATACAAGAGGCAGGCACCAGGGCCTGGGAGACCCAAGAAACAGTACCTGCGCATAGAGGCAAGCAGCCCGTGGTGAAATGCCACAGCTTAATTTTGGCCGCACGAGCACACCATGCTCTTCGTGTTGCTGTGGGTGGTCATGTTGCCTGGAAATGATCCCAATTCCTCACGTTGCCCCATTGAGTCCCTGTTTTTCCAATCACTAACAGTGTGACACTGGGCAAGGTATTTCAATTTGCTAAGTCTCAGTTTCCTCATCCACAAAACAGGGATCATTCCTTCCACAGACTGAGTGCCTATGGTGTGCCAGGCTCCTTTGAAGTCCCCGAGACCAAGGAACTTGTGGAGGAGTGTTTTCCAAGCCTCTGTGACCACGATCTGTTATAAGGAAAATATTTTATGCCATGACCCAGTGCGGTGGCCTGTGGGGTACATGCTTTCACACACGTGCACGTCCACATGAGAAATAAAACTATAAAATCCTTATCAAGAAATAAAAACCCCAGTAACAACCACATGGTCATCATCTCAGTTGGTGCAGAAGAAAGTATTTGATAAAATTCAGCACTCTTTTATGAAAAAGACACTCAACAAAAGTGGAACAGAAGGAAACCTCAACATAATAAAAGCCATCTATGAAAAACCCAGAGTAAACATCACACTCAACGATGAAAGACTGAAAGCCTTTTCGACCATCAGGAACTAGGTAAGGGCACCTACGTTTGTCACTTTCTTTCAACATAGCAGTGGCAGTTCTGGCCAGAGCAAACAGGCAAGAAAAAGAAATAGGCAAAAAAAAAAAAAGAAGTAAAATTATCTCTGTTCACAGATGTCAAGGAGGAAATGATTTCCTTCAACTCTCTTCAAGTCCCTGGCTCCATCTGAAAATTAAATACCAGGAAAGATTAACAGAAGAAAAGCATACAAATTTATTTAAATTTTATGCAACAATAGCGCTTTCATAAGGAAACAAAGACCCAAAGACACAGTTAAGCCTGAGTATTTTCATGCTGGGTTCGATAAAGGGTAGAGAGTCATGAAGAAATATGAAGATCAAAGAGCATGAGAGGTAAGCACAGTAAACAGAGAGAACCTTAGCAAGGCCTGTTCCTTCAGATTCTTCTTGGTGTCCCTTTATCTTTGGAATAAACATGCTCCTTTTCTTCATGTTAAGCGGGGCATCTCTTACATGAGTGTATTGACCTGTTTCAGGAGAAAAGGGGGCAGGGCAAGGTAAGAATGACCTTCTTGCTTCTGCCATTTTCTTAAACTCCTTTAGCTTAAAATATTCAGTATGCCAAGGGGCCATATTTTGGGGTAGCATGTCTTTTTTTTTTTTCTCCTGGAATGAAAGTTTTATTTGAATACACTATTCCAAGGGAGGAGTGGGCCAGAGTCAAGGTAGACAAAGGCCAGGGGGTACAGGTCTTGAACCTTATGAGAAATACGATCTTATGTGTGCAAACCCATAAATATTCCATAGGAAAAATTGCTTGAACTGATACATGAATTCAGCAAAATAGCAGCCTCCCAAAATCAGTTACATTTCTTTTTTTTTAATTTTATTTTGTATCATTAATGTACAATTACTTGAACAACATTATGGTTACTAGACCCCCTATTATCAAGTCCCCCCCACATACCCCATTACAGTCACTGTCCATCAGCGTAGCAAGATGTTATAGAATCATTACTTGTCTTCTCTGTAAATACTGCCTTTCCCGTGTCCCCCCCTCCCTGCTACATTATGTGTGCTAATCATAATGCCCCCTTTTCCCCTTTATCCCTCCCTTCCCACCCACCCTCCCCAGTCCCTTTCCCTTTGGTAACTGTTAGTCCGTTCTTGGGTTCTGTGAGTCTGCTGCTGTTTTGTTCCTTCAGTTTTTTCTTTGTTCTTATACTCCACAGATGAGTGAAATCATTTGATATTTGTCTTTCTCCGCCTGGCTTATTTCACTGAGCATAATACCCTCTAGTTCCATCCATGTTGTTGCAAATGTCTGGATTTGTTTTCTTCTTATGGCTGAATAATATTCCATTGTGTATATGTACCACATCTTCTTTATCCATTCATCTACTGATGGACACTTAGGTTGCTTCCGTTTCTTGGCTATTGTAAATAGTGCTGCGATAAACATAGGGGTGCATACGTCTTTTTCAAACTGGGCTGCTGCATTCTTAGGGTAAATTCCTAGGAGTGGGATTCCTGGGTCAAATGGTATTTCTTTTTTTTTTTTTAACAATTTATTTTATTTTAGTATCATTAACCTACAATTACATGAGCAATATTGTGATGATTAAACTACCCCCTTCATCAGGTCCCCCCCACCAACCCTATTACAGTCACTGTCCATCAGTGTAGTGAGATGAGAATCACTACTTGTCTTCTCTGAGCTGTACAGTCCTCCCCGTGCCCCCCCCCACCCTATGTCTGCTAATCGTTATGCCCCTTTTACCCTCTTATCCCTCCCTTCCCGCCCTTCTTCCCCAGTCCCTTTCCCTTTGGTAACTATTAGTCCGTTCTTGGGTTCTGTGAGTCTGCTGCTGTTTTGTTTCTTCAGTTTTTTTTCTTTGTTCTTATACTCCACATATTAGTGAGATCATTTGATACTTGTCTTTTTCGGCTTGACTTATTTCAGTGAGCATAATACCCTCCAGCTCCATCCATGTTGTTGCAAATGGTAGGATTTGTTTTCTTCTTATGGCTGAATAATATTCCATTGTCTATATGTACCACATCTTTATCCATTCCTCTACTGATGGACACTTAGGTTGCTTCCATTTCTTGGCTATTGTAAATAGTGCTGCAATAAACATAGGAGTGCATCTCTTTTTCAAACTGGGCTGCTGCATTCTTAGGGTAAATTCCTGGGAGTGGGATTCCTGGGTCAAATGGTATTTCTATTTGAGTTTTTTGAGGAACCTCCATACTGCTTTCCACAATGGTTGAACTAGTTGATATTCCCATCAGCAGTGTAGGAGGGTTCCCTTTGCTCCACATCCTTGCCAATATTTGTTGTTGTTTGTGTTTTGGATGTTGGCCATCCTAACTGGTGTGAGGTGATATCTCATTGTGGTTTTAATTTGCATTTCCCTGATGACTAGCAATGTGGAGCATCTTTTCATGTGCTTGTTGACCATCTGAATTTCTTCTTTGGAGAAGTGTCTGTACAGATCCTCTGCCCATTTTTTAATTGGCTTATTTGCTTTTTGTTTGTTGAGGTGCATGAGCTCTTTATATATTTTGGATGTCAACCCCTTATCAGATATATCATTTATGAATATATTCTCCCTTACTGAAGGATGTCTTTTTTTTTTTTTTTAATAATTTATTTTATTTTAGTATCATTAACCTACAATTACATGGGCAATACCGTGATGATTGAACTCCCCCCATCACCAGGTCCCCCCCACCAACCCCACCACAGTCACTGTCCATCAGCGTAGTGAGATGAGAATCGCTACTTGTCTTCTCTGAGCTGTACAGTACCCCCCCGTGCCCCCCCACCCTATGTCTGCCAATCGTAATGCCCCTTTTATCCTCTTATCCCTCCCTTCCCATCCATCTCCCCAGTCCCTTTCCCTTTGGTAACTGTTAGTCCATTCGTGGGTTCTGTGAGTCTGCTGCTGTTTTGTTCCTTCATTTATTTATTTATTTATGTATTATTATTATTATTTTTCTTTGTTCTTATACTCCACATATGAGTGAGATCATTTGGTACTTGTCTTTTTCGGCCTGGCTTATTTCACTGAGCATAATACCCTCTAGCTCCATCCATGTTGTTGCAAATGGTAGGATTTGTTTCTTTCTTATTGCTGCGTAATATTCCATTGTGTATATGTACCACATCTTCTTAATCCATTCATCTACTGATGGGCACTTAGGTTGCTTCCATTTCTTGGCTATTGTAAATAGTGCTGCAATAAACATAGGGGTGCATGTGTCTTTCTCAAACTGGGCTGCTGCATTCTTGGGGTAAATTCCTAGGAGTGGGATTCCTGGGTCAAATGGTATTTCTATTTTGAGTTTTTTGAGGAACCTCCATACTGCTTTCCACAATGGTTGAACTAATTTGCATTCCCACCAGCAATGTAGGAGGGTTCCCCTCTCTCCACATCCTCGCCAACATTTGTTGTTGTTTGTGTTTTGGATGTTGGCCATCCTCACTGGTGTGAGGTGATATCTCATTGTGGTTTTAATCTGCATTTCTCTGATGATTAGCGATGTGGAGCATTTTTTCATGTGCCTGTTGGCCATCTGAATTTCTTCTTTAGAGAAGTGTCTATTCATGTCCTGTGCCCATTTCTTAATTGGGTTATTTGCTTTTTGTTTGTTAAGGTGCGTGAGTTCTTTGTATATTTTGGATGTCAACCCCTTATCAGATACATCATTTATGAATATATTTTCCCATATTGTAGGATGTCTTTTTGTTCTACTAATGGTGTCCTTTGCTGTACAGAAGCTTTTCAACTTGATATAGTCCCATTTGTTCATTTTTGCTTTTGTTTCCCTTGCCCGGGGGGATATGTTCATGAAGAAGTCACTCATGTTTATGTCCAAGAGATTTTTGCCTATGTTTTTTTCTAAGAGTTTTATGGTTTCATGACTTACATTCAGGTCTTTGATCCACCTTGAGTTTACCTTTGTTTATGGGGTTAAACAGTAGTCCAGTTTCATTCTCTTGCATGTAGCTGTCCAGTTTTTCCAACACCAGCTGCTGAAGAGGCTGTCCTCTCCCCATTGTATATCCAGGGCTCCTTTATCAAATATTAATTGACTGTAGGTGTTTGGGTTAATGTTTGGATTTTCTATTGTGTTCCACTGGTCTGTGGGTCTGTTTTTGTGCCAGTACCAAATTGTCTTGATTACTGTGGCTTTGTAGTAGAGCTTGAAGTCAGGGAGCGTAATTCCCCCTGTTTGATTCCTCCTTCTCAGGATTGTTTTGGCTATTCGGGGTCTTTTCTGGTTCCATATGAATTTTAGAATTATTTGTTCCAGCTCATTGAAGAAAGCTGTTGGTATTTTAATAGGGATTGCGTTGAATCTGTAGATTGCTTTAGGTAGTATTGCCATTTTGACAATATTGATTCTTCCTAGCCAAGAGCATGGGATGCATTTCCATTTGTTAGTGTCTTCCTTAATTTCTCCTAGGAGTGTCTTGTAGTTTTCAGAGTACAGGTCTTTCACTTCCTTCGTTAGGTTTATTCCTAGGTATTTTATTCTTTTAGGTGCAATTGTGAATGGAATTGTTTTTCTGATTTCTCTTTCTCTTAGCTCATCATTAGTGTATAGGAAAGCAACAGATTTCTGTGTGTTAATTTTGTATCCTGCAACTTTGCTGAATTCAGATATTAGTTCTAGTAGTTTTGGAGTGGAGTCTTTAGGGTTTTTAATGTACAGTATCATGTCATCTGCAAATAGTGACAATTTGACTTCTTCTTTACCAATCTGGATGCCTTGTATGTCTTTGTTTTGTCTGATTGCCGTGGCTAGGACCTCCAGTACTATGTTGAATAACAGTGGAGAGAGTGGGCACCCCTGTCTTGTTCCCGATCTTAGATGAAAAGCTTTCAGCTTCTCGCTGTTAAGTATGATGTTAGCTGTGGGTTTGTCATATATGGCCTTTATGATGTTGAGGTACTTGCCATCTATACCCATTCTGTTGAGAGTTTTAATCAAAAATGGATGCTGAATTTTGTCAAATGCTTTTTCAGCATCTATGGAGATGATCATGTGGTTTTTGTTCTTCTTTTTATTGATGTGATGGATGATGTTGATGGATTTTCGAATGTTGTACCATCCTTGCATCCCTGGGATGAATCCCACTTGATCATGGTGTATGATCCTCTTGATATATTTTTGAATTCGGTTTGCTAATATTTTGTTGAGTATTTTTGCATCAACATTCATCAGGGATATTGGTCTGTAATTTTCTTTTTTAGTGAGGTCTTTGCCCGGTTTTGGTATTAGAGTGATGCTGGCTTCATAGAAAGAGTCTGGAAGTATTCCCTCCTCTTCTATTTTTTGGAAAACTTTAAGGAGAATGGGTGTTATTTCTTCTCTATATGTCTGGTAGAATTCAGAGGTGAATCCATCCGGTCCAGGGCTTTTGTTCTTGGGTAGTTTTTTGATTACCGATTCAATTTCGTTGCTGGTGATTGGTCTGTTTAGTTTTTCTGTTTCCTGCTTGGTGAGTCTTGGAAGGCTGTATTTTTCTAAGAAGTTGTCCATTTCTTCTAGGTTTTGCAGCTTGTTAGCATATAGATGCTCGTAATATTCTCTTATAATTCTTTGTATTTCTGTGGGGTCCGTCGTTATTTTTCCTTTCTCATTTGTGATTCTGTTTATGTGTGTAGTTTCTCTTTTTCTCTTAATGAGTCTGGCTAGGGGTTTATCTATTTTGTTTATTTTTTCAAAGAACCAGCTTTTGGTTTCATTGATTTTTTCTATTGTTTTATTCTTCTCAATTTTATTTATTTCTTCTCTGATCTTTATTATGTCTCTCCTTCTGGTAACTTTGGGCCTCATTTGTTCTTCTTTTTCCAATTTCAATAATTGTGTCCTTAGACTGTTCATTTGGGAATGTTCTTCCTTCTTTAAATGGGCCTGGATTGCAATGTACTTTCCTCTTAAGACTGCCTTCGCTGCGTCCCACAGAAGTTGTGGCTTTATGTTGTTGTTGTCATTAGTCTCCATATATTCTTTGATTTCTGTTTTGATTTGGTCGTTAACCCATTGATTCATTAGGAGAATGTTGTTAAGTCTCCATGTATTTGTGAGCCTTTTTGATTTCTTTCTGAAATTTATTTCTAATTTTATACCTTTGTGATCTGAGAAGTTGGTTGGTAAGATTTCAATATTTTTGAATTTACTGAGGTTATTTTTGTGGCCTAGAATGTGGTCTATTCTGGAAAATGTTCCATGTGCACTTGAGAAGAATGTGTATCCTGCTGCTTTTGGGTGCAGAGTTCTGTAGATATCTGTTAGGTCCATCTGTTCTAGTGTGTTGTTCAGTGCCTCTGTGTCTTTACTTATCCTCTGCCTGGTTGATCTATCCTTTGGAGTGAGTGGCGTGTTAAAGTCTCCTAGAATTATTGCATTGCTGTCTATTTCCTCCTTCACTTCTGTTAGTATTTGTTTCACATATGCTGATGCTCCTGTGTTGGGTGCATATATGTTTATAATGGTTATATCTTCTTGTTGGACTGACCCCTTTATCATTATGTAATGTCCATTGTAGGATGTCTTTTTGTTCTACTGATGGTGTCCTTTGCTATACAGAACCTTTTTAGTTTGATATAGTCCCATTTGTTAATTTTTGCTTTTGTTTCCCTTGCCCGGGGTGATATGCTCATGAAGAAGTTCATATTTATGTCCAAGAGATTTTTGCCTATGTTTTTTTCTAAGAGTTTTATGGTTTCATGACTTACATTCAGGTCTTTGATCCATTTTGAGTTTACTTTTGTGTATGGGGTTAGACAGTAATCCCAGTTACATTTCTATACACTAATAATGAACAACCTGAAAAGGAAACTCTAAAAATAATTCCATTGACCATAGCATTGAAAAGAATAAAACACTTAAGAATTAACCACTGAAGTGAAAGACTTGTAAAATGAAAACTGCAAAACATTGCTGAAACTAGAGAAGATATAAATGGAAATACATCCCACATTTATGGATTAGAAGACTTAATATTGTTAAGATGTCAGTATTATCCAAATGATCCACAAAATCAATTTGTATCAAAGTCCCAATTTTTTTTTTCTGAAATAATAAAACTCACCTTAAAATTCATATGGAATCATAAAGGACTCTGAATAGTTAAAACAATCTTGAAAAAGAACAAGGCTGGAGGACTCATACTTCCTGATTTCAAAACTTACTTCAAAGCTACAGTAATCAAAACAGTGTGGTACTGGCATAAAGACAGATATATAGACCAATGAAATAGAATGGAGATCAGAAATAAATCCTTGCTTAATCTGGTGAAATGATTTTGACAAGAGTGCCAAGACTATTCACTGCGGAAAGAACAATCTTTGCAACAAATGATGCTAGGGAAACTGGATGTCTGCATGCAAAAGAATGACGTTAGATCCTTACCCAACATCATATACTAAAATTAACTCAAAATGGATCAAAGACTTCAATATAAGATCTAAAATTAAAAAACTCTTAGAAGAAAATATAGGGCAAAATCTTCATGCACTGGATTTAGCAATGATTTCTTGGACATGACACCAAAGGGACAGGCAACAAAAGAAACAATAGGCAACTTTGACTTCATAAAAGTTAAAACCTTTTCAATATCAGAAGATAATATCAGCAAAGTAAATAGGTAACCCAAAGAATGGGAGAAAATATTTGCACATCATGTATCTGTAAGGGATTAATATCTGGAGTATATAGAGAACCCTCAAAATTCAATAACAAGAACAAACAAAAAATGCGCAAAGCGCTTAGTAGACATTTTTTCAGACATACAAATGGCTAATAAACACATGAAAAGATGCTCAGTATCACTAATCTTCAAGGAACTGAAAATCGAAATTAAAATGAGATACCACCTCACACTTGTTAGAATGGCTACTATCAAAAAGACAAAATAACAAATGTTAGTGAGACTGTGGAGAAAGTTGAACCCTTGTGTATTGGTGGGAATTTAAATGGTATAGTTCTCTTGGAAAACACTATGGCAGTTCTTCAAAAAATTAAAAATAGAATTACCATTGATTCAATCATTCTACATGGGGGTATGTACGCAAATGACTTGAAACAGGATCTCAAGGAGATACTTGCACAGCAGAATTATTCACAATTGCTAAAACATGGAAGCAACCAAGTGTTTGCCAGCAGATGAATGGATAAGCAAAAGGTGTTTCCTTAAAAAGGAAGACAGTTCTGACATACTCTGCAACATGAGTGAACCTTGACAACATTATCCTAAGTGAAATAAGCCAGTCACAAAAAGACAAATGTTGTGTGATTCCACTTACATGAGGTACTTAGCATAGTCACAAATCGTAGAGACAGAAAGTAGAATGGTGGTTGCCAGGGACTGGGGGGAGGGGAGAATGGGGTGTTCGTGTTTAATGGGTATAGAGTTCCAGTTTTACAAGATGAAAAGAGTTATGGAGATGGATGGTTGCACAGTGTTATGAATACCGCTGAACTGTACACTTAAAATGGTTAAGATGACAAATTTTATGTTATGTTTTACCATAATAAAAAAAAATTGGAAAAAAAGGTTCACAGGTGATTCTGCCCTTCAAGGATTGATGCTCTTAGGTTTAGCTTTCACTGTCATATACTGACACAAGGCTATACATGAATAAATAAAGCAGAGATTGATGTGTGCCTTAAGATGCACTGATAAAATGTTAGCAGTTGAGAGAAGGAAAATATTAGTTCCTGTTTGAGAAATCAGGAAGAAGTCCATGGAGAAATAAAGTAGGATGAATCTGGAATTTGGGCTCAAGAAACCTCTCTCACCTCCACCAGTTACTATGACACATGTCACATGCATAAGCCTCAAAACCATTAAGGCCCATTTCTTCATATGTAAATGAGAAGGATTCACATCCATGTCACAGGATTATCATGAAGATTTTAAACAATGAAGAGAGATAAAACACGCGGAAGCTCATAGAGGAATGTTAGATCCAGAGCTGGGAATCAATAAATGGTAATTATATCTGAAACTGAGCTGGCATGTGAGTCAGACCTTGAAGGATGGGTGGGGTTTAAACATTCAGAGGTGAGGAGGAAGGGAATTTGGGTGGAAGAAAGAAAGGAGAGCTTTTATGGGCTGCATGGTTTTCTAACTATTTCTATGCATGTATCATACAAAATATTTTGGAAGCTTTAAAGCCAAACCAGACACGGATCTTGGGTTCAAGAAGCTACCAGTTATGTCAGTAATTCATTTTTTAAATTATAACGGACAAATTTACTTTTAGCAAGGTTACGTGTATTCCTAATGGCTACATGGTTTTTTTTTTTTTTGGAGTACACTTGATATACGGTATTATATTGGTTTCAAGTATATTTCTGTTTTTTTTTAATATGTGTTTTAACAGCTGTTTTTCTACCTTAAGATATTTTATATTATAAAAGTAATTGACGCTCTTAAAAGTGCGAAGAGGAAAAAAAATACATAAAATAAATATCACTCCTCCCACATTCTTTCTCACTTCTATCCTCAGAGGTAACTATGATGAACACTGTGATATGTGTCCTTGCAATCACTATTTATTCATGTAAAAAACACGTGATATATTTTTATGCACCTTTTTGCCCATCAATGAAATCATGCCTTCCTACTGTTCTGGAAATTGCTTTTTTATCCACTTAATAGAGTGTTAATATCTTCCAGTGTCAGTGTATAAAGCAACCTCATTCTTTGTAATAGCAGTATAGAATTCCATTTTATGGATGTTCTATCATTTATTTAACCAGTTTCCTGTTGATGGGTGTTTGGCTTATTTCAATTACAAATAATGCTGAAATTAATATCCTTATACACATACCTGTGTGCCCTGTGTGAATATATCTTAGGAAAATTCCCAAAAGTGGAGTCAAACAAAAAGTTTTACATATCAAGAGACAATGTTAAACTGGTGGCTTAATAGAATGAATAATTTATACTACCAATAGTAGAATATGAGAGTTTCTCTTTTCCTATATGGTTATCAACCTTACATATTAGTAGACAAATTTATTTGCAATCAAGTCGAGATAAAAAGTGATTCATTCTAGTTACATTAAAATTATTAATAGGGTTATATTTACATTTATAAATTTATGAAAATCATTAAAAATTTTATAAATTTGTAACAAATCTTATAAATATGAATAAAATTTAGCACCTTTCCACATGCTTATTTCTAATTACAAACTTGTGGGTAAATTGCCTTTTTATATTCTTTACTCATATAAGAAATTATCCCTTTATTTTGCAAGATTTTTTTCAATTTGGCTTTCCCCTTTGACTATGTGGCATTTTTGCTCATGTACAAATTCTTAAATTTTATGTAGTTAAACTTATTAATCTTTGAAGTCTTTTGAGTTCTCTTACTCCAGAATTATTTGGTTTTCCATTCCATCTAATTATTTCTAATTCCATCCTTTAGGTGCATTCTTTTATATTCCTATAAAAACATTTCTTTAAAAATGATTTTTAAATAATATTCATGAGATACCAAAAATAGAGGAAAGTTTATACATTTTTCTCTTTTAACTATATTTTATCAATTATGGTAAAAGTTAATGAGAATATATTTTGTTTATATTAGTTTTCCAAATCAAGAATTTGGATAAAAAATTCTTATTTGATATCTGAAATTCATTCTAACACAGCTGGACACTGTTCTGATCTGAAAAAATGATACAGGTAAAATTTTTAAGATAAATTTTCTCAGAAATTGTTTCAAAGATCCTGGAGTCTTCTATTCTCTTCCACAAAATCTTACCTTGTAAAGTATTAGTTTAAGTATAGCTTATATTACTGGCAGTACAGTAGCGTTTTACTTGTCAACAAATTGAGTAGTAACACCTTTCCTTATTTTCAACAAACCTGAGGATATGTTTCCTAGTTATTTTGCTATGAGGAAACTTAAATTATTTTCATACACTAAACGTTGTCAGCTGGGAAGACAGTATGGAATATATTTTATTCTCTGATGATACTGCCTTCTCTAATCGTTGCCACAAATGCAGTATGGTACATTGATTACCTCTGTTTCATCTGCTTTTGTAGTTCCATTTCTGGAACACTAACGCACTGCTAACTTAACAATACATCAGGGTAAATTATTAATACTTGTATTATCTGAAACTTTGAAATAAATAACTCATATTTGCTCATCTAAGCTACAAGATTGCATTCTATTTTTTTAATTCGTGTACAAGAAATCGAATTTTTTAAATGCATATTAAAAAGTTTAAAAATTTAACTGTAAACAAAATACTAAATTTGGCACCAGACACCATCTTTTCTCTCAAACAGGATTCATATAGGACTTTATTCAATCGAAGACATGATTCTTCTCCTAGTCATGTCTTTCCCCACCATCTCAAGTTCTTGGCTGTCTCTAAGAACTTGTTTCTGAAGTTGCCACTAGTTTAATATTTTCACTCAATTTTCCAGCTACTCCTGCTGATATTCATTCACTTCCTCAAAGACAAAATCATCTTATCTCCAGATTATATTTGTGTGGTTATTTGGAAAGCCTCCCTCCCACATTCTGTGATAGATTATTTCTGCATTACTCATCATTTTATTGTTAGAGCTTGGTAATTAGTAGATATTCAGTAAGTATTTGTTGAATGAATAAATGAATGAATGAATGAATTCATGTCCAAGCTCAAATCCCATTCTCTCCAAAAAGACATTCCTAACCTCTCCAGCCACAGTGATAACCCTTTCTCAAACTATTTATTGGTGGTACTACTCATTTATCCCCTGGAGACATAGAATTCAACAGTTTAGAGGAAGCAAGTTTATATTGTAAATAATGTAATTAATTAAAACAAAACTCTTCGTTTTATTTTTCAAAGTACCATCATTATGGACGCCTTCTGAAGTGTCCTGAAATATATTTGGACTATTTGTATATTTAGAAAATTTTCTGATGTTTAGCAACATTTTGGTGATTTTTTGAGACTAATATGGTTTCTAAGCTTAAAAAAACAAGCCTGTCATTTTTCTAATGATGACCCTTCAGATAGTCAAAGATGGCTCTCTTGCTCAATCAAAACATAGCCCGTCCTTCAATTATTGTATTTTTTTTGTTCATTTTTAAATTAAGTATTATTGATATACACTCTTATGAAGGTTTCACATGAAAAAACAATGTGGTTACTACATTTACCCATGTCCCAATGCAGTCACTGTCCATCAGTGTAGTAAGATGACACAGATTCACTGTTGGCCTTCTCTGTGCTACACTGGTTTCCCCGCAATCCCCCACACCACGTGTACTAAACATAATACTCCTCAATCCCCTTCTCCCACCCTCCCCACCTGCCCTCCCACACCCCTCCCCTTTGGTAACCACTAGTTCCTTCTTGGAGTCTCTGAGTCTGCTGCTCTTTTGTTCCTTCAGTTTTGCTTCACTGTTATACTCCACAAATGAGGGAAATCATTTGGCACTTGTCTTTCTCCACCTGTCTTATTTCACTGAGCATAATATCCTCCAGCTCCATCTATGTTGTTGCACATGGCAGGATTTGTTTCCTTCTTATGGCTGAATAGTATTCCATTGTGTATACATACCACATCTTCTTTATCCATTCATCTACTGATGGACACTTAGGCTGCTTCCATATCTTGGCTATAGTAAAAAGTGCTGCAATAACCATAGGGGTGCATATGTCTTTTTGAATCTGAGAAGTTGTATTCTTTGGGTAAATTCCAAGGAGTGGGATTCCCAGGTCAAATGGTATTTGTATTTTTAGTTTTTGAGGAACCTCCATCAATTATTGTTTTTGTGTTGTGGTTTCCAGCCTCTTTCATCATCCTGATTTATTTTTCTGTGAACTCATTCTGGTTTGTCAATGTCATTTTAAAAATAAAATTACTTTTTTTTACTAATAATTTGTTTTTTTAAAGTATGCTATTCAAATGTCATAAGATAGTAATATAAGACTTAAAATTTCTATAAATTCAGAGGTTACTCTAAGAATAATTTGTGACAATTCTTTAAGCCTTTAAGGTCAGAAATTTGAGAAATTATTTTTTTTGATTCAGTAATAGATTACCTTTGTCTGGCAGCTGTCAACAGTTGTTGCAAGATTGTTTAGATCGCAAACCAAATCTATATCTTACAGCTTAAAATTATCTGACTTGCTCTGACCACTTGCTGTTGAACCTCAAAAGGATTTAAACAAGTTAAGTAACAAAATACCGGGCTTGTTTTGGTGTGAGGAAAAGATTTAGTCTTATAACTATTACCTGCTAAGGAACCAAACCCAATGTTTAATAATAATAATGATCAGCTCTTGCCTGGGCTCAACAAACTCTTTTTATATGGTTGGTACCCTGCTCTGGTGAGGGTATCAGCATTCATTTAAAAGACAATCATTAGTTTGAGTTGTCATTACAAACCTTACTAATAATATCCTTTATTACCAAGCAAGAATTGTCCTTTTCAGTTCTTTATATGTAATTTATGCTCCACTCAAGAATATTATAGTAAATTATAAAGTTACCCAATAGTTAAGCCTCAAAAGAAGGCACTAAATGTTACAGAAAAAAAAGTAGCAAATAAAAAATATATAAATATATTAGAAGAGGTGGGGGAGGGGGGCTTAAGCCTCTCTACTGAAATGGTTTTACTATCTGGCACATTGTCAGGATCATTACATGTTTGCTCAATGAATGAAAACATTCAAGCTTTAGGGAATTCTACATTGGGGACAACACATTATAAGCAAGGTCCTTGGTTTAAACAGAGTATCAGGCAACTTTTTTCCAATTTCAGTTTTAATTGTTATTATATTTTCAATTTCTGTATTTGAGAACTCAGTATGAGTTCAACATAGCACTAATAATCATTAAAAAATAAAAATAAAAAATACTCAAATATTTTCCTAATGGTATAATTCAATCTCCTATAATCCAAATTTGTACATTATAAATTACTTATTTTCTTTCTTTATGATGAAAAATTTACTTGGGCTACTTAAGTAATAGTATTTTAAAGTAGCCCATAAATGAGGTACTGGCCCTGGATAGAGCCAGCTATAACATGTTCAAGCACCCCAATGAACAAAAGAACCTTTGGAATGCACCTGGTTGTTCAAAAATAGCAGGTTTTTTTTTTTTAAGACTGTAAGGAACTCAAATTTCTTTTAAAGGATCTGTTGCTGCCTTTCCTACAGAAATCACCCAGATTACTTTTGACTTCTTTGAGAACAGAGGAGGTCATGCTGTATGATGTTCGCTCAATAGCTCTGAACTTCCAGGTACTCTTTTCTGAATATGTCCTAAATACAGCAATTCCTGCATTGCTTGCACATTTGAACCTCTTGTATCCCTGGATTACAGTATATATTCTTTATGTAAACTTTCAAGAGAAAAGATATTCAAGGTACATTTTTACATTTTCTATAAATATATATATTTACATATGCATATTTTATACATAGTATATGTATTTTTCACATATCTATGTTTGTATAGCAATAACTGAAGTCTGAAAACTATAATCATACTTGTAATTTTCATACTTTCAAAAGCATATGCCAATTCAAAATTATTTCAAACTTTAAAAAATTTTGTGTAGAAAGGAGAGTTTATGCTCAGGGTCCAGTTTGCCACCATGAAAGCCCAGAAAGAGTTATTAAGATTATTCCGCTTTATTTATTATGATAAAGACAATTGTATCAATTGAGGTGATCACTACAACTTCCAAACTCATTTTAGGTTAAATACAAAAATTCTAAACTAAAGCTGTTTTGATTTGAGGTAAATCTATAACAAATGGAAAATGTCCATTGATCCATTATTTTACAAGCAGTTATTCAGAGTCCATTATCTGTTGTGTACTGTTTCAGACACTGGAGTACAAAAATCAATACAATATAAAATTCTTGCCTTTAAGGAGTTCACATTTTAGTGAGTGGTGGTAGTTTTTTTCTCCTCTGCAGGTATTTATTTAACATGTAGTTTCCATAAACAGTTACAGAAATAGTATATTAAAGAAGCTAAAGAAGAAAGAAGCATTAGGTGACGACTTCAGAAGTGGGTTTGTCTTGTAGGTACTGGGAATTGGCTGTTGAATTAAATTAGGATTTCAGAAGTATCTATTTAAATCCACATTGTTGACACTACAGTGAAAGCAGTGAAACTTGTCAGCAGATGATTAAGTTTTATGGTTGATGTCCACAGTTTTGTAGCTTGGGAACAATATCAAGTTTCTGGGAAAAACATCCTTCCTCTCTCCCCACCCTTCCTCTATCATTAAATCAGGGGCCGAGTCTATTGCTGTTAGGTGTGTTCTCCGAATAAAGGTGTATCACAATAGTTCTTTTTTTCATTTTTCACTGACAATCTGAGAAGAGTTACCTCAGTTTTGTTTTGTGGTTTTTTTTTTTTTCCTCCTGGGACAAGAAGTGTTTAGATTGTTGGTTTATATATTCCATAAGGGAAAGTCTGCACTTTACTGGCTACTCTTTCAATTCCCCAGATCACCAGTTGGTATTATTTCTGGGTGAGTGGAACATTCTTTACAAGCAGCTAGAGGAGGTATGCACGTCTCTAGATTATTGGCTTTCCACTGACTAGTCTTTTAGAAAAGCAACACGGTTCCCACGGAAATTAACAACCACTCAACTCGAACGTGCTTGAAATCTTCAGGCCAAAGTGGAGGAAAAAAATTAGATTGCTATGGTTTGGGTTACTTTGAAGAGGGAGGGCGGGAGTTAACGAATGGATAGAGTGTCAAAATGGAACTTTATTAAACGACCCGTTAAAACGAAACCTCTGTTGGCCCCAGAGGATTGAAAAAAAAAAAAAAGCTTCAAAAACCCAACTTCAAACAAAATTTAGGAGACGTGGGGAACGCATTCATTCAGTCTGGATGCTGGCAAGACCACCTTTCCTGTCACCTCAGGCTGGAGACTGGGTACAGGTGTGAGAATTTTGCACAAACAGCTTTCAAAACTATTTTTCAACGCAAAACGGTGCACCCCAAGAACTTGAGGGTAGGAAAGCACGTCCCGCAGCCCCGCGTTCTCCTGGGTTGCTCGCCTTTCCCATCGCGCCACGCCCCCTTCGCCACCGCCCGCAGCCAGGGGGCGTTTGTTTACGTGACGTCAGCCGTAGTAAGCAGTCCCCGCCTCCGTTTCCCTCTGGCCGCCGCGTTTCCCGCGCCGCGCGCTTCTCCCCTTAAAAGGACAATAGCGGCCCCGGGGGCGCGCGCGGTCACCGGGCCTTCTCCCCTCCCAGCCCTCGACGCGCGCGCGCCCGTATGCAAATAAGCTCGATTCAGGAGAATTTTGTACGAGGAGCTGCGCGTGCGCAGAGGGAAAGCGGAATCTACACCTTCCCGGCCGGCGGTAGCAACTGCAGAACTGCAGGAGACAATCTTGCTAGACAAGGCGGCGGAGGAGGAGGGAGCGACTAGAGGGGTGTTGGCCTGGCGCGCACTCCGCACCCCGGGAACGTTATTGCGCGTGGAACGTCTGCTTTTGGAAGGTGAGTGCCTGGAACCATTAATTACTCTGGTGCAAAACTGCCTCACGAGGCTTTGATTTCGGAGTGCTCTTTTCCTCTCCACCTCCCCCACCTCCGCAGCCTTTCCACACACACACACACGCACAGGAAGTTTTGTCTTGGAGACGGCATCGTTAGGAGCGCTCTTTTCGCGATCCTCAGACCCTCAGATTCTTCTGTAAACGATGTTTAGGGTGTCTTTTTGAACTGGGGAGGGTAGTCGAGGCAAACCGAAAGTCTTGGCGGGGGAAGCGAGTGGACCTGGACACGGGTGAGGAGTCGCTGGAGTTGAGGGCTCCTCTCAGGGGTAGTGCTCTCCGGCGAGAAGGAGCCCGGGGGCTGCGAGGCCCAGAGGAAGGCGGCTGGGTGGTCACCGCGGAGGCCCCCGGGTCGCGCGCCGCGGGGGCGGTCGGCGCCGTTGGCGCACCTCGTGGTGGAGTTGATGGCAGCCCCCAGCGCGTGTTTGATCCGGGCGGACAATAAACGCCCTTCGCCCGGCGGCGAAGTTGCCGTCCCCTCGCGACCTGGCGGGCGCGCGGGGCTTTCACTCGGCCTCTGGGGGGCCGGCGCTGCCGGAGCGCCCATGGCGTGGCGTCGTCGGCCCAACTCCGGAGGGATGCGGGCGCGACAATGAGAGCAGCACGCGGCCGCCCGCACCCGGCGCGGCTCCCAGACGCCTCTCCCGCGACCGCGCCCAGGCACCGCGGCCGCTGTGTCTGCGGAGCCTCAAGTTTTGCTGGCGGTCGTTCACCTGTAGCGTAGTGGGGGCGCCACGGCGACGGCTCTCCAGGGCGGCCGCGTGCGGTTAAGATGGCCAGGCGGAGCGAGGCGACTCGGGGGTGGAGGCAGCGGCGCCGCGCGCGCGGAAGGAGTGCGAGGACTCGGGGCTCTGCTTTTTGTGCCGAACATGACAGACCACGTGCTCGGGGCTGCGACCCCCGGTCTGCCCGAGTGCCCGGCTCCGGCCGGCGGTGGGGTGCGGGCGCTGTCGGGGCCGGCCGGCCGGCAGGACAATGTGATTGCTGATGATGGCGTCCTGCCAGTTTAAAAAGCAGAGTGAAAGTCGCCAACTCTCCTCCGGTGCGGGGCGGGCCGCCGGGCGTTGCTCACCGAGGACCCGGCAAAAAACTCGGAGGAAAGGGGCTTGCGGCTGAGGGGAGGGCGGACGCTCGGGGCACGGGGTCCGGACCCTGCCCCGGGGGATCGCGTGTGTGTCGCCCCCGAGAAACAATCCGACATCGCTGATACTGTGCGGAGGCAGCGCCCGGCTGGACAAAACAAAGAGCCGCATGTGCGGGTGCGGGCCCCACCGGCGCAGGGCCGCGCGGCCCGGGCCCCCCGAAGTTCGGGCGAGTTTCGGGAGGGGCTTTTGTCCCTCGGCCCGTCGGGGGAAACTTTCGCGGAGCTACTTGGGTGAGGCGCCCGGTTGGTGCGGGCTAGGCAGCGGGCCCCGCGCGCCGGGCGGGGAGGGGGCGGCAGGCTCGGGGCCCCCGCGCCGCGGCTCGGTCGTCGGCTGCGATGGCCGAGGGCCGGGAGAGCGGGGCCCCCCGTCCTCGGCCCGTTACCCGCGGCCCGGAGCCTGTGTCTGGGAGGTCTGGGGATTCGCCTTTGAAGTCTCACTGTTGCCATGTTTGAATTACGTCAGGGCAAAGCCATGAGGAGGAACAAGCCCCGGCAGCGCGGCGTGCGGGAGGCGCGGCCTGCGGGAGGCGCCGCGCGGGCGGGCGCGGGGCCCGTTGTTCCGGCGCAGGTGAGGCAGGCGGTTCAACCCCGCGGCCCTCGCCCCTGCGAGCCGCCCTCCGCAGGAACTTTCTTCCCGATCCGAGTAGTTTTGTTTGCCGACAAGCCCACCGGGGAGCACTTCTAGGTACTGCCTCTCTCCCGGCCGCCGCGGCGGGCCCGAGGGGAAGCGCAGCGTGGGGGGCCCCGAGGGCGGTGGGAGGTGGCGGCGTCAGGCCGCTTTCGGGGAGACCGGCGAGCGCCCCCACCCCGCAGCCGGGCCGCGCCCACACGTCCGGGGCCCCAGCCCCGACGACACTCGAGGCACCACCGTGGGGAAGTTTCAGGGCTCCGGCTGCCCTACAAAGGGAAGTGAGGACTGTGGCCGAGTCGTGCGCGCTGCCGTTTCCTTTGTGTTTACGTGTGGGAGGGGGGCACCGGTAGGGGCGAGGTTTGTTTGGTTGGGGGGTTGGTTTCTCGGGGTATAGGGCGGTGCTGTTTGTTCTGGTAACTATGACCCTAGTAGGTTTCTTTGTGTTTTTTTCTTCCTCTAACCTTGGATTACTACAGTCACTCGAAGACTAGGAACCTCTGTTTAGCCAAACATGGACCCTGTGCGAGACAGTTTCACCCCAGCAATCCCTTCCTCTCCCCGTTGTTCTAAGGAAAGTTAAGAAAATTCTCCCCTCTCCCGTTTTTCTTTCAGTAATTAAACATAAATTTGACCTTGTCATTAAAAGTGCACTGAAAGCACCTGTTTTTTAACTGGAGTTTGCCAGACTTACAAAGCCTTTTAATAATTTATGTTGCAAAACCGAACACGTTTATTAGTTGCTCAATCTAAATAAATTAAAACCTCGTAGTTTGTTTCTGGTGGAGTTGGAAAAAAGCCTGATGGCATTTAAAGCATTTGCTGATTTAGGAAATGGGGATCTTGGCCCTAAGTTTATGCCTGGCCCAATGGTCAATGGTTGGTGATTGTTCACTGCATTATCTTAGGATGACCTTGAAGAAGCCATCGCGTAGGGGGAGTTGGGCCGCCGTTGTAGATTTTATATGGGGGATGGGGAGGAAGCGGCTCAGGGGGATGATACATGGTAATAGCTAGCTATCCCTGCTTGCTTCTTCCTAGTTCCTGTGCACTGGGGTTGACCTTCTGGTTATCCTCTTAGATTTTCTTTTCAAGCTAACTTTTTTTTTTTTTCGGTATGTGGCCCCAGGCGTAGCTCAAATGGTTTGACACATGGATGCTTTTTTGGTATTTGGGGTTTGCCTGCAGTCTACACATCTGATAAGCAGCACCGTGTCTGTTGCTTCTTTCCTTATTTCTCCTGTATTTGGGTCATGTTTCAATGTTAGAATCTAAAAGTGGTCATTACTGAAAAATAATGGTGTCCTTAGATGCCACACCCAAACCAAGAAATCCATACAAGTCAAAATCCATTTTGTGTTACTCATTGCTTTGTTATTAAACACATTTCTTCCAAGTTTTGGTTGACCAAATTACAAATACCTAAAGGCAACCAATATTAGTAACTGTACACTTGAAGTGAATAGAAAGAACATGTCAGGAAGAGAATGAAAAACTTCGGATTAAATGACTTTATGACTTTCCTTCAGGCAGTTATTTCTCTCCTGTATTTAAAATGCATATGAGGTGCTTTGGTTTTCTTAATATTCATAACTGAGTTACAGCTAGAATTTTAATATACTGGGAAATTTCAAATATAATATATAGAGCTTAATAATTTTTATTTTGAATATCAGATGATATGTGTGATGGAGATTCGGTTTGTCAGTGTGGACGAGTTGAGAGTGGGAAAGGCACACATTGTCTGCTGCCTTCTCTTTGCATTACTTGGCGGGAGGCTAGAGATGAAAAGTTCACTACATGGTTTATTCTAGAGCCTTGGTGGGCAGCAGGCCTCAAGGCTGCTGTGTTGCACAATATTCTTAATTCAGTAAATCTGGAACCTGGACTGGATGGTCAATTGTTTTCCCCCAGAGTTGTAATCAGGCCCTGGGAAAACTTGGCTCGTGGGGCTCAAACTGAGGCCGATTTATGTCTGACAAGCAATTTGAGAATGATTTCCATATTAAATAAGTTTTTCCCTGGGGAAAGCTCAAGTTTATATGAAGTCTAAACTAACTTCATAAGCTGTTAGGAGTACAAATGAATTTATTTTTTCCCATGCAGACAGTAGTTTGCTTAAAAACATGACATTTTCTTTTTTCCTTAGGACATGCTAGGAATAAAACAGGCTGAGAAGGAAAGGGACACATTTGTTGAGGCAGTAGATTAGTTGTTCAGAAATCCCTGGGGTTAGAATGCCTAGGTTCCAAAGCTGTGATCATGTTAAATAAGTCACTGTGGTCCGGTTTTCTCACCTGAGAAACAGCAAAAATAAATAATACCTGGTTCATAGGGTTGTAAATGAGCAGGTAATGTGCTTGGTAAATAATGGATGTTGTCCTCACTACTTGGGGAAGCAGACATATTACAGAAGACAAAACTGAGGCCTGGGTCAGTTATGTTGCTGGAGGAAATACTTGGTGAATGTTGAGTGGAAAGAATGAGTGTCTTTGGTCTCCTCCCCCACCTTCAGAAACTGGTTCTGGGAAGACACTGCCTTTCAGCTCCTGGTTACCCATCTAGTTCTGATTCAACCATTTTGCATCAAAAAAGTCCTGTGGAAATCTAGAAAATCCCATTTTCTTCCTGATTTCTCCTGTCTGCAAGAGGCCTCAATAGTTTCGATGCTGGGAGGTGGGAGCGTTTTATAAACTGAAAATATTTTGCTGTTAATTGGTTGCCCAGTTTCTCTTTACATTGAATCTGTAGCTAAGGTTTTCTATTATGGAAATAACCTGGAAATGCATCTACTCCAAAAGAAGGGAGTTTTTTTCCAAGGGAGGGAGGTTCTCTTTTTGCACCAGAAAACAGAAGTCACTGGCACATTTGGTATGACACATTCAAGTAGAAAATTTGCAGTTGAATTAAAATAATTCATTTCTAGCTTTGTATTTAAGTTGTTGCCACCTAATATTATAAGTCTGATTTGGCTTACATTCTTTCAATTGGTTAATGTATGTTGACTTTAAATTGCTCTTATTTTGATACTCATTTCACCCTACACAGTTTTCCTAATCCCTTCCTCCCACATGCCTGCTTGAAATAAGCAACAAATGTTTTTTCTGCTAATTGTTGTGAAAGCATTGAATTGTTTACTATTAATCTTTTACAATTAATTCGTTTGGTTTACATTTCCTGGAAATCTTGAAACCGAACAAGCTTCCCCCCCCCCCAAAGTCTGTAGACTTAATTGTTAAAGAAAAATGACTATTCAAATTGCCAGTTTTTTATTACACATTTTCATTGTAGGCACCATTTCCATTTCCATGCCTTTAAGAATACATTCAGATCTATTTTGCCTACACCACTCTTTGGGTATTTTGCAAATTCCACTGTTTTCTGTGTACTATGTACAGTCAACACCTGGTTGTAATATGAAACTTAGTTCCTGGCCTGCAACAGTTTATCCTTGAGTAGAGGAGATAATACAGTGAACAAGTATGTGAAATCCTGTGTGTTATGTGTTCTAATAAGATAATGGGAAGATTTTGTAAAAGTAAATCATTCTTAAAGAGTTTCCAAGGTTAAGGGGATGGAGGAGAAAGTATCTCAGGCAGAAATAACAATCTGAGTAGAGATGTGGCTAGTTATTAAGGTTGGTTTGATCCTCCTGGAATATCAGAATTGCAACTTGGGAACCAGCTGGTAGGCAGCACCAGATCCTGAAAAGCTTTGAATTTCTTGCCAAGGAGTTTAGATATTATTCAGAAGCCAGCATTGGTACCTTGGAAGGGTTGATTAATACTTGAACTTTAGGAAGATACCACCTGTTTGAAGGATACAGGAAGTCTGTTATGAGGCTGTGACAGGAGTTGAAGCAATTCGATGAGGGACAGAGTCAGCTGGGATGGGACAGGCATGAGAAGTGAAGAAAGGAGGAAAATCTCCAAGTACTTTATAGTGGACAGTGGTCTGGCCATGTGGAGGATGAGAAGGGAGAGAGCCCAGTCTACTTTAAGCTTTTTTTGTGTGACTATGCATGATAACCTAGTTCAGTGAACACAGAAGAACATGTTCGGAAGAGATTATAATACAGTCCATTTAGTGCACTTAAAGGTTTATTAGACTGCCAGCCCTTGTGTTGGTGCTATATGGATATTATTGAGGAGAGTTGGGATTTATCCTTATTTGATAGGTGAGGAAATAGAAAAGGATCTGAGTTCATTGAACTCCCCTGAGGTTTGGGTCAGAATAAGTGTGTACTGCAATACCCCCTTCCTTAACATTTTTGTCAGCTTGAAAATGGGAGAACAGCTTCACAGAAAGGAATATTGTCCAGTTTCATGCCCTTAAAGTCTCCCTGAAAAGGTTAAGTTCCTCTTTTCCCACAGACCTGGGCTTAAAAGAAGACCTTCCAAGATCAGGAGTCTACCCATACTTTAATTTGTTGGACATGTCCTGTGACAGAGTTTATATTAATCTGTAATGTGAAGTCTTATAAATTCAAGGAAATAAAGGGTATACATACACTGGTATTTTCATACTCTTGTTTCACAGCATCCTTGGAAAGTAGAAGTGAGATTTCACCCTAATATTACAGAGGGTCAAATAAAATTCGAAGTGACTTCCTATTAAGTTGTAAAGACAAAAGCAGAAATGGACTCCAACTTGACTCGTTACAGTGCCTTTTTCACCAGACTTGAAATAATTGTATTTCCTAACTGGTAATTATCCCTTAAAAACAAATACACCACCTCTCCATCCTTTACAACTTTCTTGTCCATTGGAATCACTCTTAATATCTAGAATCTAGAATTAGGATGGATACCCAGTATTTTTTCACACTCCTAAAATGGGAAGACCTAGCATTTTGTTTTCAATAATATCTAGAACTCAGACGTGTGTATGTGTTTTAAGTCTATGCTATTTCAGCTGAAGACTTACTTCTGATGAGTTCTAGGCTCTAATGCTAAGTGTGGATTCCCTAGGCAGCCACAGTTATAAATACAATTTTTCAGAGACTGGGTGGGTCATGTCTGGAGAAGCTATTGGCAAACAAGTTGGGGTCCACTACCCCTTTCTTAGTTTTCCTCCAGGCAGGTTTAAATTTATCCCTTAACAATAAATAGGAAATCCAGAACTTTTGGTGCTGGGAGGTGGGCTGATCATTTAGAAGTAGGTAAGAGGAAATAATAGTGTTTAATTGCTCCAAGGGTCTCTCCTTAAGCTCCAAGGAAACACATCTCATTGTTGGGGAATACTGCAACCAAGCATCCTGGCAGCGGGAGGACACAAAACAGTTTTATTTGACCTTTTGTGTAGAGTGTTGCTCCAGTTACACTGCCAGTGTTTATTGGATCCTGTACTTATATGTGATTAAAGATAGCATACCATTGACTAAAATGGTGTGGAGGGTGGCATTACCAGTTAACAGCAACTCAAGGTTGCTCATAGCTTTTTTCAGCACAAGTGCTTTTTCATGTTTATTTCTCTTCTTTTCCCATCGTCTTGTCATTTAAAGTTTAGCTCTAAAGGAATGAATTGCCATTGTCTTTGGTTGCTTGGGTCCTTTTGTCTTTGTTCCTTGTTGCTTCCTTCCCGCTTTACAAACCTTTTGCTTGTTTCTGCTCTGCAGTTTTCTTCCCATTCTGCTCTATGTCTATTCTGATCTTACTGGTCTATTCTGTACTGTCTCCTGTGGAGTATATTTACTAACGTGCATCTCTCCCTCTGTAGGTCTTTGAGGAAATTTAAGTTCTCTGGGCTTTTTCAGATTCCTCTTCAGTAAAGTCAAGGTGTGTGATGATAACTAAGGTATTGGGGTGTGGCACTCCTGCTGGAAAAAATAGCTTATAGGAGTAAAACGAAAGTAAGCTTCCTTAATTCTTGTGCTTCTCAGGCAGTCACTAGTTACTAGTTTTTAAAAGTTCATTTTGAAAAGCCAATTTGTGTACTTATGGTCCCATTTTAGAAACTACTATGGGATTAGACTTAATTCAACTTGCTTATTTCACAGAACAGGATATCTCAGCTATTCCCTCCCTGAGCATGTCATACATCTACTGCATTCTTTTTAGGGCAGAAATGGTATATTCTGTAGTATGAAGACACCTTTAACCAGTCTGAGAATTTATGGACATTTAGGTTGCTTTCATAATCTTGTGTGTTTTTTAAGTCTAGACCAGTTGGTTTTTAGAGAAAAAAAGTGATTAGAAGTTCTAGGGTTTTGGCCTACTGAAAACTAAAAGCACTTTAATTTAGAAATCCTTAAATTAAATTGGGAGGTTGCACCTCTGATGTGTCCATGTCAGAATCTCAATTCCCAAGATGGTATGGACAAATGTGAAATTAACTATAAAGTTGATGTGTCACCCTTGACATATTTCCTTCTCAGTTTTCCTCTATGTCCATCCAGTGGCATTTTTGAGTTTTGAAAGGTATTTTTGAATATAAAAAAGCTGTTACTTCCCAGAAGGAATTTAGAAAGTGGAACTGGTGGTTAACTATATTGGTGCCCTTCAAAGCATACCACCTAAGGTAAGCCTAAATTTATTTAAATAAATTTATGTTACATTTATCATAACAATAACCTGTCCTTTTCCTGAACATTGAATTAAAACCCTTACAAGATTTGAAAGACAAGAAAATACTCTGCAGGATTAAGTTCTTCACCTCACTGTACCTAATTCCATATTAAGAAGGTTATTGAAAACTCTAAAATTTGCATTTCCTGGTTGGAGCTTAAAATCAAGTATTGCTAAAATGCATGAGATCATCTTTAAGTTTAGAATTTAAGTTTGCAATTATCAGAAAATTTTCTTAAATAGCATCCTTTCGGTATTGGTTACTATGGTGAAAGATCCCTTTCTTTCCCATTTATATTACACTGCACTCAGTAAACTTCCCTATGTGTGTTGAATTATGTGTAAATTAAGACATAGTTCTTGCTCTTGGGCTTCATACTCTAATTGGATTGGATTAGAATTGGCCCCTTTAGATCTTTGATATACAGTGGTTATTTCACCCTTTCCTTGCCTCAATACTAACATTGCCATACCCTTCTTTTCATTAAGTTGATCATTAGATATATTTAAATTTAAAGTAGAAGAAATCTCAACAAATCTGACAAAATGTTTAGAATTAATAGTTGCATTTTTTTTAATTAACTTTTTCTCTTTATGGTATTTTGTTCGTATAATTGCAGTTATTTCTCATGGTTTTTGCTGACTTAGTTAACTTTAATCTTTTCAATTTTGGGAGATTGAATTAAATTGGACAGAACAACAATTTCTGCATGGTTGATTTGTCTTTAACTGTTCGAGTATTTAAAAAATTTGTGACTGTTTGGCTGACAGTAGCCAAAGAAATAATGTCAAGGCAGTACTTTACATAACACATGAAATGTTAATACAAATGACAACTTTTTTTTAAAGTTTAATCCACACATTTATTGAATACCTACTAAGTGACTGGCACTGTTTTACATGCTGAAGTTACAAAGATGAATAAAGACAGGAGAATTCCTCACTTCGTCTATTTTTATTTTTAGCAGCAAGCTTATTGAGATACAATTCACAAAACATAAAATACACTCTTTTAAAGTATACAATTCAGTGGCTTTCAATATATTTACAGAGTTTTGTAACCATCATGCTAATTTTAGAAGACAAATGAGTTTTTAATCAGCATTTTAAGTCTGTCCTGATTTTTGGCTTTATCTCAAAGCTTAATTTTCTTCAGACACACGTAAGGGTGAGGTTGTATGAACGCTCACAGATCTGTAACTGTCCCTCAGGAAGCAGGTGGCATTCACTCCTGCGAAAACGTGGTGCTGAGTGATGTGATGCTTATGAGAATAGGTGAAGAAGTTACAGATAGTTTTATATAGCTCATAGTGTCATGTGAACAAAGGGAGTAGATTGATTTGGAGGATTCATTTAATGTGGCACAAATACAGGACTAGGAAGGAGGTATTCTAAAGAGCCACCTGGTTTTTTGAAATAACAGAAATTCCAAGTTTAAAGGCAAGTTGTGCCGTGCCCACCTGCCACCTTCTCAAACATATATAGGACTTCGGTTTTAGTCATTTTGTGCCCCTAGTTCCCTCTGGAGGTTAGGTAGGGTATTTTTTGTTGTTTTTAAAACAGTGGGTCCGTAGATTTTGTGAAAATAGTTTCAGTTAATCTCTGGGCTCTCCAAAGCTCAAAATGGTTTAACACCAACTACTGCTTAACTAGGTTGCTGTAAACAAAGCCCAAATGAAACCCCTGTGTATTTCCTGCAGATTCCCAGGTGCTTCTCGAGTGTGAGAATAAGCTCAGAAAGGGTGTAATAGGTTTATTAAGTAGTCATCCGTAAGAAGGTTCATGGGCCACTTGTGTGTTGCATCAGGACAAGTGCCTACCACTTCACTGTGCTCAGCACTGTCTGGAAGAGGGTGAGCTGTAGGATTTATACATCCCTCTCAGATATTTAGGCAGAAGAAATTTGTCAGGACAAACGAGATCACAGAGCTACCTAAAGTTCTATCAGTCAGAAGCCAACAGGCTGTTTATTTACCCTGATGTCTAAGAAGACTGTTCCCCAAACTGAAGAGTGGAATCCCTTGTGGGGACTTGTTGGGTAAGTTTTGTGGAGATCCCCACCAAACAAAAAAATCATGCTGAAGATAAACACTTGATTCACGATAGCTGCTGATGAAAGAGAAAGCCTCAGTGTTGAGCTGTGGCCCTAGCATTCCTTAACGGCTTGCGGTCGTGCTGACTTGTACAAACGATGGCTTCTGGGTCAAATCCAGCCTCAGTGAAGGTAGTTCTGATCTTGGAGATGATCTGAATGCCATATAGTTTTGATGGCAGTTTTATTTGTGGGAGGGAAGGGGATGGTGAGGGTAGAGATAGGAATCTATCTGTTGTAATAGGATTTGGTCTCTCTGGCTGTACTTCCTTTGTCCTTGCTGGGAAGGGAGGCTGAAGTTCCCTAGAGCTATTGATGAAGCCTGGCAACTGTAAGAGGAACTGTGGACTTTTGACCTTGATGGGAATGGAGGGTGTTGGGGGGAATTTGGAGAGCCTGCAGTTTGGTAGGAGGACTAGAAAGAGTTTACATTTTTGCCTCACAACACCAGTGCACAAATTAAAGCAGTAACTATTTCTTCTTTAGGACTTCTTTTTTAAAGTTTCTGTAATTCTGTGCCATTTGGCATTATTTTTTCCAAAGCAACATTTGACCATTTTCTTCAACAGTCCATTTTCTTTTCATTTATTGTGTGGGTTTGTTAGACTGAAAAGTTTTGCCGTATTTCACAGGCCTTTCTGTGCTTTTTGCCTACTCTCTTACAGAATACCTTCCTTATTTATTTTCCTCTCAAGAAAAATCAAATTCCCAAGTATTTGATTTAATGAAAATAGTTAACTTAATCTACTAGGAGTATTTTGTTTTCTTGTTTTACCAATTCTTAAATTTTGAAGTAACTGTTACTTAGACATAATTGTTGAAATGCATCAGTGGTCTTTTGCCCCACCCCATCTCCCTCCTTTGCCTGCCTCCCTTACTGAGAAGGAAAGAACAGGATGTACAATAGCCCCTTAAAAGGAAAGCTTCAGTGTTTAGATAATTATTTGCTAATAAAATCTGTGTTAAAAAACAAATGATGTCTGTATTTCAGAAACCCTCAATCTCTCTCACACACCCAGAAACAAAAAGCCTGTATATTTGGTTATTTCTCTGAATCACTTTTATAAATAGTTGCTTTGGTTCATGAACCAGCATTGGAATGGAATTGGGGTCAAGATCATCCATCCTAAAACAAATACTTTGTTTTACTCATATATTTGAGTATATTCCTAAAAGAACTTTAAAGGATGGTGCTCTGTAGTTATAACTCTTAAAACTGTGGGCACAAATCTAATTGGTATTAATAATTTTCTCTTATTGATGCTTTATATAATGCTTTTGTGATAATTTGTAGTTGTACACTTACACACATACACACACATACCCCCTCTGGACTTGCCCATTGGACTTTTCTGTATTCATTGCCTTTTTATCCCCTTAGTCCAGATACTCCAGTGAAGTTGGCCCTTGGTTTGGGTATTCTTAATTATAGCTAAGGTGCAAATTTACTGCCAGCTACATTTTTGCTGCTTAGCTCTAGGGGCTGTTCCTTCCTTGCTTGATGTTGAGCCTTTTTTGATCACGGGAATCACCTTAGTTTTCTGTACATTTCTCGGACATCTGCCTCTTGCTATTAGCTGCTCATGGAGCCTCATAGAAGAAATCCAAAAAGGAGTTCAACTAAGGGGCAGACCTCAGGCAACAAGAGCTCATTCTTAATTTGTCATTTTGATTTATGAAATTATTATTATTAAATTCTGACCTTAGATTCTTGTGAATTTTACACCCTCCTGTCAGCAGTTTCAATTCAGGGCCAACTTGCCTGTTAGAACTTCCCATTTATCACAGAAGAAATCCCCTCTACTTTCACATAGGGCTGAGCATTGTGGGTTGATGCATAGTGAGCTACTTGTGTGCTTAGTATCAAATAGTGGTCTTGGTAAATGCTCAAAACTTGCCCAGAGGGGTATCACATTAATGCAAAGGTGCAAAATAAAAGGCATTGCCTTAGCTTAAATATTAGAACGTGTCCTTTATTGTGTATGATTCCATCATTTTATAGGATTTGGGGGAGTTTATTGTATTTTCTACTTAAAATTTTGATTTTTTAAAAAAATGCTTCCCTTCCCCCACTTTTAGAACAAGTGTTTGTAAGGAGGGTACAAGGAGGTAGTAGAGGGCTTGTTAAACAACTGAGCAATTCCGTGTGTTTCATACTGCTTGTTGCTGTACTGCTGTCAAAAATGGAGGTAGATCCAGGAGGTCTTCCCCAGAGCCTGTATGTTGGTACTGTGATATGATACCTGGTTGCTGCTGGGAGTGGGGTAGAGCAGAGCTCTCCGTTGATGGTCTCTTGTATAGCCTTCAACAAGGCTGTGTCCATTCTTTGCTTTACAGACTATTGCTCAGAAGAGAAGATGTTTGGTTTTCACAAGCCAAAGATGTACCGGAGTATAGAGGGCTGCTGTATTTGCAGAGCTAAGTCCTCCAGTTCTCGATTCACCGACAGTAAACGCTATGAAAAGGACTTCCAGAGTTGTTTTGGGTAAGATCATCTGACACAGAGGTGTCATTTTTTAATGTTTGTTCTTAGAGTGAAAAATATCCCAGCATATGAAAATATTTTCCAAGCAAAGGGATTGGTTGAAGCAATGTACTAATAATTAAAATTGCTTATATTCAAATCTAGGCATTTTTAAGACCCATGTGCTTAAATATTGACAGGCTTTTTGCAGGAACTAGCAAATTAATTGTGAAGCCCCTTGTAGCTAAAACCAAACAAACCCTTTTCTTGTTAACTTCAGGATGTATAAAGAGATTTTCAAAATGCTATTCTTATTCTATTTTAAAACGGTTTTCTGTCCTTTGTATTGGTTTTCTAAATAATTGAAATACATTTTAATCCAACCTGCTGAGGATACTAACAATACTGTTCTGCCCTGAAACCTATCAGATTATGGTAGCTTTTTATAATTTTGTTTCTCATTTATCTTTGGACAACAAACCTCTGATTAATAAAATGGAATTTACTTTTCAGAAAATACTTGATAAAATAAAATATTAAATGTTGAACCATTATCCCATGTTAGAAATTAATTTCACCACTTTTTCTTATCAAAACAGTTGTTGATTATTGTTAATCCTGGACTTCAGTTATTTTGAATGTTGTCAAAAAAGTCTCCACCAACGTTGCTTTTTTAAATTAAAATTTTCTCAGTGTATTTATTTCCAATTTTATACATAATATCAGTATTTTTCTGTATGTATTTACAATACAAGGAAAACACAGTAAGTCAAAGTTCCTCAGTATAATTAAAAACAGCTTGGTGATTATGATTTAGTCTTATAGATTTTCCCCTCCATGCAGATATAATAATGCCTCTCTGGTTTGGTTGTTGTGAAACTAGAGCATCAGGACACATTATTTTACTTAAAGGGTAGCGTTTTGTTGCTTATGAAGTGTCTACACATTTCAAGAAAGATTAATTTGACAGCATTGTTTAAAACCATGGTGACTAGGATCTTAGATCTTAAATTCTATTTTTTAATTCTAAAAAACATTCTTTAATTTAAAATGACTAATTATAGTATATAGACTTGGTCTAGATAGAAGTTATATTTCCTAAAAATATAAAGAAACAATTTAATTGGATTATCCAGGACGATCAGAAATAGCATCTATAAACTATATATAAATAGTTTTTCTGAAAGAACTGTGCTCATATGAACTCTTTAATGATAATCTTTATTATTATAATCTATATCTATAATCTATAAATAATCTTTATTTAATAATGAAGGTTTGATTTCTTACCAGGTTGCATGAGACTCGTTCAGGAGACATCTGTAATGCCTGTGTCCTGCTTGTCAAAAGATGGAAGAAATTGCCAGCAGGATCAAAAAAAAACTGGAATCATGTTAGTTCATCTTTCATCTTACCTTTATGCCTCTGTTACATCCAAAGTAACAGTTTTCTTCCTAATTTAGGAAGTAATATGTCCCTAGGGTGGAAAAGGCTGAAAAAATAAAGGAAAACACTAGTTGTTGCTCAGATATAAATCACTTAACCTTTTGGCATGTTTCTGAGCAAAATAGCTAAGTGTGACATTTCCCTAAGGCTGTATCCAGTATCACCAAATTGGAGATTCATAGTACATTTCACATATTTTTTAGATTTGACCTAGAAATTCCTAGAGTTCAGTAGACATGGATCCTTTTTTCATCTCTTAGGAGAACCTTTATCCCAACTCCTGTTGGTACTACCAAGCATATGGGTTTAGTAGCATCAGAACTGGATTTGAGTCCTGCCTTCACTGTTTATTAGTTGTGAACTTTGGGCAAGCTACATTTATGTATAAAGTGCAAAGATAATTGATATTTCATAGAGCTGCTGTGAGAAAGTATGTAACACATTGTAATCCCTCAGTTAACATGGAAGTCACTGTTACTGTCTATTTAAATCTAATTGAGATCAAACTGGTATGTAAATGTGTGTTGTTTGCCTGTTCACTTTATGATAATACTAGATTCTTCACAAAATACTTTTGATGACCAGAATAGCATGGTTAAGTCTTACTTAATCCTTCTATATGCTAGCTCTCAGAAGATGCATGACATGTATGCAGATTGTTTGTTTTTAATCAGGTAATTGTTCATTACCTTTTCTCCTACACTAGCCTTATACTGTCCTTTGGTGATAATCTTGCATTATTATGATAGATTTCTGTAGGTCTGTTAACTTATTTTAAAAAGTAGGTTTTTCTTTAATTAATACATTATCTGGAGAAAAATCCAAATTGTGGTTTTCAAGGTGATGGCAACCTTTTTACTTAAGGGTAGAAATCTACAAATAGAAAATGGGAATTAATGCATGCAGATGGGACCGTACAGGGCTAGACTGCGGGAGAACATGCCATTGCCATCATGTAAATGACCTTAGATTAAGGTTATATGGTGAAAGAGCGTAAAGCATAGATCTGAAAACCTTGATTGAGTCCTGTCCCCTTCCCTGCCTACCCCAGGGCCACTTCCTAGCCTGGTGAAATTAGGCAAAATACCTAATATCTCATTTTCCTTCATCATAAAATTTAGAGTAACAAAAACAGCACCCCTATGGTTTGTAGTGAAGGTAAAATCAAAAGTATATGAAAGCTTTTTGGAAAATTGCAAAACATCCTGGAGATACTTTAGTTGTTGTTTGGCTACATTTTTCTTAACCTACTTGGGTCTCACCATTCATCAATCTCTTCATATTTTTTTGTCCAGCAGTCTCTTGCCATTGACTACTTGAAAGAAAAAAAAAAATCACTAGGTAAACTAAAATACCATGTGGTGATTAAAAGTGCACATTGTTGTCAAACCTTTTTTTTTTTATTAAGGTATTATTGATATACACTCTTTATGAATGTCAAAATGTCAAACATTCCTGAATAGAAAACTGGTTCTCAAATTTGACTCCTTTAAATAGGCATTTGTTGAGCAGGAATACAGAGGTGTCATTTTTTAAGTGGTATTAAATATTTAGTATTTTCTTCCAGGTGGTAGATGCAAGGGCAGGACCCAGTCTGAAGACAACATTGAAACCAAAGAAAGTGAAAACTCTGTCTGGAAACAGGATAAAAAGCAACCAGATCAGTAAACTGCAGAAGGAATTTAAACGTCACAGTAAGTTTGATACTGAAACATGAGTACTTAGAATAGTTGTTTTGTTTTTATTTTTGTCTGGGTGGGGCATTTGGTATGTAGGGATCATTTTTTCTTTTACTGCTTTTTTAAAAAAAGTGTTGGAATGCAATATTGACTTGGTAGAGATACTATTTTATTTTTATGAAATCTTGGAACTCTATCTTTTATTTTTATGTAATAAAAGGACTTTCACTAGCTGGCCATTTCTTCAAATTGTGACGAGACCACTTTGACCACTCTGATCTCTATTGATTTTTAAAATTAAATCGTTTTTAATAATTTTTTTTTTTACAATTTATTTTATTTTAGTATCATTAACCTACAATTACATGAGCAATATTGTGATGATTAAACTACCCCCTTCATCAGGTCCCCCCCACTAACCCTATTACAGTCACTGTCCATCAGTGTGTTTTTAATAATTTTAAAATTAAAATCATTTTAATTTTCTATATGAATTTGTCAAGCTTGTTCAGTTGATTTTATGCTTAAGGATATTGAGGCTTGGAGATGTGGAGAACAATGCATATGTAATTAGTAGATAATCTGAGAGCAAAGCCCAGATTTTCTGGGAAGTAGCTATAGATGTCATATCACACCTATATTCCAGTAAAGCCAGCCTCGGGACTTTTCAGGTTTAGGGGCAGTGTGTGTTGTGAGGGATGATGGAATGAGAAGGGAATGACTAATATCAGGTGCATGGACTCTTATAGGAAGTTGTTGGGGTGGGAGGGCACCTTAGTGTGGTAACTTCTGTTTCTGGGAATGAGATTTCAGATTTTGAAAAGGAAATGCAGTGCATTTAATGTAATTATGTAACATTTGTATCACCCGCCCCTCCCCTGGTGGGGGGCAGGGTGGGGGGTCTAAGGCAGCACTATTAAATCAAATATATTAGTATTTCTGCAGCAAAAATGTAGTATGTATTCATCTTGAGCATTTTGGTATATGTACCAAGCAGTGTACATTCATAATTACCTCAATATTAGGATAGGAAGTAGGGAGTGTTGATTTAACCTTGACCCAGGTGTCTTAGTGAGTGGAAGCGGTGAATTTGACCTTGAGTTTGTCTGACTTAGGAGCCCTGTGCTTGCTCTGCAGTAGCTGGGGGGTAGAAAGTATAATGCCCGGGTCTCTGAAGTCCTCCCAGGTCTTCTGCTAATGTTGTGCTCTCCTCGTAAGCGGGTGTTACTGGTCCTAGTTACTACTCTGAGGATATATTTAATCTTTGGCTAAAATATTTTGAGTACATTTATAGTAAAATATAACTATATATGTACCTTTCTTAACCAGCTGTCACGGGGGAGACGAGGGCAAAGACCACCTTTAGCTTCTCCATTCTCACTAGATGTTTTCACAAACATTTGGGAAATAGTAATTTTCTTCTACCACTGGAAGGTTAGAGGAATTGGTTATTCATATGTATATGTTCTTAGCTCCTTCCTTTAATTAAGGGAAAGTGATAACCTAATTTTTGCCTTATCTAAGGGAATATGTCCAGTGTAATTTAAGATTTTTCTGATGAAGCTGTGTTTTGGAGGGGTTGAAGACTAAAAATAAGTCCCTTTGAAAAGGTGTGTGGGTTTGGGAGACTAACTGGGTTTTCTCAGGTGTGTCGTGAATTGTTAGTGCCTGTGTACGACATAACAGTTTTGAGATAATTAGAATTTGTATATATCACTCGTTAAATGATTTCCCTGCCTCTGGTTATTTATTTGCTTCCACGTATTCTGCACTTACCTGACCTATATTCCTCTTTTTGAGATGTTTTTTCCTTTGTGGTGTACTAGAAAGGCATTGGACCTGGGGCTTGAAGGTGTGGATTTGATACAGTTCCTGACACTTACAGATATGTGACCGTGATGTCACTTAACATTTAATCACAATTTCCTAATCAGAGAAATGGAGATAATCAAGTAAAAAAGGGTTTTGTAAAACAAAACAAATTCCAATATAACTGTTAGCCATTCTTCTTGTCATCCTTCTTTCTGAAATCTGCGGTGATTCTCATTGCTGTAAAATAAAGTTAAAAATATCTAGCAAGTCTTTGGAGGTCCTATTTTAGGCAAAGAATATTGCACAACTTTGATTGTCCTCCCTGTCTACCCTGTGCTATCTAATTACCCCTTTGTGCCTTCCTAGATCCTACCTTATTTTTAAGATTTTAAAAATTGCAGTTCCTTGAAGGATTTCTGAATCTAATTCTAGAAGAGTTTTTTTCTCTAACTGCATTTGTACAGTTAATTGTATCCTAGTATTCCAGGTATTGGATTAAACTATGTGAAAATGCTATTTTTATAGGTAGAGAATGGTTGAATAACTGCATTTTCAAGTGGATTGTAGATATGAGGCGCTTCTTAGGGTAGTGAGTTTTCTTCAGCTTAGAGCTGAAAAGTCTTTTAAACATTCCAGTAGACTATTCCTTTAAAGCATACAACTCTTTGAGGATTTTGTTTGTGTGTTAGGAAGTTAAGCTATTCATACATTGGAAGTAAGTGATGAATGTATTAAAAACATTAATGGTGCTTTCTTAGGTATACCAAATTTTATGCTGTTTTATATACACTTCTGTTACTACAAAACATTCGTGAGCTCTGTTTAGGTTTTCTTTAGTCTGTTTCTTCCCATGAAGGATATGACATGGGATTTGATGTCTAGTAGATACTTAATATTTGATTGGTTCTCTGAATTCAGAGGATTGCTATAGCCACCTATCCTGGGAGGGCGAAGTCTTTAGCTAAAGGTAAGATGTGTGGTAGGCTCAACCCCTATTTGTGATATTGCTGTTTCTATGGAAAAATAGTATGATATATAGCCATAAAGCACAGTAATTGCAACCATGTAAATTTATATGAAGTCTTCTGAGGTCAAATATCCTAGATGATGTTCAAGTTGTATTTGAAGAGTTGTCTTTATTCCTTACTGAACCAGGATCTATGGTTTTCCCTTAAAGGTAAGGTGCCGTTTTTCTTTTAGTTGCTTTCAAGGTTTTGGTCCTCAGTTTTCAGAAGGTGAGTTATGACGTGTCCTGGCACTGATTTCTGTGGTATATCCATCCTGTTTAGGGTTTGCTCAGCTTGTTGAAACTATAGGTTTCTGTCTCTTGCCAAACTTGGCAGGTTTTCAGCCGTCCTATTTCTTTGAATACTTTCTCACCCTTGCCCTCTTTCTTCTGTCCTTCCAGGCCTGCAGTGACATGAATGTAGGTGTGCTCTGTTACAGTCCCTCAGGTCTCTAAGGCTCTATTCATTTGTTTTCTCTGTTGTTCAGGCTGGATAATTTCTTTTGTTCTTTCTTGCAGTTCACTGATTGTTGCCTGTCCCTTCATTCTGCTGTTGAGCCTTTGTATTTCATTTATTGTATTTTTTCTTTAAAATTTCAGTTCTACTTAGTTCTTCAATTTTTTTTTTCCTCTTTTACTGAGACCTATTTACTGAGGCAGTGTTTTCATTTGTTTCAAGTGTGTTCATGATGGCTCACTGAAGTACTTCTGTCGTGACTACTTTAAAATCTTTGTCAGATAATTTTAACATCTGTGTCATCTTGTTGTTAACATCTATTTGCCTCTTCATTCAGCTTGAGATCTGGGTTATGGATATGCTGTGGTTTTTTATTGAAACCTGGACATTTAATTACATTATGAGACTCTGGGTCTCATTTAAATTTCTGTTTTAACTGGCTTTTTGACACTTCTCCAGCGGGGGAGGTGGCGGCAGGGCACCCCCTTGTTACTGTCAGAAAAGTCAGGTTTCCCACTCGTTCATCTGAGGTGGGAGTAGCTCCTCACTGCCGGGGGAGGGATGAGCGTGGGAGGGGGAGACGGGGCCCCCACAGGGCAGGGTGCTCCCATTCCTCTTGGGCCATACTGGAGGTCTGGATTCTCAGGGTTCCTCTGATACCGTCCCGGTAGAGGTGTTGGGGGGCCTGACAACTGCCTCTTGGGGAGGGAAATCTAGGCTCCCCACCTGGTCTTTGCCAGGGTGGTTTGGGGTAGGGGCCTGTTTTTTCTGTGGCGTCCAGCCAAACTAGGTTGGCCCTGTCTAGTCCGAGTCCCCACCTTCCTGGGCTTTCCCCCCTCCTGAGCCTTCGGGGGAGAGCAGGCGTCAGTCCTTTTCTTTTTTTTCGTTGGCACCCACTGGGGTGCTGCCGCCTCAGCTCCAGGACTGGGATTTATGAGGTCAGAAGAAACCCCATAAAAACTAGGGGATTCACCACAGTGTTCTTCCCTGGGTCTTGAGCTCCCTAGCTGTTGCCAGCTTTCAGAGTCTTCAGGTTTATGTGTAATGCCCAGAGTTTTTAGTTGTACGAATTAGAATTAGCAGGAGGAATGGGGAGAAGCACTCTTCTCGTCTTCCTGGATGCTAAGGTCTTTTTCTTTTGGAAACATTTTAATACAGATGCCTTCAAGTTATTAGTGGTGAATAGAAAACACATTCTTCCTCTTTCTTCTTTGTGCTCAGTTTTCTTATGCTGAGTTTTAGTTATATATAATGAAATTACACATTTTTTTTCTCTTGCAGATTCTGATGCTCACAGTACCACCTCAAGTGCCTCTCCCGCTCAGTCTCCATGTTACAGTAACCAGTCAGATGATGGCTCAGATACAGAGATGGCTTCTGGCTCTAACAGAACACCCGTTTTTTCCTTTTTAGATCTCACATACTGGAAAAGGTAAAAGCAACAGAAAACCTCCTTCTAACCAGCAAACCTAAATTATAGGCAGCGATTTCCCACTTCCTTAGCAATTAAATGGCATTTGGCAAATAGCTGATAGTACACGTGGTTAGAGTTGGATTAAGCAAGAATTGAGCTGAGAGTTGGGTTTTTGTGTGCTTTTTCTGTTGATTTTAAAAAATCATGTTAGGGAACCTAAATTTCCTACAGTGGAATAGACTAGGTATTCATTCTGAACACCTCTCCCACTGAGAAAAGTAAAATGTCTAGAAATATGTATTTTTTAAGTTTTTGAAAATGCATTGGTAAGTGGGCAATTATTAAGGAGTAACCAGAGACCAAGTGCTAAGTGAATATGGGACCTCAAAATAAAAAAAAAGAAGATAGTGGACTAGGAAAGAGAAAATATTCAAAGAGAAAGTGGTTAAGGATTTTCTAGTGCACAGGTCCAGGAAGACTAACAAATTGTGAGCAACGTAGTGAGCAATTATCTTACAGGTTAAGAAAATTGACTCATAGAGTAAAACTATAGAACTTGAAAGACAACATAGATCTTTAAGCAGTGGGAAAATAGACATTATTTTCAAAGGAACAACAAACACAAAGCTAAGTTGGTAGCATGAACAAAGGAAGCCTGGAAAGACAGATTAATATCTTTAGTGGACCAAGAGATAATAGCTGTCAACCTAGAATTATATATATGGAGCAAAAATACCTTGTGAACAGAGGGTATAAGACTTTTGACTAGAAAAAAAATTCAGAATTTGCTGCCAAGCTGACCCTCAGTAATGAAAATTCTGCAGGGATTCAATTGGAAAAAGAGATCCCAGATTAAAATTCTGAAAAAGATAAGTAAAGTGGCAAATATTTAGGTAAATTTAAATGAACACTGATGGTTTAAAATGACAGTAGTTGTGGGTATTAAAAAAAAGAATTATGTAATGACAGTAACATAAAGTAATAGAAATGATAGGAGTTCAAGTTTGCATTGTTTAGAATAAATAAATTGAATTTGATCAACTATGTAATTACTGAATAAAAATAAAAGTGTAAAACCTATAAGAAGGGAAGGGCAGAGAGTTTAGAGATGTAAGTAGTAAAACAAAATGATAATAGAAAATCTCCATATGTTTATAAATTAAGAAACCATGTATCCAAGGGGAGTATGTGTAATATAAATCAGGAAATCTTTATAACTAAAAAAATAACCAAAACATACTACAAATCAAAACATGAGATATGAAATCAAAGAAGCAGAAAGAGGAAAAGTTGATGCCTTTAATGCTTCTTAGAAAAGAAACACTAAAAATAAATGAAGTGATATGTATCCAATTTAAAGATGAATGAAGCCCAGTATTAAAAAAAAGTAAAAGCAAGGAAATCGTAAGGATTTGAGTCTAAATAAATGGAGTAGAAAACCAGTTTACAGTGGATAGGATCAGTAAAACCAAGAGTTGGTTTTTGAAAAAGACATGACCAAAAAAAATTACTAGAGAGAAACACTGGGTCAAGGAAAAGGTACGGTCACGGATGCATGAGCATCTAAGCTAAGAAAAGAAGAAAAGAGATACAGCTATAGATCATGCAGAAATTTAGAAGACAGTAGGATGTTATAAACAACTGTGTGCCAATAAATTTGAACATACAGGTAAAATAGATAATTAGTAGAAGAAGACAGTTACCAAAACTGTCTCAAGAAAAAAATAGAAAACCTGAAGTCTCATAATAAAGAAATTGATTCTGTGGCCAAAAGTCTTCCCTTAAAAAAATCCCAGGCCCAAATAGGCAAGTGCTAGCGAATTCCAGAAACAAATTAATCTTGGACTGGCCATTTCAGATTATGGATGAGAGAGGGCACAGGCCCCAAGGCTTTTATGAAGCTAACATAACTTGACATAGAAGCAGTATATCATAACCAGATTAAATTTATTCTTCAGGCTGTAAGATTGGTTTAAGCATTAGAAAATGAACTAAAACAGTTAGCCACACTGACAGTTTCTAAAGGAGGGGAAAAAATGTCATCTGAGTGGTACATTAAAGATGCTTGATAAATTTTAATGTTTCACCTCAGGGTTTAAAATAAAATCTTTTAGTAAAATTGGAATAGAAGGGGACCACATTGATAAATAATGGGCATTTAAAAAAAATAATTTATTTTGGTATCATTAATCTACAATTACATGTGCAATATTATGGTTATTAAACTAACCCCTTCATCAGGTCCCCCCCACCAACCCCATTACAGTCACTGTCCATCAGCATAGTGAGATGCTATAGAATCACTACTTGTCTTCTCTGAGTTGTACAGCCCTCCCCATGGCCCCCCAACATTACATCTGCTAATCCTAATGCCCCTTTTCCCCCCTTATCCCTCCCTTCCCACCCATCTTCCCTAGTCCCTTTCCCTTTGGTAACTATTAGTCCGTTCTTGGGTTCTGTGAGTCTGCTGCTGTTTTGTTCCTTCAGTGTTTTTCTTTGTTCTTATACTCCACATATGAGTGAAATCATTTGATACTTGTCTTTTTCAGCTTGGCTTATTTCACTGAGCATAATACCCTCTAGCTCCATCCATGTTGTTCCAAATGGTAGAATTTGTTTCCTTCTTATGGCTGAATAATATTCCATTGTGTATAGGTACCACCTCTTCTTAATCCATTCATCTACTGATGGGCACTTAGGTTGCTTCCATTTCTTGGCTATTGTAAATAGTGCTGCGATAAACATAGGGGTGCATATGTCTTTTTGAAACTGGGCTCCTGCATTCTTAGGGTAAATTCCTAGGAGTGGGATTCCTGGGTCAAATGGTATTTCTATTTTGAGTTTTTTGAGGAACCTCCATACTGCTTTCCACAATGGTTGAACTAATTTGCATTCCCACCAGCAGTGTAGGAGGGTTCCCTTTTCTCCACATCCTCGCCAACATTTGTTGTTGTTTGTGTTTTGGATGTTGTCCATCCTCACTGGTGTGAGGTGATATCTCATTGTGGTTTTAATTTGCATTTCTCTGATGTTTAGCAATGTGGAGCATCTTTTCATGTGCCTGTTGGCCATCTGAATTTCTTCTTTGGAGAAGTATCTATTCATGTCCTCTGCCCATTTCTTAATTGGATTATTTGCTTTTTGTTTGTTAAGGTGCGTGAGTTCTTTATATATTTTGAACGTCAACCCCTTATCGGATACGTCATTTATGAATATATTCTCCCATACTGTAGGATGTCTTTTTGTTCTACTGATGGTGTCCTTTGCTGTACAGAAGCTTTTGAGCTTGTTATAGTCCCACTTGTTAATTTTTGCTTTTGTTTCCCTTGCCCGGGGACATATGTTCATGAAGAAGTCGCTCATGTTTATGTCCAAGAGATTTTTGCCTATGTTTTTTTCTAATATTGGGCATTTTTGAGTAAAGATAATCACGTTCCCATTTCTACATCACAGCAACAACCTAGAAAGAACCTTCAGACACACACAGTGATGTATACGGCATGTATGTAATAGAAGAAATTTTCCCCTCCAAAGGAGAGTGGATGGATAAATTGTGTTCCCCTGGTGGAATTCTGTGCATACGGTTAATGAAGGAAGGCTCTGTCTAATGGATAGGTACGCTCTTCAGTTAATGTTGATAAAAGTTGGAGCACGTGGTGTGTTTCTACACATGAATCTGATGCATGAGATAACTAAGCAGTATATTCAGAGATGCAAACATAGAACCATGAAGTACAGAGAAAAATGGGAGTGGGAAACCTAATACTAAGTAGAGAATAGATGGGGTGAAATTGGAGAAGGGCATACAGGGGGGCTTCATAGGGAGAGACCATTTTTATTCCTTAAGAGTATGTGATCCATGCACAAGAACAGACCCACAGACCAATAGAACAGACTAGAGCCCTGATATAAACCCAACCATATATGGTCAATTAATATATGATAAAGGAGCCATGGACATACCATGGGGAAATGACAGCCTCTTCAACAGCTGGTGTTGGCAAAACTGGACAGACATGTAAGAGAATGAAACTGGAGTATTGTTTAACCCCATACACAAAAGTAAACTCAAAATTGCTCAAGGACCTGAATGTAAGTCGTGAAACCATAAAACTCTTAGAAAAAAACATAGGCAAAAATCCTGAATATAAGCATGAGCAACTTCTTCCTGAACGTATCTCCTGGAGCAAGGGAAACAAAACCAAAAATGAACTCATGGGACTACAGCAAACTTAAAAGTTTCTGTATGGCAAAGGACCCCATCAACAGAACGAAAAGGCATCCTACAGTATGGGAGAATATATTTGTAAATGACATATCCGACAAAGGGTTAACATCCAAAATATATAAAGAACTTACACCTCAACACCCAAAAAGCAAATAACCCAATTAAAAAATGGGCAGAGGATATGAAGAGACAGTTCTCCAGAGAAGAAATTCAGATGGCCAACAGACACATGAAAAAATGCTCCACATCACTAATCATCAGGGAAGTGCAAATTAAAACCACAATGAGATATCACCTCACACCAGTAAGGATGACCACCATCCAAAAGACTAAGAACAGCAAATGCTGGTGAGGATGCGGAGAAAAGGGAACCCTCCTACACTGCTGGTGAGAATGTAAGCTAGTTCAACCATTGTGTAAAGCAATATGGAGGTTCCTCAAAAAACTAAAAATACAAATACCATTTGACCCGGGAATCCCACTCCTTGGAATTTACCCAAAGAATACAACCTCTCAGATTCAAAAAGACATATGCACCCCTGTGTTTATTGCAGCACTTTTTACAATAGCCAAGATATGGAAGCAACCAAAGTGTCCATCAGTAGATGAATGGATAAAGAAGATGTGATATGTATACACAATGGAATACTATTCAGCCATAAGAAGGAAACAAATCCTGCCATTTGCAACAACATGAATGGAACTGGAGGATATTATGCTCAGCGAAATAAGCCAGGCGGAGAAAGACAAGTGCCAAATGATTCCCCTCATTTGTGGAGTATAACAACGAAGCAAAACTGAAGGAACAAAATAGCAGACTGGGAGACTCCAAGAAGAAACTAGTGGTTACCAAAGGGGAGGGGTGTGGGAGGGCGGATAGGGAGGGAGGGAGAGGGGATTGAGGGGTATTTTGTTTAGTACACGTTGCGGGGGTCACGGGGAAAACAGTGTAGCACAGAGAAGGCAAATAGTGAATCTGTGGCATCTTACTACACTGAAGGACAGTGACTGCATTGGGGTATGGGTGGGGACTTGATAATAGGGGTAAATGTAATAACATTGTTTTTTCATGTGAAACTTTCAAAAGAGTGTATATCAATAATACCTTAATAAAAAAATGTGATCCATGTATGTTGTCACTTTCTAATGCATAATCTTAATGTATATTTGCTAATACATGAATATATTTTTATCTACTTAGTATTAAAATAAAACCCATCAGCTGAATCAGCCTGTTTATTGTGGCTGTTTTTCTTTGAGACTTGGTGATTTTTGGAGGAAACAGTTTACAACTTGAGGAGCAGCCTCTGGAACCGCTGTGTTCCAGAATGCCTTCTTCCTCTTACTGCTTCATGAGATTCCAGTGTGAGGTTTAAAGGACCTGGGTAATTCTTACTCCCTAGCTAATTGGGGTCCCTCTGAGGAGCCCGTTCGTTTGGAATGTGGTGAGATTGTGGAAGAGGAACCTTTCAACCATGTTAGATTTATAGTGATGAATGTAGATTTATTTCTTTTTCTTTGTATTCCTGTTTTCCTGCATGTTAATTTATTTTGCACTCTATTTTTTTCTTTTAGACAGAAAATATGTTGTGGGATTATCTATAAAGGCCGTTTTGGGGAAGTCCTTATCGACACACATCTCTTCAAGCCTTGCTGCAGCAATAAGAAGGCAGCTGCAGAGAAGCCAGAGGAGCAGGGCCCTGAGCCTCTGCCCATCTCCACCCAGGGGTGGTGACTGAGGTGTATGTAGGAGGGGAACGAGAGAACCATCTACATTTTGGAAAGGAAACAGAGCAACAAAGTCCTGATATTTTTAACCTGGATTACCTGCTATTCTGCCAAAAGACAATTTCTAGAATAGTTTTGAATGGGTTATTTCTCTTCCAGTTCCACAAACTGAAGCCAGTGTCTAGCTTACTAAAAGAAAAGAAGTGTACATAATATTTAAGATGCTGAGTATTTCATAGGAAAGCTGAATGCTGCTGTAAAGTGCTCTTTAAGTTTTTTTGTTTTTTTTTTTTAATTCCCTTCTAATGAATGAAACTAGGGGAATTTCAGGGGACAGAGATGGGATTTGTTGTATAATAAACGTGCGTAGTTTTAGTCTTTCTATATTAAGAAGCAGTGGTTGGGGCATTTTTTTAAAGATGGCTGGCTATACTTGTTTTCCTTCATGGTAATAAATTTGTCATAATCGGTAACATGGACTTGCCCCTAGAGGTAGTTGTTAATAATTTTGAAATATTAAGGTCTTGCCTAGGTTCTGATGATTCAAACCTGTACTACTGAATATTAAGCAGGACAGACTGAGCTCTCTGTTGCAAAAACCTTGAAGGAGTAATTTTTAAATATACAGAGAGGTAACTTGACTGTATATGTTGCATCCTGTGTCACCTCCCTCCGTATTGATATTTGATAAACATGTTAATCTGTATGAAACTTCTGAAGGAGAATCAGAGTTCCTCTTGGGGAAGTGTCAAGTCTTCAGGATAAGCAGTCCTAAGTGAATAGTACCAAAGCATTACCACATGGTAGAGAACACACTCTATTAAAAATGTTATCTGAGAAATAACCGTGTGCAAGTCTTCAGAATGGCACAAGTGAAAAGGTTAATGCTTCTTGGGGCACATTTCTTAGAGGGCTTGCTGAGTGTGTATATAATTGACTCGATTGTGTTACATGACCGGTGACTTCATTGAAAATCTGCACAATTCAGTTTTAGTTCTGGATTACTTCCGTTGACCTTTGTGAAGGTTTTATCTGTGTAGAGTGGTTGTTTGACTTGTTTTAGCCTATTAGGGTTTTGGGGTTTTTTTTTCATTATATTAAAGTTTAATTCTACTAAAAGAAAAGAGGTGTGTGTGAATGCTGAGTGGATTGGTTTTGGTTTGGCTTCTTTTCGTCAGGCTTTCTCCTGACGCTGAGATACTAGGTGATAAATCCTGGACGCGGAGCTTACAAGACTGAGGACATCACTAAGAGTCTCTTACTTGAACCCAAACCAGAGTACTCTCACTGCCTCTTCTCTAAAAGTTCAGGAACAGTATATCACCAATTCAGATTTCAAGAGGGAGGATCATTTGCCTGCCTTACAATAACGTGACTCAATGCTTATTTTTGAAACTGGATTTAGAAAATTGGATGGTATAAATAATAAGGAGTGAGCCACTTTTTATGGGCACCCTGTAGTTTTATAGTTCTTAATCTAAACTTAAAATTTTATATTTCTTCCTTTTGGAAAAAACTACAAGCCACCATACGCACAGACTACACAGTGAGTTGGGCCGGCTCTCCCACAGCCCTTGAGGTGTGTTACAAGAGTCCCAGCCATTATCATCTTCCTCCTGAGTTCTTTTGAAAAGGTTTTTAAAATTTTTTTGTACATTTTGGCTGCAGTATTGGTGGTAGAATATACTATAATATGGATCATCTCTACTTCTGTATTTATTTATTTATTACTAGACCTCAACCACAGTCTTCTTTTTCCCCTTCCACCTCTCTCTGCCTGTAGGATGTACTGTATGTAGTCATGCACTTTGTATTAATATATTAGAAATCTACAAATCTGTTTTGTACTTTTTATACTGTTGGATACTTATAATCAAAACTTTTACTAGGGTATTGAATAAATTTAGTCTTATTAGAAAATAAAAGAAGCTGTTCTGTGGCTTTGTTTGAAAGGCATTCTTAGATAAGAATAAATAGTGTTTTGAAGGCCTTTGCAGATACTCAGTTTAAGCCCTTAGTATTATATAAGAAGCCCTGAAGGAAAAAAATCCTTAGTGAGAAATAGACTTCAAAATGAAAGACATTTTAACACACACAACAGTTAACATAGTGGATAAGATGGTTTTAACAATGAAGGACAGAATGTCTCCAGTGTTTTCATGTCTGGAATGTGTTGTTTTTATTATTGTCTATGGGCATAGTGGGAAGCAACATTGAAATGTGAGAGAAACTATAAAACTCGGTTATAGGGAAAGGTGGGTTTTGGTGTTGGGGTCAGACCTGGGCTCTCTCATTCCTGGCTCAGCCCTTACTAGCTATTTGAGTCAGCTGGCCTTTGTGAGCCTCTAAACTTCTGTAAAATAGTTTAATTTACAGAATTATTGACTTCACAGAATGATGAGGCATGCAGAGGTGTACTCCATGTGAAAGTTTTTAAAGCAGGTTTCTTACTGCCTGGGAAAGGTAGATCCTGTGGGCCAGACTTCGTATACTGCTGTTAGGTCTTAAATCGGCTTTGGTTAGCCCCGGCAATAGTGGCAGCACCTGCTTGAGTTCCTGTGACGTTACCTTGTTAACCTGGGCGAGTGGGAAGATCACAGCCCCTAAATTACCTATTGCTATGTACTAAATTACCAAATATTCAGTGGCTTAAACTTACTTGTTTCTATCTTGACGGCATAGCTGGTCCTTTGCTCACGGTCTCACAAGGCTGCAAGAAAGTGTCAGCTGGGTTGCATTCTCATCAGGTGAAGGGAATAATCTCCCAGACTCACTAAGGTTGTTGGCAGAATTTATTTCCTATGGCTTTAGGACAGAGAGTTCAGACTTTCTGGCTAGGTGCCCCTCAGTTTTTTACCTCCTGGGGTCTCCTAACACAGCCTCTTGCTGCATCAAGCCAGCAGGTCTCCAGAGCCAGGCTGCTGGCAAGACAAGTCTTCTCAGGTCCTGCCCACGTTCAAGTGGAGTCCTCTTGTCCGCCACAGCATCTCATTTTTCTGTTAATTGAATCACTTGAAATTGGGCCTCTATCCTACATCACCAGCATTTTGTGTAACAAGTAAAAAGAAAGATCGCTCCCCTGTGATGAAGCACCTACTGTGGACTGGGCACTTTGAAACATCTTTTAAACTGTGCAAAGAAAAAAACAAACCTGTTCACGGGTAAGTGGAGTTGGCCATGTAACGTAAATGAAGTTAGCTTTTCTGACTCCAAAGCCTTTGTTGGGCAAACTGGACCCTGTCCCTGCTCTAGTAGTTAGGCTGTCCTAACGCCTTTGGAAATGATTGACCTGGGTTTCTTCTGAAAACTGAAAATGAGGGCAAGTTCTACCCTTTTGTTTATTAATTTTTATGTTGTCCATATTATATATCACCTTTTGGTGGAGAAAATAGTCTCCAAGAGGTTTAGTGGAAAAACGATATAAAAATGAAGGTAGCCTGGCAGGCAATAAAGGTAGAACTCTGTCTGCTCTGCAGTGAAGAGTGGAGATACCAGGGAGCCTCTTGATTCTGTGTCCCTGAAACAGTTTTTCCTGATTCTCCAGGTTAGCACTGTGGTGCTCTGGCGGTTGTTTTTGTGTGATACTCGGTGAACTGGAAGGGGAGGAGAAAGCCAGATTGGATCAAAGATAGGTCATTTCACAGGCTCTCAAGTTCTCAAAGAAAGGGATCTGAGGGTTCTAACAATTTCTCGAGCTGTGGGGTTTGGTTACTCATTGTGATCATGAGAATGCTTTAGGTTTCAAATATCTAGCACCCTGGTCAGAAACTGCTTGTTACTGTATGTTGAGGAGGGTGGCCTGGCCATACTTAGTTGCAGGCTTCAGTGTAGAAAAGCTTAATCTTTGGTTTAGGGAGCCTGGAAAGATTGTGGCAAAGCCTGCCCTTTGTCTCAGTCCCTGAAAGGAGGAAAAATAATGTATCTCTGTTTTAGAACTTTAGTTCTCTATATTTCTATAGTTCACATTAGCTTTAACACTGCCTGAACACTTTTTTTGTAACTGCAAGGAAGAGTGGTGGTTTATTCTTTATACTTAAATCTCAAAAGTTAAGACTCAAAAATCTCAAGTTTCTTCAGCAAGCCACCAGGAGAGTTAAAATAGGAGCCTGAACAATTAGGTCTTTTGTTTTTTGTTTTTGTTTTTGTTTTCATGTAACAAGTGTATTCTTTGCCTCCAACCACCTTTGCAATCCCTCCGGTGTTGATTCTGCCCCCATCACCCCAGGGATCGCTGAGGGCTTTCTCACGGAGAACGTGCAGACCCTCACTTGTTCGTCCTTCAGGTTTCAGCTTAGGCACCACTTGGGGAGGCCTCCAGCAATCACCCAGCCACCCTTCACCCTACCCCCCCCCACCGTTATATGCTAAGTAGGTTCTATGAAAATAGGAACTATGGTTCACTGTAGACCAGAGTCTAAACAGCGGTCGGTATGTAAGTAGCATAATAAATATTGACTGATGACAACTTCACATTTTCAGAGATTATGTTCATAGAAGAATTAATTCTAATAGTCTTAATTTCAAGAACTTAAAAATATGAGAAGTAGAAAACTTTTTTAATTGGAATGTGGAAACATGCAGAAAAGTTGGAAGTGTAAGAATATAGCCGTCCGTCCCCTAGGTGTAGCAACTTTTAATATTTTAGCACAGGTCCTTTATCTAATTTGTTTTGCTGAACCATTTGAAAGTAATTGTGGCCATATGACACTTCATCCCTGAATACTTCACATCATTCAGTCTCCTAGAAATAAGGATATTCTAAGTAAAACTACAATGCTATTGCCACATCTAGGGCAATTAACGATCATTCAGTAACATCTCATACAGCAGATCTGTGTGGAACAAATTGCCCCTATTGTACCAAAATGTCTTTGAAAACGTCTTTCCCTCACCCACGAACCAGTCGAGCTTCATGCCTACGTTTGGTTATGTCTCTGTTTTCATCTGGAAGAGTCCCTGGCTTTTTATTTCTTCCCATGACATGGGACTTTTTGAAGTATCCAAGCCAGTTGTGGAAGGTCCCATATCCAGGATTTTTTTCTGGTGGTTTTCTTTGTAGTTTTGGGTCACACTTCCTGGCAAGAATAGAACACAGGCTGTGTGGTGCCTCTTCCTGCTTCCCATCAGGAGGCACATGATACCAAGTCGTTCCACCATTGGATCAATCACTTGCTTAAGATCTACTGGATCTTTATGTTTTTAAGTACATTTTCCCCCCTTTTGTTAAATGAATAATTTGGGGAGTGTTACTGTGAGAATTTTAAACGATTGTACTCGTTAAGGGTCTATGTATGTCTAAGGCCCTACTGAGTGTTGGAAATAGTCCCTTAACACTTGAGAAATGTAATCAAGTCTTTGGCAAATCCTAGCTCACTAAGGCTGTGGTGCGTATTCTTGCCATTTAATTGCATTTGGCTTTAATTTCTCTGTGGTTCCCATGCAGAGGTAAAGATGTGGATAGGGTGTAGGGCTTATATGTGGCTCATGAACGTATCAGTATGACTAGGGCAGAGGTGATTAAACAATGGAATTAGAAGGCTTCAATTCAGATCGTGGGCTTGGTACTTAACAGCTTTATGAGCTCTGATATGTTTTCTCTGGCCTCATTTCCTCCTTTCTAAACTGGAGGAAATAACGCAAACATTTGTAGTAAGAATAAAGGGAGAGAATGTCTCATAAAGGACCTGGCCTGTGATGGCTACACTGTGATAGGTTTGTGTCATTATTTTTTCTTAATTTTTGGCACTGAGGTCTAACTGGATAGAGTAGGAATGATACTTTTTTTCATTATCTATAGTCACCGTGAACACAGGTCTTAAACAGTGCCCATCAAGATACCTACCCCCTCCACAAAAGAAAAATCCCTAAAGCTTTCTTAAGTAGCAGTGCTTGACGGAGAAAATGGGTCCACTACGAGATGAGCACGCGCGGCCAGCACCCGAGTCCCAGCCCTGGGAAAGGGCGTGAGGGCACAAAGCCACGCCTGGTACAGCTGAGCTGCACAAATAGCTGCGTAGGCACTCCGGATGGCTTTTGAAGGGTAACAATTGGCCCTGCTCTATCAGTACTATGGAACCAATTCATAGAACATGCTGAAATAGCACTTACACACCTCTTAGCCTTGATCAAGGCCCAGATCTCCAGTGGGTTTAAGCCAGGCCCATGACTTGCTGCGGCCGACCCTGCCTGAGCGGCTCCAAGGGGGCAGCATTCACAGTTACCAGACTTGCAGCTCCTCCCCACTTACCCTGGTGCTGAGGACGGAGCCGCCCGAGGGCCTGATCTAAGCCTGCTTCTGGCTCCAGCGGCCTGAGGCTCAGCTGCTTAAACTTCCTGTGAGACAGACTTCAGCCGTCTTTCTCACGTTTCCGTACTTTGCCAAATAAGCCAGTGTGATGAGGGATGCCATAAGGACTTTGGCTGTTTCTAGAGCATGCTGGGTATGTCAGCCTGTCAATTGTTGAAAGGAAGAAATCTGACATAGTTAAAAATAATTTTCATTTTCTGCTGAAGAACTAAATCCGTTTCATATATTCCCAGTAAGTGAATTATTGAGAGGCCGCCATCTAGAACTGCAAGGATTAAGCCTTGTGCTCCCTTCCCATTTTAACCAGCAGCTTTTCTATCCTGCCTGTGCGGCTTCCCTCTTCATCTGTTACTATACGGATGTCCACGAGGTGGTGCTAGTCACACACACAATACTCGGAATGTTTTAGGTTTTAGGATCATCCAGGTTAGCACCCTCATTTTACAGATGAAGAAAGTTTCCTAATGGTCAGTTGTAGAGCTAAAACGGGAGCTAATGCATTCTTCGTCCACAGTCAGCTAACTAGTTATTTTAACTTAAATGCAAGCTTTTCAATGGTTATATTAATACATGTTTTAATTTTATTTTTTTATTGAAGTACCGTTGATACACAATCTTACATTGGTTTCAAGTATACAACACAGGGGTTCAACAGTTCCCCATATTATTAAATCCTCACCCCCTCTAGTGCAGTCACTGTCAATGTTACATTAATACAGCCAATAATTGTATTAATAATAATCACTGCATTTTAAATGATTAGAGGATCTATTTCTATTTCCTTTGGACCAACACAATTTAATCTTTAATAGGAACTGAACGCCAACTCTGCACCATTTTCTGCAGTTGACTAAGTTATCACAGAGGAGAATGGAAATATACTTGTGTTCTACAAATGCCCTTATCCCAGAAGACTGCCACTGTGGATAAACACATGCTATTGTGGGACTCAATTCCTAGCTCTCACAAATACTGTGGCCACAGTCCTACAGTTTTAGGACAGCTAGGATGTCTGTCCTTTGTATTTTTGGAGATTAAGTTGATGTCACACAATGGAGGGCAAAGGTTACCAGCCTCCTTGGGTCTAGGTGTGAATGCAGCATGTTGCCCCTGTCTGTACAGCTGAGGTTTCCAAAGGAGTATGAAAGGCTTGTGCATTGAAGTATACAAAATAAAAAATAGAACTCCTATTTCTGCTTATTTTTTTCTCCTTTTTAAAAATTGAGATATAACTGACATGTAACATTATATTAGTTTCAGAGGTACAGAACAATGATTCCATATTTGCATATACTGTAAAATGACCACCACAGTCTAACGTCAGTCACCATACATAGTTACAAAAATTTTTTTCTTGTGAACTTTTATATTTTTCTGTTTTTTGTTTTATCACATACATAATATTAGCATAGTACTGCATGTGTGTAACATATAAAAAGACACATATTAGGAGCCCATACTGATTTTTTACTAATTGGAGAGAATCAAAAAGGTTTGGAGAGAGCTGTGTACTTTTCTCCATATCTATTACATGTCAGTAAGTTTAATTAAAAAATATTTGAAGATCATTTTTCTATAGACCATAGTAATAAAAGATTAGGTGAAGGGGATGTTTGATCTCTTGGACTTGAAAATATTTCAGTGAAACACTAGAGAAAGTGGGTTTATGGTCATTTCCTAGATTTGAAGCAGAGGGAGGCATGACAGTTACCAGAGTGTTTTATATTACATGCTTATCAAATGGTTGTTTCCTCTCTCACAGTGTCAGGTTTCCCCTCCCCTGCCTTTGTCCCACAGAGTGGTGTAGTTTTCAGAACGGGATATCCTCCCTCAGGAGCAAAGTTATTTAGCGTTCCTTGCCACTGGTGGAAAGGGGAAAATTCCTGGTTTTACCTGGGCACTTCTAGTTTTTTTCCTCTGCTTCCCATTCAATTGGACACCCACAATTCTTAGCCCTGAATTATTTTTTCTTAATCATGTTAAAACTCTACAGAAATTAGTAGAAAATACCAAACCTGCTCTATTCATCAAGGATAAGTCTCTACATTTGCCAAACTATCGAGGGCTCAGAAACGGGCCAGAACTGATAAAATTAGTTGGGAGGCTTTTTAAGGAAAGTTGAGAGTGGAGGTAGCAGTTCTAAAAATGAAGTCCCATAGCTGCCCTGACATGACAGGGAATAAAGAATATAAGGAAACAGTAGAAAGAGGTTCTCTTGAAATAGAATCACGTCAGAACATTCTGGGAGAAATTAGTGGATGGTAGAAACCAAGAAAACTTGTGTCAGGGAAAACAAATGTTAGATGTTGTCAATTGTCAGAAATGCATTTATTTAATCACCTATTTAATAAATTCTGAGTTTTTATTCCATACCAGACACTGGGAACGTTATGGTGAATTGCACATATTAACCTGCTCTCAAGTGCTGTACAATCTCGGAAAATAGTGAGAAATGCCAAGACAGGGCCAAGTACGGGGTACTTAGGTACTTCTAACCAGTCACCCTGGCTTAGAGGAAGGTATTAAGTTACCATTTATTGAGCATTTTGTGCCGGGCACTGTACTAAACACTTTAAAAATCACACGGGCTTTTCAAAACTATTCTACTTTATTTTATTTTATTGATTTATTTATTTTTTGGGCTGTGTTGCAGATTTCTTTTTTTTTTTTAACTACTCTACTTTAAAACTAGAGTTTTAAATAAATTGTACTGTTGTCCTCATTTTACAGATGAGAAAACAGGTTCAGAGAGGCCAGCTGAGAAGAACTAATTTTGGTGACAATACCAAAAATTCTGTAAGTAGAAATGATTTGAAATTTTGTAATACTTTTATTTCTAAAGTTTTAATAATTCTGTTTCAGGATGTGAGGGCGATCTGGCTGCGACATCTGTCACCCCATTGATCGCCAGGGTTGATTTGGCTAATCTGGCTGGCTAGGCGGGTGTCCCCTTCCTCCCTCACTGCTCCATGTGTGTCCCTCCTGAAGCTGCGCGCTCGATTGAAGAGGACGACCTTCTCCAATAGAGGAGGATCGTTCTTCAGTCAAGGGTATACGAGTAGCTGCCCTCCTCTGCTAGAATCTCCAAACAAGCTCTCAAGATTATGTGGTTTTTGTCCTTTTTGTTGATGTAGTGGATGATGTTGATGGATTTTCGAATGTTGTACCATCCTTGCATCCCTGGGATGAATCCCACTTGATCATGATGGATGATCTTTTTGATGTATTTTTGAATTCGGTTTGCTAATACTTTGTTGAGTATTTTTGCATCTATGTTCATCAGGGATATTGGTCTGTAATTTTCTTTTTTTGTGGTGTCTTTGCCTGGTTTTGGTATTAGAGTGATGGCCTCGTAGAATGAGTTTGGGAGTATTCCCTCCTCTTCTACTTTTTGGAAAACTTTAAGAAGGATGGCTATTAGGTCTTCACTAAATGTTTGATAAAATTCAGCAGTGAAACCATCTGGTCCAGGAGTTTTGTTCTTAGGTAGGTTTTTGATTACCAATTCAATTTCTTTGCTGGTAATTGGTCTATTCAGATTTCTGTTTCTTCCTGGGTCAGCCTTGGAAGGTTGTATTTTTCTAGAAAGTTGTCCATTTCTTCTAGGTTATCCAGTTTGTTACCATATAATTTTTCATAGTATTCTCTCATAGTTCTTTGTATTTCTGTGGTATCTGTAGTGATTTTTCCTTTTTCATTTCTGATTCTGTTTATGTGTGTAGACTCTCTTTTTTTCTTGATAAGTCTGGCTAGGGGTTTATCTATTTTGTTTATTTTCACAAAGAACCATCTCCTACTTTCATTGATTCTTTCTATTGTTTTACTCTTCTCAATTTTATTTATTTCTACTTTAATCTTTATTATGTCCCTCCTTCTACTGACTTTGGGCCTCATTTGTTCTTCCTTTTCTAGTTTCATTAATTGTCAGTTTAGACTGTTCTTTTGGGATTGTTCTTCTTTCCTGAGTTAGGCCTGTATTCCAATATATTTCCCTCTTAGCACGGCCTTCGCTGCATCCCACAGATTTTGTGGTGTTGAATTATTGTTGTCATTAGTCTCCATATATTGCTTGATCTCTGTTTTTATTTGATCATTGATCCATTGATTATTTAGGAGCATGTTATTAGGCCTCCATGTGTTTGTGGGCTTTTTTGTTTTCTTTGTGTAATTTATTTCTAGTTTCATACCTTTGTGATCTGAGAAGCTGGTTGGTACAATTTCAATGTTTTTGAATTTACTGAGGTTCTTTTTGTGGCCTAATATAGGATCTATTCTTGAAAATGTTCCATGTGCACTTGAGAAGAATGTGAATCCTGTTGCTTTTGGATGGAATGTTCTGTAGATGCCCGTTAGGTCCATCTGTTCTAATATGTTGTTCAGTGCCTCTGTCTCTTTACTTATTTTCTGTCTGGTTGATCTGTCCTTTGGAGTGAGTGGTGCATTGATGTCTCCTAAAATGAATGCATTGCATTCTATTTCCCCCTTTAATTCTGTTAGTATTTGTTTCACATATGTAGGTGATCCTGTGTTGGGTGCATAGATGTTTATAATAGTTATAATTATTAATATTATCCCTCTTGTTGGACTGACTCCTTAATCATTATGTAATGTCCTTCTTTGTCTCTTGTGACTTTTTTTGTTTTGAAGTCTATTTTGTCTGATGCAAGTACTGCAACTCCTGCTTTTTTCTTGCTATTAGTTGCATGAAATATCTTTTTCCATCCCTTTACTTTCAGTCTGTGTATGTCTTTGGGTTTGAAGTGAGTTTATTGTAGGCAGCATATAGATGGGTCTTGTTTTTTATCCATTCAGTAACTCTGTATCTTTTGATTGGTGCATTCAGACCATTTACATTTAGGGTCATTATCGATAGGTATGTAGTTATTGCCATGGCAGGCTTTAGATTTGTGGTTACCAAAGGTTCGAGGGAAATTCCCTTACTATCTAACAGTCTAATTTAACTTACTTCCTATACTATTACAAACACAACCTAAAGGTTCTTTTTTTTTTCCTCCTTTTTCTTTCTCCTCCATTCTTTGTATGTTATGAATCATATTCTGTACTCTTTGTCTATCCCTTGGGTGACATCTGTTTAGCCTTAGGAATACTTCCATCTATAGGAGTCCCTCCAAAATGCACTGTAGAGGTGGTTTGTGGGAGGTAAATTCTCTCAGCTTTTGTTTATCTGAAAATTGTTTAATCCCTCCTTCAAATTTAAATGATAACCTTGCAGGGTGGAGTATTCTTGGTTCAAGGCCCTTCTGCTTCATTGCATTAAATATATCATGCCACTCCCTTCTGACCTGTAAGGTTTCTGTTGAGAAGTCTAATGATAGCCTGATTGGTTTTCCTTTGTATGTGATCTTTTTTCTCTCTCTAGCTGCTTTTAAAAGTCTGTCTTTATCCTTGATCTTTGCCATTTTAATTATTATATGTCTTCATGTTGTCTTCCTTGGGTCCCTTGTGTTGGGAGATCTGTGCACCTCCATGGCTTGAGAGACTATCTCCTTCCCCAGATTGGGGAAGTTTTCAGCAATTACCTCCTCAATGACATTTTCTATCCATTTTTCTCTCTCTTCTTCTTCTGGTACCCCTATAATGTGAATATTGTTCAGTTTGGATTGTTCACAGAGTTCTCTCAATATTCTTTCATTCTTAGAGATTCTTTTGTCTTTCTATGCCTCAGCATCTTTGTATTCCTCTTCTCTAATTTCTATTCCATTTACCATCTCTTCTACTACATCTGATCTGCTTTGAAATCCCTCCACTGTGTGTTTCATTTCAGATATGGTATTTCTTAATAATTGAATCTCCATCCTAAATTCATTCCTGATGTCTTCAATATTTTTCTGTATCTCCATAAGCATGTTTATAATTTTTATTTTGAACTCTCTTTCAGGAAGATTGTTGAGTTCGGTTTCATTTGGCCCTCTTTCTGGGGTTTGTGAGAATTTGGTCTGAACCATGTTCTTTTGTCGTTTCATATTTCTGTGTGGTGCCCACTAGTGCGCAGACACTCCAGTCTCTGGAGCTGCTTAGCCCCTAGAGTGAGGTTGGGGGTCGTAGGGGAGCAGAGCTGGTGCCTGTGGGGAGGACAGATCTGTTTCCTGATACCCGTGTGCGGTGCCTGTCTCCAGCATCAGAGCCAGTGGGCCAAGCACACACGGGTAAGCCTCTGTGCTTTGCGTCTCTAGCTGTTGTAGGTGGGGCCTTCGGCTGGCCTGACGTCAGTGCATTGACTGCAGGTTTGCAAACTGGTGCCGGCAGGCTAGGAGGAAGGTGCAGCAGGCTGCGTGTCACAGTGGGGGGCCTCGGCGCTGATTAGGCAGCCAGGGGGGTGGAGCACCTGAAGCTCCTCAAAGTTCCCAACCAGCTGGGCAGAGCCCACCTAAACAACCATGTCCAGCTCTCCCTTCTCCCACACAGCAAGCTCCGTGCAAACCCCGCCCCTTCAGGAGCCCTGTGGCTGCTAGGAAGCCTCTCAGACTCCCTGCCTTTCCTCTGACACAGAGGGGTCGGGTGTGGATCCCCTCCTCCACAAACGGCCGGAATCTGTCTCTCAAGTACTCCGCCTGTCCGAGCTCCCCAACGTCCAGAGCACCACACACTATAGGTTTCTGCTCACAAAGCAGATCTCCAGGGCTAGATGTCGAGCAGTCCAAAGCTTCCACCCCCTCCTGCGCTCTGTTTCTCTTCCTCCCACCAGTGAGCTGGGGTGGGGGAAGGGCCTGGGTGCCGCCGGATTAAGGCTTTCGTACATTACCCTGTTTTGTGAGATCTGCTCTGTTCCTGAAGTCTGTATGCAGTCTGGTTCAGCCTTCTTTCTTGTTGCTGTCTGAAGGTTAGTTGTATTTATTAACTATATTTTTGTACTGTTTGTGATTTTGGGAGGAGCTCTTTGTCTCACCTCTCACGCTGCCATCTTGGAGGGCCAGAAGTTTTAAATTTTTATGCAGTCAAATGGATTGTGATACTTTCTTTTATGTGTAAGCTGAAAAATTCCTTACCTATTCAAAGAGAAGATAAATATTCATGTTATAGTTTTTGGTTTTGTTTCAAATTGGATCTTTAATTTGTTTGGACTTTATATTTTTTCTTTGTATCACCAAATAGCTAGCAAATTTTATACTATTTATGCAATAAATAGGACAGTTTCCCTCTTTTCTGTTTAGTGATATTTTACATTAAGTTATTTAAAAATCTAGTGCCTGTTTCTGTGTTCTCCATTCTATTTTTAACTGAAAAGTTCTTCTGTGTCACTATTTCTCTGTCTTAATTATTGTGGCTTATAATGTCTTAATAACTGGAAGGACTAGTTAGTATAATGACCTTAAGAAGTGTGACCTCATGGTCTGTCAAAGCCACAGAGCTTTCCAGAATGCAGTCATTTGCCATTCAAAAATGTTTAAGAGTTGGGTGGCCCTTCACCTAAGAGTTTGAAAGAAGGCAAATTTTCATCATCAAGATCAGAGGTCTGTGGAGCTGGCCAGAAAAAACATTTTGACAGTCTAAGAGCCAAAGAAATGAAAAGTCTAGTCAAATGTTTTAGCAGCCTGGCTGAGAGTTGCAGACTGCTGTGAGTAAATGGAAGAAAGACATCATATGATTTAAACCCAGGGATGTAAATGAGTTCTGCTACATAAACAAAGTCTGGCCAATAAATTGGTTTTCATATCTTTGTGTATCTTTGTCAAACTATGGAAAGTTTGAAATAATTCAACTGGAGAACTAAGCTTGGAAATCTTTCGTAGCTATTCCATTGATAATTCAATATTTTCTTCAGTTATAAATTTCAAATTTTCAACTTTTTAGTCAATTCTGGCCCTTACAATTTTTCTATTTATCATCCGGTTTAATGAGATTTCTGTTTATCTGCATATACTGATGTTTGTTATTTTATAATAAAATTTTTCCAGTATATGCCTCATTTATTTTATGTTTTTCTCTCCTGGTTGTGTGTGTGTGTGTGTGTGTGTGTGTGTGTGTGTGTGTGTATTGAATTTGACAAGATGTTTGTTTGTATATTTTTCCCCAAAACAACTACTCTTGGATGTATCAGTTTTACTATTTTTGTTTTCTTTTAATTTGTATTTTCTTTTTCCTTAGCTTTATATTAGCTATCCTAATTTTATGAGTTGAATAGTTTGATTTCTTCTTTTTTTTTAAGAAGGAAAGCACTTAAGGTTTAAGATTATTTACCAAATGTAACTTGGTTACAAACTCGTAAACTAAGCTTTCTATGTATTATTCTCATTTTCATTATTTTGCAAATAGTTTGATATTACATTTGTTTTCCTCTTTGACTCAATATTATTTTACTAAAAAAACAATAAAGAAAGCCGTGACTAAGCAGATCACTAGTCTCATTTGCTCTCTCTTTACATTCTTTAAAAAGTAGACCAATTCTTTTTGTTCTCTTCCTCCCTAAAAATAGTTTTCCAAAATTATGCCATAAAAGAATTTTGGGAAAACCAACAGAATTCATTACATTAAAAAAAAACTTATTCCCTATGCTGGATTTTCTTCCCTGTGACTGATTTGTTTTATAATTGGGTGTTTGTGCCTCTTTATCCCCTTCCCCTATTTCACCCATCCCCCCACCTTGCATTTGAGTCATTTAATTCACTTATTTGATACTACTCCCACATGTCCCAGATTAAACCAACTGGGAAGGACTAGTTAGTATAATGACCTTAAGAAGTGTGACCTCATGGTCTGTCAAAGCCACAGAGCTTTCCAGAATGCAGTCATTTGCCATTCAAAAATGTTTAAGAGTTGGGTGGCCCTTCACCTAAGAAGTTTGGCCTTTCAAACCAACTTTGAAAATATGTTTTGTACCATTTAACACTGAATGAAGAGTGTAAAGTCAAAGACGTAGGAAAAAGGCTATTTTTGACATCATCTGTGTTACAGCTAACATCTTGGGTCCATGATTGAAAGGCAGAAATGTAACTGAAAACAGCTGTTTCCTTTGCCTAGAACACAGAATGAGCCGCGCATACATGTTGGTGGAAAGGTCCTAGTGAAGGCCGTGAGTAGAGGCCCCGTGAGGAGGAGGCCGGCGATCCCCGTCGTCTGGGAGAAAAGCCGCCTGGCGGGACCAGCTGCTGACGCTCAGACCTCCGCCGCGGTCCGTGCAAGCGCCATCCGGCTTTTGCTCCGGATTCATGGCAGCCAGCGCGGGCCTCGGGGGCATCACGGGAACTCTGGGCCTATTTCGGTTGGGGCACAGTCTCGAGCATTAATCCGTGCTCCGCCCCCTTTCCTGCCCAGCTGTACCACGGTTTTAGGACTGGGGAAGACTCCTGTTCCACTAAGGAAGAAGCAGCTAGCAAAGTTGACGAAACCCCTCCACCCTTAGACTTAGCTCGCGTATCCTTGCTTCTAAGCCCCGTCCTGATCCCCCTGAGACCCTGATCAGTTCCTTCCAAAGGATCCCAAAGGGGAGAATAAGGAAAGGAGCCCCAAATAAATCACCGGAGACAAAAGAGCAATGTGCAAGCCTCATCCACAAACGAAGGAGAGCTTCTGACTTGACTCTGCAGTCCCCAGGGACCGTTGCACCCTCCTCTGGCGCTGTGACCCCGAGCCATAGCCCAGCACCCTCTTCTAGAAGAGATTTTGTTCCTGGTCTTTTAGCCCCTGACAGAACAACGAAACTGGGCATGAGGAAGCCTTGAATCTATCACTATGGCTCTCTTCTCATGGACAGATTATTGGGTGAACTTTTGAAAGCCATGTAGCTTCTCTGGTCCCAGTTTTCATCACTTCAAAAAAACGGGGATTGGGTTTGATGGCCTCTGAGGTTCCTTCCTGATTCAGAACACTTGGTTGGATTTTTCAGGAGTTTGGTCCAGGAACATAGCCTGGGATTCTGCCGTGCCACGCCTCTGGGGTTGTGCCTGTAACCCTCATGATGGCCAGTGTATCCCGAAGGCGGTTTGCTTGTGAAGTACTGTGTTGAATGATTTACATGCTGACATACGTTGAAGACTTGCAAGAATTGTACGCTGTCTCCATTCTACAGACGACACCAGGGAAGCTTCGGGAGACTGTGGAATTTATCCAGGTTACACAGCTAATAACAGGTACAACTGAGGTCAGACCCTGGTCAACCTGACTCTAGAGCCAAAGGCTTCTACTTTGTACCACACTGCAGTAGGATTATTTTATCCTGGTCTCCACAGAATTAACAAATTAGAGAAAGAGGAGAAAACTTTCAGATTTTAGAGGTCAGTAAAGTTTGAAAAAAGGAGGAGGAGGACCAAGAGGAAAAGAGGCAACAGATACCATTCTGTTTGGGACAGTTCAGAAAAACAGCAATGATACAAAGTTCCAGTTGAGAAAACTTGGGAACCAGTTCGTGGTACTCTGCCCCCTCCCCCCCTGTTCTTGTGAAAACAAGGGCTTTCCTTTCAGTAGCTAGTAATAATATCAAGGGCTCTTAAGTCAATAGATAAGTCATGTTTCAATATGGGGTTGATTTGTCTTCTATTCCCAAATTCTTACCCTGTTTTAATAAATGAAATGAAATTAAGATGAGCCATATTCCTTACAGGTTTTCACCTTGTAGCTCTGTCATTACAAAAGCACTTAAAAGTGGTTCTAAACTGATGAAATTCTAATTATTCCCTTTACAAATTATGCTCTTACATTTAATCTACCAAACTTGATCATTTTATAGGTCACAGCAAGTTAAAGTTGGGGGGGACATACAGAACATAGAGTCAAATTTCTCTTTCTTACTATGAAAAGTGACATCACACCTGTGGGTGCTCTGGAATTCCTACTCAAATATTTCAAAAATTCCAAAATCTTGGGAAAGAGGTGAAAAGGAAATCTTTAGCTCATTTTAGAATTTTAAGGTCTAATCTTCTATCTTCAACTGAAATTATCTCTATTTTTTAAAATACGCTCGTATGAACCAGATTTAGACACCCAATTAGTGCACATATTTGAAATATATTTAAACTCAGAAATTGAGGCTATGGGTTAATGGTGTTTATTTGTAAGTAGCTCCCTCTAGTGAGAAGTATTAAAAACTACAAGATTCCCCCATGAATCTCCTTGCACTGGTAACTTTTTCTGATAATTTTTAATTTTTAAGAGGTACGAAGTCCTGAATTTTATTCTTTATAGAGTCCTGAATTCTAGGCTAGCAGAGTTTTTGTTATTGTGGGGCTTATTTTAGGAATTAACTCATGATGCAAAACAACCCAGAGACACACATAATAAATGAGCCATGCCTCAACACCATAACTGCAACCTTTTGGAGAAACAATAAAGTTGGCTTTAAAGATAAATCTTGGCAGAGAAGTGAAATACCAGCTTTTTTTTAGATAAGTGAACGTAATAGCAAGATGGTGATGAGAGTGCTACCGAATTCAGGCTGAAAAGAATAACCTTGCTAACAGTTCACAGATTGCTTGCACTTGTATGTTTCCATTTGCCCTTTCGGAGGTCCTGCGAGATGGGCCTCATTCCCTTCTGTTGCAGGCCAGGCGGTTAGGTGATGTGCCCAGTGTCGCAGGGCATTGTGGGTGCTGTGGTGTGACACCTAGGGTCCCCTCCAGAACTGAGGTCCCTCACGTTGCTCCAGTTGCCCTGCGAGTTGTTGAGTGATGCTTCTCAGCCTGATTGTCCTCAGCTAAAGAAAGACACTCCACCCAAGCTTATGCTGCCTCCCCCCCAGTCAGTGCAGATCCCATGACTGGTTCACATCGGGCACAAAGCCTTGTCCACCTGGCTCCCTGTGGGATACCTTGCAAGGGCCACCCCAGCTCCAGAGCTCCCAGAGAACCCGCTGAGACCGGCCACATCGCCCTTTCATGTTTTCTCTGTGGTGTCTGTCTTCCCTCACCACTGCAGGTGCTGTTTCTGCGAGGATTCTGCAGGGACCTCTGCGCAGGAACATCAGCGTGTCAGTGTTTCCTGGGGAGCCCAGCCCAGGACAGATGATCCTGGGTGTGGTCCCAGCTACCATGTCTAAAATGGGATTTTGTTGTTGGGCCTGGCTGACTGTAATAAGATGCCATCGCTGCTGGTGGAGTGTGTGTGTGTGTGTGTGTGTGTGTGTGTGTGTGTGTGCGCGCGCGCGCGCGCACTAATAGCCCCAGGCATGCAGTTCCTGCAACCGTTCAGACTTCTGCTGGTGGAAAACGGGCCGGGATCCCGGTGGAAGGCAACGTCTTGCGCAGGTGCAACGTCTCAGGGTGTAGCAGAGATGACCCTGGAAGCCTGGCCAAAGTAAAGCCCATTTGATTAAAGTAGCCATTTCAAAGGACAAACTGCATTCCAAGGGAGGGGAGCCGGCCTACTCCCTCTGCCTCAGCCTGCAGGCTGGAGACCCTGGGACCTCAAGGATGTTTACCCAGCCCCTTGAAACTTGAACTCAAGATAGCAAGCAGCAGTTCCACACTTACATGCTCCCCTGCAGGTACCCTCTCCCCTCTCCCCGATTAAAGCCAGCCTGACAGGTCAGGGTGGTGACCTTGGTAGAGCAGCTGCCCCAAGGGCCTCCCCTGCTCCCTAAGTAATCCCTTAGTAAAGCTCAGGTACTCGCCACCCTGCACCTGGTTGAGTCCTTCTTTGGTCTGTCGGTTCCCCCACAATTTGGAGGAAGTAGTTTCTTTTAGGTCTACCTAGGAAATTCTCATTTAACACGGTGATTTGAGAATTTCAGGGGATATTAAGTAAATGTAAGAATTTTGGAATTAGATGGCTGTTGTGTGGGGCTATCAACGCTTTGGAGAGACACAATGAAAGGCTGAGGATGATTACTCGCCCATATAAGGGGGAATGTGAAGCCAAGCTCTTCCTTGGCTGTGCATAAATAGGTTCCCAGTATCCTGTAGCCTGGAAGCCATAAAGCCGAGGATAGAAATGACGAGTAGCAGAGGTCCAGAGAACGTTGAGTTCTCCACTCTAGCTGGTCTGTCCGTATCCAGGTCAGGGACCTGTTTCAGAAGGAGTGAGACTTTGGATAAAGATCTGGGTCAAGCACTAAAAAAATCTTGAATCCTCAGATTCTCTCGGACCCTCTGGGCCTGCGGAAGTGACCCACGCCTTCCTGTTTAAAGACTAGTGTCTTTTGTTTATTTGCAGATGATGCAGAGGATCCTGCCTTGTAAGTAACCGTGTCCTGCTCAGGATTCATCTCTACCTCCGCTCCTGGCTATCAGACCAAGACCTAGGGTCCAGTCACGACATAACACAGAGAAGTTCTGGGCCTGCTACAGGAGAAAGAGACTGTGCCCCAGTTGTAGGACCCGGTCAGCGTGTGCCACGGGGAGCTGGGAGTGTATGTATGGAACTAGTTCCTGAGGGACACAGAACAGAACATTGGAAAGGGAGGGTTTGTTTATATGAAGCGTTCTCGCCTGGTACAGGATTAATGCCTTGACAAGGTCCCCGGGAGATGGCGCTAAAACACTGCAAAGTTGCCGCTTAAAAGTTGGTAAAAGCATCAGCCCAGACTGAGATGGAACTGCAAGAAATAGAAGGAATCAGCATGCACGGAGAAATGGGCATACTAGACTGAACATACCGCAGAGTCCAGAAAGCTCCCCAGGAAGCATGTCCCGCGGGAGGGCTCAGGATGTGTCCTTTACCCTAATGAGAAAGCATGGCCTGATGAGAAGGTGGCAGTAACACTCAGCTCTTTTAAAAAATCTAATTTATTTTTTATTGAATACATTTGACATAGAACATTGTGTAAGTTTAAGGTGTACAGCATGTTACTTTGATACATTTAGATATTGTAATGTGATTGCTATCATAGCAATATTTATAACATTACAAAATTATGTTACAATATTATTGTCTGTATTTGCTATACTATGCATTAGATCTAAGGCCTATTGACTAGCGGTTACAAGTCCGTACCTCTAACAGTCATCAGTCTAATCCTCCCACCCTTGGAAAACTCTTGTAGCTGCTTCCAGAGCTCTGAAGGCCAGAGCTCCTGGTAGGAGAGGCTGCTCCAGAATTGGGCTGATATAACTGGGATGCGAGGGTCCTGAATAACAGAGGCCAGGTGACAGAGCTCAGCTGCCCTAAGCAGGTGGGTGCAGTGATCCTGAGAGGCAGGTGAAAGCTCGTTGGCCGTAAACACAGAAAGACAGGATGTCAGAGTCAGGAGGGCGCCCTCCCTACCCCTGCTCCGAATCACAGTGAGGCCTGGAATTCCACTTGGGTGAGGTCTGCATTTTTGTCTCAAACATTAGGCTCTAATTCTTGTTTTCTGTTATTGTTATTGTGTTTTATTAAAAAAAAATAGCTGTTTTCACCGAGGGCCTTCTCACCTGGGATTCCAAAAGCAATCAAGTCCCAATGCCCTGTAGCATCCATTGCATGAAATTTGTTAACTTCTCCCCCATGCATCTAGAACAGTGCCACCCATTCTAAATTCTAGGCTTACCATGCTTGTGAGAATTGAGAAAGTCACCCAAATCGTGTTCTGTGTTCCGAGGTTAAGATGAGGAACTCCAGTTATCTGCAGTCTATTTATATCCTTACCTTTTTCAATGATTAATTTGCGTATTATCTCTGAAGATCTGGTCTCCCACCAAGTCTCCTTAGCGTTTTGTTTTTGTTTTTTGTTTGGTACTTTTCACCTATCTTCTATTTGTCCAGCTTGGAAGTGGCTTGTTAGGCTTTTAATAGCTTTCGTTTCTCTAGTCTCTTGCCCTTCACCCCCAAATTCTTCCTCCCTCTGGGATCACTAGGACTCGCTGTTCGGATTATCATCTCTTTGGGAAGGCATCTCAGAGGGGCTTCCTCTAAAGGCCACATCTCAGGGGAGCGCCCCTCTCTTTCCTAGTCCTTTCTTTGCCTCAGAGCACTAATTATTTTATAGTATTTATCTAAACACACGTGAATAAATAACTTATGTAAATATAAAACTGTATATAGTTACTTCATTATTAGTGAGTATGAATCTCACTCCCCAAACTTAGGTGTGCAAGAAATATAACTTTAACATTTTTTTATAATAGGAAAACATTTTCTGACTCTAAGCCCTTAGCCCTCATTCAGTCCCGGTGTGAAGCTGAATCTCAGTCATTTCTAGGGTTCTCTGCTGTCCCCACTCCCCTGGGATTTACTCAAGGTCAATGGTTTGCAGAATTCCTTGGGTAGGAAGGGGTCACTCACCTGGTGTCTTTGGCCACTGCTTCTTAGCCTCTTTACTGGCCCCTCTCCTCCTGCTAGACTCCTACATTTTAGATCAGCTCAGGAATGGGCCTGAGCCCACTTATACTTTCTCCCTAGATAATCAACTGTAGCTCTTGGATGCTGAAGGAAACCAAAATATGTCACCCCGGAATCTGCCTCTTTGACATAAGAATTATTTTGAGCTGAAGGCGATTAAGAAGCAGCAAGTGCAGTTAAAGCTCTCCCCCTTTCTGCCTAAAGGTAGGATAGGATATATATTTTCCTATAATGGAGTTGATTCTAGACTTATCAGCCCAGAGACAGCATTAGAACAATCTTCAACAAAACTTACTCTATTAGTTTTCTCCCATATATGTACCTTTCCACAGTTTAACGCTCTTAGAAGCTTAAAGTCATTTTCCTTGTCCTGTCGTTTCTCTACAAGTGTAATGTTCTTTGTTGAAGATGCTATATAAGCTGGAATTCTAAGTCACCTCTTTTGAGTTACTCTTTCCCCAGTCTCTCCCAAATGTATGAGATATACTTGTTAATAGACTTCCATTATTTTTTTTTTGTTAATCTACCTTTTGTTAGAGGGACCCCAGCTGAGAACTTAAAATGGAAGAAGGAAAAGGATTTTTTTCTCCCCTACAATGGTAAGTATCACCTTTACATTGATTCCCCCAACCCCCAGCTTCCAGGGCAAACTTCTCCCCAGAACTCCAGATGCTCACTTGACATCTCTACCTGGTTGTCTGATTTCATCTCAGGCTTATACACTCGGAGGAGAAATCCTGATATTTTAACCTTAGACATTTTCCTTCCCCATCATCCCCTTTAGCTTGAGCTAAATATCTATGAGCCATCTGGCACCTCTGTTTTCTTTACCCAATGATTCGGTCAGTTCGATTGACTCTGCCTCCAAACATACCCCTGTTTCATCCACTGCTCATCATCAGTGCTTTCAACCTAGTCTACAGTATCGCCGTCTTCACCTAGGATAGCTGAGTATTTGCCTCTTTGCCTTTCTGTTAACACTCATCATCTTATAACCATTATTTCATACAGCAGCTGAAAGTTTTACTTACTGAAAAGACTAGCATTAGGACAAAAATGGTTAGACTGTGTCATAGTTCTACTCAATACCCTCTATTTGCTCCCCACTACACTCAAACCCTAAACTCTTTACCAAGGCCTTCGATGCCCTTAGTAATCTGCCCCTTGCTTTCCTCTCTGAGTCTATTTTATATCATTCTTCCTCCTGCTGGTAGCTCTTGCCATACATTCTTAACCCATCCACTTTATTTTAAAATAACACAAGCTTTTTTTTTTTTTTGCCTTAAGGCTATTTGAACTGCCATTCCTAAAATACTCCTGCCCAGATATTCATGAAGCTAGTTTATATAGGGGAGGAGTTGAGGAAAAGAGAAGAATTAAGGATTTTGGGGGGTAGTGTTTTGTTTTGATCACTTGGATGGATGGTAGCCCCATTTACTGAGATGTGAGTACTGGGGGAAGAGATGAGAAATTTGAGATCTCTATTATTAGCTTATATTTATACAGTGCCTGAGTATTACCTGTTGCTGCATAACAAACTATCTCCAAACTTAGTGGCTTAAAACTCTATTTATTTTCTCACAGCCTCTGTGGGTCAGGAATGTGGCTGTGGGGTGTCCGGGTCCTCTAGCTCTAGGACTCTCACAAGGCTGCAGGTGTCTCAGGACTCAGCTGGGAAGCATCCTCTTCTCGGCTCGCCCCGGGGGTTGCCAGCGGCATTCGTTTTCTTGCATGTCGTTGGACTCGGTTCTCTTTCCTCCCAAATGTCTAACCACAGGCGTTCCTCAGTTCCTTGCTACACAGGCCTCTCCACAGAGCCTCACGCGACCTGGGAGTGGGTTTCATCTGAAAGAATGCCAGGAAAGAGACCGGTAGCAAGAGGGAAGTCAGTCTTGGTGTCTAATCACAGAAGTGATATTCCATCATTTTGGCCATATTCTGTTTGTTTCGAGAAGCAAGTAATTAGGTCCAGCACACACTCAGGGGGAAGGGATTATACAAGAGCTGAATACCAAGAGTTGGGGGTCACTGGGAGTTATGTCAGAAGCTGCCTATAGGCACTATTCTGAATGCTTTATCCATCTAATTCATTTAGCTCATGAAACACACCTTAAGGTAGATACACAGCTGTTGCCTCCATTTCACAGATGAGGTGCCAGGAATTAATCTTCCTGAGGTCACACAGCTTACTAAGTCAGTGGGGTATAGATCTGAACCTAGGCTGTCTGGCTTCAGGGTCTCTAGTCTTACCTAGTCAGCAGCGCTACCCGAAATGGGAGTATCACGTACGAGCTGGAGCCTGGACTTGAGAGAGGATTGGGCTGGCAGAAGAGATTCGGAAGATGAAATTAACTAATCCTAGGATAAGAATCACAGCTGATTCTCAGTTTGTGTCTCTCTAGCACCCAGACTCTAGTACCAAGGAGGAAGGAGAAAATAGATGTAATTCTTTTCCCCTGCTGTTTGTTTCTTCTCTTCCTTCCTTCTACAAATACTCGACTGCCAACTGTGGCGGCTGGAGGAGTACTAGATCCTGGGGAATGTACTGTTTCGCTCTCGGGATACAAAAGATGCATTATTTTGAGAAAATTTTGAATAGCTTGTAGTTTTCCCTCAAATCATCTATTTAACTGTCATCTATTTCAACTTGAACTGTCTTCCTATTAAATGTACCACTATTAGGTCTTGTGATGGTACTAGGAAATAGGCAATTTGTAAAGCACTTGTACAAATTCTAACTGGGCTTACTACTTTAGCTTTCTCTATTATCTACTTAGCAGTCAAAGCAACTCCTTAATTTAACGTGCTGTCAAATAGAATTTTACAATATATCCAATTAAGTTAATTTTTCACATTGCTTTTGTGTTCTTTGCCATCACATGTAGAATGATAAAATATTCTGGGTTGCATATTATTAATGAATGTGGGATGTGTTTTTCCATTTGAATCACTAATAACTCACCATTATCTAATTTTAGAAATGAGTTCTCTACTCAGTACACAGTAACCAACTTCTCCAAATTAACCGCAATTCAGAGCTAAGCTCACACTCCACTTTTTCTAGAATGTGCCAATCTGTAACAAGCCAAAGCTCACTGATCTACTTCAGCTAAATGGGTTGGACAGAATTTAGAAGTTCATTTGCAAGAAGTCTGATCCAGAACCGAGAGAGGCCATCACAGTCATGAGGAAAAGAGGAAATCACACAGCTTCGGCCAGCTCTAGCCAATCTCTAATTTATGCTTGGAGAAGATTATTGCACTAGCAAGTTGCTTCTTATTTCATACAATACTTTAAAAAATGGAAACAGTAATTGTTTCTCTTTCAAGTTCTGCTGAATATTTAGATTATTACCAAGAAAAATATAACGTAAAAGCTAGTCTATGGAGAATATCAGGAAAGAAAGTCATGCTTCCTGGGACAATCTAACCTACGAAATTTTGATTAGTGTGTAAACATTCAATTGGTTACATTGCTAGGATATTCTGATATTCTCAGGGGCAAACCTGAGAGACTCTCATGATAGCTCCATTTGGGCATTAAAAAAAAAGTCCTGTTGTTGCCAGGGAAATATTCTAATGATTTACATGTTGTGCCAGTATTTTTGTCTATTAGAATTGTGAGAACCTCCTTTGGAAAAGTGCTCGTTATCATGTGGCTAAGAGGTCAATCTCCAAAGAATATCGTCATCACAAATCAAATAAAATTAGCATGCTAAAACATCCATGTTTAGCTGCTGAAAGTTATCTCTGGGTCTGAATCAGTCCATCAGTCAAGGCTTTATTAAATACTAGGTCCTTAGCATATTTTTTGGGTACTCGGGCTGTGGAATGGCCACACCTGCTGAACACCCAGATCTCATGTGGAGCTTTATCAAATAAACAGATGCCTGGGGTCCTAATTCTGAAGATTCTAATTGGGAGGTTCTGATACGAGGCTCCTAGGAGTCTTTTTTTTTTTTTTTTAAACCTCCTAGGTGATGCTGGTGGTTCATCAGGACTGGTAACCATGACAGCAGAGGCTGTCAACGTCTGGTCCCTGGACCTGAGCATCATCGGCATGACCTGCAGACTTGCGGCAAGTGCAGACCCTCCAGCCCCACCCTACCGAAATCAGAGGCGCTGGGGGTGACAATGACAATCCATGTTCTAACAAGCTCTCCTGGGGACTTTGATGCTTGAGACAGTTAGACAATCACAGCCTTTTCTCCAGATTGGGATGGATGCCCAAGCACATTCTCTCTTTGCTGCAGAGCTAAAGGAATAGGATTTAACTTTTCCTCTTTGGGTACGTAGCCAGCCACCTACCTTCTTTTTACCCTGAGCGCATCTGAAGGAGAGTGGAGGGGAAATATGCTTCTTCAACATCCCACTTCCTTGCCCCTTGGGTAGATGATATATATAAGAGAGAGCCCCATTTGTCTTCAAGGCAAACAGAGAGGGGATAACAAATAATAACCAACATTAAGGGGAAGAGGCAGTTTGGGATTTAAAAGAGCCTTTCTGTCTTGCTCTCTGGTCCTTTATCCTCCTGAATATGGAGCTCATGCCCTCCCCATTTCTCACCCCACCTTCAGCAAAGCCGTATGACTATTCACAGCAACTCAAGGCCTAAAAATAAAATAAAGCCAAGCAATAGCTGTCCCCTTTGGGCATAAAAGTTTTCTTCTTACTTTTTAATGGAAATCATTCTAAAGAAATTTTTGTTCAGTATATTCTGGATTTTTCTTGATCATCTAGTATTATAATGAACTGTTTATATCCTAGAACAAACAATGGTATCATGGACTATTGAAGATTAAAGTCATGTTTGTCTGTTTCCTTTGTATTTATTTTTTGTCTTTCACCCTCACTCTATCAGCAAATATGTCCAAGTATCTTCAATATTCTTCTAATTTTTTTTTTTTGCTTTTAATGTATTCCTTTGGAAAAGCAATTTGCATTGTATGCCAAGATCCTTAAAATAGTCATCCTCTTTAATATAACATTTTTACTTCTAAAACTAATATAAGGAAATTATAAAAATATCAATAATGAAGTTTGTTTTATCACTTATAACAGGGAAAAACTGGACATGATGTAAATATTTAATAACAGAAAAATTTTAAGTGTATTTTATTTAGGTAAATTAAAACCGATACAAAGATTTTGAAGTAACTCCAGCATATGTGCACATAATATAACATTAAATGAAGAAGGAAACACCGCTCCCCCCCCCCCCACTGCAGAGCTTAGAAATAATATACTAATGGCTAAGTATTTTATATGTGTTAACTCATTAAACCTCAAAAAAATCCCTATAAAATAAGTACAATGATAATCTCCATTTAATGGATGAGAAGACTGTTACTAAGAGTTTGAGTAACTGGCAATAATTGTCAGAGCTGCTATGCAGACTAGGCAGGGTGGGTCTAAGAGTCTGTGCTTTAACCACTGCGGCTTTGAAGAGGGACGTCTCAGTTCATGCTGGCTTTACTAGCGTCATTATTAATGGTGCTCCATTTCTTCCTTGGAGGTCCCAGTTGAGATGATAAATCATATAATTACATTAGCTCTAGGTGAACATAGCCATACTCAAAAATAAATTCTCAGAGGATCAGAAACTGTGAGGGTTTTCTGGGACTGAATATACATGGACTCAGGTGGAAGAGGGAACTAGAACATGACTGATGTAAGGAAGAGTATAATCATAAAGGGTTGGCGACCAAGTGGGTCTCGGCCTATAGGCTGTGAGAGCCGGGGGGCAGGGGGGGTCCAGGGGAACCTGGTATGGGGAGCAGATTTTTTAGGTATATTTAGGGTTACTGTAACAGGAATAGTGACTTCAGTTGTAATAGATTGCAAAAAATGGGCACAATACCTCTACTGAGAGGTGGTATCTATTTCCTGCTCCTTGAATCTGGGCTGTCCTTTGACTTGCTTTGGCCAAAAGGATGTGATGGAGGCGACACTGTGAGTTCTGAACACTGCTGCCATGTGCACAAGCCTGGGCTAGCGCCTGGTGGAAGATGAGGGTCACATGGAGAAGGACCAAGGTGCCCCAGCTGACAGCCAGCCACTAGTCAGACATGCAAGTGAGGCCACTTAGGACTAGCCAGACCCTAGCAGAGCAGCCAATTGTATATCCAGCAGCTGACTACAAATGCATGAATAGGACCATGGAAGAATTGCCCACTGAGCTCAGCCCAAATTGCTGACCCACAGAATTGTGAGCTGAATAATTGGGTGCTGTTTTAACCCACTGAGCTTCGGGGTGGTTTGGGATGCAGCAAAAGCTAACTAATCACCAGGCAACCCTTGCAAAATCTCCAATTTCCACTCCTCAAAAGTCTACATAGTGTTTCTTTGTAGGTATCTATGCCAAGTAGGAGCAATGCTTGGACAGGTGGGCAGTGACTATCTAAAGTCATCTCCCAGGTGAGGTCGCTGAGCCCAGAAAAATCAGCCATGAACTATCTTACCCAATAAGATATATGTGATCCCTTTTTTCCAAAATATAAATCTCAGATATTGCAAAATGAAGTTAAGAACAGCATAAATTTCACCAAATAGCTAAAAGAAGTCTTCATCCAGAAATGATTCCTTTTTGTTACTTAATGTTGCTGTTAAAGAAAGAACCTGCCCATTAGGTCTGTTTCTCCATGTAACTCAAGTACTAGACTTACAACTGAATGTTACTACAGCCCCAAGACTGGTTATAAAAAGAGAACACTACCCCTTTGAAGCAGACACTTGATTATGCCACAAGTTTGGTGGTAAATTGCAGACAACCTGATTTCATTGCCAAGATAAATAAACGAGATCAGATCAAGTTTGCAAAAAGTGATTCATCTCAAAAGCAGGAAATATGCAGTACTGTTTTATATATTTATTTTTTATTGAGGTGAAATTCACATATCACAACCACTATAAAGTGTACAATTCAGTGACATTTAATGTATTCAAAATGTGTAGCTATCACTTCTCTCTAGTTTCAATAATTTTACAGCATGCCAGTAAAACACCCATATCATTAAGTAATCATCGCCCCCTCACTCCTCCCAGGTACCCACTAACATGCTTTCTGTCTCTGTGGATGTGCCTGTTCTGGATATATCATATAAAAAGGATTATTTAATATGTGACCTTTTGTGTCTGGCTTCTTTCTTAGCATAATGTTTTCAAAGTTCATCCCGGTTGTAGGATGTATCAGCACTTCCTTATTTTTTTTTAATGAAACTATCATTGGTATACAGTTTTATGTTGGTTTCAAATATACAACACAGTGGTTCAACAGTTCCCCATATTATTAAATCCTCACCCCCCTCTAGTGCGGTTACTATCAACATAGTAAGATGTTACAGAATCATTGACTGTATTCTCCACGCTGTACTACCATTCCTGTGACCAACTTATATTGTGATCACAAATTATTGTGCCCCTAAACTTCCTTCCCCCTCCCTACCGCCCTCTCTGACCACTCCCCCTTGGTAACCACTAGTCCCTTCTTAGTGTCTATGAGTCTACTGCTATTTTGTTCCTTCTGTTTTGCTTTGTTTTTATACTCCACAAATAAGTGAAATCATATGGTATTTGTTTTTCTCTGACTTATTTCAATGAGCATCCATCTTGTTGCAAATGGCAGGATTTCTTTTCTTTTTATGGCTGAATAGTATTCCATTGTGTACATGTACCACATTTTCTTTATTCACTCATCTATTGATGAACACTTAGGTTGCTTCCATATATAGAATGAGATTTTAAACTTAGACTGACAGGTCATGTTTGCCAAAAAGAAATTTTTTGAGAATGCAATTAGCACAACTAACAGGCTCCATCTAGTAGATGCACACACGAATTGGAGCCAGACAGACTGCTTTCTCACAGGTAGTTTCTGAGCAGTTGCTTGGCTGAAGCCAGGTCGCTCCTCTTAGGTCCTTACATCCCTCTTAGGAAAACCTGTCACAAAGAGAAAGACGGGATCCTGGTTTTCTAAAATGAACCTGTACTGCTTTCTCCAAAGTTCCTTCACTGGTGGCAGGAGCTGCTTCTGAGAAGCATGGGCACCCTCTTTGGCAAACCCGCACCCACAACCTGGGTCTTAGGAGGCCTCAGGAGGGACGCCAGTGGTGCGGCTCCTTCCAACAGGACCGTGCCAGACTTCCCCTACTGGAGGTCTTCTCGGCAGTTTCTAGGGTTAGCAAGTCTTCTGAAACTTGTTAGGAGAGTGAGCAGCGACGTGCCACGCTGCGTCCCTGGAGCAGAAGGGACTTCCTTCTGCCTGAGCCATGGCTTTCAGGGTCCGGTGGGGTTGGGGGCCTGGGGCTCTGGCTGCCTCTCTGGGAAAGGGCAGCAGCCCCAGAGAGGAGACCTCCCATTCCAACAAAAAGGGAGCAGGGAGGGAGCCCAGAAAGCCTGGGAAAAGGCGGGAGAGGGGCTGCACTGGCAGAGGACGGATCCGAGCAGCATCCTTGCCTGTAGACTCCTCGCCTGTAGACTCCTCGCCTGTAGGCTCCACGCCTGTAGACACCACGCCTGTAGGCTCCTCGCCTGTAGACTCCATGCCTGTAGGCTCCTCGCCTGTAGGCTCCTCGCCTGTAGACACCATGCCTGTAGGCTCCTCGCCTGTAGACTCCACGCCTGTAGGCACCACACCTGTAGGCACCACGCCTGTAGACACCACGCCTGTAGACTCCACGCCTGTAGGCTCCTCGCCTGTAGACACCACGCCTGTAGACTCCACGCCTGTAGACTCCTTGCCTATAGACTCCATGCCTGTAGACTCCGGCAGCAGCCGAGCCTGGGGCCAGGCCGTGCCCTTCAGATCTCTTTTGTGGATGGAAGGTGTTTGTGTTGGTAATTGTTTCCTCTCTGCTGCTTTAAGGCAACAGTGCTGTTTCTCATTCTTGGAAGAAACCGCTGCTGCATCTTGTCAGGATCCTAAAGGACGTGAATTCTGACTCGCGGAGAAGAGTGAAGCGCCAAAGAACTCACGGTCTCCCAGTGGTACGTGTAACCTGGAGAACCTTTAACCCTGCAATAAATTAAGTTCGCTATGGGATTTTTTTGGTGTATCTATTAGAATCAGTTTTGCTACTGTGTGATCTCCATTGGGAGACGCTTCTCCCTCCCTTCTTTAATCTAGGATAAGGGAAGCATAGTTGAAAATACAGTGTAGCAAACAAAGCAAACAAAACTTGTTAGTTACTGGGTCCTACTCATTCAGGTTATGTACCATTAACCATATTGAATCAAAGGTGGTGGGGGAAACACACTTGCTTCTGATGACAGATACTCATATTCCTTATATCTCAAATACCTATGAACCTGGATTAACGAGTGAATGTTAAATGAATTTTATATGTATACATATTACTGCTTTAGCCTGACCACCAGGCTTACTATGCAAACAGCTCAGGCCCTTTTATTTCCCACCCAGTTGCCCTCAGCACCTTCCCCCTCTGCCCACCAAGGACCTCCCGTGTGCCAGGTGGGTGGTAGTTGCTGAAGTCTATCAGAGGAAAAGACTACCAATTCAATGGCTAAACAAAAGGCCAACTTGAATGTATCCTTAATCACAATCTCCTCCAGGGAAACCCAGGAGCTGATTTTGTGCAGGGTTTGGGAAGTGTGGGGTTGAGGGACTGATGGGTTTTCAGAGGCAGGAGTGGGCTGATGCCAGCCGTGGGAACCTGATTGTTTAGATGAGAGTGGCGGGGATTGGCTGTTTTTCAAAAGCATGGAGCTCTTTCTGGCTGACTTTCAGAAATGCGTTCACTTAGGCAAGTTGCCATTGATTCATTAAAGGGAGGCAAGCTGTCACTGATCCATTAAACCAGTTTAGAACTGGTTCTGGTGGTTATTTGTTGCCATAACTACAGAACATTTCATCTTTTCCTAGGAGTGTGGGAACTTTTTTATTTCAGGCCTTCAAGAAAATCATCATCTATGGGGAAGATACACAGGCAAGCTATATGCAGAGGCAGCATGACAGAGAAGTCCCAAGTGCCGGCTTCTTGCTAAACCTGGAAGATTGAATACTTGCATTTACCTCTGCTCCTTCCTAAACTGCCACTCAGATAGCACATAAGGGATTAAAAAAGACATAAACCTATGAGGAATAAAGAACCCGAGGGGAGACTACAGCGGGGAGTAGAGGAGCAGGTGGGAGATGTCAACCAGATTTCAGAAGCCAAAGAGCAGACAGGCAATAGCTCATCTAGGAGACCCAAGAAAACCGAGACCATACTGCCTGCCAGAAGGGAAGCCAAGAAGCAAAGCCCTGCTTTAGGAGCCTGGAGAATCTCAGGAATTGTGATGCCAGTTATCTCTGGAGGCAGGGGTGAGAGGTAAGGTTGAAACACAAAGATGGGTTGGAGTGAAGCACTAAGGTGTTTATATCCCTTTTCACACCACAGGCAACTAAGCAACCCACCTCAGCAGACCACAGAAGGGTGTTGAACTGCAGGACTCCAAGGTTCAGGCGAAGCGGAAAGGCAGAGAGGTCTGCAGAAACAGCAGTGGTAAGTGGAAATCGATACCTTGCCAAGTAAGAATCTCAAGCCTCTTTCCCTCACTTGGCTCCCAGAGCGCTGGCAGCTGGGTTGACACTTGCCTGCGTAAGGAACTGCAGGCAGAATTTCTCCCTGGGGAAAATGACCATTCCGGGAAACAAGCCCTCGAGATACTGAGTTGATCTGACACTTCTTATCTTTACCTGGTGACACCCTCTGATGTCTCCCAAGGTCTCTGAATCACACACTTCTGTTTGGCCGAAATTCTGGCTCTTAGATGCAGACGACTGAATTAATCATACAGCTCAATTCGTAGCACATTATCATTAGCCTGTGCAAGGTCCTTCTCCTGCTTTATTTATTCCCTCTTAACCTCATTTTCCACTTGCACCTCTTTCCTCTCCTAGAAGAAAGCATTCTAATCCATGTAATGTGGTTTTATTTCTATTGTTCTTAGAAAATATGTATTTTCATTTACAAAAAATGTGCATCTGATGCATATTAGTCTTGGCTACTATGCTTGTGGTCCCGCCATATTTCAATGTGCATCTGACATGTCGCTTCTAGTTGCTGCACGGTACTCCCCATGTGCGTCTTACACATTTTACCCGTCACCTCTCCCAGGGACGGATACCCAGGTTACCTCCCACTTACTGCACCACAAATACTGTTACAGTGAATATCTTTACATATGTCCCTTTACGGGCCTAAGATCATTTTAACACTGGACAGAGCTTATGTATTGCCCAGTGTTCACTTAATGATGACAAGTATCTATTGACTGTTACTATAGTACCAGGCACTGTTTTAGGTTGTAGACATACAGTGGGAAACAAGATAGACGAGGCCCTCAATCTCAAACAGTTCACATTCTAGGGTGAGGAAACTGAATGAACCAGTTTTTACAGGGAATAAAATTTTCTCTACTCCAAATCAGAACGTGCTACTGGCAGGGTGGCTACTTAGATTAGGGAGCTAAGAATGAACATCAGAGCTAAGACCTGAATGACAAGAAAAAGTCAGCTGAATGAAGTGATGGGTTAAGCGCCTTCTAGGCAGAGGACCGGCAAGTGGAAGGGCCCAGGAGGGCATGACCTTGACATACAAGGACAGCAGGAAGGAGGACCTTTGGAAGTAGACTGTAGAGGGTGCAGAAGAGTGTGGTGGAAGATTAGAACTAAGTGTTGCTGCGGAAAAATATTACTGTAAGTTTAGTGACACCATTTCTCTGGGTCGGGACCAGGCTTGACTTCACTGTGTAATAGGGCAAAGCTGCCCCCAGGGGTTGGCGAGGGCTGGGTTCTCATCTAAGGCTCTCCTGAGGATTTGCTTCCCAGCTCACGAAGTTGCTGACGGAATTCAGCTCCTTGAAGGTGTTGGACTGGGGGCCTCCAGTTCTTGACAGCTGTCAGCGAGAAGCCGCCCTCAGCTCCTTGCTAGGTGGGCTTTCCCAGCATTGCCTCCTTCCTCAAAGCCAGCCTGGGAGAAGGGAGAGGGGGTCTCCTAGCAAGATGGGTTACAGTCTTCCGTAATGTCATGAGGGAAGTGACATCCCATCACCACTGCTGCATTCTATTGGCTAAAAACATGTTTAAGTCCCACCGGTCCAGGGGGCAAGGATTACTCAAGGCAGGAATACCAGGATCCTGGGAACGTGGGCGCCACCTTAGCCAGCACAGTAAGGTAGGAGAGATTGGGGGTGGGGTGTTAGTATCAGGAGGCCATTGTAAGGATGGATTTTTTCCTACATGGGAGGAAAACCATTAGGAATTTTGAGCAGCGGATTATATCAGATTTAAATTCTTGAATATTGCCTTGCTCCAGTGTCTAGGATAAGTGGTAGTGGGGCCAGCAGGGAAGTAGAAATCCAGAAGAGGTGGTTGCTATATCCTAGTTAGGAGATGTTAGTGGCCTGGCTTAGGTGGTAGAATATGTACAAGAAGTGGATAGAATTGAGAGATACCTTGTAGGTAGAGTTGACAGCATTTGCTGATAACTTATTGTGTGGCTGTTACAAACTCAGCAGTTTGCCCAAGGTCACAAACTCTGAACTGACAGAGGCAGAAGTAGACCTCGGCCTGCCTGGTTCTTAGTCCGGTTTCCTTTGTACTCTGCCATTATGCCACTACAGCTGCTATGCTGTATACGGGACAGACTGTCTCGACTACCTCCCATCTCCTGCCCTCCACTCTCACCCCCTAATTTTGCTTTTGACAAACAAACAGATCACAGGCCGCCCCGGAGGAGAGGCGGTGCTGCTGCAACTCCAAGAGATGTTTTTGGAATCAGCAGCATTATATTTCTAATTAGCAGCATTAACATTGCTAATTAGCAGCATTAATATTGCTAGTGGCAGGGCAGGGTAGCAAAAGCAATGGTCTCAGAGAGGAGAACTGCCTACCCTTGGATTGGCAAGAGGGCGTCTCTATTCTTATATGCAGCAACTCTTGTGATGTCCCAAAGCGCGGGCGAGAGCACTGTGCTGTCGGCAATCCTCGGGGTTGGCTTGCAGCCCCGTCGTTTCCATCTGTCTGTCTCCACATGGCCTCATGTCCTGTTTCTCCTCCATCTTCAGATCTCTCTCTCTAATCTTACAGGGATACCAGCCATTGGATCTGGGCTCACCCTTCATCCATTCATCCCATATGACATCATCTTAACCTGATTACATCTACAAAGACCCTATTTCAAAAAAAGGGTCCATTCACCGGCACTGGGGGTCAGGACTTTGACATACTTTTTGGGTGGGCACAAATCAACCCACAGCACCATACAACTCACCCCTTTGAAGTGTACAGTTCAATGGCTGTTGGTATATTCACAGAATCATGTAACCATCACCACGGTCAACTTTAGGACATCTTCATCACCCTGCAAAGAAACCCTGTACACACCAGCAATCACTCTCCATTTCCCCCAGAACTCCCAAGCCCTAGGCAACCAGTAACCTACTTTCCTTCTCTGTAGATTTGCTTATTCTGGACATTTCATATAAACGGAATAATACAGTATGTGGCCTTTTGTGTCTGGCTTTTAATCTTTAAGTATAATGGCATCAAGGTTCATCCATGCTTTTTTTGACTGGATCATATTCCTTTGTGTGGATATACTACATTTTATTTATCCATTCGCCAACTGATGGACACTTGGATTGTTTCTACTTTTTGGTTATTTGAATAATGCTGCTATGAAAACTTGTGTTCACATTTTTGGGCAGAGAGATGTTTTCATTTCTCTCGAATATATTCCTAAGAGGATATACTTGGAATTGTTGGGTCACGTAGAAACTGTATGCTTACCCTTGAGGAACTGCCAGACTGCTTTCCAAAGTGGCTAAACCATTTTGCATTCTCACTACCAGTCTATGAGAGTTGCAGCTGATTTTTCCATGTACTCCTCATCAGTTATTATCTTTTTCATCGCCACCATCCTAGTAGGTGTGAAGTGGTATCTCACTGCGTTTTCATTTGCATTTCCCTGATGACTAGTGATACTGAGCACCCTTTCATGTACTTATTGGCTATTTTTATATCTTTTTGGAGACATGCCTGATCAGATTCTTTACCTTTTTTTAAGTTGGTGACATGTCTTTTCATTATTTAGTTTTATGAATTTGTTATCTATATTCTTATCATATATAAAAATGCATAACATTGTAATACAATAATATAACGTATATATTATTGAATACAAGTACCACATCAAATACACGATTTGCAAATGCTTTCTCTAGTTCTATGGATTGGCTTTTCACTTTCTTGATAGTGTCCTTCGAAGCACAAAAAATTTTCAGTTTTGATGAACTCCAGTTTATCATTTTTTTCTTTTGGTGCTATGCTTTTGGTGTCACATCTATTGCCTATTAAAAATGAGTAAATAATTTATGTGAGAAATTCTGGGGTAACAAAGTGATGGTGGATAAGAAGTATTTTTTGAATGACAAAATAACTTTTACTCTTTTAGGCTGTCCTTTTAGGGCAGCTTTTCATGGTTCATATAGGATTCTTGTCCTTTTATGGGAGGCAGAAGTATGCAGGCTGTCATTTATTCAAATATTGCCTATTACATGTTATTATTGTATTTTCCACTTGGACAATTAGCATTTTTGTTAAATAATGAGGTACCACTTAAAAACATTGTTTATTACTTTTCTAATTTCTAACTTGTTCACAAGAAAGTGAAAAGATAATTGAAGTCACATGAAATTCCACTTCCCAAAGCTCACTTGGAGTTATAATTTTTTTATAAGTTTTAATAGAAAGATGCTTACTATATTTTAAATGAAAATAGCAGAATGACCAAATGTGTTTAGTACATTCTCATTTTTATAAAAAAAATTATACAGATATTTGCTGGGAAATAAGTCTGGAAGGATATAAATTAATACCAGCTATCTCTGAAGAGAGTAGTTTTCTGTTTAGGGGGAAATTTTTTGTCTCATTGGATATCTAAAAAAATATGTTATAAAAAGAAAGAAAATATCTTTTAGTCTTTTCTATGCATATTTAAAATTAAATATTTTACAAAATCACAATTGTACTAATAATGTTTTATATCATGTTATCACCCTGCTTTTCTAAAACTTCACATTATTGGATATTCTTTAAAAAGATTATTTATCCTGCCTGAATTATAACTCATAGGTCAGAGTTACCTTATTTAGCTATTACTCAGTCATTGAACGCTTAGGTTTTTCATCACTTAAAAAAATGCTGTGATTAGCATTTTAACTATTATTTTCTGCATCTCTGATTATTCCCATAGGGGAGATTCTTAAAATAAGGGTAAAAATATTGGATCAAAAGATATGATGATTTTAAGATGTCTTAATGAATTCCTTGAAGAGGCAGTGACTCTGAATTGCTTATTCTTTTTGGTTCCAATAATTGCCAGTGCAATTGCCCAGTTTCTACATTTTATTTACTCTCTATGGAAGGAGCAGGGTTATGGGCTGAAGCACCTGAGACTGCGCATTGCACTAGTGGGCCAGAGACCTAGATTCTTTAGGTCCTTGGAAAACTCCCACCTGTCCAGAAGCTTGCCTTACCTTATCTTTCAAATAGGAGAGGGATTTCACAGCCCTAAAATTCTATTGTTTTTTTCTAGGCTACCAGGAGAAATGCTATGCCCCACACTGTGGGAGAAGCAGCAAATGAGAACTTCTCAGTGGAGGATATGGTTCCAGGGCCCATGATCCAGAGATAGGCTTTTTCATAATGAACTCCTTAACGACACAGTCCAACAGGTGTTAGCACCTCTGTTTTACAACTAGCGGATCTCAAGCTCTGAGAATTTAGGTAACTTGTCCAAGATCAGTCAACTAGTAAGGGGCAGAAGTAAGAATCGAATCCAGGTGTGTGTGGCTCTGAAGTCTGTGTTGTTGATACCACAATATTTCAAAGTTGGACAGAAATCAAGTTTTTATGAGCTTGATACTTTTAACCATACACACATTCTCAAGTTCTATACTGCTAATTTCTCTCCTAAGAACTTTTATTTAAAAGGGACTTAATTTACGATTAGCAGACATGGGGGGGCACGGGGAGGACTGTACAGCTCAGAGAAGACAAGTAGTGATTCTCATCTCACTACACTGATGGACAGTGACTGTAATAGGGTTGGTGGGGGGGACCTGATGAAGGGGGTAGTTTAATCATCACAATATTGCTCATGTAATTGTAGGTCAATGATACTAAAATAAAATAAATTGTAAAAAAAAATAATAATAATAAAAAAAAATAAAAGGGACTTAATGATGTAGCACTATTACTATATTAATTCCAATACCAGAAAAACAGTATAAACAAAACCACTGGGAATGTGATAGTATAATTCTTTATATATATACATATAAAGGGCCACAAAAATATTAATCTTAGGAACTATAGGAATTCTCTCAAAAAATGCTTCAAACTATTAAGGCAGCCTTTTTTCCTAACTGACATCTATACTGGTCAGGGCTTTACTTTTATAGGTTTCTCTCCTTGAGTATTTGAAGAGACACCCCATGAATCTGAAAGTATGCAATATTGCAATCTCTTTTTTAGCAACTTTATTATGTTAACTGTTTCCTGGAAATCTCTTTCTTAGCCTTCTTGTTATTTTTCTCGGTCCCTTCTCTATTTTGGGGGCAACATTCCACAAAGCCTTGTAGAGCCACTGAGAAGCAGATTTCTATCCCCCATAACAAAATATCTAAGATAATTTCTCATATCTCTATTCATATGCTACCAGCTTCAACATTCTTTGGTGAATTAATCTTTCCAGTTTCAATAATATGAAGCTACATTAATTTTAAGTGACTAGAGCAAAACCATCCCCACAGGAATCATACATTTGCCAGGCAGTGAATATTTAAAACTGTCACATTTTCAAAGGACGTATAGTTTGGCTGTTTTTGTAGAAATCACCATCCATTATGAACCCGCAGTATTTTTAGTTTTTCTATTTTATTTAATTGGTTGTTTTTGCTATTTATTCCTGCAGCTTTTATTAAATTCCCACTCAGCAATATGAAGGAAGAGACTATATTTTTCTCACTCACCATCATAGCTTTATTACCAAACACATAGCAGGCGCCCAATAAATATTGTTTCCCCTCCAGCTTTATTGAGATATAATTGGCATATAACGATAAATATTTGTTGAATGAGTGTATTCTTCCCTATTCATTTGAAGCAACCCTTCTTATCATATTTTACATACAGTAATTCCTTTCTAAGCCTGAAAGTAGCTTTCCACAAATACTGCCTCACAGTTGACAGGCCAAATCAAGGTGTGGAGAAGGGGGAGTGGGGGAGGGGAAAATAAAACGTCTGACAAAAATTTGGGGGGAGCTTGTGTTTTTAGAATAAGCAGATTCACTGGCTTTAAAGGTCTCTATCAGGAAAGATTTTTCTGAATCACCTTTCTCATTTTTTCAGACATCATCACTACATTACCTACAGCCTCCTACAAATGTTATGCTATACTTATATAGACTATATCTGACCAGACTTGAAACTTCATTATTTTTGCTTTTGCATTCTCTCTTGATTCATTTTCTGAATTCATGTTGAGAAATAAATCCATATAGATTTATTCAGAATTATTTAGGATCTATGGCCAGATCTATATGACCCAAGGGATAGTTTTTTCTTAGTTAATTAGAAGGGAAAGATTTCATCATTAGTATGACTGAAACACCACTCGTAGGTTTATTATTAGCTCAGGCTGCCACAGGCAAAGCCCAGTGCTGTAACTTTGTGCCCACTCCCTGATGTCAAAGTGTCACATATTTTTTACTTCGTCCACGGTTAACTGTTTCATCAGGGGTAAAGCCCAAGTCTCCCTCCTCTCATGTTCAGCAGCTCTTTTCTCCAGTTATAAATAAACGGACAATCTAATACTTGTCTGACCCTCAAGGTCGCACATGGGATTCAACTATTTGAAGCTAAAAATGCACATTAAGGTACATTACGTCACAAGGGATTGAAAAGAGCAGGTAGTAACTGGCAAAATACTGTATAGAATGTTAAAAATTGTGATAATTTTTGTGTGGGCTCCATCAACACTTTTTAAACTGGACCTTTGTTTCCTTGATTATACTTCTGATTTTTCTTTGTTCTTTTCTTGCAAGTCTTAATATATTTTATCAGAGCCTCAGGGCCAGAGCCTAAAACCACTCTCTGTAGTGTAACAGGGGGACACATATTGGGCCCAAGGTACCGCTGGATGTTTTTTTTTTTTTCTTCCTGTTTGGTATGAGAACCACCACCCCTTCCTTCAGAAACACTGATGTATTTCCAGCCTTCTCTTAATTGTATGCGACCTTAGCAAGGGTTTTAGCAGCTTTTCTACGTGCCAACGGAGTCACGTGTTCCGAAGCAACAAATGACACAGCCTAAATAAATAATGTTACTGAAGGTTGTGGAGTCCCCAGTGTGCCTTCACGGCGATGCTGACTTGGCTGCGTCCTCTCTGGGACAACGGCGACTTTCCCATCCCACCCTGATGGGCCGCGGGGAGGAGGGCAAAGGAGGCCCGCGTGTCCGGAGCCCCTCCTAACCCGCCAGCCGCTCAAGCACGGGTCAACGGGCAGCTCCACGGAGGGCGCGCCGCCCTCTCCGAGTGATGGGCATCACCTGCTCAAGGTCACGCAGCCAAGCAGCGGCAGCAAGCCGCACGCGCGGGCGGGGCTGCGGCGGCCGCGCGGCCACCCTGGGCTCACCTGCCGCCCCGCAGTCTGCGCAGTCGCGGGGAGGCCGCGCCCCC
>JAQQAC010003801.1:26460849-26554483 GCA_029783875.1 Phataginus tricuspis | reverse complement strand
GGCCGGGCGGCGAGGTGGCGCGCGGATATAAGCCCCGCCGGTGGAGGGGCGGGCCCGGGCCAGCGCGGCGAGTCGGCGGGGCGCCCGGCGCCGCAGACGCCGCCGGCGAGGACGGGGCGGGGAGAGGGAGGAGGCGGGGAGGCGACGCAGGCGCGGGCGGCGCGGCCACCTCCGCAGCCCTCCCGGCTCCCGCGGCTTTCGAAGGCGGGCCCGGGCTGCGGCTGCCTGCGGAGGTGAAGCCGGACTGCGGCGGCCTGGTCGGCGCGGCGGGGAGGCGGCCGGCCGCGAGGGTGGGCAGGGCAGGGCTGGGCGGCTGCGCATCCCTGGCGGGGTCCCCGAGGGCAGGGGCGCCGGGCGTTCGCCCCCCCGGTCGGCCTCGCCGGAGGCACCTGCGGAGGCGGCCCCGGCCCGGTCCTCGGCGTCCCGGGGGCCCTCCGGGCGCTGAGGGGCCGCCGCGGAGAGGCGCCCCCCGCGCGGGCACTGCGGGCACCGGGAATCGCGCCGGCGTGCTCGGGGCCTGTGAGGATGCTCCGGAGCTGCTCCTTGCGGGGACGGGGATGGCACCGGTGATGAGGCGCGGAGCGGGAGCAGGACCGTGGAAGTCCCGCCCGGATGAGCCCCTAAGCGCATCGGGGGGCAGTGCTTGTGGCTAGGCCAAATAAAACACAAAACCATCTCGGGGCATTTGCAAGTACCTTGCCGCAAATGTCCAGCAGTGCCAGACGTGTCATGTAGGCCCCAGAGCAACCAAAAGGAAGTTAGTTCTTGTTCGAGAAGCTACTCTCAGTTGATGAAGGCGCTCTCAGGAGGAGCTGCGGGGGTTTGGGATTTGCTGATTGGGGTTGGGCCGGAGGGAGGGATACTGGAACGAGATTCGAGCGGCCGCTGTAAGGTCTCAGTGTGGAAAGCTTGTTTTGCGTGTGTCATCGCTTGGCCAAAGAAATTACTCAGAATGTGGAGTGCCCTCATGACAAGAGAGGAGCTCTGAAGCCGTTGCTTGATTAGCAGTTCTTCCTCCGTGGAAAATGGAATTTCTGGAAACATCCCCCATGGCGTAGATTTTGCCTACGGAAGGGCGCTAGTGTTGGCACTAATTGCCTTAAGAGTAGTGAGATGGAAGCAGGTGTCTGAAGCACCACTGGTTTTGAGCTCACTTCTGTGAAGGAGAATTTTGAGGGAGCCAGTCTAGACTTTTCAGGGAAGTTAAAGCCTCAATGTGTCTCTCGAGTCCTAGTTTACTTTTTTTTATGCTCAACTTTTTTTTTTCTTCCCTCCTTTAGCCTCATCTGTTTCAATGGTGCAACTCTCTTCATCTCCTTTTGGTTACCGGTCACCTTCAGGCCATTCAGAGGAGGGAAGAGAGGGGAATATGAAGTCAGCCAAGCCCCAAGTGAACCACGGTCAGCATGGAGACAGCCAGCGGGCCGTGAGCCCCTTGCAGTCTGCGCTCAGTTCGGCTGCCTCTCCTTCCCAAGCATATGAGACATACATTGATAATGGACTCATATGCCTTAAACACAAAATTAGAAACATCGAGAAAAAGAAGGTAACTTTTTTCTCCCAGCCCTAAATGTGCATAATCTTAAGGATGAAGGAACTGACACCTTTGCTTCCTATCAGGACTCAGAGGTGTTCCTTCCTGAAGATTTCCCTAACCGTGGGGTTTAGCTGGCTGCAAACATACAAGCAGGCTAAATATTGCATGTATCAAACCTTTGCTGTTTGATTTGTCAGCAGAACTGACTAAACATTGGTAGTAAAACGGTTATGCATGCTACTGTTGAAATACGTGAAAGCTAGCTACCTTAGGTCAGATTAATCCTTGAGTGCAGTACTAATATTTCTTTTTGTAGATTAATAGCTTGATTTTTATTTTTTCAGCTTCTTTTCCTTGTGACTTTCTGCAGCAGTTGATATTGCAGTATTAACTGCTGCAGTCGGGGAAGCTTTTTTGATGGTAGAGCCAGAAAATGTTTTAGCACCGATATTTGTGTTGCTCAGGGATTTTTTGAGATGGGTAGGTTGAAAGCATTGTAGAGAGCCTTGTAAAGAGACCCAGGGGTCATTACCAGCTTCCCGTTACAGTAAATGCTGATGTGAAGATCCAACTCATTCCTCATTTCCTGAGTCATGTAGCCTGTAGAACAGCGCTGCCCACTGCTTTGTTGTGTCATGATTCTCTTTTGCTCGTGATGCTAATGTGAGTGATTAACTATCTGGGTCTAGGAACTCCTACATATTTTTATGTCAGACCTAGTTAAGACCTCAGGAAAGTTGCTTTTAGTGGTGGAGTGTGAAAAGGTTTTTTAAGAGTCTGGTTAATTTTTTTTTTTAAACACACCAGGAAGGTAGGGAAGAAGGGCCAGTTACCAGCAGCAGCTTCTCTGTAGCCCTAGCTCTTACCAGTTGTCTTTTGAATGCGTGCCATCGATCACAAGTGTGATAAGGTGGGTGTGCTTCAGTCAGCACAAATTGCCTCCCACTGTGGGAAACTAGTTAAAGCAGGATTTATTCAAAGCAGGATCTATTGATGGAGGCACGTTAATGTCTTCCCCAAAGTGGAGGAACTACCTACAGGTGTACAGATATACCTACTTTTATACTCTACAGCTTAACTGTAGTACCTCTTAACTTTTGAATACCTATTTGGTCAGTACCAATGCTTTTGCTGCAAGCCTCTGGGAAAGCATTTTAAAGCTATAAAGCCTAAACCTGCCTTTAGTATACCATAGTGAATCATGTCATTATTATGGGGGCAATAAATGCAATTTATTTGTCATGTATTTACTTAAATACTAGATTTAATATGAAGAACAGCTTCAGGTTGAGGTTCCTATAATGCTACAAAAGATTTACATTTCTGTACATCCACTGGGAACTTTCCTATTGGAAATAAATGCCACCTAATTCAACAGGTAACTAATAGTCTATGCATGAGGTCAGAGCAGGATTTCTTAGCCTTAACACTATTGGCATTCTGTGCCAGGTAATTCTTTGTCATGGGGGCTGTCATGTGTGCTGTAGGATGTCGAGCAGCATCCCTGACCTCTGCCCACAAGATACTGGTAGCACGCTCTACCTCCTTCCCATCCTCCAAGCTGTGATCACCAAAGATACCTCCAGGCATTGCTAGATAGGCTGGCAGACAGAATTGCCCCTGATTGCGCATCACTGGGGTGGGAATGTGTAATTGACTAGGTAAGTCCCTGTGTGTTAAGTAGTCCAATGATCAACTGAGTCCATTAAAAGGGTTTTCTTACTGCTCAACTTTTGTAATTCCAGACTGATGTTGGGTGTGTGTGATACTCACTTCCCTGACTGGACCTCATCTACACTTGCTGCCTGCCTTGTAGTAAAATGGAGTTCTTGGAGATTGATAGCTAGCTTCAAGAACTTGGTTTTCATAAGGGACAGTCTGATCGTTTGCTTCAGAATTCTGTTTCAGACTCTAGTAGATACAGCTTTCTCTCTTGTAGCTCAAACTGGAAGATTACAGAGATCGCCTGAAAAATGGGGAGCAACTGAATGCAGACCAGTTGGTAAGTGGTTTCCTTTTCTTAGTAAAACTGTAGATGGATTTGAGGAGACCAGAGGTTTGATAGGCCGAAAAAGAGGAGTGAGAATCCACCGGGTTTTTCAAAAGACTTCGTCTTCATCACCTATTAGATCTCACAGGTTTGCATTGACTTCTTCTGCCCTAGCAGATGGTATGGATGGGGGCATGGGTTAACCAAGAGTGAACACATAGGCTGTCACTGAGGGTGAACGTACGGATTTAAATTCAACTTTTGCTAGGGTGGACTGAGGAGGAGGGGAGGCAGCACTCTGGTTCTCCTGTTCACTGGTACATTCTAAACCTGGCATCTTTCTGCTTTAAAATGTAGAAGAATACTGCATCCAGCTTGCCTGCCTTTTGTCCAGTTGCTTCCCCGTACTGCCTTCTGTGGTTTCTCCGTCCTGGTCTACCCTGGATCGCTGTCTCCTCTCTCAGGAGGCATGTTTATCTCATAACTGTCTGGCCTTTTGGAAGAAAAAAATGAAACAACTTCCTATAAATACTGGACTTCACAATTTTAAAAAACAGTGTTAAACTTGTCCGTGGTATACCTGGCAATTGCAAATTTTATCTAATGTGGGGAAGGAGAGTTCTTCCAATATGGAAGGAAAGAAAATTGCTTCAGTAAGGTTTGTCACTTTGACTTGGTCACATCTCCTGGCTGAGAAGGGACACAGTGAATGTAAATATTATTTGATCTGGCTTGTGGATTTATTGTCTTTGTCTTTTTTAACAGATTTTGGTTGTGTGTCATAGATACTGGCATTCAGGAGCTTTTCCCTTCTGGTATTGACTCTTCTTCACTGACCTAGAATTTCTGTGATGTAGTAAATTGCAATTTTGCTGAGGTACAGGTTTGAATTGTGTGAGCTCCACAAATGAGGTTCCCACATCAGCCAGCATTGGACATCCAGCATTTCAGCGTGTCTTTATTTTCAAGTAGTTGTGGTATTTTCCAATAACTTTTAAAGTGATAAAACTCCTTTGTGTCAGTATCCTCGAAGGAGTTACTCTGTTCCCGTTGTGCTCCTGATTTGGGGGAAATACCGGGGTTGGTGTTGGGGAGGTTGGTGATTCTCATGGTCTGTTTCTGAGGGATGTCTAGGACATGCTATAATTTAGAGCCCCAGGCAGGCTAACTTCCATCTTAATATTTCATTACCGTCTTCATAGCGACTTTGATTTTCTGAGTAACGTGCTAACAGCTGCCTAGTTTATATCACCAGTAGATCAGCCCCTGAACCCTAAATTCCTATGTCCACTTGCCTATTTGACATCTTCTAACCTTACCCTCCCTCCCAAAACCTTCTCTTCTTTTGGCCTCAGCTCTGTAGTTAATGGCCTGATGAACTAGAAGGATGGAGTTACCAAAAACCTTGGGGAATTTTTCATCTTCTCATATCACACCCAGCCCATCAGCAAGTCTGGTCAGTTCTCTCTTCAAAATGAAATTAAGAAACTGACCATTTCTCACAAATGCTGCTTCTGCCATCCTTGTCCAGCCACATCATCTTTAATCAGCATTATTGTCATAGCTTCCTCATAGGCTTTTCCAGTTCTACTCCCTTCACGTCTATTCTCAACACAGTAGCCTCAGTAATCCTGTTGACATGCATGTCAGATGGTCATTCCTCTGCCCAAAAGTCCCCGTGATGGTGGCAAAATGTTCTTACTCTGGCCTACAAAACCATACAAAATATGCTTTGCAATTTCTTTTACATCCTTACTGCATTTCCTACACTTCTGTCCCTTGCTAGCTTCATTCTAGCTAACCAGCCGCCTTATCTCTCAGACATCCCAAGCACACACGTCTGCTTCAAGGTTTTTTACGCACTGTTCCTGCAGCCTGGGGTGCTTTTTCCCAGATGTCTAAATGGCTCAATTCCCAGCCTCCTTCAGCTGCTTATGTGAAGGTCATCTCAGTAAGGCTTGTCCTGACAACACTATACTTCTGTTCCTCCATTCACACTGTTTTAGAAAATATAGTTGATACATAGCATTTGTTTCAGGTGTACAACATAGTGATACAACAATTACATTACTAAAATGCTCAAAGGTATCCATTACTAAATGGTAAGTGCATTACCATCTGTTGTCATACATAGATATTACAGCATTATGGTCTATATTTCCTATGCTGTGCTTTCAACCCCGTAACTAATTTATTTTATGATTGGAAATTGGTACCTCTTTATTCCCTTCACCTATTTTGCTCACCCACCCACTTTAATTTTCTTAGTAGAAGCCCCTCTCTCACAAACTAATGTTTTCTTTCTCTTATAATAAAAATTCCATTAACGTAGAAATTTTGTCTGTTCACTGCTGTTTTCTTAGTACTTAAAATAGCATATAGCTTATAGTAGGCTTGTAAATATTTATTACATATAGATTTACTAAATATAAAATGAATATTAGATTTTAGGTGTGATAGTTTGTGGTATTTTGGAGAAACAACATTTCATACAAGCAATAAATATTGAAGGTAGAAATTTAGAAAATGCAGGTAAGTCAGAAGAAAAAAATCTAATCTGACCACTCAGAACTGTCATCAGTAGTGTAGTATTTAATTAAAAAGCTCTAAGTTTAGTTTTTAAGTGTGGTAGTAAGTCACATAGTTTAGAAACTAGGAAATATTTTAAAAGATGTGGTTTTTCTTTCACCCTGTCCTTCCTCTTTTTAGTTCTCATCCGACAAAATAATAATTGCTAATTCTTACACGTCTGTCCAGAGCTTCTTTAAACCTGTATATCCAGATAGTCTCCCTTCCTCCTCTGTCTCCATTTTCTATACAACTTAGCTTAATAGGGTATGCATTGGGCCTTTATTTTTGCCCTCTGCCCCCACCGTAGACTTTATTTTTTGAGCAGTTATAGGTTCACAGCAAAGTTGAGCGGAAAGCATAGTTCACATGGATGCCCTGATCCTACATGTGCATAGCCTCCACTGTTAATATTTCTTACCAGAATGGTGCATTGCTTACAGTGGGACCTGACATGTTATGATCACCCAAAGTCACAGTTTGCATTACACTTCAGGTCTCGATGGTGTACATTCTGTGGGTTTTGACAAATGCCTAATGACATGTATTTACCATTACAGTATCATATAGTGCCTCTAACAATCCTCCGTGCTCTGTCTGTTCATCCACCCTGGCCTTTTTTATCATGTCACTGTTTCCATAATACATGGTCTTCAAAGTTGGGTTGACTTGTTTGCTGAAACTGTCTGAGACTGATTCTTTTTTGGGTGGGAGTTCTTTGAAAAAATTGTCTATTTTTCCTTTGTAAATTGGTTTGCTTGTTGTTTTTTCCTTTTTTTGGCATCAACTTTTCAAAACTTTCCCTGAAAATCACTTATTTCATTAAGTTTTTTTTTAATTTTAGTTTTTTTTGATATCATTAATCTACAGTTACATGTGCAACATTATGGTTACTAGACTCCCCCTATCATCAAGTCCCCACCACATACCCCATTACAGTCACTGTCCATGAGCATAGTAAGATGCTATAGAGTCACTACTTGTCTTCTCTGTGTTATACTGCCTCCCCAGTATACTCCCCCGCTACATTATGTGTGCTAATTGTAATACCCCTTTTCCCCCCTTATTCCTTCCTTCCCACCCATCCTCCCCAGTCCTTTTCCCTTTGGTAACTGTTAGTCTGTTCTTGGGTTCTGTGAGTCTGCTGCTGTTTTGTTCCTTCAGTTTTTTCTTTGTTCTTATACTCCACATATGAGTGACATCATTTGATACTTGTCTTTCTCTGCCTGGCTTATTTCACTGAGCATAATACCCTCTAGCTCCATCCATGTTGTTGCAAATGGTAGGATTTGTTTTCTTCTTATGGCTGAATAATATTCCATTGTGTATATGTACCACATCTTCTTTATCCATTCATCTACTGATGGACACTTAGGTTGCTTTCATTTCTTGGCTATTGTAAATAGTGCTGCGATAAACGTAGGGGTGCATGTCTTTTTCAAACTGGGCTGTTACATTCTTAGGGTAAATTCCTAGGAGTGGAATTCCTGGGTCCAGTGGTATTTCTATTTTGAGTTTTTTGAGGAACCTCCAATACTGCTTTCCACAATAGTTGAACTAATTTACATTCCCACCAGCAGTGTAGGAGGGTTCCCTTTTCTCCACATCCTCACCAACATTTGTTGTTGTTTGTGTTTTGGATGTTGGCCATCCTTACTGGTGTGAGGTGATATCTCCTTGTGGTTTTAATTTGCATTTCTCTGATGATTAGCGATGTGGAGCATCTTTTCATGTGCCTGTTGGCCATCTGAATTTCTTCTTTGGAGAAGTGTCTGTTCAGATCCTCTGCCCATTTTTTGATTGAATTATTTGCTTTTTGTTTGTTGAGGTGTGTGAGCTTTTTATATATTTTGGATGTCAATCCTTTATCGGATATGTCATTTATGAATATATTCTCCCATACTGTGGGATGCCTTTTCTATTGATGGTGTCCTTTGCTGTACAGAAGGTTTTCAGCTTGATATAGTCCCACTTGTTCAATTTTGCTTTTGTTTCCCTTATTTCATCCAGTTTTAAAAGTTTGTATAGATTAGGGTAAAGTAATTTTTAAAAATTCTGTGTCTGTGTTATTTTTCATTTATTTCTAATTTTGTGTGGTTGTATTTCCTTGGCTAACTCTTAATTAAGTCAGTTTTTTTAAAATCAGCTTTTGGATGTATTTTAATTTTTCTTATCTTTCCACTTTCCTTTGGTTTATTTACTTCATTTTCTAACTTTGGGTTGAGTGCTTAATTCATTTCCTTTTCTCCTTCAAGCACTGTGTTAGCTGTATACAGTAAGTTTGATACTATATTTTCAATATCAGTGGCTAGAAATTTTGTAATTGCAGTTTGTATTTCTTTAGCGCAACAGATATTTGTAATATTGTAAATAAAGCTTTCTATGATCTGCACGGGTATTATAACCTCTTTTAGTGGTACCTCTTCATTAACCTGTCAAGACTAAACTATACATTTCTAAGATTTCACTAAGATTACTAACATAAACCTAGATTTCTCCTCTTAAACAGTAAGAAGAATGTTTTAATGAAGTTTTTTAGTCCTGTTTGTAACTTTAACATCTGGTTTGGTACAGATCTGGATTTGAAACAGATAACAGAGATTCAAGTGCTTGAGCAAAGGCAAAGGACGCTGATGTTTCTGGCTCCACTGAAATTTTTATTGTTAAAGAATGAGGATTTGGTACCTCATTAAGTAATGTGGAGTCTTTGCTCCTTTGTGGTCCCACTGCTATTGGCCTAGTCAAGGCAAGCCCCCTAAATGCTACATAAGCTTCCTAATTAACCTTCTTGTCTTTCCTTCCAGTTTGTCAGTTCTATTCCCTCTAGTGTTCTTTTCTCAACAGAAATCTCAGTGTGTGATTCTACTCCAAAGTTTTAAATTCTGCTCAGAATGTTTAAGCATATTTGAGGCTAAGATTATGTTCTGAAGTACCTTTAATTCATTTCAACAAAAATATTTTGAGCACCTGTGCTGGGAGGTGCTGTGCTTCATGCTGGGGCTGTATTGCTGAAGGGACACATGTGATACCTGTGCTCAGGGATGGAATGTGGTGGGAAGAGAGGCGGGAAATAAGCAGGTTCAAGTGTGGTGGGTGTTCAGGTGAAGGACAGAATGATAACAGATTGTGATGAGGAGCCTGACCCAGTCTGGAGAGTTGAGGGCTGCTTTCTTGAGAATGAAGTCCTTCAGTTAAGATCTAAAAAAATGAAACGGACTCAGCCAGTTAGAGTGGGGAACGAGGAAGAAGTGCAGGCTAGGCAGATCTAGCATGTGTAAAGGGCCTGAAAAGGAAAATAGTGTTTTTACAAAGACCCTTTCTAAGAAACTGGAAAGAAGGCCATTGTGGATGGAGTGGTGAAGCTGGAGGAGAAAGCCACATAATGGAGATCTCTGTATGCCATTTAAGACTTTGTGCTTTTTCTGAAGGGCATCAGAAAGGATACAGATATGTTTTAAGCAGAGAGTACAGACTTGTAGTTAAAAAAATCATTTTGCTGGATGAGGAGTTGTTTGGAGATGGTAGTGTGTACGGGTGTAAAGAGACCGCAATTGGGTTGGCTGTATTCTAGGTCAGAGGTTATGGGAGCTGGTACGAAGGTAGTGGCAGAGGGGTTTGAAGAGGTAAAAAAATCGATATACTTTGGTAACTGGGTGTACGAGTAGAGGGAAGAACCAAGAGTGGTTTCCAGGTTGTGGCTTGAACACTGGAGTGGATGGTGAAACCATTTTTTGGGTTGGAAACACTGGGGGAGAAAAAAGTTTAGGGAGGATAGTATAAAGAACTTAATTTTGGACAATTGATTTTAAGGTTCTATAAAGCATTAAGGGTGATGTGTAGGAAGTATTCAAGATACAGGTCTGGAGCATAGGGAAGTTTAGTCTACAGATACATCACCTGGATGGCTGCTAATTGAAGACACGAGAAAAGATGAGACCATCTTGGGTGAGAGTATAGAAAACAGAAAGAAGCCTAGGACAGAGTCCTGAGGAACTCTGACATTTAACATTTGGGTGATATTGGCTAAAAACATTTTTAGGGAACTCACTTTAGGGTCAGGCATCATTCTGAGTGATTTATAAATATGAAATCATTTGTACTGCACAGCATCTCTGTGATGTAGGTCCTATTATCTTTATAAATGCAAACAACTGAGGTGAGAGAAGTTAATGGAAAAATTCTTGGTAAATAAATGGGAGAAAAATGGAAGTTTCATGTTAATGAAAAATAAGGGATGTTTGTAGAGCTTGAGGGTCCCTTTATATTGAAGTCTTCTGAGATGTCTACCAAAATAAGAGTTATAAAAAAATCCGTAAGTTTTAAAGGATGGGATTGACATTGCTGACTTCAGCCAAGGCAGTAGTGATAGAAACCAAATCTAGGTTGCTAGGGGCTGAAGAAGAAATGGTGACTATAGACGTCTTTGAAATTTGAATTTGGAAGGAGGTCATTGCCAGAAAGGCACATTTTATTTTTCTTGCTTAGGCTGGGGAGACTTGAACTTTTTAAAACGCTGGCTTAAGCATCCACAGAGAGAGAGAAGGCGAAGGCATTAAAGAGGAATCATAGAGTAAGATTTCCTTGTAAGGCAGAATTGAGTAGGATGCAGGTGGAAGGAAGCCTCGTCCTCCATGCACAGCAAGGGAGGGAAGAAAGGGTGGATCCACACTGGAATCCAGCTCCCAACAAAAGGAGTTGAGGTGGTTCCCATATGAGGCTGTTTTTCTAGACACAGTTAATACCATTTGGGAGTGGATATGGAGGAATTTTCCTTTCTAGTTTTTTGTCCCTCTGAAGATCATATACTATGGTTATGTTGTTTGTGTATTCTTGGTTCTATAGTTGGAAGACTTACTTACTTATGAAATATATGGTCCCAGCCAAATGTTGCGTGTAAGTCATCCTGCATCAAAGCGCGTGGTGCATCAGAGCCATCACTCAGCTCAAGCAGGCAGTGCCAACACCTCTGAACTCCTTCCCGTGCTTTCTCTCTCCTGTAACCTGATGAACTTTCCCCCTCGTTCCTTTGCTTTCGTATTAATAGCCCTTGTTTGTTGCCCTTAAATCTGTTCGAGTTGCTTTTCTGTACCATATAATAGATGTCATCGTGCCACATATTTGGCATTTTGTCTTCACTCATGTTCAGAATTTTTATAGTGAAGCCAGTAGCCTAAATTGCATTTGCTTTTCTCTATTCACTAAAAGTCTATAAATAGATGGGTGTTTGAGTTGCTTGTTCTTTTTTATTCTACTTTGAACAATCACCTGTGTTATTGAGACAGGTGCAAGTTTTTTTCAGGGTTATTTACCTACCACTGGGTGGTAGGGTATGCCCATGGTTGACTGCATAGGTAAAAATGCCAAACTCTTTTCTAAAATTATTCTACCAATTTATACTACTGCTGGTAGTACATGGAAGTTCCTGTTGCTCTATATCTTTGTAAAGACTTAGTATTATCAGACTTTTTTAAACAGCTTGATTGAGGTACATATATATAAAATTAACCCATTGTAGGTAGGTGTACAATTCAATGATATGTAGTAAATTTGTAGTTATGCAACTGTCACGACAATCCAGTTCTAGAACATTTCCACTACTCCTTGCCTTTTATACCCTTACTTGTTTTTTAGCTCTCTAAATTAGTCTTTTCTGGATATTTCATATAAAATAAGGTCTTTCTCACCTGGCTTCTTGGATTTACCACCTCATTCTGTTTCATGTTGACCCTTTGTTCTTCCAAATACATTTGAGTTAAAGGTCCGTTAAAAACCTACCCCTTCTCTAAGTATCAGCTTTGTTCTTCATGTGAAATCTTTAACAAATTTGCCCCTTTAAATTTACAGTATTTCTATTATAATACTTCCTTAATTTTATCTGTTATAGATAGTTGTTTACCAGTCTTTTTTACTATAATATAAATTTCTTGAAGTTGCCTAGTCATCTGTGTGACTCTCACTGTGGTGCTTATGTAATATATTTGAGTAGTGGATGAATATTGACAGAGGAATCCTTTTGGCTTGGTGCTCATAAAACCGAGAGGTCTCTCTGACCTTACACTTAAAGATAGGGACTCAGCCCTATTTTTATTATGGCTCAGATTTCTAGTATAAAAAGTGAATTTTAAAATTTAACTCTATATAATCTCTACTAAATGCTTTTTCTCCCTACTTTTTTGAGTATGTATAGTAAATGGCTAGTTCATAAAGTCTTAAATCTCTCTGTTGTTTTTAAGGAACACTTATTTTGACATTTGTACTTAGAAGTTCACAGAATTGATGCTTTCTTATCCTATTTGGTAGGAAGCAGTAGAGAAATATGAAGAAGTGCTACATAACTTAGAATTTGCCAAGGAACTTCAGAAAACCTTTTCTGGATTAAGCCAAGATGTGAGTATGTTTTCTTCGCTTTTCCTGAGTACAGTTAAACCACTCATCTCGAAGAAAATATCTAATAATGGTGTTCAGTTACCATACTTCTAATTCTTGCTGATATTTTGTTGGGATGAGGGGGTTGACGATTGTTACTGAAGAACTAGTGTTTTCAGATATCCAGTCTTAAGAGAGTACAAAGGTATCTGAATATGAGACATTGTGGATAAAGTATTATCTAATATGTATTATTTCACTATGGAATTACACAAATCATCAAGAAGGAATAAAAACTGTTTTGACAGATACGTTTCCTAAAGATATTTTAGAATGTGGGCTTGTAAGTTTAACATTATTTAGCATTAGGAAACAGAATTGGTAGACTTTTCTTGAGACCACGACAGTTACTACCAGGAAAATCTGTGATTCACGTGAATAGAGTTAAGTCTGGTTTCACTGCTATTTAGGGTCTATATGTTGGCAGTTCAAACTTTTATGTCTGACAAATTTAATCGGCAATTAGTGTGAAGTCTTATACATTCATTAGTAAAATGTTCCACACTGTTTCCGAATCTTAGATTAGTATCTAGTATTAGGCCCTTTAAAGATCATGTGCTAATAGGAGATGTTTTATAAATTCATTTCTGGGATTGGGAGCATGCCTAATAAGATAGCCTCTTCTACTTTTTGGATATTTTCTTCTGGTATGGTGAACTAAAATTCTTTTCTCCATTCCTCTGACATCAAAAAACCCCAGAAAAATCTCAAAACATCATTTTTAGGCTCAAGACATCTATCATCTTAATTCTTTTAATACAACTCTGAGTTGCTCTCTTCTGGATGTCTCACTTACTTAATTTTTAAAAAATAGTGTCTAAATCTGAAATATAAAATAGCCTAGTGGGGGGCCACTACCCTCTGTTATTGCAAGTATAAGATGACATCAGCTCTTTTTGTCAACCATAGCATGTTTTAACTCATGTTGACTCATTTATCACTTAATTTTAGTACTTTCTGTTAATTCCACAATTATTAAACGTTTTTAGGCTGTTTTAAATACAATACTGTCAAGTCAGTATTTTTCTTGTGTTTTATACATACACACACACACACACACACACACAAACATACACCCATGCAAATATGTTAAGTTTATTTAGTTTGGTCTGTTTTACTATACAAAGGTCTCCCATATATTCCTTCTTGTTGGATGGTTGGAAATATGCTTCTACAATACTTAGAATTCTCCATTAACTCCCTTTACTCAAAGTCACCCTATCAAATCTTAGTTTTCCATTCAGGTGTTTATTTTTTTCAGTATATGGTATTCTTCTTTTTAGGTTTAAGTCTTTTTAAAAACACCTTCCATGTGCCAGGCATCTACAAAAAATCCACTTGATTTTTACAGCAATCTAGGAAGTTGGTATAAATAGCCCCATTTTACAGATCAGGAATCTGAGGCTTGGGACTAAAGAGACTTCAAAGTCTTATGGCTTGTAGGTGGCAGAGTGGAGGTGGGGCCCTAACTATTTTTTACCCATAAAAATGCTTCTTTATCCCACAGCATGGTATGGATCTATTTTATGTGTGCTTCACTGCTATAGTCCAGTAGCTACCAACCCACTAAATTGTATTGATGTTCATGTGTTGTTTTGCCTTATTTGTACCATAGACCTACTTTCATTTTAGGTGAGGTGCTAAAATACTTCAGAGCATGCCTTAATCAAGACCCCAAAAGTGCTTGCCAGTACCTTCCAGCCTAGTAACTTGTGGGCCCTTCTCTGACTAGAATCTGTCTCTTGTCAGAGTCAGTTTTGCAGTGCATGTAACATTTTCTTCTTTCCCTTCAAACTGAAGTTGGAAGCCTTCCTGTTCAGTCCAGCCACATCGCTCTTGTCTTCGTGGTATGAGCTCTGAGCCCTTGGTAGGAACTTACCATTCTAAGTCATGGTTCAGAAAATTTTATTTTTCAATACTGTTGGTTGATAGTGGCTTACTTCATATCATCTCCTTCTTCCTACACCAGTTCTCAACTGGAAGGAGAGAAAAAAATGTAACCTGACTTTTTAGTTTTTGCATAAATAAGGGGAAACAGGCTGTAGTCAGTAGTTTTCACGACATTTGGTTATGATTTAGGAGACAGCATATTCTCTTACTTGATACTTGATTTATTTAAATAATATTTGAGGTCCTGTCATGTGTCAGGTTCTGTGCTGGGCACTAGTGACATATTGGAGGTATAGTACCTGTCACCATAGAGCTCTAGTCTAAGGGGGATGCAGATAAATAAAAAGATTGCCCTTTAATGTAACAGTTCGATAAGAGAAGTCCAGGGTGGCATGAGACCATAAGAACACATAACCCAACCTTGAGAGTGGCTGAAGAGATCTGAGGCAGTTACCTCTTCCTTCCTATACCATCATGGAACTGTAAAGAGAATCTCACTGTCTTGGAGACCTAGAATTGCCACCTCTATCCCTTCTTCCTTTAGAGCAGAAACTGAGAGTTCTCTGATTTTGTGAGTGGTATTGGTGTAAGTCCATATTGAAGTCTTGGAAAAAGCTTTTTTGAACCCTTGCCATTCTAAGGAAAATATCCTTGCCCACAAGGGCAAAATTCTCACTCTCAAAATTTTATCTTCACCCATTATCTCTTGTCACACCTGGTAGTAGCACAAGTCAAATTTATTAAGTTGCTTTCATACCCCCTAGAAAGGACTCAATAATGCCCAGTGAATCTTCTTCCTGAGCCCACCTTCCTTAATCTTAATCTGTTAGGATTTATGAACATTTCTTTTGAAGAGTAAAGTACCTCAACCCATTTCTAGGGGAAAATCATCTTCTTTTTTTTTTTTTTTTGTTCTTCTAATCTTTATATCTTGGAAAATCTCCAATATGGTGGAAACATTACAGTCAGAAAAACAGCTATGGGGAGAAAAGACCTTTTAGATTTCTTAGTGGAAATAGATGGTAATTTTTATTGTTGGTATTTTATAAATGAGAAACCACTTCTGGGACCCGTGTGTTATGTCACACTTTAAGGTATTAGAGTTCTGAGTCTTAGAGTAGACTCATGGCTGCTCAGTCTACACAGACATTTATTTAAGGGTGAACTTAAATGTTTCACTAATTCTCCGTTTGTATTTTGTCAGCTAAATATTGGAAGACAGCTCCATCCAAACTATTATGAAAATGTCACTTAATTTTACTTAAAAAAACTGCAGCCGTTTTCTGGCATTACTTTTGTAAGACATTCTGTTTCTGCTTGGTTTTCTGTACATTCTGTACACTTATAAGATGTTATGTTTCTGTATGCTTCAGTCTGTCATCTTTCATTGGTTGAAAGTTGACCATTTTAGTTTATTCTTCTCCGGTAACATGAGATTTAAAAAAAACCCACACAAACTAAGTTGAAGCATTTTCTTAAAATATTTGTCCTAAAATTGCTTGATAGACATAAATATGAAAAAGTAAAACCTTGGCACTAACAGGGACATCAGTGATAGGTACTTAGATTCTCAACAGGGTGGTAGTAGGAGCAGGGGTACTAGATAAAGCTGAGAGTTGGGAGCCAGATACTTGGACTCCCTTGGGTCTGATTACCTGAGACAAACCAGTTTATTACTTAGTCACTTCTTTAGCTGCAAAAGGAAGCAGGAGTTTAGTGAACTTGTTCATTTCATAGTCAGTGTTAATGTATATGAGATTTATCATCTAATCTTTGGGGTTAGGCTGTTATAGACTATGAATTGCTGATATGGGGAGGTAGAGAGTTGTCTACCTTAATTAGCATTTGTTTTTACAGCTACTTAAAGCTCAGAAGAAGGCCCAGAGAAGGGAGCACATGCTAAAACTTGAGGCAGAGAAGAAAAAACTTCGTACTATACTTCAAGTTCAGTATGTATTACAGAACTTGGCACAGGAACATGTACAGAAAGACTTCAAAGGGGGCTTGAATGGTGCAGTGTATTTGCCTTTAAAAGAACTTGACTACCTCATTAAATTTTCAAAACTGACCTGCCCTGAAAGAAATGAGAGTCTGAGGTAAGCTAATGAAAGTATTTTCCTGAAAAAGAACACATAACACTTTAGTCTAGCTTTTTAGTTATATATATATAGGTTTTTGTTTGCAGCTTTTTAGTTATATATACATATTTTTAGTAATTAAGAAAACATTAATTCTGATTCACTATGGGCAATGATGGCAGCTCAGACTCTGATGGAGGGGTAGGCTGTCTGGAAGGAAAGTGAGTGTGAATGGCCTCACTAACATGCTCTTTTATTGTACCACTGATTTTAAACATGTCTGATCAAGTTTTAATCTTATACAAGCATTAACCATAATACTAATTATGTATATTCTTAACAATTTTTGTAATTATCTCAGGCCGATTTATTCCCTGAGAGCCTTTGCCTTCTTACTGCTGCTGTACTTAAGTGGAGGTAAACAGAATTTAATTTGGCCAGTATCATTAAACAGTCAAAGAGAATTATTTGGTGTTCTTAATGCTCTGAATAAATACTGAGAAACAAATCTGATAATTTAAAATATAAAACTAGCAAATAGAGGCTACCAGTTTTGCTCCTACAGTTACTCATTTGCTGCTTTTGCTCTGATGGCATAAACCAGCTAATGAACAAACCTCTATGCTTTTATTTTGTTAGATACAGGCTGTTGCAATGTTGTGTCTGTTAGCCATACTAAAGCAGAGGTAGATTTCAGCTATTATTAGGAATCAGCCCTGTATGGGGAAGCAACCTAACTAGATTCTTAATTACCTATGTGTGGCCGTATATATTTTATTCCCCTTCTGATCATTTACACTATCATCATTACCTATTTGGTTGATTCCTTCTCCTTCAGTTTGGTGGATTCACAGAATGGATGTGAAATGTCAGTGTAACGTAATTTGAAAAATAAGCTGCTGTCTTTCAAGTCAAATGCAGGTCTTAATATTTCCATTCCGCTGTTTTTCATCTAAGACATATACTATATAATGAATAATAATGCACTGGCAGCTTTAGGCTCTTTTTGGTCTATTCCTTAATAGCTGTATTTGGTAAAATCTTTATTTTAGTTGTCATTTGAAATCCCCGTAAATGGGCACTTGGTCATCTTTCATAAAATTTCAGTTTTTCATTTCCAAAGAGTAAAAAGACAAACTAACATTGACTGTCTTGACTGTTGATGGGTTATATTGTGTAACTTGTACTGCTCCATAATCTATGTGCCTCTGAAGCTGCTTTGTTCTGCTGCTGCTTTTCCTTCTCAGTGTTGAAGACCAGATGGAGCAGTCATCCTTGTACTTTTGGGACCTTTTGGAAGGTAGTGAGAAAGCAGTGGTAGGAACGACATGTGAGTTTTCTCTACTCTGGGATTATGCAGTAAACGCTACCCTGGATGTCTAGAAGTTTTAGTATGATGAAGGCCAAAACTGTCAGTCCATCAGAACTTAATGTTTGACAATACCATATTCATCGGGAGAAAGACCTCTCTGTTTTGTTCTGTTAATTGAACTCGACTAAAATGAAACCTAGGGAGAGTTTGGAAGTGGCAAGTCATTATGATTTGGAACAAGAGCTAAGGACTAATACTTCCTTCAACACTACCTTGACCATTTGGGGTTCAGTTCTCTATCTGCATGGTAGTACCTGTTCTGTTTAAGAATCTTAAATTTACACCTTGTTAATATCAAGGCTTATCTATCAGATCTGCCAAGAAGATATGAATGGTTGGGCTACATAGTCTACTGAAGCATTATGGCTATTGAGGAAATAATATGGAGAGAGAGAGCTCTTCTGGCTTCCTAAGAGATGTTGGCCGGATGACCATGGACAAGTGTACACAAAGTTTTGTGTCCTACCTTGGGATAATGAAAGGTTATTAAAAACTGGTAACATTTTCATTACTAGTGATTGCTTCCCTTTAAAAACATTTAAGTATGTATAACTCAAAATTTCAACTTTCAAGTTCAAATCACAGAAATATATTTCGTGGTTAGAATGCAAAATGATACAAATACTTTGGAAAAATAGTTTGGCAGTTTCTTATAAAATTAAGTGTATATTTACTATATGCCCAACTTTTAAATCCCAAGAGAAGCAGAAATATATGTTCACATAAGTATTTGTACGTGAACGGCCGTACCAGCTTTATTCATATGATCACCAAATTGAGCATAGCCTAGATGTACATCGACTGATAATTGATAAGTAAATGTGGTATGTCCATACAATGGAATCTACTCAGCAATAAAAAAGTGGTGAATTATTGATGCTTGCAACAACATGGATGAATCTCAAAATAATTATGCTGAGTGAAAGAAGCCAGACAAAAAATGCATACATATTGTATGGTTCCATTTATATGAAATTATAGAAAAGACATAACTAGAATGATAGCAGGGATAGATTGCCAGGGAGTGGGGGGAAGGGCTTGATACAAAAGAGCATTACTGGACTTTCTTGAGTTGATGAAAATGTTCTTTATCGTGATCCTGGTGGAAATAACATGACTATATATCTGTTAAAACTGTATACTTCAAAGAGGCAAATTTTTTTGTTTGTAAATTATTCTTTAATGGTTTTTTTTTCAGACAAAATCTATATCCTAGTACTCCTATGAAAGGAATAATAGTCCCAAATCAAGTATGGGAATGCTGTTTAATTTGAGAATTATGTTTTTAGTGGATATTAAATAGGAAATAGACTTTAGACCTATATATGCAGCAGTTTTAATGTCATTTTAAGATTTTTCTTGATCATCAAATGGCGATGTGCTAGGAGTGACGTAGACCATATCGCAAGAATAAAATCTTAATTGTGGAATTTCATAGTTTAATAATCCTTTAGAGATTGTCCAAAATAGGATTTTCTAGTGCTTATGTTTGAGGAGCTGTATTTGCTTCTCCAAAGACTTCTTACCTGGGGAATATTAGAGTAACTGCTAGTTGTGATGTCTGGGGAGAAAATGCAGGATATGACTTCTCTGTCAGCTCAGGGAATAGATGTGTGCTTTTGTAACATATTAGAGAGTTTGATTAGGGTCTCTGAACTTTAATAATTTTTCAAATGGTGGAAATGCAGGCCCAGAGGAACTTAGGGACTTGCTAAACTTTGGGATTCTGATCTTTATAACTTATTCAGCATGGCATAAAGATGGACTGCATGCTTACTTTTTATGATACTGACCAGTTCTTTGAATGCCCCTAATGTAGAATATTATATGACCACTGTAATTAGGATAAGATTATATTAGGTTTCTGTGCCAAGTAATTTTCCATGAACTGTTAGGCTATGTGATAACTGAGTCTCAGTCTCTCTTTCTTAGACAAACACATGAAAGAATTACTGTCTAAATTGCTGAACTCAGGCTATTTTGAAAGTATCCCAGTTCCAAAAAATGCTAAGGAGAAAGAGGTACCATTGGAGGAAGAAATGCTAATAAAATCAGAGAAGAAAAAACAATTATTGAAGACTGAATCTGTCAAAGAGTCAGGTTTGTTGTGATCTCTGAAATTATTTCAAGTGGTTGTATTTTTAATACTTCCCCAAAATGTAAAAATCATTTTACAATTTGTAAAATGATGTACAATTATTTTAATTTGTTAGTTTCCACATGCCTGGAAATCTTTACTTTCTGTAGGATAAACCTCGGTTCAGAAAACATTTATAGATTTTATTACAATGATTTATAGAGTAAATAAAATCCATTTATTTGTGAATGCTTCTTATTAGAAACATTAGGTTATCCTTTGTTACAAGTAAGTACACTGTTAAAGTGAGGTATTTGTGGAATTTGAACGAACCTGTTTGTGAAACTATTAGTTGGATAATTCCGTTTAAAATGTAAGTTATAGTAGAATCCAATACAGTGGTAGAATGGGAGTGTAAATGACCTAAGGTTAACATATTGATTCAGGGAAAAAATTGCCAAAACTAGTGAAGGAAAAATACTTTTCAAAATTCCACTTTTCTTGGGGAAGAAATACCTGGAGTAAATGGCATTTTGCTTTTGTTTGTTGAAGCTAGATTTATTTAAGAAATATCACTTCTAAGGAGGTAGTCTGGGCAGAATTCTGGTAGATTCAAGTCATTTCTTATGTTCACATCCTTTTAGTTCTTAATGCTAAGTCCAGTGCTTCAGTATCTGCACTCCCTTACTCCTGCTGCCAACTTTAAACTAGCCTGTATGGGGCCTTTGAGAGATCTATTTTAAGCTGAGATGACTGATTTTTTGCCCCAGGGGGCCAGAGCTATGATTCCAACTTGAAAGAAGCTGTGTTCATTGGTAAGAGGAGGTAGTTTTATTTTCAATCAGAAATTAGTTTTTGGATGCAACTTGACTTCAGAAGTGTCTTTTATAAGGAGAGCTTCTAGGTTCAGATAGCCTCAGACCACATGCTTTTGACCAATAAGCAGTAGTGAGAGTTACTCCAGCCATGAACATACTTAACTGTGTTATCCTTTGTCTATTACTCTTCTGAAATATATTGCTAGAATGAATTACAGTTGTAGTTAGTCTAAAAACCCATAGATTACCTGGTATTTATTTAATATTCCTTTTATCTCCCCAGAGTCTCTTATAGAACTTGCACAGCCAGAGATCCAGCCACAAGAGGTAAGGTACTGAGAGGTAATCTGCTAATTTTGGTTTCTGAGACTTTTCAATAGTGTCGTTAGAAACTGAGGCTCTGGAGCTAGCCTGTCTCAGCTTAGGTGCTGGCTCAGCAGCTACCTGCTTAGTGACTTTGGACAAGATATCTGGTCCAGTTGGGTCTATTTTCCTCCTGCATAAAATGGGATAATAATAATGCCTGCCTCCTGTGGTTATTGTGATGACTAGTAGAGTTAACTTAAATTCTTAGAACTTGACCTGGCACATGTTAACTCCTCAGTTGTCAGTTCTTACTGTCGTTTTTGGCTCCTGTGATAGAATTTAAAGATGGGCAGGTTCTTGCTCTCTCCGGAATTTTCTCCCATTGGTAATAGAAGAGGGTATCTGTTCTCATTCTAAAGACATTGAAATTCTTGGAAGCTGAAAAGAATGGAAGAGGCAAAAATCACAACACAATTGATACAGAATGGAAATTAAAAGAAGGCTTGCAGTTCAGGAAATGTGAGGCTTAAGTTAAACAGTTTAACTTTGTATAGTTGAACTAGCTTCTGCCTTAACATTTAAGGTTGTCGGGTGGGTAGACTGGTCCTGAGGCTGGCAGAGGTGGGAAAACCTTGGTAAAACAGCCTGAATCAGGCAGATGTGGCACCATGACGTGCAGGTCTTACCAGTCTCAGGTGAGTCAAATGTAGATATACTGCTTCTGAAGTATCAGCGTTTGTGTTTCTATTAATTGAGGGAAAAGGAAAGGGCAAGAAGAACAGTCTTTTCAAGTAGGATGAGGACAGAAATTTCCTGTTCGCCCTGTGGCTCAGACCATTGGACATAGGAACGTGACAGTCAGTATTCTCCTTAAGGTCATTCACAAATTTTGTGACTCCAGTACATTTTTTCTCTGGTCTAGTTTCTTAATAGACGCTACCTAATGGGAGTAGATCATTCTGGCAAACAAGATGAAGAGCAATCTTGGGAAGCAGGTGATGCTAGAAAACCGAATCTCCCCAGATGTTGGGATATGCTTACTGAACCGGATGATCAGGAGAAGAAACAGGAATCCTTCAAGTCCTGGGAATCTTCTGTTAAACACCAGGAGGTATCAAAGCCTGCGGTTTCCTTAGAACAGAGGAAACAAGAGGTTCCCAAACTCAGGTCCACTCTGCAGGAGGAGCAAAAGCGGCAGGACATCGCCAAAGCCCAGCCAACTCCCGGCCAGTGGAAGCAAGACACTCCTAAATCCAAAGTGGGTTTCATTCAAGAGGAGCAGAAGAAGCAGGAGACACCAAAGCCTTGGCCAGTTCAGCTGCAGAAAGAACAGGATCCAAAGAAGCAAACTCCAAAGTCTTGGACACCTTCTATGCAGAGCGAACAAGACATCACCAAGTCATGGACCACTCCCACATGTGAAGAGCAGGATTCAAGGCAGCCAGAGACGCCAAAATCCTGGGAAAACGATGCTGAGAGTCAAAAACACCCTTTAACATCACAATCGCAGATTTCTCCAAAGTCCTGGGGGGTAGCTACAGCAAGCCTCATACCAAATGACCAGCTCCTGCCTAGGAAGTTTAATACAGAACCCAAAGATGTGAGTTGATTTGTATCAGTCTGTTTCTGTCAATGAAGTCATAAATAAAGAGTTGTAGTAATTACAACTTTTTATTTCTCTAAAAAAAAAAAAAAGAAAGCCCATGTTATATTAATATATATATTCCATTTAACTCTTCAATGCATCGTTTGTTTTCCCTAGACAATTGGAAGTAGACCTAGTCTGTCTTTTGAGCCTAACCCGAGATGAAATTTCCACGGTTAAAAAATATCGTTTTAATGCCAAAATTTTAATGACATGATTGACATAATAGTGGCTAGTTCAGACAAAACCAAAATGTGAACAATTGAGATATGTAAGTGCAGGTCACAGGGTGGGAACTTTGTTGCACTGTATTTCATTTGTCTTCCATCTGGCGCATGGGTGACTTTTTCCTACGAAGTTACATTTTTTCTATGTTCTCTTTCACTCTTGTAGACACTCAGATTAGCCTGTACTCTTTGAAGAAGGTACATGGGGTGCAGATACTCTGGTAGTTGGGGAACGACTTGAATTAGTTCTCTATTTCTGTTTCAGATTAAGAATTTTCCAGAGATGGAAACAGTAGGCATTGAATGTTCTGTAATTTCGTTTTGGATTATGAGATTTAGTTGAAATATAAGGCCTTGTTCTGTTAATGATAACCTATCTCAGGCATTTAAGGGTGCTCATAATGGATAATCCTTGGACACAATGCTAGTTAGTGTTGCCTTTTATTAAATTATAAGTTATTTACCACTATTTAAATGCAAACTATTTACCATCTTCTTTGCTAAGAAATGTGAAGTTATCTTGCAGTGTTCTCCATCTCTAGTTGTGTTCCTTGCACTTCCAGGCCATTTTAAAGGCTTTCTGATAAAATTTTGATCCTCTGATAGTGTGAAAAACATCTTGTCTAGGGAAATCAAAGCATTGCACTTTATAAATAAATTACCCCTACCTGAGTTCTTACTCATGGGAAGAGAATTTTAAATTCTCTCATCTGCTTTCTTCTTCTCTTCTTCAGGTGCTAATATTAATTTTAGCTTCTTTCTGACCCTGCAGGAGATTGGTAGCCTTATTTTATTAACCAGATATCATGCACTGGTAATTGTAATAGACAACTATTTTGAGAAACTTATTTTAAAAACCGAGTTTTAAAATTCCATTAGATATAATAATGCTGAGCTTTTACCACACCAGAATATTGATACCGTGCCATTTGTTGAATAGATTTAAAACAGAGGTGCTTAGTTGGAAAGGTCAAAATTAATTTAATTTGCTTTTATATTATATTGAAGTTATATTATATTGAAGTTGCGGGGCCTTTCAGTGACCGAGAGGACACTTCTCTGTATAATACAATATTTGCTTCTCTGTCTGCAGTCTGAGCTGCCCATGGTATGACTAAGTACAGGCAAGGGCAAAACAGAGTTCAAAGCCAAAAGACTAGGTAACATGAAATTAATCACTAAAGCTTGTACTTTTTTCCTAAAAGAACCTTCCACATATTCACTTGGAGTCTATTAACTTTTATTGTATGTGATGCTTTTGACAAGCTTAGCTGTGTGACTTCCCAGTGAATTAGAAGGTGAAGAAGAGTTGCTGGCAGGGACAGACACTCTGATGGCTGTAAGAATTAGCTATAAACATTAGGCCTAGTTCAGGATATGCCCCAGTTTTAAGTAATTTGGCCTGAAGGCCAACCACCTTATATCCCTGAATAGACCCCCAAAGTATGCTTACTTTATAATAAAATATAGCAGTGTGTTTCCTCAAGTCTAGGATGTATATCTATATACACACACACTTTAATATCTTAATGTTTACACCTTAAAAATGGGATGTATGTTCCATGTGTTAGTAGTACTTTTTTCTCCGGAGGGAAAACAAATCATTGGCATGTCATATAGTCAGTGGCATCTTACCATAGAGGATATATGGTAACTGTGTCCATAATGAAAGAACTTTCTCTCAAGGAAGTTCTGTTATTCTGGGTCCTTCCTTTAAAATGAGGATATTTTAGAAAGATTTCCATTAAAGTTCTGAAGGGGAAAACAGTTTGGTGTTGTTTAGGAATTATTTTTCCTAAATTATTTAGGGAATGGGTTTATGTGAAATTCTTTATGTGAGGTAAATCTGAGCATTGCTTTGTGTTTTGATTTCCCTGGCATGTACTGATAAGCTGTTCCCTGAATGATGCTACTGAACATGAATTTCACTCCTACACATTATGGGTTTATCCTGTAGGTGCCTAAGCCTGTAGGTCCTTCCTCTGCCCTTCCAAAGGATCCAGTACTGAGGAAAGAGAAACTGCAGGATCTGATGACCCAGATTCAAGGAACTTGTAACTTTATGCAAGTATGAATCATTCTTAGATGAATCTTTAAGTGATATTCATGGGGCTACTAGCTTCTGATCTGAAGCATTATAATGAAGTTGTTAAGAGCATAGGTTCTGGGGTCCAGAATGAGTATGAATCCTGGTTCTGCCACTTACGAGCTCTGAAAGTTCAGGCAAGTTACTTATTAACTCTCTGCCTCAGGTTTGTTTTTTGTTTAAATGAGAGTAATAGTTCTCACTCCTAAGTTTGTTGCGAGTCATTAAACATGTAGGAAGCTTGAAGTATTCAAGTATTATTACTGCTATAGAGCAGTTCCCCCTCAGAGAGTGAGAATCTATACTATGCTTGGTATTATGGTAGGTGCCACTGTGTACAGAAAATCATGACATTTATGGCCCTCAGGTTTGTTTTCCAGTTGTATAAGATTATACATGTCAAGTCAGTAGTTGAGTGCTAAATTGTATCAGACAGACTCTTACATAATTTTGGAACAGTGTGATGATATTAGCTGAGGGGTGACGTAGAAGATATTTTTGTGTAGTAAAAAGATTTTGTGTAGAAAAAAGGAGTTAGACCCGTGTTCAGATCCTAGTTCTACCAACTCTACAATCTGTGACAAGTTAGTTAGCTCCAAACCTCTACTTATTTGTAAAATGAGGGGATCCTTACCCCTTCAGATTATTTGAAGATAGGTAAAAGAACCAAAACTACAAGTGTGTAGCTTAAGTACTCAAAAGTTTGCAGACATTTCTGGGAGAACCAAGTTAGGCAGATGGGAGGAAACAATGGCTACTCCTCGTGAAAGTGTTTAATAGCTTGAGCTAGTTAGTGGTTGAGATTCAGACCGTCTCATTAGTTAGGTGTAATAGAAATCAGAGGTCCTTCTATGCTAGGATTAATGTTTAAGTCCTCAACTCAGGAGCTTGCTTTTAGACCTTAAAATTACTGTTACAGTTTTAACACTTGACACAACCTGAAGGTTTGACAGTTATCTTAGGTTTTATTTTTCAACTCTTCATTTCTTCTTCTATAAAGTCCAAGTTACAAACAGCTTGAGATAGCTGTTAGATTTCCTATAGCTAATATACCATGGGCAACGTCATGAATAATCTAATGGCAACAGCCTTTAAATAATCTTTTGTTTCTATTCATTATTTAAAATCTTGCCTTTAGGAATCTATTCTGGATTTTGAGAAACCTTCAAGTGCAATTCCATCGTCACAGCCGCCTTCAGCTACTCCCGGCAGCCCAGTAGGTATGTGATCATTCTTAAGACTTGAACAGTTGTAGGTCTAACAATTGTTTTTTTTTTAAGATAATTTTATGCTAGATATTTTAGGGGTTAAATTATGTCTATCAGTTAATTTACTCTAAGTGTGTCCATACGTTTTCAGAGTTATATATGGTCAAATTACCATTAGGACATTAGTGTACTTAACTGACCTGTTTGCATTTTAGGGAGTCTCCAGATGGATGATTAGTACAATGGCTACTTTTGCAATTTTTTATGCTTTTCTTAGAGTGAATTCTGACTTGAACTTTTGACTCTATAAATCTAGGGTTAAGGCCTTTGGATCCTAACTGTGAGTGAAATTGCCTCAGTAATATTTAGTACACTGATTAACACAGGAAGCCTAGAACTGAATCCAGTCTGATGCTTCAAACTTCAGGCTTTTTGCTCTGCGCTAGTGTATCTCAGGGAAGGGGTGATGTCATCAAAGCCATAGTCCAGCTGTAGTGAAGTGTTTGCCAACTAGAAGATTGGCGCTGTGATTCCTGGGTGAAGTAAGAAGAATAAAGGGTAGTTAACAGAAGTGATGGACATTAACAGAAAGAAATCAAACTGAAACTGTGTAATTCAATAATATATTAATGTATATGACCAAAGAGAAAGAAAAAGAACTGAAGAGACAACCCAGCTAAGACTCACTTTGAAACTTAAGTGTTTTAATTACTATTCATGATAGCTCAGATATTTCCAGATTGTTACAATTTTTAAAAGTCATAGTTATTTTCTTTTGGAAACCTTGAGATGTTGCTTTTGCCCATTTAACCTTAAAACATTATGTATCACAGATAGAACTAGCATCCTATTCTTCTACAATATTCTCTGAGTCTTTGTGGAGCCCTAATAGAAAGCCCATGATGGATTTGAGACCTAGTCCTTCCAGCAACTGCTTGTTTAATAAAGTGCAAACTTCAGTTTTCACCCAGTTGCCGTGCATACACTTTTCTCTGTCAGTAGTTTACTGTTGATTTCACTCTCTGCAGCGTCTGCAGAACAAAATCGATCCAGGCAAAGTGATTTTCTTCAAGAGCCATTACAGGTAATTTCTCCAGATTAATCTTTCATTTACTCTTGTTCACTAATCAGGGAAGAAATTGTTGCTTTAGCAAAAGTGATCAGAGTTACAGATTGTAATACATCTAACTAAATTATTGAAAATGTTCTAAGGATATCTAGTTTTTTTAGGTTAAAAGATTCCCTAATGGCCACAGGGAAGACTCTGTTGCAGTAGTAGCTGACTTGAGTAGAGAGCCAGCAAGCCTGAAGAATTCACACACCTTGTCTGGGAATCTCACTGGCTATTGAGCTGCCTGTGTTACTTAGTAACTTGTTAATTACAAGTTAACCATTGTTTGAAAAGCCACTGGTTTAGCTCAGTGCATTCCAGGGGCAGGCCTCTGGATGGCTCCATCAGCATCACGTGGTCACCTTAATAAGAATATGTATTTCTAGACACCACTTTAGACCCGTTGGATTTCCAGGGCTGTTCCTAGCTGTCTGTAATTTTAATAAGCTCCCTGGGTGGATCTGCACATCTATTTTTTTTTTTTTGAACCACTTGTCTCCAACATCGTGTTTGTTCACCAATAACTAACACTACCTCCAGCTGGTCTACTTAAAGAGCAATGATTTGGAGGCAAGAGCTGCCATAACGTCTAACTAAATACTAACATGAAAAACTTGTCTTCTTTTTTGTTGTTAAGTGAACCTTTTAACTAAAATTCAAGTCCTTTCAAGTTTAACTGTCAATTGGTCTGAATCATCTTACCTAGCATCTGTGAATCTTCCTGTGGCCCTGGAGAGTTAGGTTCCCACACCCACTGGTCTCACAGATTTTGGGCATTTGTCTCATTATTTTAATGAGAGGGCCAGAAGAAAGGCCTAGTTTTAGAAATGCGCCAATCTCATAATAGTTGTAATATTTTGGTCAGAACTGAATTTTAACTATTTAGGTATGTGAGATGTTCTAAAGAATTTAAAAAATGTTCTCCATAAGGCTTTTTTTTTTAGAACGTGGCCCCCTCTCCTTCCTGAGAAGGAGCAAGTCCCGATGATGCCTTCTGGAAGGTCACTGAAACATAACGGCTCTGGGTATTTGGTTAGAACTCATTAGTTTCAGTTCACACATTTTATTACTTGGACTTCTGAGAACCACACTGAAGCATTCAGCTCAAAGGAGTGGATTTATTGACACTTAAGACCTTGGCATCGCTAGATTTTTATAAGTCTCTCTCTGCTACACTTTGTGCCATAGAGTTCCTTCCTAGCTACTCTTAGTTTTTTATTGGTCATTGTTGGCACAGCCTGAGTTACTACTGTTCTTTTCTCCTAATTTTTATACATATTATGAGCTTCAATTTTTACAATTTTGGTGTCCTTGTGATTTATGTACAACTTATCCTCTCTATACTTCAGCCAACCTCTTTAAGATATTGAGAACACTTAGAATAAGAGCACAGTCATTTTGACCCCCGGCAAACTATGCTTAGAGTGTTCAGTGCACCCTGAGCTCATCTTCCAGGGCGCTGCTGTGAGGGCCAGGTGGAAAGTCTGGCCCTAGGCTTCCAGGGCCAGGAATCCTGATGGGTGAGGGTGGGATTAGATGTGTAGCTTTGGTGTCTAGGTCTGGAGAGGCAATGTAGCTGACTGCTTGGGTTTGAATCTCAGCTGTGCCATTTAATTTCAGGGTGATATGGGTAAGTTACTTAACTTTTCTTTGTCTCTGCCTGATTGTCAATCAAAAAAATGGGGACAGTAGTACCTACCGCCGAAGGTTATTGTTACGATTAAGTGTACTGACGTGTAAAGTGTTTAGCCTGGTGTTTGGCACTGTGGTGTGCTCAGTAAGAGTAACTTATTAGGAAGCCCAGGCTCCAAGAAATACAAAGTGAACAAGATGCACTTCTTACAATGTTTTATGTCTTCCCACATCTAGGCTGCTGCTTCTCCGGCTACTTGTAGCTCAAATGCTTGCTTGGTTACTACCGATCAGGCTTCTTCAGGATCTGAAACAGAGTTTATGAACCCAGAGACTCCTGAGGTAATAAGAGACCTATCTTCTTACACTAGTTCTGCTATTTAAGACAGAAATGAGCTTATGAATTACAGGGCATGATCGTCAAATGATTTAACATTTGTACTCTACTAACATACCGCTTTCTGTAGCTGTTGTGGTCCTGGAATGTACACAGGTAACTTTATTGTGACTTTGCCACCCAAGTAGACTCGCTAGTGTATTGCCTTGTCAGAATAAATATGTCCAAGAATGTGTATTCATTATAGAATATAAGAAACTATAGATAAGCATTCATTTTTATGGTACTAACATGGTTTAAATTGAAATTACTTGGTTCATTTTAGGAAGAGGAAGTGTTTGTTACCAAGTGAATCACAGCTATCTGCTTCATAATCTGGTTGGGATTGGTTTTTCATATCATTTAAAGCCTTTGGATTTATAATCTGCTATATCAAGGACTTGCTTATACCCTTAGATAAGGATTATTTAAATTAGACTTGGTTTTCTTTTTTAGGCAGATGACTTAGAAATCCACTAATAAGAGTTAAAAGTAAAGAAAAATCAACTAAGAACTTCTCCAGGGTGTTTCTTAAGCCTAATTTTTCTGTATGAATTTGTAATAACATTAGATTCTTAACTGAGAAATACCATTTCAGGGTTTGAAAAGGACTAGGTACTCATGGACAGTTCAGCCCCTCATCTGTTAGACTGGCTAATAATAAGACCTTCACTTAGTCAGCAAGCTGTGCAAAATAAATGCTAGTGTGCATCCTCAGCAACTGAGATTTGAAATTGTAAGCAAAAGCTATTCTTTTGCATTCCCATGTCCAAATGTCATTCTGTGGAACTTGCTGACTTATGCCGGTCTGGGGCTGAGCATAAGTTAACCGCTTGTTATGTGGCAGGTAAGGCTGATGCCGCCTTTCTTCTCCCCAGGCAGCAGTGCCCCCCAGCAAGCAGCCGTCTTCACTAGCTTCTCCAAATCCTCCCATGTCAAAGGGCTCTGAGCAGGCCTTCCAGTCACCTCCAGCAAGTAGTAGCTCAGTAGCCATTAGCGCAGCACCCTTTCAAGCCATGCAGACGGTGAGTACGCACCGTGACCGCCGATGGCGGCCATCATTCCTCTTGAAAACGCTGTGTGTCCTACCTATTGCCGGGTGCTGTGTGAGAAAGCTTGCCTTTTCTGTTACTCCTGTTGGGGCCCGTAGAATTTGCCTTTGTCCAGTGGAAATACCGTTTGTGGCAGAAGAGCATTAAATCCAAAGCCTTGAGAATTTTGAATACGTATTTTATTAGAGCCTCTCCCCTCTGAAAACGAGCAGCAGGCAAAGCAGAGGACCTGCATTAAACAGATGAACTGTGTGGGTGAGAAACGTAATTTTCTTTGAACAGCTTAATAATACTAAGCATTACTAATATCACACTAGTGATGTTCCATAGCATTAATGACCTGAAATACGGGACACACACTTGGGGGTTCTGTCATTGTTGAAACTTTCATATGATTTCATCTAACTCTCATGCTGGTTTTAGAGAATTGCTTAGATTTTTGTGGTATTTTGAACTACATATTCCTCTACGAATTGTAGTAAAACTTTTTTTAAGGTAATATTACAACTAGATGTGTATATTTATTCCATAAACACAGAATAGTATAAAGCAGTTCTTTAGAGTCTTAGAGAGTACCTTTCTTGATGGTGTTTCATGTCCCACTCCAGGATCTCTGAGTGATGCCGGTGAGGCCTGTGGCGGGCCCAGTGCCCGGGAGAGGTTGGTGGGTTCAGACACCTGAATTACCACTTCCCGTTTGGCTACTTGGAACAGCTTAGTTTCTTTTTTTTTGCTAATTGAAGTATTATACACAATCTTATATTAGTTTTAAGTATACAACACAGTAGTTCAACAGTTACCCAAATTCTTAAATCCTCACCCCCACTAGTGCAGTCACTATCTGTCATCACAGGAAGATGTTACAGAACCATTTGCTATATTCTCCATGCTGCACTACCATCCCTGTGACCAACTTATATTATGACTGAGAATTTTGTGCCCCTTTATCCCCCTCCCCACTCACTCACCCACTCCAGCCCTTCCCCCATGGTAACCACCACTCACTTAACTGTGTCTGTGAGACTCCTGCTCTTTGGAACAGCTTAGTTTCCTTGCCTTCCCTCTTTCTGTGGGTCTGTCCTGCACAGTATTGCCACATTGGTTTTACTACTTCTCTTTCCTAATTGAAAGCAAACAGTGGTTTTTCATCACAGCAAATTGTAATGAAAGCCATTACAGAATGAAATTGGAAGTCCTTTGCTTGACACTCAGTAGCTTTTGAAGTCTGGTATAACCGGCTGGGCTGGTCCCTTTTGTGCTTGCCTTGTACACTCTTGTCAGACACCTTTTTTGTTCATGCCAGTCTGTCTCTCTGCCTGTTTGAATCCTAGCCAGTACAAATTTGTTCTTCATTCGTTCATTCATTCATTCATTTGTTCAATAAACAGGTAGTTATGAAGTCAGGCCCTGTTCTTAATGACTGGGGTGGTTGTAGTAGCAATGACAAGAGGAAAGACTTTGTTCTCAAGAAGCCTACATTTTATTATGGAGGTGGGAAGGCTGGAGAGAATAATATTCATGTATGTATCAAGTGTTTTGAGGAAAGAATGGAGCAGGATAAGAGGGCTAAAGAATAATAGAATTGTATATTATAGGCAACGGCCAGAGTCTTGACAGGTCATTGCCTTCTATATGGTAGACATTTGGTAAATGCAGATTTTTTTTGTTCATTTTTGGTTTTTGGAAAAAGTACCCTCTTCCCCTATAATACAGCTTTCAGTCTCAGTAAGCATTATTATGATAGCATAATAGCAGGAAGATTAACTTTCGTACTTGGGTTTAAGTTATGTTGGAAACCAAGTAGAAAATTATAATTTTTTTTTACTGTGGTAAAACAAGCATAACATAAAATTTACTGTTTTTGCATTTTTAATTGTATAATTTAGTGGCATTAAGTACATTCACAATGTTGTACATCCATCACCACTAGCTATTTCCAGAACTTTTCATCATCTCAAATAGAAACGCTACCCATTCAACGATAGCTTCTCATTCCTCCCTCTCCCCACCCCCCTGGTAACCTCCATTTGACTTTGTGTGTCAATGAATTTTCATATTCTAGGGACCTCATGTAAGTGAATCACAGTATTTGTCCTTTTGTGTCTGGCTTCTTTCATTCAGCATGTTTTAAAAGTTCATCCATGTTTTAGTGTGGATCAGGATTTCACTCTTTTTTTATGGCTAAGTAATATTCCATTGTATGTCTATACCATATTTTGTTTATCTGTTCATCTGTTAATGGATGCTTAAGTTTTCACCTTTTTGCGATTATGACTATTGCTGTTATGAACATTGGTGTAAAATATATCTATTTGAGTCTCTGCTTTCATTCTTTTGGGTCCTACAAGTAGAATTGCTGGATCATATGGTAATTCTGTTGAACTTTTTGAGGATTCATTATGTACTGTTTTCTACAGTCAGCTGCACCATTTTACATTCCCACCAGCAATGTACAAGGCTCCAATTTCACCACATCCACACCAACACCTAGATTTTCTGTTTTCTTTTAATTTTTTATAATAGCCATCCTAGTGGGTATGAAGTGGTATCTCATTGTGGTTTTGATTTTATATTTTCTTAATGACTAATGATGTTGAGCATCTCTTCATGTGCTTTTTGGCCACTTAATCTTCTTTGGAGAAATGTCTGTTCAAGTCCTTTGCCCATGAAATAGAAGTTTTTGAATGTACAGAGTTTTTCTGGATGTCACCCTTGATCATTTTATCTGAAACTTCAAAAATGGCTCAGCATACCCTTGTTTTTTAAGGTATTTAATGTCAACGCACCTCTGCCTCCACGGAAAGAACAAGAAATAAAAGAATCTCCTTATTCACCTGGCTACAATCAAAGTTTTACCACAGCGAGTACACAAACACCACCCCAGTGCCAACTGCCAGCTATACACGTAGAACAACCTGTGCTTCCTCAAGAGACTGGTAAGATCTTTGCATGTGAAATTTAGAACTAACTGAACTGAAACAAGTCTTTAGTGAGACTTCAGAGGTTCCTTCCTGACTAATAAGCATTGTCTCATCATATGTTCAGCTGTTGAGAAATGGTGCCTTTTCCTCTTATTTAGTTAAGCTCACCTATTAATTTTAATTTTTAAAGAGGCAGAACTTAGGTGGTTGATTTAGCCTTGATGTGGTGCCTTATTTTTAAATCTCATTGTTTGATCACCACTGACAGTGATAGTGGGAGATAGGACACTGTCCAGCTGCCTTTATGAAGGTTTTGAAATACTCTGTTAGATCTTTTTGCACATACAGGTCTCTTCTCTTTGCTCCATAATAAAGTATCAATTAAGGTGAAGATATAACTTAGTGTGCTTATTCCACTGCTTGCTTAGGGATGGGAGACTGTTTTGATGTTTCATGTTATGCTAGTACATGAGAGAGTAGGCAACTTTGTAGTTATTTCTTAATTTAAGAAGTACTTGTAGATATTTAGTGTTGGTGTTTCAGACCCCCTACTGAGTTTTCTAAAACTTAAGCCTGAGCAAATGAGTTGAGCATTCTGGGTAGTTGGTTAGTCACCAGAGGTAGTAAATGTAAATCTGTGGACCTAGCCATAAATGGCCTCACTCTGTTCTCACCTGTACAGTGAAAACACAGGACAGGTGATTTATGTAAAGAATATTTTTGTCATGTGCCTTCTTAATTATGATATTAATTAAAATTAATTATCTTTTACTCCTTGATCTGGAGTATTTAGCCTGTTTTTTTTTCTGTAATTGTGGTGAAATATGCACAACATACAATTTACCATTTATCCGTTTGTAAGTGTACAGTTCTGTGGCATTCAGAGCACCCAGCTTGTTGTGCAGCCATCACCACCAGCTGTCTCTGGGACTGTCTCATCTTCCCCAACCGAAGTTACCATTGAACGCTAACTCTGTATTCCCCTTCCCCCCAACTCCTGGCAAGCACCATGCTACTCCATGAATTTACTGATCTAGGTTACTTCCCCTGTGTAAGTGGAATCATGCAGTATTTGTCCTCTTGTGACTGCATAGTGTCTTTAAGGTTCATCCATGTTGTAGCATATGTCAGAATTTCCTTACTTTTTTTGGCTGAATTATATCATATATATAGAGAGAGAGAGAGAGAGAGAGAAAGAGAGAGAGAGATCTAAATTTCTCTCTATATACAAAATGTGTTTCCTATTTTAAAAGGGAGAAAATTGCATTAAAGGTTTTGATAATATAGTGACTTTTAAGTATAAAGAATATTAAATTTTTATTGCCATTTAACTCTTGGACTCTAAAACTGTTTCCTTAAGCAGCAAGTTATCCTGATGGAACTATTCAAGTAAGCAATGGTAGCCTTGCCTTTTACCCAGCACAGACGAATGTGTTTCCCAGACCCTCTCAGCCATTTGTCAGTAGCCGGGGATCTGTTAGAGGATGTACTCGTGGTGGGAGATTACTAACCAATTCGTATCGGTCCCCTGGTGGTTACAAAGGTATGCTCTGAAAAAAGTAATTATACTGAATTATTTTGTCTATGTATTTACTTGACTCAAATATTTTTTACTTTATCTTGTTCCTTACATAGTTGCTATTTATAATGTAGAGAATTCCGTATTTCTAATATATTTGTGGTTTATAATAGGAACTTTGTGTATAAAAAACAGATTGATCCTGTGACTTCCTGAAGTGAAAGTTTGAGCATCTTGTTTTTCCAGGGATGAATTTTGTTTTTTTGTATTTGAATATTTTGTTAATTCACCCAACTGCTCACAATGTCACGAGTAGACAGTACTCTCTTTCTAGGTATTTGCCCATCAGAGTATACTGCAGATAAAAATATAAACTTTGGGGCTTTAAGAGTGATACTGTCTTCAGTTTTAGATGTGGTTCTAAGTATGCTGTCACTGCTTGGGATTCGCAAAAGTCCTCTGGACAGAGGCCTGAACCATCACCCTTTCCCAGCCACCTGCATTCCAGCAATAGTGTTATTTTTACAGTTGACTTATTTGAAGTCACCAATATTTTATAAATGTGTGTATTATTGTGGAAGCAATATTAGTAGATTTGCCTAAAGAAGATATAAATCTAATGTTGGCATTATAGGATTGATTTAACTTTTAAAGTGGTATAAAATTAGACTATTTAAAAGTTTAGTATAGTTTTGCCCATAATTTTATGTAAGTTGTTTGTTTATTAGGTTTTGATACTTATAGAGGACCTCCTTCAATTTCCAATGGAAATTATAGCCAGCTACAGTTCCAAGCCAGAGAATATCCCGGAACATCTTATTCCCAAAGGGTAAGAATAGTGTCCTAGTTGTTGATGTTAAGTGGTGATTAAATGATAGCAGAGTCATTACTTGTTTTGTATAAGGTATTCCGAGTTTTAGAACTACTTCTAAGTACTCTGAAGAGTTGAGTTGGAAACTTTTCCAATAACTAAGGAGGATAAATGACAACTGCCTGTTATATGGGACTTAGAAGGTCTTAAGGACTTTATTAACCATATTGTTTGCATTAACTCATGTACTCCTCCATCCTGTAAGAGAAACTGGGGTTCACATTCCAGTTAGATAAAGTGTATCAGCAAATAAAGGGTAGAACTAGGATGAGAATGCAAGGTGCTTAACTCCAGATTTTAATTAAATTAATTTAATTTATTTACTATATTACTTCCAGTTTAACTTTTTCTCATTGTCAAGTATAGCAAAGCCCTTTTCTATAAGTTTATTTATTTTTTATCCTGATATGAACAGCTTAGCAGATTTTCTTTATTATGTATGACAAAAGACTGAGGAGGATGTTCGATGTCCCAGTTTAACAAACCTTGGGAACTCCCTGTCATTGGTCATACAGGGATGTGAATTTACACTACATCGGAATTTTCAGTTGTGAAGTTTGGCGAGCCATTAGTATGTGTATAAGGTGTCCTCTTGAGTTCTGCTGGTAATGTATATAAAGTACCTGTACTTGAAGAGCTTACAGATAGGTGAGGTAAGATGGATGTCTGTGCAGAGGTAGTACTGAGAAGGGGTGAAGAACGTACCTTGGCGGAACCCACCGAGTCACCTCCTGACTGGGGTTTGACCCCTGACTTCACCACTTCTCTTGTCGTGTGGCCTTGGGCATGTTACTTAAACTTTCCGAGCGCCAGTTCCTCATCTGTTAGATGAAGACTCATCTGTTCAAGTTACTCATACTTAGCACCACAGTGCCAGGCATATATCAGACATGGAGATATTAGCTGTTGTTATGTGATCCTCAGATACTTCATGTGCATTGATTAACATAGACTTCAGTAATGGAGCGATCTGTTCTTAACACCGGTATTCTAGTATTTTTGTGAGTTGCTTTAAATTTCTTTCTAAGGAAAATGTAAGATGCTAATAATAGTGGTTGCTGTTGGGAAGAGAGCTAGGAGTCTGGGGTTGGAGACGTATTTTATCGTGTACCTTCTTATCCTGTGAAAATTTACTACATGCATAACCTAATTCCACCACTGATTATTCTTTTCATGGATTGTATGGAGGCTGACTTTCACCATACTTAGGAGTGAGTTTGAAATGTTGCCTCTTGAAAATTTTTTCCTGAAGAGATTAGATTACATTTCCGGGCAATAATACATTGAAATAGTGTAATTTTTCTCACTGCTCTTTTCAAAACAAAAAACAAAACCTTAACATGGTTTCTAATTGTCTTCACAGTCTGGTTTGTGACTAAAGCAAGATTGGAACAGTCTGTCTTCTTGCATCATTATTTCCTTTTATATTGAAAATGAGGGACCAAGGACCATACCTATTCCTGAATTCCCTTCATTACCTGGCGTTGTCTCTTTGACATAGTGTTCTCTGAATGCCTTATGGACGCTCCTTGTTGGCAGGGTAATTGACAGATGAAGCGAATATTGCTATTGTTGCCCTTGGCTTTTGTTTTTCTGGGTGTTTGGAAACACCCAAGCCTCTCTGGTTGCTAGACAGAGCCACACAAAGGGCTAAGAAGACCTAAGTCTTACAAATTTGCCAGCCAGTAATCCTGAGTAATAACTATTACATCTTGTGTTTTTGGTGCCAAGGTAAATATTATGTGTTCATTGTAGGATAATTTCCAGCAGTGTTACAAGCGAGGAGGGACATCTGGTGGTCCTCGGACAAATTCAAGAGGTAAGAATAATTAACCGAGTAGTTTATTTACCTATAACAGACCTCCAGATTTTCTTCCTCCTCTGTCAAGTTCTCCCCAAAGTACATTGTTTTCAGCATTTATCTTCTGGGGTTTTTAGTTTGCGTCAATGTAGTCCTGAAGACCTGAGGGAGACAGTAGACTATTGGAAAGGCTGTGGAAATCAGTTGTCAGTTTAATTAAAAGAGTTTGTGTGTGTATATGTTTTTCAATCTGCTTGGCACCAGAGCATAATTTAACCTTAGATATGTATTCACTAAATGCTTCAAAGAGTTCTATGTGATGTTTCGGGATGATGGCTTTTGTATCATGGGCACTTCCAAGTACTTTAGTGTCACCACATTGAGAGGCAGGAGGCAGCAACAGTGAAGACACAATGACTTCAAACAAAAGCAGGATATTTGCATTTTTTAAAATGTGAGGTATGACTAAAAGGTACAGTGTAACTAAGAAAATCAAGAATTATTGAAGATAAACTACGGCACAAGGAAAACAGAGTCTTTTCCTTTTAAGGGAGAAGCTAATATTCATGTTGCCTTTGCCTTATATCTGAGCAGTCTTTCTGTACAGGACTTAAAATGTTACAATCTCACGATACCACAGTAACTTTGAAATAATAAACATTCCCCATGGGGCTTAGCGCCCAGCAGGACATCTTTGAGTGGCCAGTAGTCCTAACAGTTCACTTGTGTGGTCTCAGTTTCCTTGGGTCCTTCTACACGAGATTATTCTGAATAGATTTGTCACTGAGGAGTTAAGAACTGCACAAGAGTGTTCAAACGTGGGTTTTAGGCTCTGCTAACCTTAACTGTGATAAGTTAGCTAACCTTTGGGGGCCTCATTTTCTTAATGTAAAAAAAGATGAGGCTACTGGGCAAGATCATCTAGGTCCCTTCTGCATTTAGAATAGTAGTGCCTATAAAAAGTCTTTTGCCAGAAAATATAGAAAAGTATACTTACCTACATACTGTGTTGCTTTGTTTTAGAATTTGCTATAAAATGTATCTTGATCTGTGTTTCAGTAGCCGACTAATGTTAAATATTGTGTTCAAAGCTAACTGCTTCATTATGAGAAACTCACTGTTGCTAATAAAACAGCAGGGTGGAGTGATTCTTCTCAGGTGAGCAGCCCAGAAAGAGACAACGAAACCTTTAACAGTGGTGACTCTGGCCAAGGAGACTCCCGTAGCATGACCCCTGTGGATGTGCCCGCGACAAGCGCAGCCGCCACCATACTGCCGGTCCACGTCTACCCCCTGCCTCAGCAGATGCGAGTGGCCTTCTCAGCAGCCAGAACCTCTAATCTTGCCCCTGGGACTTTAGACCAGCCTATCGTGTTTGATCTTCTTCTGAACAACCTGGGAGAAACGTTTGATCTTCAGCTTGGTAGATTTACTTGCCCAGTGAACGGCACTTACGTCTTCATTTTTCACATGCTGAAGCTGGCAGTGAACGTGCCGCTGTATGTCAACCTCATGAAGAATGAAGAGGTCTTGGTATCTGCCTATGCCAACGATGGTGCTCCAGACCACGAAACTGCTAGCAACCACGCCATCCTCCAGCTCTTCCAGGGAGACCAGATATGGCTGCGCTTGCACAGGGGAGCAATTTACGGAAGTAGCTGGAAATACTCGACCTTTTCAGGCTATCTTCTTTATCAAGATTGAAAATCAGAACAGAATTGACAATGAGAGGATGGTGTTCTACTTAGGGGATTAAAGTGAAACTAGTCGTGTCCTTGTGACTGATTGGTTTAGGGAAACCTTTTCACTCCTAGAGGAAGGGGGAGGTCCTTAACCTTTTTTTTTCCTCCCCAAGGTGAAAAATTTCAAGCTGAATGACAGTTAGCACTAATCTGGCACTTTATAAATTGTGATGTAGCCTCACTAGTCAAGCTGTGAATGTATATTGTTTGCACTTAATCCTTCACTGTATTAACGTTCAGCTTACTTAACTGACTGCCTCAAGTTCAGGCAAGTTATAATGCCTTGTTGTGCCTCAATAAAAAAGTTACCTGCACCCTGTGTCTTATTTGACTAAATAAACATTTTGTTGAGAGGTAAAATATTTAATTGTTAGTATTTATCACTGATAACTCTCTCTTGAAAGGGTATTTATTCATGGGTTCATACTATTTTTTAGAGTAAGAAGCCTATACAGAACAGCTCCTTTTAGAGTTACTTTTCTCTGATAGTACATGTGTCATTCATCACAAGAGTTCATGTGTTTTCCCACTGGCCAAAGCACATGTTCTCCCGGGAGCTGTTTTGCACTTGGGCGTGCGGTCTCCTTTAGCCAGATGTCTTCAGGTGCCTGCTACAGGGATAGTAATACAGGATGCAACAGGAGACGCCCAGGCACTACTACTGGTGCACCATCAGATGGAGGGCTTATGTCTTCTAGTGGTTTCTCAGTCTGAGTAGGCAGAGTGCTTAGTCACCAGAGAGCATAGATCTGTGGTCGGGCTGCGAGGGGTTCGAGCCCTGATAGTGCCACTTAGCAATTGATCTTGGCCACATTATTTTACCTCTGAGAGCTCTGCTGTTTTTTTTTTTTTAAGTCAATTTCCCTAAATGTAAAATGGGGATGATGGTAGAGCAACCTTATAGGGCAGTTGTGAAGTTCAACTAAGAATGTATCTACAAGATAACACAGTGCCTGGCACACGTTTAACAATGTTAGGTGCTGTAATTGTGTTTTACCCATTTCAAAACCAGGATTCTGTGCTTGTGTGTGTGTACTGTCCTATGTAGTATTGCAGCCACTGCCAGAGTTCAGTATTCTATGCACATATCTTCACCCTTCACAATTTAAGCATGTATGTTTTTCATTATGAGACCTTAATAAATATTGTTTAATTACTTTACAGAAGAGTGTTTAATGAAAGTAAGCATTTTGATTGCAACATTCTGTAATATATTCAGGGTTGGAGAAGGGCAGTCTCACCCTGCCACCAAGGCAGGTCACTTGCTGAGGCAGAAAATTTTTGCTTTTATCTTCCTCTGTTAACTCTGGGGTGATAAGTAATCTCAGCAAGGTGGTATAAGAGTGTTAAGTTACAGTTAATATTCTTGAGCTGGGTGTGCATTCAGCAGTGAAACCCTGGAGCCATGTTTATTTACCTCTGCATGGTGTTAAATGTTAGTATAGTCTCCTCAAGATAGAAGATGTAATTCACTATACAACAGAACTTTTTAAACTCATAGTAAGTATTTTATGGGCTAGGGATATTAGTATTTCAGTTAAACAGCTCATGGCTTTTATATGCAGAACATGAACTAAAAAGTATACTCAAAAGCAGAAATTGGATTAAATGATTGAGGTGAAAATTTGACGTTTAAGAAAGTTTGATAAAGTTCAGTGGGGCTTTTCTCAGCCCTTTTTTAGCTATTATGTTTTCTGCTGCATTAGGGTCTTTACCTTACCTAATCTTTTGTACATAATATTTACTTAAAATATTGTGAGCGGCTCTTTATATTTTTTTAAGGAGAGTTTGTTACATGAAACACTGTTTTCCTCAGTGTAAAGGCAAGGAACTAGAAATTATTCTTGGACTTATGAGAATGAATGGACAAGATCTTTCATTCTGAAGCAATATGACTTTTTGAAGATAGTTCTTTGGAAGCTTCTAGTAAAAGTTCGGATGTCTACAGAAAGATGTACACATGCCTGGATTTTAGATCATTTTCAAGAGATGGAGTGGGGATCCACAGATACCAAAGCCCATTTATGGACCTTGTATAAAGAACTTACTTTTTATTGGGAATATGTTGTAAATGACTGAAGTAGAAAACTCATTCCGTATAATTACTATGTAGTCCCTGAGTATATAGATACTTAGTTGTCTTAAGGACAACTAAAAACTTTCAGTAGAGATAGGGAAGGTGAAGTAAGTTATTCTATTTACTAAATTCTCCCTCGAGTTTTTATCTTTCATTTTAAATCTTTGTCTTTTGTCAAATGAATTTGCCCCCAAGAATTGTGAGCTACTGACTCTTAACTCCGCCCAAATGATTTCATAAGTAGATGTTTTTTGAGAGCTTTGCTCACTCGCCTCCTGTATCAAATATCTATCAACAGTCCTATTTTTTTAAACTTTCTCTATTCCATAATAGCCATGTTTTTACAGTGCTTTGACATCACATACCGTATTTTTATATTTTAATATTTCCTATTTGAAAAGTTTAATTCCTTGGATTTAATGACTGATATTCTATTGTGATGACTAGGTGGATATTTTATATATTTCATACAGTGGAATAGTTGTTGGCATCTCGACATACTTTTTCCATGTGAATTCCACTGTTCCCCTGCCATGTTCCTTGGATAGAGCTGGAGAGTTAATTTGTCATTTGCCTAGGATAATGAAAGAGTTTTACCATAAAAACCAAAATACCTTTCCCTAATGCTTGCACCTCATAATTTACAGAGTACCCTCATCTACAGTCTTATTTGATCGTCACAGTGGCGAGGTAGTTTCTGTTCTAGGGGTAAGAAAATGGAGACTCTGGGAGGTTGACTTTCTAAGGCCATTAGCAGACTTGGCTCTTTCAAGCCCAAACAACAGTAGCACTTCCTACAATACTTTCTCCTCTTTAGTTCTCAGGTGCAATTGCCTTTTCTGTATTTCCCATTGCTGTTTTGCACACACATATTTTTGGTGCACCACTCAGCTTTGCTGTCGCCAACTAAACACTGTGACCTGGACAAACGGGACTCAGTTGAGGCTGACATAGTTTCTTGCAGGTCCCAAAGTCAAGGCAGGATGACTCCTTCTCCAGCGTGAAATGTGGAAAGCCTGCCAATGAACATTTAAAGGAATTTGAAAGTAACTATTTCTCCTTTAGTCCTAGTTCATACTACTCTCTCTATAGTCTATCCCTACTCATTACCACCACTATTTCAGTCTGTTGGAGAAGGAAGTTTCTGGCATCTGTTCAGAAACTTCCTAACCCCCTATTATTTTAGCTTATTTATTACTGATTTTTGTTTTTGTTTTCAAATTCCTCTAACTGAGAGGTCCGTCACATTCTTTTAGAAGTGTCTACTCAGGGCTTTTGGATACAAGTGGCATTTTAAAGGAGATTACTATTGACTGCTGTTAACAAAATACTAGAGATCTTTACAATCTTGCATATATTTCAGGTGCTATGGTGTAGAGCTCTGCCAATATTTAATGACAAACTTCACTGTATTCGCAGATTATTGAACGTGGTGTAAAAGGTAAGTTATTGAATTTATAGTTAGGGATTTGCGTGCACTGGGTTTCCTCCTGCTTTCTTTTTACCATATGGACTAGATTCAAGCCGTAACACAGCCAGCAGGGAGGACAGCTGTGTGATATCCTGTTAGATGACTTAAAGGTTGACTCTGAAAAGACCACAGTGGCACTTATTGGAGTAAAACTTCCTTTCCGGCCTGCAGCCATGCCGGTAGATCCCTCTCTCTGCTGGGTTTCCCGGGTGCCAACTAAACTGTATCACCGATGACTCACAGCTCTCTGACTCCATCCCCTTATTCCTTCCTCTCACCCCAGCCATAGCTTCCTGCCTTCTCACCAGCTCTTCTGTGAGTGCCAGATGTGAATTTACAGTTGTCACTGGAAATTTCTAGCTGTGTAACAGCGCTTCCAGTTCAGCATGTGCAAAGGCAAACTAATCTTTCCTCCCAGAGCTAATATTTCCATTTGCCTGGTTAATGATTTCCATAGGTCATCAAAGCTTGAAACTTGAGAAGCACTCTTGGCTTTCTTTGTTCCTTTGTATATTGATTCAGTCACAAATTCCTCTTGATTCAACCTGTGAATGTCTCAACTCTTGTCTTCTTTATTCCTCCTGTGGATATCCTGTTGCAGACCCCTTATCTCATGTGCATTCATTTATTCATTCAACCAGTACTTATTGATTGCCTATTATATGCCATGCATAGTGTGAGACAGTCTCATTCATCAAAGGTTGAATACAGTCTCTCTTAAATAGAATACAATGCTAACAGTTAATAATATTACGAGCAATGTGCTTATCTCATTTAGTCTTCACAACAGCTCTTGGAAGTAGATGGGGAAACAGGCATAGAGAGGTGAGGCATATACAGACCATGATCATACAAGACAGTATAGCTGGCTCAAACTCTACCTTAACCAGGGAGAGGATATCAATAAATATAGATATCTTCTCATGTAAAGTAATAAAAAAAGAGGGGACTCAAATAGCCATATATAAATCAAACATAAGTTATAGTTTATGGAAAGCTGTTTTAAAACAGATGTGAGAGCAGAATCATAGATGCCTATGGGGTTTTCCCTCTTGTCTCAGACACTGCTTATTTAGTAACTTGCCTTCATTGAAGTCTTTCCAAAGCATACAAAGTACTCATGGGAACATCAGCTCTCTTCTTAAGTATATTTTGTGGGTTAAGATTTTTATTTTGAGATAATCGTAGAGTCTCATGTAGTGGTAAGAAATAATACGGATGGATCCTGTGTACTCTTTATCCAATTTCTTTCCATGGTAACATCTTGCAGAACTTTGGCACAATATCACAGCCAAGATACTGACAATGATACAGTCAAGACACTGCGTTTCTATCCCCACAAGGGTTCATGTCACCCTTTTATATTAACACCCACTTCCTTCTTTAACCTCTCGCAACCACTCATACGTTCTTTCTGTAATTCGTTATTTTAAGAATGTTATATTTAAAAAATTTATAAAATGGAATCGGATAGCATGTGAGATTGGCCTTTTTTACTCTGCCTAATTCTCTGAAGATTCATCCTGGTTGAATGTATTGTTTGTTTTTATTGCTCAGCAGTATTCTACTGTACAGAAGGGCACAGTTTGTTCAAGTGGCTCTTTTCCAGAAAGGGTATTATACCATTTTAAACTACTGCCAACAAAATATGAGCGACCCGATTTCTTTGTCCTTGGCAGCATTTGGTGTCAGTTTTTTACATCTGTTCTCTCCTTTTACATTATCGGAATGACTGCTTCAAGTCTCCCTCTTCTCCAACCATCCTTAGTTCTGCCAGAATTCAGTTTTAGATATGTGCCTTAAAGGATTTAGGAACATTCAGGTAGAAATGTAGTAGGCATTTGGATACATCTAGTTTAGAGAAAGAGATTTTGATTGGAAGCAGGTTATGAGTCGTCCGTGTTGTGTTAATGGCTAAACTTATTTAAGTTGATGAAATGACTAAAGTAGAATGGGTGGAAGAGAAAGAGAAGAGGGCTGAGGACAGACTCCTGAGAAGGACCAGTGTTTAAGAGCTGGATGATCAAGTGAGTATCAAAGGATAAGGAATATGCATATTCTTTAAGAGAAAACTAGAGATTTTTTAAAATAAAAGAGCATATAACATAGTATCAGATACCAGAGAGATACATTTAAAGATGAGAACTGAAAATGTCTCTTGCACTTGGTATCTAAGGGATCCATGTTGACTTTTGCTGGGCAGTTTCAGTGGGGGAAATGAGGGCAGAAGCTGGGGATAGCTGATTGAAGCATGAATTAGGAAGTAAGCAAGTAGAGACAAGGAATGAAAAGTGAAAAAGAATGAACAATAATTAGCATTTCAGAAGTAAGATTGTTTTTTCATTAGGGAAATGTTTTTAGGCTGACGTTGAATCAGTGAAGAGAAAGAGTTTGAAAATATAGGAAAAAGTTTTACACATTGTCAACAGTGAGCATGTAATAATACCCAAATTTTATTTTAGTGAAAAACATATAGAAGAGAGAACGAGACTTAATGGAGCAAGGCCCCAAAGGAGATGGGAGAGGATTGGGTTCAGACTGGAGGCAAGGAGGTGAAGAAGGGTGAGCACACGTTAATTTGTTTGAATGAGTTGAGCCTGATGGCTTTGCTCATCTTTGCAGGGCTCTGTGATGAGGGTAGGGAGTTTGAGAAGAGTGTTGAGGGTTGGAACAGTTGCTGAGGGAATGGAAGACGATAGTGATAAAGAAAAGGAATAGAATTGCTAAGCCTGAGACAAGACACATATATGTAGTGGTGTCAGTTTCCACAGTGGGTCAAGAGTAGACTTGAGAAGTTGCATTGGGAGGTTAATAGCAGAAAAGGATATGTAGTCAGGAATGGATAAGCTGAGAACTGAATTGAGTGGTTGAGTTGGAAAACAGGTGTACAATTATTGAAGGAGAGGGAGATGGAAGAATAGGGAGTAACTTGAAAAAGGATATTGGAGCTAAGATTTCAGAGGTCATGGAGTTTTAGAATATGAGGTTCAAGAGAGTGTGTTAATGAAATAGTGTGGAGATGAGAGGCTCTATGGTTCATAACATCCTATAGTGCTAAGGAGTTTGTATTTTGTCTTGAAATTGGTGGGAAATTATCAAGGAAGGGACACGACAGTATTGTCCTTTAAGAAAATGTGGAGAATGGATTAAAGAGGGACAAAACTGGGAGCAGAGGCTAGGCACTTGTGTGCTGAGGGCTGTTGTCTTTGGACAGTCTCTTCAGAGGGGAGAGCTTTCAGGCAGAGCTAAATTTTCTGCCACATATTTTCTACCCTCTTGGTCAAACCCAGTTAATTGAACCAATCTTTCTTAATTTTCTGCTCCCGGAAAGATCACATCCCCTCAGATGTATTTTGCCCATAGTCATCATCTTTAAATGTAATTAGGACTCTCTTCTCTGGATTAAATTCAGGAAAAACTAGCTCTTTAATATTTTTATGCCATTGAAATTATGGGGCCAGATATGGCCACAGTGGGTGGAAGCAATACAACCCTTTTGCCTTTCACTGCTTTTCTGAGAAGGTCCTGAGCATTTTCAGGTATCTTCAGGCATATAATTAGTTTCTCTGATCTCTGGATTTCCACATTGTAAATCTATTTTTATGTTTACGTTTGTCTCGTCTATCAGATACCAAGTTCCTTCGTAGTAACCTGCATCGAATTTATCTGTTATTAGGTGGGACCTAAATATCTCAGTCCCGTAGTTCAAAAGCATACGTTTAACACGTTCAGTGAATGAATGAATGAATGAATGAATGAATGAATGACGGCTCCTACAGCCGGAGGTAACCCTGTCCTGTGGGCTAGAGATGATCTCAAGGTCACAACAAGTCTTTGTGATGCCCAAACGGTTCTCGGACTAACAAAAAGTGCCAATCTGCCTTTATGTGATTAATTTGGAAGCAGCTGTAAAGAGACACTCAGCCGCCTCTGTTCCCCAGCTGGGAAGAGGCGGGAGGCTGTTTTCCGTGCAGCAGCATGGCGGCCGCCTGCCGGGCCCGGGGAGGAGGCCGACAGTCCTTCCGTACAGCAGCATGGCGGCCGCCAGCGGGAGCGGCCATGGCCTCGCGCGTGGGGAAGAGGCCGCCGTAAAGGAAGGCCGCTTCCTCTTCTCACTTCTGCCGCCTCCCACCGGCTGTCGTGAAAGGGTGAATGGAGAGCGAGTTGTTGGGGGCAGGAAGGGAGGACAGGGGGCGCGGAGTCAGAGTGGCGCAGCAAGTGGCTGCAGGTGGCGACGGCGGCGGGGGCCGGGGAGTGAGGTAGTCCGGGCGCGGAGGACGAGGCGCGGAGGCTCGCAGGACGAACTCAAGCTGCAGCCTGGCCTGCTGGCCCGGGGGCCGCGGAGCCCCCACCGGGGAGATGGACCTCAACCGGATCATCCAGGCGCTGAAGGGCACCATCGACCCGAAGCTGCGGATCGCAGCCGAGAGCGAGCTCAACCAGGTGAGGGGCGGGCCTGCGGCGCCCGCAGCCCCGCACAGGACCCTGGCGCCGCTCCGGCCTGTCCCGCTCCCGCCCGGCTCCGGGGCCCTTCGCCCGGCCGCTCGCGCACCTGTTGGCCACCTTTGCAGGTTTCCGCGTCGTTTTCCTTCCGCAGCGCAGTTTGGGCAGCCCGCTGGGTCTGCAGAAAGCGGCTCTGGCGGCGTGGCTGGTGCTCCCGGGGTGGCGTTGGAGTGCCTGACTCGGGGGCGCGGATGGGAAGCCGCGCTGAGAGTTCCCAGCTGAGCTCGGCGCCCCTGCAGCCTCGGCCCCTAGGGGCTGCGCGGGAAGCCCTACCCGTCGTCCGCGGCTGCGGGGTCGGCGGGACGGTTCCGACGCCGCCTGGCAGAGTTTGTGCAGCGCCGGGGGAATGCTGTCGGGAAGGGGCTCCGGGAGGGAGAGGCGCCGGCGATGGTGGAAGGACACGTCGAGCGACGCGCTTTTGGAGGGATTTCTTAGAAACGCTGAAGTGTACTTTTTTCATCCTCCATCCTCTGCTCTGCATAACTAGCTTTGACTTTGTTCCAGCGTTACCACCGACGTTTCGAAATTCTAGTGATTCCAAACTCTAGCTTATTTTTGACTCCTCACCTGTAAGAATGCATCGTAGACCTCTCACTAAAAAGTACGAATTAAAGTCTACCCCCAGGATGGAGTGACACCTGTTTGAGGTTGCGGCAGCCCTTAAAATGGGAAGTATACCTCAATGAGTGGTTTTCAGAGCGTTGCCCAGAATGAACAGCATGACCATCACGTGGGAACTTGCTGGAAATGCAAAGGATGGGGCTTTACGCTAGACTTAAAGAATCAGAAACTCGAGGGGTGGGGCCCAGGTGTGTTTTGATTAGCTTGCTAACTGATTCTGTGATTGCTGAAGTGTGTGATAGACCGTTCTCATTAAATGTTTCTGTAGGAGTTCACTAAGGTTTTCCCTGGTTGGAGTTGATTTTAAAGTGCAGATAGGCATTGTGGATTTTTGAAAGGGGTTAATTTAATGGGAAATCTGGGTGGAGTTTGGAGTAAGTGTGAATCCAGGATTCCCACGAGATGAAAGGGAGAATGAAAACACTGACTTTGGAGTAAAGTTTGAATGAACTGGAAACCGAGGGAGTGTATTGGTGCCTCAGAAAAGAAAAGGACTCTCATTCAGAATGGAGAAAGTTAAAGTCAGTATCTGTCCTCGGCGTTGCGGAGTAGAAGTCTCTATGTTGATTAGCTTGAAGAAAAGTATTCCAGGGGATGGTTAGAAGGAACAAAGCAAGAGCTGAACTTGGTCTACTAGTGTGAACAGGGGAGTTCGCTGCTTGTGACCCCTCTTCTCATCAACGAGGCCACATGTTGTGTTGATAGTGTTGATAAGGGTCATAATCTTTGATACCATGTTATGCTTTCCTGCCTCTGTTACTCTACCCTCTCTTGGTTTCTGATTTCATCAGTGTATGAGTGCAGTTGACTTTAGAAGTGGAAAAGGTACGTGGGAAAGCCTGCAGAACTAGGACATTTAAGGCCTGATTCTACTTTTTTCTTCATAGTATCTCGTGGTATTTCAACCAAATCCATTCCAGCCTCACTGTGTCCCCTGTCCACCCAGCTCATCACAGACCACAATTTCCTCTGTAATCCTAAGAGTGGCTTATTGCTGCGCCGCTCATTTGGCACTTATATTTTGTACACTATTTTGGATATGCTCTTATCAAGTTTTTTTTTTTGAATTGTCTGTAAGTAGAAGAGCAAAGTGTAACGTCACATAACTTTACAGTAAAACATGGTTATGGTGTTGGGTTTTGTTTGCTTACTCTTTACCACCGTCTTGCTTTGTTTGGTAAATGGGTAATCCACTCTAAGTGATTAGTATCCAGCTCCTTAATTCAGTCTCGGTCCCCCCTCAGCAAATGTGCTCTGCATAGGAAATGGGGGCTGGTTTACAGTGTGCTGGTGATTCATCCACTGCTGCTCAACAGAGTAGGCAGTTTCAAAACACAACAGCCTGCGTTCCAGAGGATAAATTCTTATCTGGAACTATGCTTTTCTGTAGCCAACATATTTCTGTTACCAGTTCCTTGACTGCTGTTTGTGACACTGTTTTTGTAGGAAATGAATTTTCAGTTTTCTTTCAGGACACTAAGAATGCATCTGGTATACAATCATCCCTGTCTCTAGATCCCAAAGTTGCTTCAGCAGCAGCTTAGGCTCATCCAGCAAGGTGTCTTCTTTTAATAAATCATTCTCCACGTGGCCTCGATGGGGACATAAATTTAGTTTCATTGCCGACCTTTGGAATTCCTGCTTTTCCAGGTGTCTGTGTTGTTAAAAACCATTTGAACTACCCTTCAAGAGATACTGCGTACATGACTCACATATTTATTGAGGGACATGCAAGCACTGATGTAAGACTCTGCTCTCATAGAGCTAGCGTTCTGATGGGGGGTATGAACAAGTAAATAATAAAATTTCAGGGCATAAGTGCTGTAGAGAATAAAGCTTGAAGTGCGTTGGGGTGTATAAATAGGTTGGCCATTCCCTGAAGAATGACACTGAGCAGAGACCGAGATGTTGTGAAGGAGTGAGCCAGGTGGCCAGCGGGAGAGGAACAGCCGGCAGAGCACATGGATGATAAGGGCCCTCAACTTGTCGTGTTGGGAGACTAGGAAGGTTAACACAGTGGAAGCAGTGAGGCAGAAAATGGAAAAACATCGGGTCCTTTGCTTTATTTTTATTTATTTATTTTTTATTAAGGTATTATTGATATACACTCTTATGAAGGTTTCACATGAAAAAACAATGTGGTGACTACTTTTACCCATATTATCAAGTCCCCACCCATACCCCAATGCAGTCACTGTCCGTCAGTGTAGTAAGATGCCACAGATTCACTATTTGCCTTCTCTGCGCTACACTGTTCTCCCCGTGACCCCCGCACCATGTGTACTAAACAAAATACCCCTCAATCCCCTTCTCCCTCCCTCCCTACCCGCCCTCCCACACCCCTCCCCTTTGGTAACCACTAGTTCCTTCTTGGAGTCTCTGAGTCTGCTGCTATTTTGTTCCTTCAGTTTTGCTTCGTCGTTATACTCCACAAATGAGGGAAATCATTTGGCACTTGTCTTTCTCCGCCTGGCTTAATATTATGCTCTCACTGAGAGCATAATATCCTCCCGCTCCATCCATGTTGTTGCAAATGGCAGGATTTGTTTCCTTCTTATGGCTGAATAGTATTCCATTGTGTATATGTACCACATCTTTTTAATCCATTCATCTACTGATGGACACTTAGGTTCCTTCCATATCTTGGCTATTGTAAAAAGTGCTGCAATAACCATAGGGGTGCATATGTCTTTTTGAATCTGAGAAGTTGTATTCTTTGGGTAAATTCCAAGGAGTGGGATTCCCAGGTCAAATGGTATTTGTATTTTTAGTTTTTTGAGGAACCTCCATATTGCTTTCCACAATGGTTGAACTAGCTTACATTCCCACCAGCAGTGTAGGAGGGTTCTCCTTTCTCCGCATCCTCACCAGCATTTGTTGTTCTTAGTCTTTTGGATGCTGGCCATCCTTACTGGTGTGAGGTGATATCTCATTGTGGTTTTAATTTGCATTTCCCTGATGATTAGTGATATGGAGCATCTTTTCATGTGTCTGTTGGCCATCTGATTTCTTTTTTGGAGAACTGTCTCTTCATATCCTCTGCCCATTTTTTAATTGGGTTATTTTCTTTTTGGGTGTTGAGGCATGTAAGTTCTTTATATATTTTGGATGTTAACCCCTTGTCATATATGTCATTTACAAATATATTCTCCCATACTGTAGGATGCCTTTTTGTTCTGTTGATGGTGTCCTTTGCTGTAGAGAAACTTTTTGGTTTGATGTAGTCCCATGAGTTCATTTTTGCTTTTGTTTCCCTTGCGTGAGGAGATGAGGTCAGGGGCCCTTTGCTTTAAATGAGTTCTCATAAAGTGCATCATTTAGCTAGGCAACTAAGACTTTATTTTCAGAAAAGTTGACAGATAACAAAATAAATATCTTCCAGGAATTACTAAGAAATGTCATTATTTTTTTCTTAGAAACTTGAAGCCGAAGGTGGACAAGAAAGTGGATACATATTTATGAGGGAAGTAGTATGAGAACATATTTGAATCCATCACAGAATGTTTTAGCTGGCCAGATCAACACATATTGCATTAGGGTGAAAGGAGAAGACAAAAAGTTGCAGAAGTTCTTTGAAATGGCAAACAGTTGCAAAGCCAGGAGTTCTGAAATGTGTACAGCGGCTACAGTGTTGTGAAATAAAAGTAGTCGCCAAGATACCTACTTTCAAATAGGCAGCATTTGATCTAAATGGAAAGATTATTTTGTACTTACAGGAATAAGAGTTGTAAAATAAGTAACTATATAGTTTAGAATTTAACATTATATAGATGTTTCAATCTTTGATTCACTGTAGCATCTTCCAATCTCTCAAAAGTTGTACACGAGTTATTTTATGAAGATGTAAATGTAGAAGATTGAGCTAAATCTGTTTTGATTTTGACTATAAACTGCTGTTAGAAGAAATCTTTTTTCTTAAAAACTACAATTCTGGTGGTTTCCATTGTGGATAAAAGGAGAATACTTCGTATACAACAGATGGAGGATTCTGAAATTTGTACAGGTTGAAAAAGAAGAACAGTGACAAGATAATTCAAAATTTTACTGATGGATATAGAAAGATTTGGTAAATATAGTGTTCTTGGATAGAATCAGTATTTTAAAAGATGGCAGTTTTCTCTAATTTTTAAAATAAATGTTTAATAATGCTATTATAAATAAATTAATAGGAGAGGTAGGTAATAAATTGAAAAACCTGAGTGGTATGCATAAACCAAGTAGTGTATTTAAAGGGATGCCACCATAGAGCTGTGCTTCTGGGAGAAGGTAAGCTGAGCATCCTCTGGCTTTAGCCTCACTGGGAATTTATGAGCCTTTCTGGGAAGGCCAGTGGGCAAGGACAAGCACAAGCTCTGGGAGGTGTGGCCAGGCTGTAACATGGTTCAGGTACTAGACATCTGGAGGGAAGAAGGTCAGAAGCAATGGGCTGCTTTGTATTTTTTTGCTTCTAATATCACTGGCCTGGGACCCCTCCTACACTGTTGGGAATGTGAACTTGTGCAGCCACTGTGGAAAGCAGTTTGGAGGTTCCTCAGAAAACTAAAAATAGAAATACCCCCCCACCCCCTCCCCCCCGTAATTCCACTTCTAGGAATTTACCCAAAGAAAACAAAATCCCTGATTCAGAAAGATATACGCACCCCTGTGTTTATTGCCGCAGTATTTACAATAGCCAAGACATGGAAGCAACCAAGATGTCCGTCAGTAGATGAATGGAATGTTATTGAGCCATAAAAAAAGAAAAGAAGTCCTGCCATTTGCAGCGACACGGATGGACCTAGAGGTCACTATTGTGCTCAGTGAAATAAGCCAGATGGAGAAAGACAAATACCATATGATTTCACTTGCACGTAGAATCTAAAAACAAAACAAAACAAAATGAACAAAACAGCAGTAGAGCCCTAGACACTGGTGGTTAGCATGGGGAGGGCTTGGGGGTGGGTGGGTAGGGAGGGTGAGGAGTATAAAGGGGCACAAAACTTCTCAATCATCATATAAATTGGCCACGGGGTAGTCCAGCATGGAGAATCTAGTCATTGATTCTGTAGCATGAGTGGGGGTGAGGATTTAGTAATATGGGGAACTGTTGGACCACTGTGTTGTATACTTGAAACCAATATCAACTATACTTCACTGAAAAAAACTCACCGTGGCCAAACTGAGGAGTAGGTCAAAGTAGAACATTCCTGGGGAGTGAAATGACCCAGGCAGCAGGCACTTCTTCCAATAGGCTCAGTTGAACATTGAGTTTAAAAGATGCTTCACCAGCAGAGGGCGCCTGGTGCCGGCAGCTCTCAGCAGACATCGTCTTGGGAGGCCTACGGTTCCAGTCTGGGCCCGCCCCCCTCTTTAACGGAGGCACTGCTGTTTAAGATCCGCTCGCCCATCCTCCTGTGTTGGAGCTCCTGTTTTTTGTAGCGTTTGCTGTTGTCAAAAACACTAAACAAAATCGGAGCACAAATTAGCTGAGAAGAAACACTTGTAATGTATAGGTCAAAAGAAAGGTTGAGATTTAAAATTCATAGATAGCTCTTAGACTTTATTTAGAGAGAAACATTCCATTTACAAAAGGATAAGGTGAGTAAGGAATTTGTTGAAGGAACAAACAGCCAATACAGAGGAAAAAGATTCAACCCAGTGGAAATGTGATTTAGAATATGAATAAGAGCTTTAATGGAATGATAATGCTAATCTCTGTATTGGACAGATTGCCACATTTACCCTGGAGAGGATTTGACAATATATGTCCAAAAAACCATAAAAACGTTCATACTCTTTTATCTATCAGTTTATTTGAAGTAAATTTTTTAACTTGAAGTATTTTAGTAATCTTCATTTTACCCTTGGAGAGTTTCTCAAACTTTAAAAGTTCTTTTATCTGGACAATATTGTACTTAGTAACAGGTGCTAACATTTACATCGCCATATCTTATAAAGCGTTTCTTTGTAATTTCAGTCCTACAAGATTATCAATTTTGCCCCCAGTTTACTTCGGATTATAGTCTCTGACCATGTGGAATTTCCAGTTCGACAGGCAGGTGAGTTGATTTTTTATCCTTTATGAACTTACTTGTGGTAAAAGTAGAACCAGAGTTTTATTTTAATCCTAAATATCTGTGATTTCTTTAAAAATAGGATGCACGCATGAAGCATTTTTAATGGCTTAAAAACTCACTTTTCTATTTCCCTGAAAACTTAGTGGTGGCTACTGAGCTCTTATATCTCCCCTAGCTTTTCCTTTCCGCCTCTCCCTTCCACCTCCTGATTCTGTCCCTCTGTAACTTTGTCATTTTTCCCTGTTAGCTTTCCCAACTTCCATAGCTTAGTCTCCCTAATTTTTTATGATTCCTAGTAGCCTAGCCTTTGGCCCATTGCTTAGACCATGAGTATGTGAATTTGAGCTCCATTCATGCATCAGATCATGGAGGTAATGTGTGCACAGATGTTCCTAACCATGTGATTGGGGAGCTGGACTTTTATTTTAAACCTGAAACTTATTTTTAGGCCTGTGGAACCATATGATAATTCCATGATGTTGTGTATTGTTCTTCCTTTTTGCTTTTTCTGTGAGTTGGTCATTAAAGCCTAAAAGGTAGAAAAATGGAGAAAGCCTTGGAGTGTAATGGGGCCTGAAGAGAGAGTGACTTCAAGATAAATGGGGGTAAAATGGCAATAGTTAATTAAAAAGTATAATATTTAAAAAGACTTATTATATGTGACATATACTCATTATAAATAATTTGGGCAACACAGAAAAATACAAAGAAGAAAGCAAAAAAATTACCCAATATTCTCACTCAGAAAGAACCAGCATGAACAAGTGAACGTTAGTTTTTGCATGTGTTCAGGTAGAAGGATAGATGAACACTTTTACAGAAAAAGGATTATACTCTGTGCTGATAAAAGCATTTAATTTTACTTGAACGTAGCAGAGAAAAAAGCAGGAAGTATTTGCTTTGGGAAAAAACAACAATGTGTATGATTTCCTAAAAGATCCTTTTTGGTAAAGATAAGAAAAACCAATGGAAAAACTTTCACATTGGAATTACTTTTTACTTTAATTGGGTTTATAAGAACTTCTGTGTGAGTTTTTTGAAACTGGAATGCTCAGTTGTCTAATCTTTGTTTTATAAAATAGGGCTGTTCTGAAACCACATTGTGCTAAATTGAACCTATTTTAATAACCTAAGTATTTATCAAGCCATTGTGCAGTTCTTTTGAAGCTTTGTAGAAAGGGTACTTTTAAAGATCTTAAAGCAATTTATTAAATTAATGATAATCTTTATATGACATATAAACATTACAAAAACACAGAATTTATACATTAGATTGCCCTTAATCTTTATACATTAAGATAGCTGCTGTTAAATTTGGTGAATGGTTCTCCATTTCTTTATTTCCTGTAAATATCCTGGTTTTAAAAAGTAACAAAAACCAGCTAATCCTATACATGCTTCCTTTTTTTTATAACTTTCTGTTTTTCCCCATTTAACCATGTTCCCTTGGGAGAGCTTTCCATACCAGTGTATATACATATACTTCATTCTATAACTGCTCAGTATTTCTTTGTACTGAACTACCAGCTTATTTAAACAATTTGATATTGATGAACATTTCCTTTATTGTCCTTTTTTGTTGTTATCGATAGAGGTGGTGCTGCAATAAGCACCTTTGGGCATGTGTCTCTGGATACTTGTGGGATTACTTTCATAGAATAAATGATAAGGAATGGAAATGCTAGGTCAATGGATATTAACAACATTAACATTTAGAATCTTGACTCTTATCGCCAAGTTGCTTTGCTTACATTTTCTCTCAATAACTGCAATAGAGTGTTGGGTTCCCCATATCCTCATCAACTCTGTGCAGCTTTGAATCTTGGTAACTTAAATTAAGTTTTGAAATAAAATGTAAATGGCATTTAAAGGCAGTTTTTTTTTTTCTCCATAATTGATGTAGATTTCAAATCTGCTAGCCACAGGACAGAGTTTATCTTGGTGGTTGGCAATTGTCTATGTTAGAGCATCCCTTTTATCATAGAGTCTGGAATACACTGTGTGAAATTCTACATTATAGCTGTCCTAAATCTAAATATCATTTATAAATCTGTCCTGTTTATTGTTAAAATACCAAGAACCTTTTGGTGACACTCAAATAATTTATGATTTTAACATGACATTTAAAAATGATGCGATCTTTGATTTTAAAAAATTTTATAGCTTCTATAAAGCTGTAAAAAGTTATGCCGATATTAAGGGAAAGACACAGTTCTGCAAAATATTCAGGTTTTGATTTTTGCTTGTGTGAAATTCTGAAATATCCTTGTTACCAGCAGGCAAGCTCATTAGTGAATGTCCTTTATTACCTTATTGTGAAGAAATAGGAAAGCAATGTAAACAATAGGACAACAATGAAAATAGCAAAACAAAATAATTTAGATGTTTGCTCTACTGTTTTCCTTTGGAGGTATTAATAGGTATAACAGCATTATTAACAATATCATATAATGTGCAGAGAAGGGAGCCTTTCTTAAATTTAGGATAGTTTTGACCAGGCGTCTCTCAAGCCACTTTGTTTCCAGGCTTTTACTCCTTACCTTTGAGGAGGAGAGACCCTCTCCTGTGAGCAGACTAAGGTTGAGAGAAGCACTTCCTTACGCATTTGGAGCTGCCATGAGCAGAAGTGTAGTTTGGATTTAAAAGTGGTCGTCGTGACCTGCAGGAGTCATCGCTGGGGAGTGATCATTTGAAAAATAACATGCTTTCCGTTTTCTGTAAGTTGCCTGCTTTTTTGTATGTATTTCCGAAAGATGGATTGGGAGAGAATATAAACACTCAGCTTATGGTTACTCACAGGTTATTTATTTGTGAAGGTTAACCTCAGTGGTCCAGAATATCGAACCTAAGAAATAAACAGAAAGATGCCTCTGATCAGTCCATAAACACTTCAAGAAGCTCTTCTTTAAAGGGCATGTACCTAATTTGTAGGAAGCTCATTGGCTTTTATTCAGAATCTATTTAATCTTGTTTTAGATACAATATACACACTTTGTTACCTGTGTTCTGTAGCCATTAGTAGATTAAAGCAATAAAAAGGGAGAGAGAGCCTACCGAATCATGATGAAAAACAGAAAAGCTTAGGAACAGCAACTCCAAAAGCATGGCCTTCTGCCTCCCTGAGCTCGTGATGACGCACTTTCCCATTTGAGGGCGTGGAACCCGACTGACCTGTGGAGTTGTAGCTCTGGGTCCAGGGCAGAGGGTTTAAGTGATGGTTCATTGTTTTTAAAAAGGAGAGAAGTGTGTGTATGTTTTAGAAAGTTAATTTCAAATTTAAGATGCTTAAAATGGTTAGTGGATTTTGGAGGACAAAGTTTAATTATTTCTTTATGAATGGATTAAGGAGATATTTGTGTTTTGTTTCTTTGCTCTGGCAAATGGTTAGATAGATAGTTGAATTAAATGATTAAAGGAGGTTTTTACATTACTGATAGAATTTCAATTATCTTTGGTATTTTTCCTTCATTATCCTTAGTAGTAATCTATGATTATCCATAGGAGTAATTAATAATCTCTTTTTAAATTATTATATTAAGTTCTATTTTACTTTAATTGCAGATTTATTTCAACATTTGCAAATTAAACAGTATGCCTTTTATCTAGGCCATATTGTACAGTGACCCATAATAAAAATATATTTTAGTTAGGAAATTAACAGTATTTGTTGACTGAATTATAAGTACATGATTTTATCATGTTTGTATCTTTGCTATCTGAAGGTTGCTTTTTATTTTCAAGACTAGTTCTATAGGAATTAAAATGGTTTTGTGTGTAATATAATTGATTTCTCTTTTTGAAAAGATTAATCATGAATTAAGTCTGAACTGCTGACAGATTGGATCATATTTTTAGATTATTTATTCGTTTTTTCCATAGTCTAAATTTTTACTGTTAATCACTCTTGCGCAATATAATGATATTACTGGGATAAATGATAATACTTAGTCCAGAGCCTGTGTGTTGTAAATTAATAAATAAGACAAAAACCCAAACTAACACACACACACTCCTTCCCCCAAATAACTTTTGGTTTTATAGATATATAAAAGGCATTCATAGGTGGAATTGTCCTTTTCAGACTTTTGTTGAATCAAAACTAATGAAAAAGGAGCTTATAGGATGTCAAGTTCATATTATTAAATTTCTCTTGTATTATTGCCAATGTAGAACATGTTGGTTTATTCTCTCTGGTGTAATGCTTTTACAAGCTGACTTAGTTTTATGTTAAAATTGGGATGAAGGGTGGGGTGGGTTGGGTAGGGGAAAAAAGGGAGACGAGAAACTTAAGGGAAGACAGTTAAAATACTTTGTAGACCACATCTCTTTATTCTTATATATGCATGTATATACACATGAATGCACACACACACATATATGAATATGACATTACAAATATTTATTTATATTCAGTGTTAGTTGAGATGGTTAGAGCTATCTAAAAAAGCCTATCAAAATCCTATAACAGTATGTCAGCTTGTTTCTTTCAGAAGCCTTTCATTAAACAAAATCATTGACTATGTAGTTTGATAGAAATGAACAGGTAAGAAATTTCCTGATATTTTTTCAAAAATATTTGAAGGCTGATGTCCTTTTCCATATTATTATAAGTGGTAAGTATTTCAAAAGGATTAGACAAAAATTACCCATACTATAAAAAGCAGGACAGTGGTCAGTGAAAGAACATAGCCAAGAAAAGCAGTCTGCATGGAGGACAGTAGAATTCCACTTGTCAGCTCAGTATTAGACATTATATGAACAGTGTGACTCTTGGGATCTCAAAGTATATTGAGCAGGGCTTCAGTTAGACAATCTTGTTTTTAGCTAAGGATACATACTTGATTCCTAGGTTATTTTTTTCTGTCCTGAAACTCTGGAGCTTGATTTAATGATATGTTTTCTGCTTAGACTTGCTTTACTAGCTAAAGAGAAACTTTAAATTCTTATCCATTTTCCCATCCCCTCTTGGCTATTTATAATGGTAAGATTTTCCATTTTTGCTGGGTGTCATGTTTAGCATTGAGGGGCTTAGCCTTTCATGCTCTGTAAAGCTGAATTAAAGCCATCTTTTCAATACTGCAACAAGAGCATTTTTTTTCTCTTAACTTAGCTGCCATTTACTTGAAGAACATGGTGACACAGTACTGGCCAGACCGAGAGCCTCCACCCGGAGAAGTAGTATTTCCATTCAACATTCATGAAAACGATCGTCAGCAAATACGCGATAACATTGTGGAAGGAATAATCCGGTCTCCGGATTTAGTCAGGTATGTTACACTGTGTTTCTGTGATTAGCGGGAGTGCAAAATATGTGGATGAGGGATGCTGGGCTTAATTATCAGCCTCACGTTTGTTTTTTTTTAAAGAGGTAAAGTAATGAAGATGGGCACTCAGTATTGTTTTACTTATTTGTTTTGCATTTGTAATTCTTTGCCTCAGAATAAAAGATTTAGTTGCCCTAAGGTGCCCCAAAAAGAGTTAAGGCACAAATCACACTTACCGTAGGTTGTTATATAAATCCCTGCTCTGTAAATTGCTTATATTCTTAGTTATGATCTCTTGACTTTTTATTGTCTGCTTTTCTTTTTCTGATACAGGGAAATCAATTTCTGGGAGTTTTAATGTGCCATTTTTCTTTACACTTAACCTCTATGCATTTTTATGAACTGCGTATCTTTTCCTTTGGAGAAGACGGGATGGAGTGGGTAGAAACTGGAACTGTCTCTGGTTTTTAAAATTCAGATTAGATGCTGTGGCCCAGCACTGTCCACAGACCTTTCTGCAGGGACGTGAGGGAGGTGTACAGGCACACTCTCCCGTTCTTAGCCATATGGTGTACATGGCTAGGAGTACTTGATGTGGCCCATGTAACCAAAGAACTGAATTTTTCATTGAATTTTGGTTAATTTAAAGTGTGTACATGTAGCTAGTGGCCACTCCTGTTGGACAGCACAGCTGTAGAGTCACAAAAAGGAGAAACATATTCTTTTCAACATGAGCTAGTACTTAGATTTCTTTTGAAAACGGAGGAGGGAAATAGATGAAACTGAGGTAGGGGATTGATACTGTCTAATATCAAGCGATTAGATGAAACTTTACCCCTGAGAGTCTAATGCACATTATGACATAAGGAGTAGGAAAGGAAGGAAGTGCGAGGGGAACAGTGAGGAAGGAGAACACACATGGAACTCCTCTCTATGCAGTTATTTTGTTAGTTAAGAGGAAGAAATAGGTGTATTGGTTAAAGAAAATCACCGTTATTCTCACTGGTTGCCCAAATGCCAACCTGGCAGTGGCTCCCCTGTGGTACCGTCATGTATCTGGCTCTTGTCAAAATCTACATTTTCAGATGTCTCTGAATCTTGCAGTGCTTCTAGACGGTAATGTATGAAAGGATGGCTGTTCGTGGCCATCCTTAGATTCATTGGAATGAGAAAGGAAAGGGAGGGTCAACCTGAAGATGAAATTTAAAAACTGGAAAACTTTGAGTTTTCTTGTGCTCTAATATGACCTGTTTGTTGTTTAGGAACAGTTGCTGGGGGCACCAGAGGAGACCTTTATCTTTATAATCCAGTTTCATTCTCTTGCATGTAGCTGTCCAGTTTTGCCAGCACCGGTTGTTGAAGAAGCTGCTGTTTCCCCATTGTATAACCATGGCTCCTTTATCATATATTAATTTGCCATATTTCTGTGGGTTTATATCTGGGCTCTCTATTCTGTTCCATTGGTCTATAGGTCTGTTCTTGTGCCAGTACCAAATTGTCTGTGGCTTTGTAGTAGAGCTTGAAGTCGGGGAGCATAATCCACCCAGCTTTTATTCTTTCTTCTCAGGATTGCTTTGGCTATTCGGGGTCTTTTGTGGTTTCATATGAATTTTAAAACGATTTGCTCTAGCTTTGTTGAAGAATGCTGTTGGTATTTTGATAGGAATTGCATTGAATCTGTAGATTGCTTTAGGCAGGAAGGCCATTTTGACAAGATTAATTCTTCCTATCCATGAGCATGGGATGTATTTCCATTTATTTCCATGTATTCCTCTCATGCGTGTCTTGTAGGTTTCGTGGTTATATGTCTTACACTTCTTTGGTTAGGTTTATTCCTAGGTATTTCATTCTTTTAGATGCAATTGTAAATGGAATTGTTTCCCTGATTGCCCTTTCTGGCTAGTTCACTGTTAGTATGTGGGAAAGCAACAGATTTCTGTGTATTAATTTTGTATCCTGAAACTTTGCTGAATTCAGTTATTAGTTCTAGTAGTTTCTGGGTAGATTCTTTAGGGTTTTTTATGTACAATATCATGTCATCTGCAAATGGGGACAGTTTGACTTCTTCCTTACCAGTCTGGATGCCTTTTATCTCTTTGTGTTGTCTGATTGCCGTGGCTAGGACCTCCAGAACTATGTTGAATAAAAGTGGGGAGAGTTGGCATCCTTGTCTTGTTCCCAGTCTTAGAGGAGAAGCCTTTAGCTTCTTGCTGTTAAGTATGATGTTGGCTGTGGGTTTGTTGTACATGGCCTTTATTATGTTGAGGGACTTGCCCTTTATTCCCATTTTGTTGAGAGTTTTTATCATGCATGGATGTTGAATTTTGGAAGACCTTTATCTTTATTATGAAACAGTTCTTGGTGGCTTTGCTTCATGTATGTCCTGAAGGGTTAACTGTAATCACTCTTGAAGAAATAGTCTCAAACTTTAAGAGTATTATAGAGGAAGTTTTTCAAATAGGTTTGGTAACATAAGGCAAAGACAGTATTTTGTTTGCTTCAGTGAATCCAAGGTATTGACTGTTCAACTGATCACACACAGGTAAATTTTTTTTTTGACACTGGAGTCCCAGTTTAGCCAGGTTCACTTTCTTACCACTTGCAAGTGACCATGTAAAGACATGTTAATAGTTTGTAGAAGAGACATTTTTTCCCTCGTTTTCTTTCCATCACACTTACAGCTGGGATCCCACTGAGGAAATGATTACTCACCTAAGTGCTATGGCATCACATCTTTTATTATTCTGTGGTTTGATTAAAGAGATTTCTCTTTTTTCTGTTTTATGTATTTCTCATTGCTTTTTTCTTTATTACTTTGGAAATACCTCTTAGTTTTCCTCTTCAGGAATTGCCAGCTAACGCTTGTTTCTTCTACTCAAAGTACAAAAATGAGGATCTCAGGAGGCTTTGGCGGCTACAGCCTCCCGTGCTGGCCGTTAACTGGTAACGGACGACTCAGGGTTTCGGCTCACAGAGATGCCTCCCCCTGTTGTGTTGGCCTGCATGTTACTTACTTTGTACTGCTTTTAGGCTAAGTTTGTCCAGTTAAAATGATATAATGCCTTGTTTTGTTTTGTTTCTGCCTTAGAATATGATAACCAAAATAGAAACTCTAACAACCTGTGAAATTTTGCAAAGCTGAGGTGGATTCACTGTCTTTTTTTTTATAATGAATTTGTTAAAAATTTTTTCAAAGCTTTATTAGTTTGCAAGAGTTCATTCATTTTAGGAATTTACCCATTCTGTTTATTTTCATTAAGTCGAGCTATTGAGGAGGTTTTTCTTTATTGGACTGTTCTTATCCCCCACCCCAGACGGAGAGCTATGTAATGTAGGTCAATAGGAGTTAGAGTGTTTTTATGTAAAATATTAGAGTTCTTAGAAACCTGACGTTCATAACTACTTAGATTTTGTACTTTTCCCCCACCTTGCAGAGTCCAGTTAACAATGTGTCTCCGTGCCATCATTAAATACGACTTCCCTGGTCACTGGCCTGTGGTAGTTGACAAGATAGACTACTACTTGCAATCACAGAGCAGCGGGAGCTGGCTTGGCAGTTTATTGTGTCTGTATCAACTGGTGAAGACGTACGAGTAAGTTGATTTCTTTTGGCTGCAGATACCAGCCTTGTGTTACTTAGAATTAAATTGCTTGGAATTAATAGAGGGGTCTGCTCTGGGTATTCTGCAGAAGCAGGTTCATTGTGGGACATTTTGGCGTTAGCTCTGTTAAACATGTTTATTTACTACTGTTATTCAAAGAACCTTTAATCTGCTAATGTTCATCACTCATCTCTAAGGCAGTGATAAGATAACCAGGGCTCAAACCTGTTTGTAGTGTCAGGGGACCGTTTATTAGCAGCTCTTCTTGGAAACTGATGTAGAGGTACTTTAACAGTTGTCTTCAAGTGAACACGTTATTAGGTAAACCAAACATTTAACTTTTTGAATGCAAGATAGAACATGTTAATGTTTCTTTGCTAATGACTTTCTTTTCTGTTAAATTTGTTTCGAAGTGGGAGACCAGAGACACATTTAATAGATTGTTTCTGGTTTCTAATAGGATTGCTACTTGCACATACTAGAGTTCTGTAGTTTTCTATTTTAAAAAACTAGTTCATATTGTAGAATTTTTAGAGGATATTTTAGATTTGTAGCAAGTGAAGTGCTGTAAAAGCAACTAAATTTATAAACCATTTTAACTTCTCAATTGAGGGTAGTATAAGAAGAAATTCCCCTCCCCACATCATTTATCATATAGTAGGAATGTTTACTTAAACATTATCAACTTGTATTTTATAGGAAGAATCGGGATATGAAAAAAAAATAGTAGAAAAGTTCATTTAGGGAAGTTGTAAAATAATCTTGGATTCTTTTAAACTAGTCTGACACTTTCTAGAAAGATTCTGCCTAAAACAGGGATGTGCCCTATCAAAGTTCCTTCCAAGTTTATTCTAACAATTCAACAAAATGTAAGCCAATGTTTGAAATGTTTTTATTTTTTTAGCCTTATATGGTTAAAAAAAATTTGTTTTTGATTCAATTTGTATAGTTTTTTTATAGGGGGAGAAGTTATTTTTCTCTTTGTTTTTGCTCATGTAGATATAAGAAAGCAGAAGAAAGAGAGCCCCTTATAGCAGCCATGCAAGTATTTCTGCCTCGAATTCAGCAGCAAATCATGCAGCTCCTTCCTGATGCCTCACATTATTCTGTTTTACTGCAGAAACAGATTCTGAAAATCTTTTATGCTCTTGTTCAGGTAAGTTTCCATTGCAGAAGACAAGTGTGGGGCCAGGTATTTCTGCGTGACACGTGGAAAGTGCTCCATAAGTGTCAGTTCTTATTAAACGTGGTTATATATGCTCACTTATATTTCTTAAAAAAAAAAAAAACCCTTGTGAGACAATAGGCTCACAGAAATTAACTTAATTATCTAAGGCTTTCTGAGCGGCAGAGCTAAGATTCAGTGTCCATAGGCCTTTACTCCGGTGTCTAAAGTGCTAGGTATGGAAGAACTCAGAGTCGTTAACTGCCCTAAAATCTGATTACTTGACTAATCTGTCCATAACATTCTGCCTGTAGATTAGGTAGGATCATAGGAGAAGGGGAAGGAAAAGAAGAGAGTCCCTCTTTTATTGGGAAATCATACAGATGTTTTCTTTACATTTGACCTAATTTGAAGCTAACAAAGAAGGCTTAGCACCTCAGTTTACTTCATTTAAAATACTTCTATTTTCTTACCTGAAAGCTATAAAGTATATTAATATGGGAATCTAAAAACAGAGGAAGACAGAGATAGAATGTCTTAAATATAAAAATATTTAAAATTTAATCCTTGGGCAAATTATTTAGATCTGGGTGGAGGAAGAATAATTGTTGTCAGTCTAAATTGATAATGAATAAATTCACCTGTTACACACTTTTTAGTTAAATTAGTCATGACAAGAAGGCAGCTTTGTTGAGCAGAGAGCCAAGTTAATTCAGTTTTGCTCTTGGCCTCATCGGTGACTCAGGTACTGTGTACCGTCTCAGAATATTTCACTTCAGTAAAGATTTATATTTTTAGCCTCATTTTTAAAATTCTTAATAGAGACAATCTGAGATAGATTCCCCCCCCCCCAGCTTGGCCTTGATTTGGGGAGAAAGAAGGGAGAAAGGCAAATCTGACAAAACAGAAGAAATTAGGATACTAAGAAAATACATTCTCTTGCCCTCTTTTTTTTTTTTTTAAGTAATAGGGAAGGAAGATATATGGAGCCCTTGCTTTTTATTGAAGCACGTTTGTAAATTCTCAGGAGAATCATTTTTATGCTGAGGCAGTATTTTTTATGCATTGAGGTTTTTGCCATTAGATCTAGTAATGTATTTATTCAGAGGCCAGACATCCTTGTTTGGTGGAACAGCATAGCCAGGGATTAGGAAGTAAGGCAGAGCTGATGAAATAATTCTAAAATCTCTGCTTGATTTTCTAAAAGGACAAAATCTAAAATGTACATTTCTCTCAACATATACATTCTAAAAACCTAAAAAAAAGACAATGAAAAACCTCAACATTTTTAACCTTCTTTGTAATCTTTTATATGTTACTAAAGTAATATGCTCCCACTGGGAATCCTGGCAGCAAAAATTCAGAAGGCTTTAAGAGGCACAGTGCAGTGATAATATACATAAAAAGTGATTGACAATTTGGGAAAGGCAGAAAACTTTGAAAAGTATGATATGATTACATTGGCTTTGCCTAAGTAGCATTTATTAAGTACTTATGTGTACAGGGCACTTGGATATTTCATACGTACTGAAGCACTCAGTTTTGTCCAAAAGGGAATTCCTCTCCATTTTCCCCAATCCTGAGCCTGCTCCTCCTCTGTTTCCTATCTCAAGCCCAGTGACTCCTGTGGCACTTAGACTAAAGTGTGAGCTTGATCACATGGCCTATTAAACCCTTCGTCTTTCCACTGTATCTTTTCACCATTCTTACCTCTGCACTTTGCGCTCCAGCTGTACTGAAATGCTTTGAGCTCATGCCCTCTCTCACTTCTGAGCCTTGAAATACTGTTTCTGCCTGGAGCACTCTCTTCCCCTTTAGGCCCTGGCCAGTTTGTGCTCTTTCTCCAGATCTCCACTTGGACATCACTTCTTCCGGAAAGCTGTCCCCGATACTACCAGGCTGGATTAGGTGGTCCTCCTGTGTGCCTTTATAGATATTGTATTGCTTTTATCTCTACTATGTGTCATACCATATTGTAATTCCTTGTTTGTATGTGTTTTTTTCCCCAACTAGAGTGTAAGCTTTTTGAAGATAGAGACTCTATCTTTCACTAACTGTTATTCCTTAGCATGTAGCAAATGTTAGAATGTAATGTGACTCACAGTATAGTAGGGGATCCACAGTATTACAGTACCTGTGGGATTCTGTGTAATAGAGTAGCTGGGGTATTAGGCCACAGTGTGAAAGCAGGTAATTGAAGAAATGATTCCTGAATATTTCACGAGGTAAAGATTTTCATGAAAGTGGTTTAAGTGAGTTCTAGCCACAAGAAAAGATAATTTTTGATATATGAGGTGGTGGAGGTGTTAACTGACCTTACTGTGGAATCTTTTTGCAGTAAATACAGGTATCAAACCATCATGTTGTTCACCTTAAACTTTCACAGTGTTGTATGTCAATTATATCTCCATAAATCTGGGGAAACCAGTGGTTAAAATGAAAAGTTTGACACACACAGGGGTAAATGGGAAAAATCCCTTATCTAGAATCTCATGCTGAATAAAGGAGACCATGAATTTTTTTTCATTTAAAAAGTTGCCCAGAGAAACAATTCATGGCATGTACACTTCTAGATTTTTAAAACTTTAGTTTACACACATAGGCTTATAGATCTATTTTAAGTTGAACCAAATGAACTTACTGTTTTCATCGTTGAATGTTAGTTATATCATATATTTCAATGTTCCAATGTAGATGAAATTGCTGATTTGTTTTTGGTGGGGAGGAATTATTGTTGGCTGATGATGTCCTTTTGTTTTCAGTATGCGTTGCCTCTCCAGCTGGTGAATGACCAGACCATGACAGCGTGGATGGAGATCTTTCGAACTATTATTGACAGGACAGTTCCTCCTGTAAGAAAGGGTTTCTGGTCTTAAGAAAAACTGGGGACACCTGGGTTTGGGGTATTTGCAGGAGACCAATGTATTATCCTAGCCAACTATTTGGGAAAAAACATAACTCCTGTAATAAAAATAATGAATAATACGTATGCAGCTTTAGAAAGTTCAGATAAGCAAAATTAGTAAAATAGTACTGTAATCCTACTAAAGATGATAAAAACCATTTTTAAAACTTGGTATTATTTCAAGCCGAAAAAGACAAGTATCAAATGATGTCACTCATCTGTGGGGTATAAGAACAAAGAAAAAAACTGAAGGAACAAAACAGCAGCAGACTCACAGAACCCAAGAACAGACTAATAGTTACCAAAGGGAAAGGGACTGGGGAGGATGGGTGGGAAAGGAGGGATAAGGGGGAAAAAGGGGCATTACGATTAGCAGATGTAATGTTGGGGGGGCACGGGGAGGGCTGTACAACTCAGAGAAGACAAGTAGTGATTCTATAGCATCTCACTACGCTGATGGACAGTGACTGTAATGGGGTTGGTGGGGGGGACCTGATGAAGGGGGTAGTTTAATAACCATAATATTGCACATGTAAATGTAGATTAATGATACCAAAATAAATTATAAAAAAAAACTTGGTATTATTTCTCTAGCCTTTTCTCTCTGTGTCTCTCTACAACCGCATTTTATTTATAAGAATAGTATATGGTAGGTACTGTTTTGAAATTTGTTTTTCACTTAAAATCTATTGGAAGTATTTTTTGGTGATTATGAATGTTTTTATACTCTGTCATTTTTGTGAATGCTTCATTTGCTGAGTGTTTAGGTTGTTTTAGTTGTTTAGTGTTTTAACTATGTGGATGTAGTTAAAATTTTATGCACATAAGATGATTTTTTTTTTTTTGGATAAACTCCCAGAAGTGTTTCAGACTGACAGAATTTGTTGCAAATTGCTCTTTAGAAACATTGCCCTGGCATATTCTTTCATAAGCAATGAGTGAGAATGTCTGTTACATTAAACTCCTCATTTACCAGCTTGAGGAGAAAGACTGTGTCTCATTTTTATCTGTAGTAACAATGATCTATATTTTGCCTGTCAAATTAACTAAAATAACTAGTTAAATTAACTAAAAGTATGTAAAATATTTTTAACTTTAAGCTTGCCTTCAAATGTGCAATATCCTTATCCATATCTTGGAACAAATTATGTTGAGGTTTAATTGATGTACATAAATACAAACAGAATTTAGTGAACAAACAGAATTGAATTTTGATGAACGTATACCTGTGTTTCTATCACCCAGATCAAGATACAGAACTTTTCTGTCATTCCAGAGTTTTCTCAAGGGACATGGTGTTTTGTAATTTGTTTTCTACTTATTCAGGCCTTTTGGAGGTAGGAGATAAATATGAACAACAACATTGGTTAGTTGAAATTTGCTTTGCTGATTTAGCTCCTACCTGGAAATCTAAGAATTTGCATTTGTATGTGACAATCTAAATTCATATTTAACATTGCTTAATCTATATCAAGATTTATTCTGCCTTTGTGACTCACATAAACCCTTTTATTATGCAGTTTAATCTGGGTGTTTTTGTCTTCCTAGGAGACTCTGCAAATTGATGAGGATGACAGACCAGAACTAGTCTGGTGGAAGTGTAAGAAGTGGGCACTGCACATCGTAGCTCGTCTCTTTGAACGGTAATTGTGTTTATTAGATTTATGACCTTATGTCAGTATCCCGGTATGGGATGTAATAAAACCAGACAGGTCCCTAGTACGTGATATTTATCTTCAGTGCCACAGAAGGAAAAAGTCACCTGTTTTAAAGTAGGCTTCACTGTGGTCATTGACTGTGAGACTAATGATGTGGACAGTGTTCTCTGGATCTTGCAATTCTTCTGTAAAAAAGAATGGAGGAACAGCATCGTTTAGCTTATTTGAAATATCCAGGAGTTGTACAAGAAGGGGCTTGGCCACTCAGCTCCATAGGAAAGTTGGTCAAATTTAATTATAGAAACAATTTATTGGAAAAAATAAGTCATAACATATTTTTATTTGTAGTATTTCCGCTGTAGGAGCTCTTGATTAAGTAGCTGGAAGCTTGTTTGAAATTTTAAGCATGTCCCAGAGTCTCGGTATAGTTTATGGTTTCATCTTGGGGCTTAGGACAAAAGGGAAAGTCCTAAATAGAATAGGTCTTTCAACAAGGGACTGTATTTAAACTAGTGAGCATGCTTTGTTTTTAAAATTCACAGTATTTAAACATTTTCTTTTTATATTTTAAGATATGGAAGCCCCGGAAATGTCACAAAAGAATACTTTGAATTTTCTGAATTCTTTTTGAAAACCTATGCAGTGGGAATTCAACAGGTAATAAGCTTTTTAAATAGAAGGATGGTTACTACCGAAAGTAAAGTCATTTCTATCAATTCACAAGGCTACAAACATATTAATACATTATGTATTTATAGGAGATGAAATGGCAGCTCCGGGAATCTAATACATTGTGAACAGTTTTAGAGCCCAGTGTCCTTAGGGCAGTTATCCCCGGAAGTGCCCTTCCAGACCCCTGGATGCTAGACTCAGCCCTTTCACCTGTGTTGATACTGGTGTGCACGAGTCACCAGTATTAGATTGGGTTCTTCTGTTAACTCTCTCTTCTCTTATGACTTTCTTACCCTTTTTTTCTCTGAGCCTCTCCTCTTCGTTCTGAGCTTTTATATTAAAAGATTTGTGTAATATGAATTGATCTATTTGAAGAGAAGTTGAGCTCAGAAGTTAAGAGTTTCAGCTGAGAATTTATACATTTTTTGTGGAAGTTTGGGAACCATTCTATACAGTGAAAATTAGGAGTGTTTGAGAAATTATCCAAGTTGATATTAATATTTAAAAGCTATAAAGGACAAGTGGGTGTGAAGATTGGTTGATATATATTGCCATTTGAATCATATCTTTGTTTATATTTCAACAAGTAAAATTTAATAACCATTGAGCACTGCCTGTCAGGACCGTATTGAAGAAGCAAAGATGAACAAAATGTCTTAAAGGCTTTCATCATATAGTATTTCTAGATTTGATAAATCTATGCATATTAGTTTTCTTTATTGTCAGTGATACAATAAATACTTCAACCTTGTCATTTTAGATAAAAGAATTCCTTTTATGGGTTATTTCTAAAAAGTACTTTAGGAACAATTCAGGAAATTTTTTCACATTATTTTGTTGGCTCATGAGACAGTCTGTAGAGAAAATTAGTGAACAATGAATAAAATTAACTGTTCAGCAATTCACTATGGATACTAGAGTAATCAAGGAGCTGGTCAGCTCTGTCTTCTTCCACAGCTGTTAAACCCATTAAGCATCCTAAAGTTGACGCCCTCTTAAAGTGTGTTCGGTAGTTTTTCCAGTGTCACATAAATGTGTGTGTGTATATGCACGCAAACACATTTAAATTTATGCCATTGCATCCATAGCTAATGTATTTGTACCTTGGTTATTTAAAGTATAAATTCCTAGTATTTAAAAACAGCTTTCTTATCAGAAACTGTTCTTTCCAGTTGTGTCTCAACTCCCACCACCTCCACCTTGTATGAGCCACAACTGTGTTAGAAAGAACCATATTCAGTAGCATCTCTTTTAGCCTGCATCATAGAAGGGGCATCTAGGTGATGGGGGCTTCTGACAGATTGTATAAATCTGAATTTTACATAACCTGAACTGAATTCATGTTGTGAATTTATAAATTCTGTACATGTTTTGAAAGGCCCTTTTTATTTATTCCGTAGTTCGGTTATAAACTTGCTATATAGTGAGAGCTCTGGAGACCAGGAATTGGAGGACGTGGATTTGTAGTGCTGCTTCTGACAGAGGGTCCCTGGGACAGTCACAGCCACTTTGGGCATGAATTCTTCCTTATAAACTTAAAAAGAATAAATTTTCAGTTTTGTGTTATGTTTACAAAGACTTTCCATGGTCTGAGATGATAATTCTTCCACATTTTCTTCTGTGAATTCTATGCTTTCACTTTTTATTATTGTTGAAATAGTTCCCCATCTGAAATTTATTTTGGTATGAATTTATTTAGGGAGCCAGCTTAATTTTTTATACAGAGGGCTCATCAGTTGTTCAAAAAGTATTTTTTGGATAACTTAGCATTTCTCTTCCAATTTGAAATGTACCTTTAGAAGATATCAAAGTCTGTTTATGATGTCTCTTGCTGTATGGATGTTTCTAATGTACCTTTAGTCCAGTCTGTTGTGATTTTTTTTAAAACAGAAATATTTCCACAACTGTTAAGCCCACTAAGCATCCTAAAATTGCCCTCTTGAAGTGTGTTCAGTAGAGCTTTTTAATACAGTTTTTTGAGGAGCTAGTATGTGAATAGAGCATAGACTTATTCTAAGTAGTTCCACAGGTTAAAAGTAGGATAAATGGCTAGAAATTACAGTGAGACACCCTTCAGTTCGATATAACATGGGTCTATCTAATAAAACTGCCCAGGAGCTTTCTCACAATGTACTGATTTCCCTAAAAATATATGTTACCTCTACGGATATGGGTTTTATGTCATGCCTAAAATGCCCTTCGCCTTAAACTTAAAATTGTTTATATCTTCCTGTATTTTCTCTTCCTGTTTTCCTATAGGTACTGCTAAAAATTTTAGACCAGTATAGACAGAAAGAGTACATAGCTCCCCGTGTTCTTCAGCAAGCATTCAACTATCTCAACCAAGGAATTGTTCATTCTGTGACCTGGAAGCAGATGAAGCCACACATACAGGTTAGTGTCAGGGAGCAACTCTCCAAAATTATTCTCTGGTTAAATTAGGTTTTCTGGACAGAGTTAAGTATTACGAATCCTGTATTTTGTGTGTAATGTATTTTTATTTCCCTTAATAATTTCAGATGAGTGCAGTCTTATAAATGGTATGAAAGGTTTAGAAATTTAAGTGTTTTAGGATTTGGAAGGCCTGGATTCATTTGCTTTTGCTTGGAATCTCATTCAGGCTCAGTTCCTTCTCTGTTCAGTCAGCTCATGTTTTTCTGCCCTTCTTGTCTAAAGGTTGTGCTAGGATCGAATGAGTTATTTTGTGGGATAGCATTTTGAAAACGGTCACCAGGAGACCAGTAAGGTATTTGTTATTTTATGGGAAATGAAGCCTAACATGACCATTTTCTTTTGTTAGTATGAGCAAATAAAGTCTTTATTTATCCTTTTGTTGAGTTCCATAGCAGAAATTAAAGATTTTTGTTTTTATTTCAATTGTTTTTACTTAGAAGTACTTGTTCAGTATTAAAGAACAAATGAGAATAAAAAATTATAGGTCATTATTAAGTAAATTCTTATTTGCATACAGATAATTTGGGGTAATTCAAAGATGTTAGGAACTTTCCCCTCCCAAACTATGAATTCTTAAATTCTGTGATCTCAAAATGGAATCTAAAAAGAAAACAAATTATTTTGCTTTGGCTTTGTTATCCAGGATAGAATTTGTTTAGTGTTATTTTATTAAGGTCTTACAAATATAGTATCTTCTGTACTGTTTTCTGCGGTCATCTTAAGAATGTTTGCTTAATCCCTTTGATCAATTAGCAATCATTTCTTTGCAGTTAATATACTGATTTCATTTTATTTACTGTTTTCCTGTAAACTAAGGATGAATTTTTTTCTCTATTTGATGCATTTGGCCATATTTTTACATAGCTGTTATATAGGAATAAGAAAACTATGATCCTTAGGATGAATTTTTCTCTTAGAATTATTTAATTTGGAATAAGTGATGAGATGATTCTGTTTTTACATATGTAAATGTTAGAGTCTTTAAATAGAGTATTAGCGGCAACCTACATAAGAGGCTCTTAGATGGGACTTTTTTCCTCCTAAAACCCATGTTTGTAGAGTGGAAAATTAGGTTTTCAAAAAATGGAAGAGGAAAGGCAAATTTTAATATTGCAAATACATTGACATTTAGGACCAAAATAGAAGTGTAAAAATGTTCGCAATAAGACTTAAAAAGTCAAAATACGTTTATAGTGATTTGTTAGTAAAACTTTATTGTCCCTGCTCCTGCTTCAAAGAATAGCATTTCCATTCATTTCTTTCTCCGTACCTTTTATCAGTTGTTAAAAATATGCCTAATTCTGTCCGCTCTAGCCGATAACAGCAGGCTCTCTAGCCTGTCTTGTTTTCACCTCAGCCAGTGCAAGCTTAACAGAAAGATGAGTGTAACCATTTGGAAAACTAACATCACAGAGGCTGTCAGTATTTTAAGTATTCCCCAAATTTGGATAGCATATACCCCTTTGCTCTTTTGTTTTTCTTCTTAGAATATCTCTGAAGATGTGATTTTTTCTGTGATGTGTTATAAAGACGAGGACGAAGAGCTGTGGCAAGAGGATCCATATGAGTATATAAGGATGAAATTTGGTAATCAGAATGATTTTATTTCTCATCAGGTCCTGGACGTGTAAAGTAATATAACTGAATTTATATTTTTAGGCAGATTTTATTACTTGTTAAATTCCCAAAGTTCTGATTTGCATGATAAACACCGATTCTCATTGGAGTTTGATGTTTGATTTGAAGCAATGGGCTTTTGAGACATTTGGGTGTGGGAGATGAAAAGCCACTTTCCTCATTTCTTTTGGGTGCTGAAGCAGTCATGGAGCCCGTTATAACTTTTCTGTTATGATGCTGATTGTAGCAACCACCCCTTTCTGTGCTGTCGGGATAACCATTTGTACGTTGCGTTGTTCTTAGTCTGGGGCATCCTTTGGATTTCTGCATATTTTAGAAGCCCCCTTATTCAGTTTGCCTCCTTATTCTAGGGACTAAGTATAACCCTACAGTGGCCACGCTGTGTGGCTTAGGTCTGCGGGTGTCCTTTTAGCTTGGGTCTTTCTGGAAGTTGTTGAACCGTGTAGGTGCCTGCATTCATTCTCTTTTATCCCCAGTTTGAATTAATTGCTTCATGGAATAGGCCCTTCTTATAGCAAAATGTTTGTGTACCTCTGTTTCTCCCACAGCTTAGCACTGTCCGAGGGCAGGGACTCTGTCTTATCTCTTTGCTTTATTTTGTGTTCCCCATCCTTTCTACACCTCTGCATTCCTCTGCGAATAGTCTGCCTTCAGTAAGAGTTGAGACAAACAACGAATAAGCCTAGCACTGCCCAAGGCCTGCTGAAGGTGTGTGATGACGCAGTGCTGTCCGTTTGTTGGGCCCACTGTCTCCAGCTGCTTGGGGGAAGCCTGCTGGCATAGATGTTAGGCTATTGGGCTGTGTTGTTTTTACAGTGCTTTGCATTTAGTATTATTTGATTCGGTAATTGTAGAAGTGCCTCTTTTCTTGGAGACAATGTGCAGGAAAAGCATATGAATAAGAAACAGTATTTACCATTTATCCCTGCAATCTACCATTTCCTTTTGAAAATCATTACACATATGTATACTCTATTATTCCCCCTTCCTAATGCTTTTGTTTTGCTAGAAGCAGAATGATTAGCCCATCTGTCTTCTATAATCTTCAAGGCATTCTTTGAACGTTTAGCTTTTCTGTAATACTTTATGTTTTCGTGATGGGCAAGGTATATGGTTAGCTTTCAGAGAGCTACCATTATTTTTCACTTATTCTTCATAGAAAATAAGATAGTATCTCAGTTTTTAGAAATATAATAATTAAGAGCTGTGAGTGTTGATTGGAAGAACTTACATTAAAAACAGGCGATGATAATAGTGTTGGGAGGATTAAGTGGGGTAATACACATGAACTAACTGCTTTAACTGCTTAGCATAGAATTCCAAATGCCTGTAAAATCTTAGTATAATGCCTGGTGCACAGTTAAGTACTCAATAAATGTTAGTTATTATTTTATATTTTGAGACAAAAACGTAAATTATTTTATTTTTATATTTAAATATGGGCATATCAGATACTCTTCAAGTTTTCAGATTCTTATGTAAAACTGCCTAATCAGGAATTTGTGAAAAATTTTCATGACATTAAGTGATATGTTTTAAATAGGCAAATATTTAACGCATATGCATTGAATACCTGCCGAACCTGTCCATTGACAGAGCCAGGCGTTGTCCTAGTAGTCCCTCGAGGATTTTACACTTGGGGTTTCCTCTGCTGGGAGAGCCTTATCCTTAGGATTCCATGGGGAGCTTCCTCCTTCGTTCACTCCATCTTCGTTTAAGTGTTACCTTACCGGAGAATTGGAGAAGCTTTCCCTAATGCCCTACTTAAACTAGCACCCCATCTCTGTCACTTTCTTTCTCTTTACCCTATTGTACGTATGTTCTTAGCCTGATCTGTTGTGTGTGTGTGTGTGTATGTGTATAAATAATTGGTATCTTTCTCCATGTAAGCTCCATGAGAACATACTTGTTTTGATCTTTGTATCCTCAGAGCCTAAAACAGTACCTGGCACATAGTAAGCACCAAGTAAATTTTTGTTGTTTTTTGGTAGAGATAAAGTACTTTTCCTGTCCTCAGAAACAGATATGCCTAATATGTATTGTTCTCTTTAATATGCTTGTTTAAAAGTACAACCTATAGAGTTTGATAAATATTGTTGTGCAAGAGAATACTGAATATATATCTTTAGCTTTAGCTTTTTTATGCTATGAACCAGTATCATATGTGGTCCGTTTTATTTCTTAGTTTTGGAGTAGTTGTCAGTCTGGTTTAAAATCTATAATAAATAATTATGTTTTTACTGACATGGTTTAACCTTTTAAAATCTTAGATATTTTTGAAGATTATGCTTCTCCCACCACTGCAGCCCAGACTCTCTTATATACCGCTGCAAAGAAAAGAAAAGAGGTATTTAGTTATTCTCTTTAAGTTCAAAACTGACTATTAATTTGACACTCTAATATGCCCATAGTATTTGAAAAATTGCATTATTAGTTATACTCTATTGCTTTAAGAATATTTTTCTGTTCTAGTAAGGAAAAAGGGTTATTTTGTTCATTATAATTGCTTGATGAAACAATATAAAATGACTTAGTTTAAAAAATTTGTGCATTCATATTTAATATTATAGCAAGGCAGTGAAAGCTCATGTAGACTAAAATGGATTCTTCTGTTTCTTTAGGTGTTGCCAAAAATGATGTCATTCTGTTATCAAATCCTAACAGACCCGAACTTTGACCCTAGGAAGAAAGATGGAGCCCTGCATGTGATTGGTTCCCTGGCTGATATTTTACTGAAGGTTAAGCTACTCAAAATTTAATTTACTTAATAAAACTGTGAAGCACAGGCAAATGAGAGAATATGAAAGTTACAGATCATTTGAAACTGGTGACTACTTCTGCGGAGAGTTTACTGCAAATACCCTTCTTTCTGTCACCTGTTTCTTTAATTAAAAAGAAAATTTGACTTTCGTATTTGGCAGTTTTTCATTATGGAATTCACTAGATGAGACGAAGATAGGAAATGACTATTAGTGTTATTTCTACAAAAATCAAGCATGTCAAAACTATATTTAAGGTACTATTTCTGTCTTTTAAAACATGGCACTATGTAGGTCAATTTTACAAAATTGCAAATAGGAGTATATTAAGTGTAAGCCATAGTAAACATACTTTGTTAGAATGTGATTTCTACATATGAAAAAGACATTGAAAGTTGAAACAGTTTCTCTTCCCTAACAGAAGAGTTTGTTCAAGGACCAAATGGAGTTGCTGCTGCAGAATCACGTATTTCCATTATTATTGTCTAACCTGGGATATCTTCGAGCTAGAGTAAGTTTTCTTTATTTCCATTTATCTATCTTAAAATCTTCATTTGTAAGGTAAATATTGAAGTAAATGTTTTTGGATAAATTGACCTTTTACTACATATTGAGACAAAATGATGTCAATTAGAATGTCCTTATGGTCCCCCAAGCTGAAAAAAGAACAAACTAGAAAATTAAGGGGTTTATATATTTAATTCCAGCTGTTCTCATTTTTTTACCATAACCTCACTTGCTGCATTCACAAAACATGCAGTGAGATGGATGATACTGTAGTAATGGTACAATGTAAATGCATAAACTGGTTAGTTTTCTGTGTCCAAAACAGCATGAAATGCTAGTTTGGCTAAAAACTTGACTATGGTTTCTAGTATATTAGGTAGCTATGCCTTAGAAAAATGGAGAAAATAATCTACATAAACCTATTTATATTCTAAGTGTATATTACTTCTAAAATTAATGTATTTTGTGGAGAAATAAAAATATAACTTTAAGAGCCTAGTAGTTATCTTTATAACTATATCAACACAAAAAATGTTGAAAACATCACAGGTTAACAATGTCTTATACACTCTAAAGCATTTATAAATAGAAGCTAATATTCACTGGAGAAGTAATCAGGTAAATGTAGGTTAGAGATGCAGAGGGCACATACAGATTTTTATAGAAAGGCTATGTGAATTGTAATTCTCTTGCTGAAGGTCTTTAGTAATTCAAATTAATTACTGTGGATTGAGTTTTATGTACATAGAGAATTTTTAAAAAGTAGTAATACAATTCTGTGGTGTAATAGTTAAAAGCTGGTAACCTATACATGGTTTAAAATCCCTTGTACCTTGTCTGAATGAAAAAGAGCCATTTTCTAAGCCAGTTAGTATAAGGGAAAAGGTTTCATTTGCCTGCATGAAGGCAGCAAATGAATGGCAAGCATTGGGTTGTAGCAGTTTTTACATACAAATAATAAATTAGTTATGAATTATAATACTAAAAGCATAAACAGGATTTCTATCCTCAGAGACTGTCTTTTTTAATAAGAAGACTGGGAAAGCCAGAAGTTAGCAACTCAGGCTGATTCGCTACCCTTGAAAACAGTGCTTGGTAATTAGTGATATTTTACATAGTAGGATGTTCTTATATGTGTGACATTGTGACAGAATGTCATGATCCTAATAGTTCTCTGCTTACTCTCTTCTCATAACACAGTCCTGTTGGGTGCTTCATGCGTTCAGTTCTTTGAAATTTCATAACGAGCTGAACCTCAGAAATGCCCTTGAACTAGCCAAGAAGAGCCTGATTGAAGACAAGGAGATGCCTGTCAAAGTCGAAGCTGCCCTCGCTCTTCAGTCCTTAATTTCTAACCAGACACAAGGTAAAGCTGAAAGTACCTTTTAGAAGGCTTATTTTATTTGTTTTTGACACAGTCTTCACAAATAGTTTTATTTGCTTTCTTCCCTAATAAGGGTGATTCTGTAAGTCTGAAGATTCAGGCTTTAGATTTCTGAGCTTTTGCCTCCTCAGAATTTTGTCATTTATTCTTTCCATTTTTAGGAATTCCTCTTGATTGTGATTTCCAGAAAAAGTTTAGATTGGGGAACAAGTTGATAATTGTTGGACACTAGGGTACCTGGGAATCCAGAGATTGGGGGTCAAGCTTTGATGGGGCTAGTGACTTGCCATGTAAACCCGGGCGAGGCACATGGTCTGTCAAGGCTTAGATTACCATATATTTAGATTTCGTGGGTCTTAGATTAGATGGTTTCAGGATTCTTTCAACTCTAGGATTCTATGGTTCTACTAGTTCTGCAAATAGCAAGTAGTATTTCTGGTGAGTAATAACATAGATGCCTCATGTGTTTGTCTAGAAGAATATTCTGTTCAAAGTTTACATAGACCTTTGAACTGAGGGTTCAGGCTTCGCATATGAAGAACATAAACATAATTTACTTCTACTCCACAATGTTTCAGTGGGAGGACTGAATGTTGTATAAGGATATGTGGGGAGGAGGATAGGCAGAGACGGGACGGGGCAGGGCATCCGGGACTACGTGATTCTTTATCCTGTATCCCAATACCATATCCATGTTCTGTAAGTCATGCTGATGACAAAGCACATGTGTAAGTAGAATTTCTCAGTGGGGGCCCTTGGCATTTTGGGCTGGACTGTTCTTTCCTGTGCAGACTGGTTATCCCTGTATTACTCATGGGAAAGTTGATATATTGGTGAGTATTTTGGTACAGCTTTGTAACTCACTACAGGGAAAATATCTGTCTAGAACCTATTATCTTGTGTCATTTCACTTTGTGACCAAGTTAATTCTTTGTACTACTTGTGAATGACTGATTTGGTTTGTTTTATTGCCTTAGCTAAGGAATATATGAAGCCGCACGTGAGGCCTGTTATGCGGGAGCTCTTGCACATTGTTAGAGAGACAGAAAATGATGATGTCACTAATGTTATCCAGAAGATGGTATGTGAATACAGCCAAGAAGTAGCCTCAATTGCTGTTGATATGACCCAGCATTTGGTAAGACTGGGCAAAGTTTTATATTAGTTTGGTGTAAAAACTTTGAATGAGCTAAATAAATTAAATCTATTACTTGGAGTTAACTTTTATACATAACTGAAATGTTAATATAAGAACATTTGCTCTAGACTTGATAATATGGGTGTATTTTGAAACCACAGTGTTGTTCATGTGAAACCTGCCTAAGATTGCATATCAATGGTTCTGTTACTTATTTATTTATTATTTTTGAAGCTTTAAAAACATTTTTTTTTATTAAGGTATTATTGATACACACTCTTATGAAGGTTTCACATGAAAAAACAATGTGGTGACTACTTTTACCCATATTATCAAGTCCACACCCATAGCCCAATGCAGTCACTGTCAATCAGGGTAGTAAGATGCCCCAGATTCACTATTTGCCTTCTCTGTGCTACACTGTTTTCCCTGTGACCCCTCACACCATGTGTACTAAACATAATACCCCTCAATCCCCTTCTCCCTCCCTCCCTACCCGCCCTCCCACACCCCTCCCCTTTGGTAACCACTAGTTCCTTCTTGGAGTCTCTGAGTCTGCTGCTATTTTGTTCCTTCAGTTTTGCTTCGTTGTTATACTCCACAAATGAGGGAAATCATTTGGCACTTGTCTTTCTCCACCTGGCTTATTTCACTGAGCATAATACCCTCTAGCTCCATCCATGTTGTTGCAAATGGTAGGATTTGTTTTCTTTCTTATGGCTGAATAATATTCCATTGTGTATATGTACCACCTCTTCTTTATCCATTCATCTACTGATGGACACTTAGGTTGCTTCCATTTCTTGGCTATTGTAAATAGTGCTGTGATAAACATAGGGGTGCATCTGTCTATATCAATGCTTCTTTAATAAAAAAAAATCATTTGCTCTAATAATTCTGAGAGTTGGTAGTTTCTCTAGTTAACTAGACTTACTCTGATAACATTTAGGGTCATCTCTTTCCATCTGTAATATTCTGAGGTTTCATTCTGATGCACCTCGATGTGAGCCTCCTGAATTCTCATTTTCTGGGCTTTGAATCCGGAAACTCATTTACTTCAGTTTTGGGCAGTTTTTTGTATTTCTTCTTTGATGAATTTCTCCCTGCCATTTTTTTTCTGTTCTGTAGCTTTGATGTGGAATATTGGGCCAGGAATGAAGAGTCTAATTTCCTTACCTTTTCTCGCCTGTCTTTCCATGTCTTCTGTTTGCTTCATTTTCTATCAAATCTTTCATTTGAATTTTACTGGATTTCAATTTTCCTAGATTTGGGGTTTATCTGTTTAATGACAACCACAAGTTAAGTATCAGCTACCTGATTGTAATAGTTACTGTACATTCCACACTGGTGACCAGCAAAGACACAAAGGTCTCTGTTTAAAACATGACAGGCTCTATCCTTGATTCACTCAGCAAAATGTGTCTAACTTAAAGCCTGAGCAATGCTGACGCTGAGCTGTGTGACCTGCCCTTTGGCTAACTGTCAGTAGTGAGGGGCAGGTGTAGCAGCGCTAACTGTTGAATATGTTTATGTTGTTTTCTTAGGCTGAGATATTTGGCAAAGTTCTGCAAAGCGACGAATATGAGGAGATTGAAGACAAAACTGTAATGGCCATGGGAATTTTACATACCATTGATACTGTCTTGACAGTTGTAGAAGATCAGAAGGAGGTAGGGTTTCTTTGTGTTTCATTGTATCATTATAGTAACATTAACTGAAATTTGTATGATCAATGGGCATGAGTTTTAAAGTCTTAATGTTTAAATTAGTATTTAGTTATATTGTTAGATTTCAAAAATTACCTTCAAGTTTTAAAGAAAAATATTTAAATGATTGAGGGGGAGCATTACACATGGTTGTAAAGTGTTATGGTGTATCCCTTTGTGCCAAGCTGGGTTCAGTTATCACATCTGCTATGTGCCAGGCTGAGTAAGATATGAGCTCTGTCTTACCAGAATCCATAGTCTATAGTCTTCTTGGCAGAGTGGTAGCCATTCAGTCACAGTGGCCAACATTAAATAATGGCCCTAAATTTCAATGTAACAAATATCTTGAGAATAGAAGGGAGGAACTTGAAATACAGTATTTTCTAAACTGAATTCCAGGACAGTACTTGGACAAGAATTTGTGCTGACAGTTACCAAGTGCTTTCATAGCCAGTAGGGGATAGAATCTCACTAATGTCACCATGAGATAGAGCAGATAATGGTAGTGTCTTTTTGCAGAAGTGGAAAATAAAGTTCCTGTAGTATCAAGAGACTTGTGCATGGCCACAGAGTTAGAGTTTGCAGTCAGATTATCCTGATAACGTATCAGTTTATCCCCACTTATACCCGCTGCTGTCCTCCTCAAGCATCACACAGCTTCTGCTTAACTTGAGTTAGGTTTGTGTTCATCACGCATATGAGCACAAGTTGACTTGTTTGGAAGCTCTTGTTATACACAGTAGGACTTAGGAAGCAGGTGTAGGGTCTGTAAATAGCACTCTTAAACCCTTGTTTATCCAGTATTTTATCAGTGTTTATCACATACCAATGGGAGATTACCAGGGTCTTAAAAAGGGTTCATTATTCTCCTGGGCAGGCCTTTCTTTACCTAACAGGCTTAATATGAATTTTTATTTCCATATTCGTTATCTTATTTTATTTTTGTACTGTTCAAACTGCATTGACCTCTAGGAAACAGTGAGATGTTCCAAATGAAACGACAAGTACACTTAAGGATAACTCGTTCACTTCATTTGCAGGGCTTGTATTTTGAGTTTGAAGGGACTTCGTTTTCCCACGTGTGTGTGTGTGGAGGATGGGCAGTACTAGATTGAGCAGCAGGATGAGTTTGAAAACAAAACAGCTTTTTTAATATTTTTAGTTTTAAGTTTATTTTGAATTTCAAATAAAGTTAAAGGAGCCATGTGAACTCACTGGATTATCAAAGGAGACATGGGTTGAAATTGAGTGCTGATAAAATCCAGCTTCCTTACCTACAGATGGAAAACTTAATTTTCAGCTACTTGGCTTTACCAAGGTCATAGATAATCAGGCAAAACAAGGATTGGAATCTAGGTGTCATCGCTGCCTGTCCTGTGATTTTGACCTTTGGCTTATTAAAAGCAAACTTTGAAAACAGCATTTCCTGAAGAGGAAGAAAGTCACACATGTATGAATACGTGTACAAATACTTAATATATGAAGAACAAAATTAGAAATTAAAAAAACAGAACAAAATTAGATACTTGAGCACATGCAGTTTTGCTTAATGGTTTTAAATAATTTTTAAACTGGGAAATTTTGGATCACTTGAACTTGAAGACAGCAGTTTAAGCTGAATATGTAAAGAATACTCAAAAGTTGAAAGAAGATACTTAAATGAAAAATGTCACCCATGATGAATTATTTTTCTTTAGCTTACTTTAAGAATGCAGGATATGATACAAATAACATATAAAATATATGTGGATTGTTTACATTATTGGCAAGGCTTCCTGTCAACAGTAGGCCAGTAGTAAAGTTTCTAAGGCGTCAAAAATTATATGCAGATTTTTTGCAGGGGTCTGGACGCCTAACCCCTGCATTTTTTAAGGGTCAACTGTATTTTTTTTTTAATATAAGGTATCATTGATATACAATCTTATGAAGGTTTCCTATGAACAACATTGTCGTTTCAACATTCATCCGTATTACCAAGTCCCCCCGCCCCCACCCCACTGCAGTCGCTGTCTGTCAGTGTAGTAAGGTGCTATGGAGTCACTACTTGTCTTCTCCGTGCTGTACTGCCTTCCCCGTGACCCCCCTACATTATGTGTGTTAATCATAATGCCCCTCAATCCCCTTCTACCTCCCTCCCCACTCGCCCTCCCCATTAAGTGTGATGCATGTAGTGTTAATGGCCCTTTTTGAAGCGATATTTGGGCATGTAGGATCTTGGATTAAAATAAACCAAACTTGTTCTGGAAGATGTCATGGGCAGAATCTGTTATTCCAGGACCCCCACCGCAGCAGCTTGATCACATTTATGTCCATAGTCTGGTTTCTTTCCATTGTCTCGCTTTCCTTCCTTCCTTTGTCTATTTTCATTCCCATTTAGTCTTAAAATTTCATTTAATATTAGAAGCCGGGCTTAGCTATTACAGCTTCACCTGCTTTATCTTAACACAGGAAGTCCAAATCAGTAAAACCATACTATTCTAACAGTCAGTCTTCTTGGTTGCGAACGATTGAAATAACTTCTAGTCAGTGTAAGCCTGAGTGGAGTTTAGTGGACGTAATCTTTCACATGAAGTTTAGGATTAACTTCCCCTTTGTTAACCACTAGTCCCTTCTTGGAATCTGTGAGTCTGCTGCTGTTTTGTTCCTTCAAATTTGCTTTGTTGTTATACTCCACAAATGAGGGAAATCATTTGATACTTGTCTTCCACCCGTGATGAATGTAAATGTTTACTTGTTTCAAAAAAAATGTTGAAAAAGTCAAAAGGCCTGTGAAAAGGCATCCAGTGCAATTTCAACTTCCCACTCAACTCCTCAGTCATCCAATTCCCCTCGGGAGGCAGCTCCGTGACCAGGCTTGTCGTATCCTTCCAGAGATTTTTCTGTTATAATATTATAAAGCCGAGTGTGTGTACTTTTCTTTTATGAAAACAATAGCTTGCAGTTTTCATCTGCCATTTTTTACTTAATATTCTGGTGATTCTTCCACATTAGTTAATAAAATTAGATATTTTTAATAGTGGCATAATAACCCTTTGTATGATATGTCAGATTTATACAACCAGTCCTTCATTAATGACTGTAGTTTAACTGTCCCTTGTTAAAGGGACATTTTTTGTGACTAATCACAAACATGTCTGCAATGAATGACTTTTTCCATGTCATTTTGCACATGTAATCATAAGTCTAGAGGGCAAATTCCTTGAATGGAGTTGTGGGTCGGAGGATGTACGTATGAGGCAGGTGGAGGCTATTACTCACCGGGCCTTCCTAGCATGTGCCGACTTACCCTCCCCAGGTCGATGCCCAGCAGATCTCTTCCAGCGCCGTACTTCCTGATCAGTGTCGGTCTAGTGGGTGAACAGTGTGCTTAGAATTTGTACTCTTGTCATGTATTAGAAGGAACATCTTGTTATAAGCTTAAGTTCATTTGTATTTCTTTTTTATAACCTTTGTCTTCTGTTGATTTGATTTCATGTGAGGGGAATTTGAACTCTGTGATACCATTTGAAACTGTTCAACTCAACTTTTCATTCATCTTTGACTTCCCCCTGCCATATGTAGAATTCTTAATTTTTGAAATCAAATGGTCCAATGCATTTATTTTTAGTTTCTGGTTTTGAGTTATTTCGCCTCTTGAGGGTCATACACAAATTCTTTTTATTTCTTCTAGTATTTTTATGGAGTAAGTCTTCACTTTGAAATCTTTGATACATTAGGAATTTACTTTGGTATAAAACACAAGATGAAGAACTAACTTAATTTGCAAATTTATAGACTTAATTCCCACTTCCATTATTAGTCTGCTTTTCAGATTATTCTTCCATTTTTCATTTTTCACATGAAGTTTAGGATTAACTTCCAATTTCTCCTCCCAAGAATAGTCCTATTGATATTTTTATTGGGATAATACTAAGCTTCTAGATTAATGTAAGGGTTATCATGATGAATTTTAAACTAAATGTTTAAAATTTTTCTTTAGGTTATGCAGCAGTTAGAGTCTATCTGTCTACGGATCATTGATCTTGTTTTACAGAAACATGTAATCGGTAAGTACAAAGGCAGAGTGAAAAGGTAAATTGAGAATATTTTTAAATTTGATGAGCGAAAACTTCAAATTCAACAAGATGGATACTTTTGAGAAAGAAGCACGCATTCTCTAATTTTGGGATATAGTTTCTAATGTTAGATATCTGTATTTTCATTTAGAGATAAGCTTAATATATCCAATTAAGAATTTTTGGTCTTGGAGTTTTTAAAGGACAGAATTAAAAATTTTACATCTTTAGAAAGAAGGAACTGGGATGAGGTTCAGGTGAGTTGACATTAATCTGGGATTGGAAAATGTGAAATGATAGGCAGATGGCCCGTCAGAAGTGTGAAATAATTGTTCTGTTATCTGTTATAGTGCCTGACTTTTGAACCGAATCAGTAACGAATGTCGAATGTTACAAACTGATGGCAGTTTGTAGAGGAGGCTACTTTTCCGTAGTATCCAAGCATTTTGAAGGTGCCAGACCCACATCATGTGGGCATGAGGGAGATGCAACCTGTGTAGCATGAGGATAGAAAGGTGGAAGAAAAGCATGTTAGTGCTTAAGAGCATTTGTCTCCAGACTTTGTAGTATTCATAACATTAGTAAAAATTGAGCATGCACTGCTATTATATGTGAATAATATTTGAATGTATATTTATAGGCAATATACAATATACATATACATTTACATACATAAGAATAGAGGTGTAAAGGATGAGGTTGAATATATATGTAAAGTGTTTTAATACATTCTGCTCCCATCTCAGTGGATTATCTTGTGCACGGTCTGGGGTGCTTCCTCTTTACTTTTGAATTGCTATAGTTCTCAAACTTTGGTTTGGTCACAGAGGTGCTGATAAGTGAAAAAAGAATATATTCGCTTATGTCCTCACTCATGGAAGATTTTGTAACTGAAAATTCTCCATTTAGATTTAAAGTAATCTTGAGGAGGAAAACTTCTGTATTCTACCTATACCAGCTATTTGATTTGAGCAATTAAAACGTCAGACCATTAAGAAAGGGAAAAGGGCCTGTTTTTGGGGTGCAGTAGGCAGAGGGGAAAGTCAGGATTCCAATTATTTGTCTCCTCTCATACCCCATCCCTAGTCCTAAACGGGATCTGTCTTGTTTTTAGCTGGGATGCATGTAGTGTTAATGGCCCTTTTTGAAGCGATATTTTGGCCATACAGTATCTTGGATTGAAATAAACCAAACTTGTTCTGGAAGATGTCGTGGGCAGAATCTGTTATTCCAGGACCCCCACCACAGCAGCTTGACCACATTTATGTCCCTAGTCTGGTTCCTTTCCATTGTCTCACTTTCCTTTGTCTATTTTCATTGCTAATTTTGTCTTAAAATTTCATTTAATATTAGAAGCCGGGCTTAGCTATTACAGCTTCACCTGCTTTATCTTAACACAGGAAGTCCAAATCAGTAAAACTATACTATTCTAACAGTCGGTCTTCTTGGTTGCAAACGATTGAAATAACTTCTAGTCAGTGGAAGCCTGAGTGGAGTTTAGTGGAAGGATATTTAGTAGTTCACAGAATCCAGGGAAGGCTGGAGCCAGTCAGGATTCTGACATGGAAACGGCCTGCTCAGGAGGCCACTGCTGCCCTGTGAAAACCAGCTCCCAGCCTGCCGTCCACCACAGCCCGGACTGCAGCACAGCCACGAAAAATCTGTAACAGTTTTGTGCCTTTTAGTTTCTCCCTCAAATTCCAGAGTCCTGGTCTTGAGCGTCGGAGTAGCCAGGTCATGTATACACGCCATAGCTGTCAAGGTTGTGGAAAGAACTATTGGGCCCCTTTTCGTGTTCAGACCTCCAATGGGAGGAGGTATTCACTGCCCTTTTCTCATCACCTAAATTTTATATTCAGATAATTTGTTGTTTCTCAAGTGATTGTCTTATGTAACAAATAATTTCCCATTATCTGAGATTTCCATCTTGTTTTGCTTTCGGTAAGGAAGCTATCTGTATTACTAGCTTTTGAATGCATTTTTCCTTTTTTTTACTCGCGTCATTGATGTACAATCTTATGGCGGTTTTAAATACACGACACGGTGGTTCAGCATTCACCCATGTTGTCAAGTCCTCATCCCCCCCAGTGCAGTCACCGTCCATTAACGTAGTAAGATGTTACAGAGTCATTGAATGAATGTATTAAGTTTTAAATAGCATTACAGAAAAAAACTTTATTCAGGCTTCCAGGATAAATATTAGTTCATTTTAGTAAGAGAAAACAAAAACTTTGAAGTTAACTTTTTTGCTCAGTGACATGGTAGGCATTATTTGAAATTTTTATATTGAGGTTTGTGTTTTTTAATTGTGTGCTTGGATATAATTTTTTTTTGACAAATATATGTGCAAATACAAGAATATGCCCTTTGGGCTCTTATCTGTTATGGTGGGTATAATTGTCTTAAGGGAAATTAAAAAATACAGTATACACTTAAAAGTTTTGTAAATTGACAAAATAATGTCCAGTATATAGTTTGTAAAAATATGTGAGGCAGGAAGATATTTTAGCTTAGCTTTAAGTAAGCTATCCAAAGAATATTAATTATTTGTCAATTAGAAGTCCTGTGCTTGAGATACGGTAATCTGTTCCTTCTTGTATCTATTTCTAATATGATTTTGTAAGTATAAACTATATCTTGTATATTATGACATGTAAAAGAAATATTTTTTTCAGTATTATAGGTAGGTTTGGCAAAAACAATTCTTGGCCTGTCTTTTTGAGTGCAGGTGGGGTGCAGATCTTGGAAAGAAATGGAAGGTACAAATACATGTAGCAGAAGATGTGAATACTGAGAAAGGGATTCTCAGAAAGTGCGTTAGATACGGGAGGAATATGTGTGAGGGTAGCCGAAATCCTCTCCTGTGGGGTGTTTGTGTTTAGTTGTTGCTAGGTGCTAGCATTCTAACCAGAGATTTTCTTCTTTCTAGAATTCTATGAAGAAATTCTTTCACTGGCCTATAGTTTAACCTGCCATGGCATTTCTCCTCAGATGTGGCAGCTTCTAGGTATATTATATGAGGTTTTTCAGCAGGATTGTTTCGAATACTTTACAGGTATGGCTTTGACCAAATAGTTTTGCTTTTCTGTGCCTAGATATTATTTCCTTTGAAACTCAACATAAAGACAAACATGATTGCAGTACTAATAAGAAAATAATTTCCCTGTTGACTAAAGGGTGGTGCATAGTAGGGTTTCTCAGCTCTAGGAATATAGACAGTAGAAGTGACACTGTTATTCCCTCTTGTAACTTCGTTTGCAACCAGTGCGTATGTCCATACATTAATTCAATATTTTCTGAATACTGACTGTATTCCAAGCAGTGTTCTAAGCTCAGCAAGGTAGCAGTGAGCAAAATAGTGCATGCTCTTCTGGCGCTTGGATTCTAGTTGCGGGGAGGAGGGAAGGTGGGGAAGACACAGACAAGCAAGAAAATACATAGTAAGGCAGAGGGTGATGACTGCTGTGGAGAAAAAGAGGGAAATTCAGAACAACGCTGTAGTAAAAGAGCGTTTTAATTTTTCTGATTCTCATTTTCCTCATCTACAAAAAGGGCAGATTTATCACTTCTGTTTCTAGCAATTTGTGGTTACAAGGGAAGTAATAATGGGTGGGTGCCACAGAAATGTGGTTTCAGTGGGAATAATTTATTTCTACTCCTGTTACACAAGTATCATTGGGATTTAAAATTTTTTTTCCAGACATGATGCCTCTCCTGCATAATTATGTGACAATAGATACAAATACTTTACTTTCAAATCCAAAGCATTTAGAAATACTTTTTACGATGTGTAGAAAGGTAAGCATGTCCTGGTCAATTGTCATAGTGGTGCTTATAATATTTGAGTGTTTTACTTCAAGATATTTTTCACTTTGTTTCCTATTACGTTTATTTCTGTATTGTCTTCATCAATATATGTTTGTCATTTTGTATTTTCAAATGGAGCTTGGAATCTTAACTTGGAAATTTCATACCGTGTATTGTGCTTAAGAATGTTCGCCACTTTTGTAGCTTTTAATTTATTATGGTTGGAGTAAATCATTTCCTTTCAAGATGCAGACTTAGTGCTTCATTAAAGAGAAGTGCTAGGAAAATAACACAGTTTGTCAATCACCGATTTTTCTTTTAATTGAAGGTATATTTTGGAAGCCACTAGATAGAGGTAATTTGAATATAGATAACATAAGACAAAAAATTGGAATAGTTGGAAAAACAGCGTCGTTTGGCTCAATATAGGATGATTTGTAAGCCACAAACTAGCAACAGTTGACATTTATGCACAAAGGTGACTGTCTGCTGTGCTATATTTGTCACAGGTTAGGTTTGACCCTCTATTGCTTATGTCTTGGAATCACTGATGATTAAATAATGTATCCCTTCTCCTTCAGGTGAATCTATGTACATATGTAAATATGACACTGTGTGGCGTGGCAGATTTTACAAAGCGCAGATAGCCAGGAACCTAAGCTTGGCTTTAGGTTGTCCACTAGCCGCCTCACTCCCAGCTCCATCTTCCTCACGGGAAGAGATGTGTATCATGATGTGTTAAGAGCTCTGAACTGAGAATCAGTGTATCTGATTTAGGTCTCAGTTCAGGTACAAAGACGCTGGTAGATTTTTGGGACCTCAGTAAGTTTCACACATATAAACTGAAGGAGTAGAATCATGATTTTTAAGACTCACTTAGCTCTCTCATAACCCAGCTTGTTAAGTCATAATCACCTAGGAGTCTCCAGTTTTTTTCCTGAGTTACACAGACAGCTGCTAGTGAAGGAAAGGGAAAGGGGAAGAGAAAGCAACAAGTGGAAAACAGTCCTACACAGGCCAATAGTAACTCACAGCTGCTCTGTATTGTAGCAGGTAGAGTAAAAGCAGTATTCACAATGGTGCCTTTATGCCATGTATATTAAAATATATTTTGTGTTCTAGGTTTTTAATAATACTAATACTTACTGAGACCTTACTGTATACCAGGTATTTCCTAAGCACTCTATACATATAAACTTATTTTATCTTTACAACATTATGGGGAACATTTTTGACAAAGATGGAACTGAGGCCTATCATTTCTTGCACTGTCCGTAGCTTAGTAAATTGTCCTGAGTCACATAGGTATTACGGATTAGAGTCAGATTTGAACTCAGGCAATCTGGCTCCAGAGCCCATTTTTTAAATTACTGAAATATATTTTGTTTCTTCTCCTTTTTTGGGGTGTGTGTGGGGGGCCTGAAATCAACAAACAGAAAAACCAAGTAAATGCGATTTTGGGAAAAGTGATTTTTTTTCTTTCTGTATCATACAACCCCATGATGTAAGTCTATTCTTATACTCCTTTTATAGGTGGGAACAGTGAAACAAAGAGGTTAAGTAGTTTTTCTAAAAGCACAGATAGTGAGTGGCAGAGCTGGGATGTTAACCAAGGCATTCTGTTTCCAGAGCCCATTCACATTAGAATCTAGATCTACATACACTATTTACAGGTAGAATTTTAAGTTAATGTAAATATGGTTGATTCTTGGCTTTGCCATCTACCTGCTTACAGTTCAGCACACTGATCCATCTGTTTCCCAGCTTCCAAAGTTTTATAGCTGTTTCTTTTTTCCTTTTCTTTGTCTTTGTGGATGCATGCCTCTAAAATCTCTTTACTATCATTGTAATCGCTTGTGGGGAAGGAATAAAATTAAATGAGAATGTTCAATCTGTCCTCTTTGTCTGGATGTTCTTTTTAATTTAGTTTTCTTAAGTTGTACTTGTCTAGGAAATTATCCAATTAATCTAAGTGTTCAAATATATAGATTTCTCTTATTTTTAATCTCTCCTTTATCTGCACTTATGTCTCATTTCCAATAATTTTGTAAAATTTAACTTCTTTTTATTTCAAAAATAATTTTGACAAAAGTTCTCTACTCCATTAAGTCTTCTTTTCAGTGATTCTGTTTTTGGTTTCTATTACCTTTTTTTGTCTTTATTTCTAATTTTCTGTCTTTTATTCTTTAGGTTAAGTGTGTTCTTTTTCTTATGTCTTACGTTTGAACTCTCAGTAATTTTTCCATATTTCTTAATTTCAAATGTAAGCATGCCTGTACTCTATGGATCTCTCTTTTGGGAACCTTATTATAAGGCAACCAAATTCCAAATTTTATGTATGGACATGTGCATTGTAGATCCATTTACAGTAGTGAAAATACAAAATGGACAATATTGGAACAGTCTGATAAACTCTGTTATATTTGTCTACTGTAATATTGTATGTCCTAAATGGTTATAAACTTCCTGGAAAATATTTCTAATTATAAAATTCATGCGAGGAAATTAAAAGGTGTGTAATACTAAATATGCTTATTATTATGAAAAAGTGGGTACATATGGACAAGAATTCAAAAGGAATAGAGAAGTGTAAAGTTTGTTCATTGTTTAAAAAGGTTATTTTATTTTGATTTTATTGTTGTGCTTTTAAAGGGAAGCTTCATTTATCTAGACAGTTAATTTAATAGCCTACTTTATTAACGTAGAGTTAAATTATTACTCACAAGGAATTAGAATAGATAAAGGCAACAGATGGACTTTGTTGTGACCTTCCTTCTTTGTGCTGGCAAGGTAAACTTACAGAGCAAGCCAAGCTATGATTCTAATGGCTGGATTTTTATGTGTATTTGCTTCACGTGGACTGATTGAATTCTGTGCAGTGGCACTCACTGCCGAGCTCAGTTGTGATTATTGTAGGTACTGTGTGGAGATGCAGGAGAAGATGCAGAATGTCATGCCGCCAAACTTCTCGAAGTCATCATTCTTCAATGCAAAGGAAAAGGAATTGATCAGGTAACATATTTATGGAAAACTTCATGCCTGATATTTATATTTAAACTTTACATGCCTGATTAGCATTTTAAAAATATTATGATAGAAAATTAAAAAGATACTCTCTAGTTTGTGCTTACTGTTGCAAATCTCATTTATTGCTTGTTTGTTTGTTTGTTTTGTAAGCATTTATTTTTATTACTTGTTATGTTTACAATTATTTACAATTTTATTAAGGCCTGTTTTAAAATTTACAGTTTAGCACTACTTGCTAAACTAAGAAAGCAAAATCCGTATTATTTATTTATTTATTTATTTTTGTTCCTTCAGTTTATTTTTAAATAATTTATTTTGGTATCATTAATCTACAATTACATGTGCAATATTATGGTTATTAAACTACCCCCTTCATCAGGTCCCCCCCATTAACCCCATTACAGTCACTGTCTCAGCATAGTGAGATGCTATAGAATCACTACTTGTCTTCTCTGAGTTGTACAGCCCTCCCTGTGCCCCCCCAACATTACATCTGCTAATCATAATGCTCCTTTTACCCTCTTATCCCTCCTTCCCACCCATCTTCCCCAGTCCCTTTTCTTTTGGTACTATTAGTCTGTTCTTGGGTTCTGTGAGTCTGCTGCTGTTTTGTTCCTTCAGTTTTTTTCTTTGTTCTTATACTCCACAGATGAGTGAAATCATTTGATGCTTGTTTTTTTCGGCTTGGCTTATTTCACTGAGCATAATACCCTCTAGCTCCATCCATGTTGTTGCAAATGGTAGGATTTGTTTTCTTCTTATGGCTGAATAATATTCCATTGTGTATATGTACCACCTCTTATCCATTCATCTACTGATGGACACTTAGGTTGCTTCCATTTCTTGGCTATTGTAAAGAGTGCTGCGATAAACATAGGGGTGCATCTGTCTTTTTGAAACTGGGCTGCTTCTTAGGGTAAATTCCTAGGAGTGGAATTCCTGGGTCAAATGGTATTTCTATTTTGAGTTTTTTGAGGAACCTCCATACTGCTTTCCACAATGGTTGAACTAATTTGCATTCCCACCAGCAGTGTAGGAGGGTTCCCCTTTCTCCACATCCTCACCAACATTTGTTGTTGTTTGTGTTTTGGATGTTGGCCATCCTCACTGGTGTGAGGTGATATCTCATTGTGGTTTTAATGTGCATTTCTCTGATGTTTAGCGATGTGGAGCATCTTTTCATGTACCTGTTGGCCATCTGAATTCTTCTTTAGAGAAGTGTCTATTCATGTCCTCTGCCCATTTCTTAATTGGAATATTTGCTTTTTGTTTGTTAAGGTGTGTGAGTTCTTTATATATTTTGGATGTCAACCCCTTATCAGACACGTCATTCATGAATATATTCTCCCATACTGTAGGATGTCTTTTTGTTCTACTGATGGTGTCCTTTGCTGTACAGAAGCTTTTCAGCTTGATATAGTCCCACTTGTTCATTTTTGCTTTTGTTTCCCTTGCCCGGGGAGATATGTCCATGAAGAAGTCGCTCATGTTTGTGTCCAAGAGATTTTTGCCTATGTTTTTTTCTAAGAGTTTTATGGTTTCATGACTTACATTCAGGTCTTTGATCCACCTTGAGTTTACCTTTGTGTATGGGGCTAGACAGTAGTCCAGTTTCATTCTCTTATATGTAGCTGTCCAGTTTTTCCAACACCAGCTGCTGAAGAGGCTGTCATCTCCCCATTGTATATCCAAGGCTCCTTTATCAAATCTTAATTGGCTGTAGATGTTTGGGTTAATGTTTGGATTTTCTATTCTGTTCCACTGGTCTGTGGGTCTGTTTTTGTGCCAGTACCAAATTGTCTTGATTACTGTGGCTTTGTAGTAGAGCTTGAAGTCAGGGAGCGTAATTCCCCCTGTTTGATTCCTCCTTCTCAGGATTGCTTTGGCTATTTGGGGTCTTTTCTGGTTCCAT
>JAQQAC010003801.1:26419280-26460749 GCA_029783875.1 Phataginus tricuspis | reverse complement strand
CTCCCTGTTTGATTCCTCCTTCTCAGGATTGCTTTGGCTATTTGGGGTCTTTTCTGGTTCCATATGATTTTTAGAATTATTTGTTCCAGTTCATTGAAGAAAGCTGTTGGTAGTTTGATAGGGATTGCGTTGAATCTGTAGATTGCTTTAGGTAGTATAGCCATTTTGACAATATTTATTCTTCCTAGCCAAGAGCATGGGATGCATTTCCATTTGTTAGTGTCCTCTTTAATTTCTCCTAGGATTGTCTTGTAGTTTTCAGAGTACAGGTCTTTCACTTCCTTGGTTAGGTTTATTCCTAGGTATTTTATTCTTTTTGATGCAATTGTGAATGGAATTGTTTTTCTGATTTCTCTTTCTGTTAGTTCATCATTAGTGTATAGGAAAGCCAGCTGGGATTGTTAGACATTGTACTGAATCTGTAGATCAGTTGGGGAAGTATATTGCCATTTTAAGAATACTTAGTTTTTCAATCCTTGTACATGGAATGTCCTTCCTTTTATTTAGGTCATTTTTAGTTTATTTAAAAAATTTTTTGTACTTTTCAGAATATAATTTTATAGTTCTGTTAAAATATGCATATGTATTTTAATTTTTTATAAATGCTATTATAAATGGAATTGCTTTATTAATTTTATTTTCAAGTTACTTATTGCCTGTGTTTGGAAGTATAATTTTTGGAGTATATTTATTTTGTATCCTGCAACTCTGCCGAACTCTATAATTTTAATAGAATTTCAGTGAATTTCTTAGGATTGTCTATGTACAAGGTCATGTCATCTGCAAATAGGGTTTTACCTTTCTCATCTGGAGCTTTTTATTTTATTTTTCTTGCCTAATTGCCATTCCTAGAACTTCCAGTGCAATGTTTAATAGATGTGAAAGGAGGTGTCTTGTCTTGTTCCTGATCTGAAGGGGGAAATCATTCCTTTTCACCATTAAATCTGATGTTAGCTGTGGTTTTTATAGATGCCTTTTACCAGATTGGGGGAGCTCTTGTCTATTCCTAGTTTGTCGAGTGTTTTTATCATGGAAGGGTGTTGAATTTTTTTTTAATGCCTTTTCTATATATTGAGATGGTCATGTGTTTTTGTCCTTTATTCTATTGATAGGCTATATTGTGTTATTTGATTTTCAGGTGTTAAGTCAACCTTACATTCCTTACTTAACCAGGGAATATGACCCTTCTTATGTATGTCCAGATTCAGTTACATGGTATCTTTTTAGAAATATTTTTGTTATATGCACAACAGGTATCAATCTGTGTTTTTTTTCTTGTGGTGTCTTTGCCTGGTTGTCTGGCTCTGGCATCAGAGCGGTGCTGGCCTGGTTGTCTGGCTCTGGCGTCAGAGCGATGCTGGCCTCCTAGAATAAACTGGGGAGTGCTCCTCTTCTTCTGTTTTCTTTTTTTGTTTTCTGGAAGAGCTTGGGAATGTTGGTGTTCTTTAAATGTTTGGTAGAATTTAGCAGTGAAGCCATCTGTGCCCAAACCTTTTTTTGTGGGTAGTTTTAAAATTACTAATTCAATCTCTTTATTTGGTAGAGGTCTATTAATATTTCTATTTGAGTCCATTTCAGTAGTTTGCACCTTTCTAGGAATTTATCATTTCATCTAAGTTAACTAAAATCATTTGCATGGAGTTCATATATTTCCTTGTATTTATCTTGTTTCTGTACATTAATAATACATCCTGAAAATCACATAATAGTAATATAGACATATTCTGCATATTGAGTCCCCATAGTTGATTTTGTTTAAATATAATATGAAGGAATACTTTTAGTTTTAAAACCTCAAAGCTGCCTTGTATTCTTAATGACTTTGCATGTAACTGTAAATATTTGTTAAAGTGAAATGTTATTATTAAAACATCTCAAAAAGAGCATTTTAAGCTTAGTTTACTTCTTGTGGCTTTATTGATTTACAGTAATTGGCCATGGTAAGAATTTTAATGTAGCCTATATGCAAATGTTTTGTGTTATTAACTCAGAACACTGAATGCTCTATATCAGAATGTGAGAAGAAATCAGTAGCATTCATCAAACTAGTCATCTCTTTATAAAATCTCAGTCTTAAAAGTACCACATGTAGTCATGTGTTTTGATTGTAGTATTATCCTAAACAAGGCTAGTATTCATAGTGTATTTATAGTTGGGCCTACTAAAGAGAACATTGTAGATTTAGCTCTTAAATTCCTACGTGAAGCGTTGGTTATTTTTTAATAGACTGTATTTTTTAGAGCAGTTAGATATGTTCACAGCAAAACTGAGCAGAAGACACAGAAATTTCCTATGTACTCCTTACACCCCATACATATACAGCCTCCTCCATTATCAACATCTCCACCAGGTGGTATATTGGTTACAATTGATAAACCTACATGGATGCATCACTGACATGCAGAGCCCACAGTTGACACTAGGGTACATTCCTGGGTTTGTACATTTTATGGGTTTGGACAAATGTAGAATGACCTGTATACACCATTATAGCAACATACAGAGTATTTTCACTGCCCTAAAAACCCTCCATGCTCTGCCTGTTCATCTCATTCTCCCTGAAACTTTGATTTTTAAAGTTTAAATTTAAAATGAGCTTATATTAAGACCTCAGAATTTTATTATACACAAATCACTTCAGCCCATTCCTTTTACTTGAAAATTACTAGGAAATACTTCTAATAAAATTAGTTCATCTGTACTCCACTTCAGAATTGGAGTCAGTTGATTTTATTTATTTTATTTTTTTACTTTTTTATTTTTTTATTTTGCTATCATTAATGTACAATTACATGAACAACACTAAGGTTACTAGACTCCCCCTATTATCAAGTCCCCACCACATACCCCATTACAGTCACTGTCCATCAGCATAGTAAGATGCTATAAAGTCACTACTTGTCTTCTCTCTGTTATACTGCCTCCCCGTGTCCCCCCAACATTATACATGCTAATTGTGATGCCCGTTTTTCCCCTTTATCCCTCCCTTCCCTCCCATCCTCCCAGTCCCTTTCCCTTCCCTCCCATCTTCCCAGTCCCTTTCCTTTTGGTAACTGTCAGTCCATTCTTGAGTTCTGTGAGTCTGCTGCTGTTTTGTTCCTTCAGTTTTTGCTTTGTTCTTATACTCCACAGATGAGTGAGATCATTTGGTACTTGTCTTTCTCCACCTGGCTTATTTCACTGAGCATAATACCCTCTAGCTCCATCCATGTTGTTGCAAATGAAAGGATTTGTTTTCTTCTTATGGCTGAATAATATGCCCTTGTGTATATGTACTTCATCTTCTTTATCCATTCATCTACTGATGGACACTTAGGTTGCTTCCATTTCTTGGCTATTGTAAATAGTACTGTGATAAACATAGGGATGCCTATGTCTTTTTGAAACTGGGCTGCTGCATTCTTAGGGTAAATTCCTAGGAGTCGAATTCCTGGGTCAAATGGTATTTCTATTTTGAGTTTTTTGAGGAACTGCTTTCCACAATGGTTGAACTAATTTGCATTCCCACCAGCAGTGTAGGAGGGTTCCCGTTTCTCCACATCCTCGCCAACATTTGTTGTTATTTGTCTTTTGGATGTTGGCCATCCTAACTGGTGTAAGGTGTTATCTCATTGTGGTTTTAATTTGCATTTGTCTGATGATTAGCGATGTGGAACATCTTTTCATATGCCTGCTGGCAATCTGAAATTCTTCTTTGGAAAAGTGTCTATTCATATCCTCTGCCCATTTTTTAATTGGCTTATTTGCTTTTGGTTTGTTAAGGTGTATGAGTTCTTTATATAATTTGGATGCCAACCCCTTATTGGATATGTCATTTATGAATATATTCTCCCATGCTGTAAGATGTCTTTTTGCTCTACCGATGGTCTATTGTACAGAAGCTTTTCAGCTTGATATAGTCCCACTTGTTCATTTTTGCTTTTGTTTCCCTTGCCCAGGGAGATATGTTCTTCAAGAAGTTGCTCATGTTTATGTCCAAGAGATTTTTGCCTATGTTTTTTCCTAAGAGTTTTATTCATGACTTACATTCAGGACTTTGATCCATTTTGAGTTTACTTTTATATATGGGGTTAGACAGTAATCCAGTTTCATTCTCTTACATGTAGCTGTCCTCAGTTTTGCCAACACCAGCTGTTGAAGAGGCTTTCATTTCCCCATTGTATATCTATGGCTCCTTTATCGTATATTAATTGACCATATATGCCTGGGTTTATATCTGGGCTCTCTAGTCTGATCCATTGGTCTATGGGTCTGTTCTTGTGCCAGTACCAAATTGTCTTGATTACTGTGGCTTTGTAGTAGAGCTTGAAGTCAGGGAGCATAATTTCCCCCAGCTTTATTCTTCCTTCTCAGGATTGCTTTGGCTATTCGGGGTCTTTTGTGGTTCCATATGAATTTTAGAACTATTTGCTCTAGCTTATTGAAGAATGCTGTTGGTATTTTGATAGGGATTGTATTGAATCTGTAGATTGCTTTAGGCAGGATGGCCATTTTGACAATATGAGTTCTTCCTATCCGTGAGCACGGGATGTGTTTCCATTTATTGGTGTCTTCTTTAATTTCTCTGATGAGTGTCTTGTAGTTTTCAGAGTATAGGTCTTTCACTTCCTTGGTAGGTTTATTCCTAGGTATTTTATTCTTTTTGATGCAATTGTGAACGGAATTGTTTTCTTGATTTCTCTTTCTGCTAGTTCATTATTAGTGTATAGGAATGCAGCAGATTTCTGTGTATTAATTTTGTATCCTGCAACTTTGCTGAATTCAGATATTAGATCTAGTAGTTTCGGAGTGGATTATTTAGGGGTTTTTATATACAATACATGTCTTCTGCAAACGGGGACAGTTTAACTTCTTCCTTACCAATCTGGATGCCTTTTATTTCTTTGTGTTGTCTGATTGCTGTGGCTTGGACCTCCAGAACTATGTTGGATAAAAGTGGGTAGAGTGGGCATCCTTGTCTTGTTCCTAATCTTAAAGGAAAAGCTTTCAGCTTCTCACTGTTAAGTATGATGTTGGCTGTGGGTTTGTCATATATGGCCTTTATTATGTTGAGGTACTTGCCCTCTATACCCATTTTGTTGAGAGTTTTTATCATGAATGAATGTTGAATTTTGTCAAATGCTTTTTCAGCATCTATGGAGATGATCATATGCTTTTTGTCCTTCTTTTTGTTTATGTGGTGGATGATGTTGATGGATTTTTGAATGTTGTACCATCCTTGCATCCCTGGGATGAATCCCACTTGATCATGATAGATGATCTTTTGATGTATTTTTCAATTCGGTTTGCTAATATTTTGTTGAGTGTTTTTGCATCTATGTTCATCAGCGATATTGGTCTGCAATTTTCTTTTTTTGTGCTGTCTTTGCCTGGTTTTGGTATTAGAGTGATGTTGGCTGTGTAGAATGAGTTTGGGAGTATTCCCTCCTCTTCTACTTTTTGGAAAACTTTAAGGAGGATGAGTATTAGGTCTTCACTAAATGTTTGATAAAATTCAGCAGTGAAACCATCTGGTACAGGTGTTTTGTTCTTAGGTAGTTTTTTGATTACCAGTTCAATTTCTTTGCTGGTAATTGGTCTATTCAGATTTTCTATTTCTTCCTGGGTCAGCCTTGGAAGGTTGTATTTTTCTAGAGGTGATTTTATTTTAATGTGCAGAGTCCACCATTTACCGATCAGTCTTTTACTTATACCAACAGGAATTTTCCTTTTTTAATTTTATTGCGATATAGTTGACATATATCAATATATAAGTTTCAGGTGTACAGCATAATGATTTGATATGTATATGCTGTGAAATGATCATGATAGTAAGTCTGATTAACATCCATCACCACACATAGTTACAAAATTTTTTTCCTTCTAATGAGAACTTTTAAGATCGACTCTCTTAGCAACTTTCAGATATACAATACAATAATATTCGTGTAGTTACCTTGCTGTACATTCTATCTCTGTGACTTAAAGATTTTTCTTTCTCCAGAGAAATTGTTATCATATCATGCTTATTCTCAGTCCTAGTCATTTATTTCCAACTTGATTTATCAGAGAAAAATTGCACTCTGGTCATTTTTACCTTCAACATGGAAGTGGCCAAGTCTACATTTGGATTATTGCCCTGGTTGAGTGTGGATTCTTGTGGGACAATCTTCAAGTAACTGTAATCAGCACTGACAGAGGAAGGCCTCCTGGCGTTGCTTTAGGACCTCTCTTTGTCCGTTTAATTATTTGTTTAATAATTCTAAAAATGATATAAATAGTCAAAAGTCTTAATGTCATTAAGAATATCATATTTATCGACAGCAGTCTTTACTAACCTTCAGCTTTCTACGAAAGTGACTGGTTTCTCTGTTTATGGCTGACTCTCTGCTCTCTTTTTTCCTCCAGTGCATTCCACTCTTTGTTCAACTCGTTTTGGAGAGATTAACTCGAGGGGTGAAAACGAGCGAGCTCCGCACCATGTGCCTCCAGGTCGCGATTGCTGCCTTATACTACAGCCCTGAGTTGCTCCTGCATACTTTAGAGCGAATTCAGTTGCCTCACAATCCTGGGCCCATAACTGTACAGTTTATAAATCAGTGGATGAATGACACAGATTGTTTTCTTGGGTATGTGACTTTTGGATTTTGTACTGCATTTCTGTTCCTGAAAAGTTGACTTTGGTATATACATATAATAGCATATAGTAAGGTAGTTTAGTTATCTTAAGAATTCTTTTTAGTGTACTGTTAACATAATTCTAATTTTTAGAGAATTAAGAATGTTTTTCAGTAGGGCAGAGTCCTTCTGCACTTGTTTTTGACTTGTGTGTGTCCGTTGAAGCTCTAGACACCAAGAATTAAGTGTCCATTGCATTTCCATGACTCTTAAGTGTCTCTGGGTTAAGACATTCTAAAAGGAGTCAGGTTTTGAAGGAGGGTGGCAGTCTGGTGAAGATACACTGTTCTGTCCCAGGATGTGGAACTCTGCAGATGTCAAGGGAGCCTGTTCTCACGTGTGAGCAGGATTGTTGGCTGTGGCCCAGGTGCTGCCGTGCGAGGAGAGGTGGGCCTTATGTGAATCCCTCTCCTAGTTTTCAAACCTAGGAAAAGTGAGATCCCAAGTTATATGTCTGCTTCCAGTCACCCAACACTTACCAGGGACTGTGTTATGCTAAAATTTGAGCTGAATTAATTTGTTTAAGCCATTAGAAATAACTAGTGTTCTTTTTAAGTCTTGTAAGATATCATTTAGAGGAATTTGCTGAGGGGAAAAGACTTCCAGCAGGAGGTAGTTAGGACACTGCTAAGTGGCAGGTAGGTGACCGGCCTGAATTAGCATGGTGGACTAGCAACAGGGCAACATGTCTACAGGCTGGTGTGTGTATTCTAATTTTCCTACTTGTAGGAGACTTGAATTAGTTCCTGACTTAGATTTCCTATTAAGGGCCTGAAGGGAAGAACATACTTGAAAAAGAAATGCGCTTAAAGTTATCCTGGATGACGATTTTGGAGGTAGAGGTCTGTCATCCACATTTATGCAGTTGCTGTGCTCACCTTTCGGTTAGCATCTATCAGCAGCTTTCCAGAGGTGGGCAGAGGTGGGCCAGCTGTCCCAGCGATCACTCAGACTGGGCACGGTGGCTTGTGCTTCCTTAGATTGTTCTGGGCCCTGCTTGATGGTCATCTTTCCTGCTGTGACCCTGTTGACATCCCGTGAGCACTACTTGTTAGGGGCTACGGGGATGAGAGAGCCGCAGCTGGAGGACAGGTCCTGGTGCAGCAGACTGCTTGGGGCTTAGTAGTGTGAATCAGCCAGCAGTGTACATGTGAAGACGAACAGAAGCTTGTAATACGGGTATCACTGGGTTTGATTCTGTTACTCTCATTTTAAGCAAACTGAATCACTGCCACTTAGTGTTTTGTTCATGCCTGCAATTTTAAGAGTGTTTTACCCATAGAGCAGTCTTTTCATTCTTAATATTTTTAGTTTTGAACAACTTAACCATTTAGTCAAAAAAACATATGTAATGTAAATTTGTCAAATTTTTCCCTTGGGAATTAAATTTTCCTTATCCTGTGTTATAGGAGAGGATATTTAATAGATTTACTTATACCCATTACATTCAGCTTATTAGATGCTGAGTTTTTGAAATAGCTTTTGACACCTTGGGTTAGTTAGTGTATGGTGTTATGTGCCAAGAAACCTTGCAGACCAGGCTAATGAAGACAAAGTCTAAGGAACTCTTCCTTTTTCCTATTGGGTAGGAACTTTATGCTGTCAAATACCAGGTTTCTCTGCTTTAATAAAAATTGTCACACCAAGGCCCAGATGTAACATTTATAGTAATCAGAAATTGATATTGCAGCAAGATTCACCGTATTAGTTGCAGACTCCCATTGGTTTTTGAAGATAATATTTGGCACATTGTTTTCCTTTATGATTTGTAGGCATCATGACCGGAAGATGTGTATAATAGGACTGAGTATCCTCTTGGAATTGCAGAATCGGCCTCCTGCAGTAGATGCTGTGGTGGGACAGATCGTGCCCTCCATTCTTTTCCTTTTCCTTGGCCTGAAGCAGGTCTGTGCTACTAGACAACTGGTAAACCGGGAGGACCGCTCAAAAGCAGAGAAAGCTGATACGGAGGAAAACGGTAAAGTCTTATCATTGCAGTGAGTGCTAGAATTGATCTTATCTGCGCATGCATTTAATTTGAATTTTAGTCCATTTGGAGTCACTAAACTGATTTACGTTCTTTGGCCAGTTGCACATTTAACAAATACTTTTGAGTTTGGTTGACTTAATTGTATCATGGGATATAAATTTAGATTTGTTCACATTTTGACATTTAAAAGGTTTGTTTTGAGCCTAATGAATGTTTTTACACCCCAGGAGCTACATTTATAATATAATCAAATGGTCTTGACAGTACGTGCGCAACCCAGTATTTCATTTTCTTATCTGTGCCAGCAGTCTCCGTGAAGGCAGTGGCTATGAATGAAGTGAACCATTAGGTTGAGAGCAGAAGTGTCAGGACAGGGGTGCAGTAGATGGTCCTGATTTTTGGGTGTAATGGTTCTTAGGTGACTCATCATCACAAATTATAATTGGGAGATATTGTGGCTTAAATATTAAGAAACTTAGAATAAAGTACATAAGTGAAGGTGATTTGCTCAATCAAGGGACGGAATAAGATTGTTAGACTCAAGAATATTAGAACTTTGTTTTATTTAATATTGCAAATCTACCTGCTAGGGCCCAGAGTGTAACTTTCCCAACTCGAAATGGAGTTTTACCTCCTCTGGTTAAAAGCAGATAGTTGTTTAACTGAGAAAAACCAGAACTTTTCCTGGAAAACTCTATTTTTGATGCTCAATTCTACAATTTAAACATGTGTAGGTTTAAAACATTTTGCACATCACTGGCGTCTGCAGTTTGTTCGTATACAAGGAATGGTGGTGCCCTTCCCCACAAAACACAACCTCTAATCAAATTTGTTTTTCTGAATTTTGTGTTTGCAATAATGCTTCTTTACTAGAACTTTTTTTCTAAGTATATGCCAGCAATTATAGATTTTTTTTCTTTGTCAGTGTAATGTTCTCTTTGTTGCTTTGCTCACTGTTGACTTATAAATAATATGACTCGAGGGAAAGTTTTCTAGTAATATGCCAGACTTTCCTATTGAATTTCTTACTGAAGCATAGAATGCTTAGCTAGCAAAGATATTTCTTGCTATCGTTCTAATTATATCTTTGCCATATCTATATCGTTTCTTGCCTTACCCCTAAAACTACCTTGCAGGTTAATCCAGATGCTTCAGTATATGCTGTGTTTTATAGAAGTGGGTTGTGATCAATATTGCTTAGTTTGGGCTTACTCTAGGTTTTTCCTCTTAGGTTGATTTTTGTTTTGCATTTACTATTTTCCGGTTGTTTATAATACTGTCTCACTACTTGGAAGAGATCAGCCCTGAAAATAGCACAATATCCGTGGTGACACACTATTCAGCTTTCAATTTTTCAACCCACACGTAGCTAACCATTTTTCCTTTGTATTTCTCTATTTTTCTGTTTCTGTTCACAGAAGTGACTTCCTCATGTCAGCACTTCTATCCACTTAGTTAATTAAGAGACCCAAATTCTCAGTAGGAGTTCACTGTTATTTAAAACATGGGCACTGATGGCACATTTTATATCTTTTCTTTTGGGAAAAAAATTAACTTGGGCATCTGTGGTTAAACAATGTTTTTTATATTAATGAATATGAGGCAGACATAGCAAAACAGTGTACTGTTCACCTGGGCCCCCGATTTGGGGTGGTTGGAAATTGTTTTCAGTGAGGAGGATAAAGTAATTTTTTAGTAAACTATAGTAAAGATGAAGTTTAGTTTTGTAATTTTGCGGTAGTTTTTCCACATCCGGAGTGTCATTTTATAATTTTTGTTTTCTTCGTGGAATTTTGTCTTTTGTCCTTACGTGTTTTGATTCCTTTTAAATACTTAATGGATCTGCAGAGGAGATTTCAAGTGATGAAGAGGAGACGAATGTCGCTGCTCAAGCGATGCAGGCCAACAATGGAAGAGGTGGAGATGAGGAGGAAGACGACGGTGACTGGGATGAAGAAGTCCTGGAAGAGACGGCCTTGGAGGGATTTAGCACCCCACTTGACCTTGATAGTAGTGTGGATGAATATCAGTTTTTTACAGAAGCTCTGCTAAGTAAATCTTTACTCCCTGAATCTTCAGATACTTTGTCTAAACTCTTTCTTCATTTCCTCCCGTTAGAAGTTGTCTTGGGATCTGCCTAAAACTGGTTTAGATTCCTTTTAAAATGTATTGTCATTATAGAAATTCCCAAATATACACAAAATGCGAGAGACTAGCAAATGGCACATCCATCACCCATCCCAGCAGCCCTCATTGATGTAAGGTGGCAGGTGAGGCTGCAGGTTATCCTTACAAGAGTAATTCAGGCAAGAGTATCTACCTACATTGAGCGTACATCTCCTCCCGGTATAAATGGGCAAGCATTTTTACAGAAACGCATGAAGCACCTTGCTTAAAAATTATGTCCATAAACTTGTCAATTCCCAGTTCCCGTGTGAAGGGCCACAGAGTCCAGCTGCCATGAGAGAGACACTTTTTACTACATAAGCAGTTTGCCAACTTTGTACAGCAAAGGATGTCATAAATTCAGTTAAAGGACTCATAAAAGATTGGGAGAAAATATTTGTCATATTCATTTCATGGGCTTAAGATACGCAGTTTACAAAGGCCTACAAATGAATAAGACCAATAGTCAAGTATAAAAATGAGAGATGTAAATGGAAAATTTACAGAATTAAAAATAAGTAATAAACCAATGGAAATATTTAGAAAATCATTACAAATAAATCAGAATGAAAAATCCCACTAATACAGATAATTTGTTTTATAAAGTTACATAATATTTCTATGGCAGTATCAAAATTTATTTCCATTGCTAGACATAGAAGAGTATTTCCAGGTTTTTTGCTGTTACAAGCAATTTAAAGTGAATATCCTTGTGAATAAAATATTTCCAACAAGGCAACACTAGTATAATGTCTTGGCATTGTGTAGTGGTGTTACAAAGCCCATTAGTGAAGATGTCACCATCTATGTTTTACTGAAATTTAGCAAGAACTAGGTAGAGGTAGAGTTTGGGGAATATATCAAAGCCTGGGGAAAATAAGAGCATAAACGTGAAGATGGGACCGTGGAGGTGTGCTCCAAGCCCGGCTCCATATCTGGGTACCAGGTGTGCTCCAAGCACGGCCTCCATATCTGGGTACCATGATTGGCAAGGACCTTTTAGGTCTTTGGTGGGATCTCAGGATGTATATTTTGAAAATGCTCCTTAAGTGATAGGCAGCGACCTTTGTATCAGCACGTAGGGACCACTGCTTAAAGTCTCTGTGAAGTAATAAAACGGGACCGAATTGCAGCAGCCTTAATTCTGGACTGAGGTCATCCTATCCCATTCCACTGGAGTGTTTCTGTAAGACAGTGAAAGTTTTCCTGTACGGAGGTGACCTTGGGGATGGGTAGTTCTTCAGGGGAGGTAATGGTAGCAATGTGTACGAAGAACTGGGGGTGTGGGCCTAGGTACAGAACCAACCACGTGTTAGGAGATTATTAGCTTAGTAGTTCTAGGGCCCTGGAGTGGGAAGATGGCATTTGATGGCAAGAAGCATAGGGGTAAAAGGCTTCAGGAAAGCAGCAGAGGACTGGATGTGGAGAGGGCATGGTTAGAGGTGTTAGGCATTTACACTGATTGACTGAGAGAACTAGTGATGGAAATGCAGAGTTAAAGAGAGTTTGGGAGATAAAACGTCAAATTTGGTTTTAGTTGTGCTGAGTTTGAGGCAAGCTACACATACGGAAGAGTCTGGGAGGTCTAGGGAGTGGCTGTCCCCAAGGCACCAATCGGAGTTCTTGGAGTAGGAGTGGTGCCTTGCAGTACGAGGATTCCAGAGGAAAAGCTCATAAACGAGTACAGGTGTTTCCCAGACCTGGATTTTAGGGAGCATTCATAGTAAAACTCCAGGAAGCAGAGCAGGTGTGGTGAAGGAGGTAGAGAACTAGGCGAAGCAGAGAGATGCAGGGCCCTGGCCTTCCTCTGATAGCCCCGCAGAGTTGGATACTGAGTGGGTACTCAGAAGTAATCCTTTGTTGGGGCAAGTTTCATCCCCCTGTGTTAAAGTCCTGTACTCTGTCTCTTACAGTCTGCAGTCATTTCATTGTGACTTGATCATGTCACTGTCCTTCTTTGAAATAATAATTGTCACTGCGCTCCCTTATTTTTTCTTCCTCCTCCTCCTCCGTGTCTCCAAAATGCAACAGCTGTGCAGAATCGGGACGCTGCCTGGTACCAGCTGCTGGTGGCACCACTCAGTGAGGATCAGAGGCGGGCGCTGCAGGAGGTGTACACGCTGGCCGAGCACCGGAGGACGGTGGCAGGTCAGCCAGTGTGATTTCCAGACCCGAGTGTGTGTGTCAGAGAGTGCCACTAGTCAGCCTTATTTAATGAGTTTTGTGGCACCTAAGTACTGTTTTTAGAATTGTTAGAGGCCAGCCTTTCAAGGTAATAAGAAATTATCATTTTTGTATGATCTTTTTAATCATTCATGGTATCTTAGCTCTGTAACACTGTGTTAATATGTGTCTTTTAGTGGTACTATTATTCACATCCTTACCCTATTTTGGAGCCAGAGGTAGGATATACAGGTTGGGATGAGTCTTGTTGAGGGAGACGTAGTCAGCTGGATCACCCACCTACACATCTTAACCGCAGGTGAACCAAAGGCACTTAGGAGATGTTGCACGGAGCTTGTATCCATGAAATGAAAAACTCTCCATTTCTATCTGTTGGGCTCTATGTGTTGGCGATAATGATTTTCAGTTTTCAAACTGGAGAAATGATGCCGACGTTATTGTGGTCACGCCTAAAAAATCCTTTGGCCATGACAAAAATATTTTAGTAGGAAACATGGACTAGGCATCTTGACTTTAGAACCCAGGTCCTTCTGCACAGACACAGATCTTCAGACCCGCACAGAGTCTGTTTCAGCCCTCCTGACAGAAGTCTGGGAGCCTTTCCACGGGAGGGGCTTGTGAGCTAGTAGGACCCAACTTTGAGGCTTGTTTTATTTGACTTCTTTTTAGCAACCCGTCTTTCTGTGATAGTAAACATAACGACTTCCTGACGCGGGTCTGTTAAAGCCTAATGTTCACTTGGGTGGAGTGACTCATACGATGCATGAGTCACAGTCTTTCCTCGTGCAAGGAAGCCATCTAGCTCCTTGGAGGTTGTTTCCAACTTTGTCTCCTTAAATACTCTTTTTTTTCCTTCTTTCTTGTGGCAAACGATAGAGGCAAAGAAGAAGATTGAGCAACAAGGAGGTTTCACCTTTGAAAACAAAGGCGTCCTCTCGGCATTTAACTTTGGGACTATGCCCGGCAACAACTGAAGGGAGGCGCATCAGCCGCCCACATCGTGGGAACCTTGTACTTCGCCAGGTGAAGGTGAGGGTCCAGGGAGGCAAGGAGGGCGCTGCTTTCCAGCGGCTGTGCCAGCTGCCGCCTGGCATCGGGTGGCACTCTCATCTGCTCCCCCTTCCCCTCGGGCCTTTCTCACCCTGAAATATATACTTCAAGCAGCTACTGTAAATGTATGAAACTAAAGGAAAAAAATCATTGGACTGAAAAGGACAAACCATATTCTCCAAAGGATGAGTGACCAAGGTGGTTTTAGAAGATCGGATTGAATTGCACGTCTCAGGTTTTTTGCCGTGCAGAACCAGTGGGTTTATGCGGATAACAGTGCCTTCTGTTGTACATGAATTATCTGAAAACATTTTTTGGAGTGCATTGCAATTTTTTTTAAAGCATAAAACGTATTTCTAGATATAATGTAAACCTTGGCTACATGTTGACTTATCCTGCATTTTACTATGTGAATTTACTGTTAGGCAACTAGGTAAGCTACAAGCCACTCTGGTTTCAAAAACACCGCTCCCCTCACTCACCCTGCCACTGGCGGCTCTCTTCAGGGGCTGTAAAATACGCACTGGCTCTGGTTCTTCATAAGATCTTTGGTGGCTTTTCTAACAAGTATCTTATTCCCTCTTCCATCATATTTTTCAGCCCTGATTTCTTTTGGAGTCGGCAAATATGAGTATCAGGGTCATTCATAACCTGGTCAGGACTCAAAAGTTTCTTGGTAGCAAGTGTCAGGGACTCTTTTAGTCACTGGAATTAACAACAAATCTGAGTTTACTCTGAATCGTGTACTTAATTATGCAATGAATTGATAATTATACTAAAGCACATTGAACTTCTAGGAGAAGGGTGCTAATAAGCACTGTGTCTTTCTGGATGGGGAGGTGGCTTCCATTTTCAATAACTTATCATTCCAGCCATGTTGGACCCAGATCCAGAACATTTTATAACAATATTTTGTATCTAGGAAAAAGACCCAAACAAATCTAACTTCTTGTTTTCTCACACAACTGAATGTTCTCCTTACCAGGTTCGTTCTAGTCTGCATTATAGCTCAGTTTCACGTCAGATGTTTTTCAGGGTTGGGGATTTTTGTCAGCTGTACTTAGATGGTAGTGATGTAAGGTAGCCTGTAGGAGATGTTACAGATGGAAGCACAGCTGACTTTCTGAATGGATTCAAGACCAAAACCGGGTCACAGAGTTTTCACACAGTAAAGTGAAAATGTATTTTAGAACTTAATATGTTACTGGGTGTGATACAGTTTTCCATTTTTGTGAAATGTCTGCAGCTTATATTTCCCATCAGTGACTGGAGTTTTCTCCAGGTGCTTCCAGACTTGCCATCCCTTGTTAATATGAACTCTTTTTGGAATGTCAGGTTAAGTAGTTTTTACAGAAGTAGCTACAAAGCCATGAGTTTTGGAGTTAAACGATCCCCTGCTTCCCTCTGTCCCTCTCTTCCCAAGGCATTGATCCTGAATGTGCCAACAGGTGGTTAGAAGAGAGAGATGGCATGCGGGGAAAGTTTAGATATCTTAAGCTTCAAGCCTCTTCTTATTCTATGTCCCAAGTAGTTTAATCTTAACATAAATGATATGTATGCCTTTACACTGGATTGTAAAAGGCATGTGATCTTATTTTTGTGATGAATTGTCTCTGCGGTATTAAGGGGAAAGATGTGTTCATATGTATTATCCTATCTTGTTTTTGAAGCCAGGGTGTTTGTATTTTGTTACCAGCAGTACTAACCTGAATGTGATCTGGTTACCTTGGAAATGCAGGAACTTACATGAATGTGCCGTAAAATAAAATGTGGACTGATTCCCAGGATTCAGAACTCTGCTGTGTGAAATGCTTTTGGCAATGTGTAGGTGCTTCAGGCAGGTGATAAAAGCCCACAGCAAGGTGGCCTTTGGTCTGGGAGAGTCCCAAGGGCTCATAGGAGCCGCCGGAGAGCACAGAGCCATTGGGAGCTAGAGCTCATCCCATAAACCAGGGTGTCCAAAAGGGAGCGACAGAAGCGCTGAAAAAAGCCGAGGTCATTCAAGCACATCAGGACCTTGAAGGAGAAGAAACGTGTCCAGAATGGAGCTGTTTCCTGACGGGCTGCCATCCAGTGAGGAGCAGGCGGAACTGAGCGGCCTGGTAAACGCCTGATCTTCAAACGCTGACCTAGAGTGACAGTAAGCTCCCTCTCCCACCTCTCATTTATGGTAAGACCATGCCGAACCAGTACACTGTTAATCAGTGAATATTCCAGAGATAGAAAGATCATTTTAAATTATGTCATTTGAATAATATAGTGAATTACAGTCCAGTTTTCTGTTCAGCAAAGGAGACTGAAAACTAATAAATCCATGGAGGATATCAAAGGAAACTTGGCCAGGGGAGCAGAGACCAGTAGTGCTGTGTGTGTGTGTACATGTGGTTGATTTGTAAAAAAGAACTCTAGATGAGCCCAAAGGGTAATCTTTCATGCCCTCGTTCACCCGCTCCATTAGGATCAGTGTACAAGTGCAGACTTGGTAGGTTGAGAATTTCTCCGGCAGCCGGATAGTAAGGCCACTCATCAGTAACAGGGTTGGATGGTGCGTCAGGAAGGAGCACAGACGCGAGCGCAGCCGGGGCTGATCCTGTAGCCGGCAGAGGGCGTGTATGCAGCTGGCAGCTGGTGGCTGGGCGGCAGGGGAGTCGGGCTGAGCAGTGCTGAAAGAGGACGAGGGGGCTGTTGTGTGGGACTGCGAGGCTCTGCCATCGAGCAGGGGGTGACAGCGTGCATGCTCCCTGCAGGGCGCAGGAGAGGACGCTCACCTTGGAGGCCACGCTGTTTGAAAAAGATTTCACAAGTATATGGATGCCTCTCAAGAGCTTGAAATTGGAGGCCTCCCAAAGGGTTTGGAATGTGCAGGGGGCTAAGAGCAACCCAGGCGGTAGTGACTTCATGGAGACTTTTCCCCAAAGGACCTTAGGCGTGAAGGGGAAAACTTGGTGAGAATGAGAACTTCGCAGTGAGGCCTGGTAGGCACTCTTCAGCTAGGGCCCAGCGTACCCACCAGGGGCTTGCTTAGGTTAGAGTGACCCACCGTTCCTACTGCCTAGTGAGTGAGCACGGTACCCCTGTTTCTCTTCCTTTGCAGTCATTCTGGGAACTTCTGCAGCTTGCCCATCACCCCTGCGGATTTCCAGAGGTCATCTCTGCCTGGGGCACCGCAGTGAGCCCTTCAAAGTGGGTAACCTCGGACCTTGGATCTGCTCCTTCCTCTTTCTCAGAGCACCTGTATTTGTTTTGTATCACCTTGAATCGCTCGTGCCATTGATTACAAGTTTGAGGGCCGAGAAGATGCTTTACCTAGTATTTTGTGCACATTTTGCTTTCTTTGTATACCCTGCCTCTGGTGGCCAAGCATGGTTAATATGAACAAATGAATGAATGGGCATTTGAGGTTCTGCCAGGGAACTTGGAACTTGGAGGCCGCTCAGAGGCCACAAATAAGGTTTCGGAAACAAGTAGGTTTGTGTGGAGGTGTCTGGCTTTTAGAAGGAGAAATCGAGTTTGCAGCAGCCACTGATTGATGAAGTACATACACTCCCCTGGAGGGAAGATGCTGCCTGTGGTCCCCACCAATGTTCCTGTTTCTAAATCCAGTGCCCAGGTTTCATGTGGAACAGCATTCAAGGTGATTCCTCTTTTTCAAACCTCTCTTCCTTTAGTTTCCAGCACAAAGCACCCCTTTCTTCTAACTCCAGCTGTTTATTTCTTTTCCTTTCCCATTTATGGATCATTCTCCTCTACTTAATTTTCAGGAGCCTGCTCATTCATTTATCAGATGCTTTTTGTGTAGAGAGTTCATCCAAGCTTGATTCTAGGCCTTCTTCTACTGTCTTGGCTTTCGCTACTACCCCTGACCTCTCGTTCTGCATCCAGACTTCTAGAACTGATCGCCTCCTCTTGAGGGTTGCAGGTATGTCAATGTCCACCTGTCCAAATGGAAATCATAATCTGTCCCCTCCACCCCCAAACTTGCCCTCACCCAGTGTTTCTTGATTCGTAGCACCACTCACCCAATTCTTGCCAAATATTTGTCTTAAGCTCTCTTAAGTGGCAGTGGGAACCCTCCTACACTGTTGGTGGGAATGTAAATTGGTGCAACCACTGTGGAAAGCAGTATGGAGATTTCTAAAAAAACTAAAAATAGAAATACAATTTAATTCAGTGATTCCACTCCTAGGAATTGACCTGAAGAAAACGAAGTCCCTGATTCGAAAAGATATGTGCACCCCTATGTTTATCATCACACTATTTACAATAGCCAAGATACGGGAGCAACCTAAGTGTCCGTCAATAGATGAATGGATAAAGAAGATGTGGTACATACACACAATGGAATACTATTCAGCCATAAAAAAATCCTCCTATTTGCAACAACATGGATGGAGCTAGAGGGTATTATGCTCAGTGAAATAAGCCAGGCAGAGAAAGATAAATACCATGTGATTTCACTTATTTGTGGAATATAAAAACAAAGCAAAACAGAAGGAACAAAACATCATTAGACTCATAGACACTGAGAAGTGGCTAGTGGTTACCAAGGGGGAGGGGATGGGGCAGGTGTCAGGGAGAAGAAGGGGGATAAAGGGGCACAACAGTTTTTAGGCAGAATATAAGTTGGTCATGGAGATGGTAGTACAGCACGGAGAATATAGTCAATGCTTCTGTAACGTCTTTCTACGTTGGTAGATAGTAACTGCACTGGAGGGGGTGAGGATTTGATAATATGGGTGACTGTTGAAGCACTGTGTTATACATTTGAAACCAACATAAGATTGTATATCAACGATACTTTAAAAAAAATCTCTCTGTGGCTTTTAGGGTACAGATGAAACATTAACATGGCCCCAAGACCCCGAGTTCTCTGGCCCTCTCAGCTATCTCACCCTGTGCTGCCTCCTTAGTACACATACCCCAGCTGCCTTTTTTCACTGCCTCCAATTCACTGCTTCTCTCTCCAGGCAGGAACAAGTGAGTAGGTTGCTTGGTCTCTCAGTGTGCCTATATCTAACAGACTTTCAGCCTCTTCTTTCAACCCAAGTTTAAAGAATATGGTATAACCGGAACTAACCGCAACTGCCAGGGGATGTGATTTCCTTCCCGCTCTTCCATTTCCTACCAGCTCATGTTAATCCTCACCAGTGGCTGCGTACAGGCTGGAGTAAGCAGAATAGTTATCTCCCGACCCCCACCAAGATGCCTGAGTCCCAATCCCAAGAATTCATGAATGCACAATGTTACATGGCAAAGGGCAGTTATGGTTTCAGATAGAACTCACTTTGATAATCCAGTGACCTTAAAATAGGGAGAATAGCCTGGGTTATCCAGGTGTGCCTCTTGTAATCACAAGGTTCCTTAAAAGCGGAAGAGGAGGAGGAAGAGAGGGTCAAGTGATGAGACAGGAGAAGGGCTGAACAAATGTGTCACTGTGAGCCTTGAGGCAGGAATGTAGGTGTCTCTCAAGCTGGAAAGGCCACGATGGGCTCTTCCCTAGAGCCTCCAGAAGGCAGTGCAGCCCTGCCCACACAGGCGTCAGCCCAGGGCAACCCATGTGGGACTTCTGGCCTCTATCTACAACTGTGCAATAATGAATCTATGTGCATTATGCCATTAAGTTGAATCTGTTACAGCTGCCACAGAAAATGTGATGTGGGGGGTAGGTGCCCAAGAAGTCTTGGCTTTGAAGATTGAAGTATTGATTCATATTTTGGGCTGGGACTGCAAATTTCTAAACCAAGATCATGTTTTGTAGTATGAAGTGATCATGGACCTGTTATTACCTAAGAGTGAGCAGAAAGTCATTGGACCTGCTGGGTGTTTTCATCTAAACACAGGGAAAAACTTCCAGTCGTTAAAATGAGCAAGTGGAAAATAAAAATAAAGGCACATTTTGATTATATCCCACAGGTTATGATTGTTTGGTATACCTTTTATAAAACCGTGTAATGTAGAAAATTACATTTTAGATGTAATATATTCCATAAGCAAATATCTCTTGGTTCCTGACATTTTCTGAGCTTCCTCTGTGAGCTTGCCTTTCAGTTCTTTGAGAAACTAAGGTTCTCCCATTAAATTCCTTTTCTACTTGTGTTAGTTCATGTGGGTTTCTGTTGCTTGCCACCAAGTAGGCTAACTGATGTGGGAAACTGTGGATAAAGTGAAGGTTCCTGCGGCCAGGATTCTCACCTGGCCCTGGTCGGCTGGCTCACTACACACATGTGGGCAATACGTTGTTATTGACTCTATATAAAGAGCTCTGCCCAGTACTGTGGGTGACATGGTGGCACAGCTGCAAGGCTGCAGGAGAGCAGAGACAAGACTGGAGTGGTGGCACCAGCCAAGGATGGAGACTGAGATGGCTGCAGGGCTGGAGGGGCCCAGAGGCAGAGACCAGCTTGCTACATGCAGCCTCTCTTTGAGTGAACGGGATTCTAGTGATTGACCTGCCACCTGGAAATAAAGTTGTGTATAACCCTTTCATCCCAAGAATGTTCTACTGTCATTTCTTTGGTCACATTGACTCCATAGTGAACTTGTCTGTAGCTGAAACCCATTGGCAAGACAGAAACACACTAACACTTGGCATCTAGAGAGTCGTGTGATCCGGATGGACTGTTTTTCCTTGCTGTGGTAGTGTGGGAAAAAGGGAAGTTCCTGTGGCGGGGATCCTCGCCTGACCCTGAACTAGTTGATGATGTAATTGGCTAGCCTACAGCTTCCACGCCCATGGGCAATGAGCTATTATTGACCGAGTCACTATATAAAGAGCTCTGCCCTTTTACCTCAAGAACGTTCCATTGTTGGTCTCACTGAATCCATAGTGAACTTGCCTGGGCTGAACCCCCCAGGCAAGACAGGCAGCCAGCCTCCAGGATGGCCCCCAGTGACCCTCGCTATCCTTTGGGTTGTTCCAATTGTTCCATGGTTGGACTGTGGGATCAATAGCATACGGGAGAAGTGGTGGTATCTCACTTTCAAGATTAGGCTATTATAAAACTGTAACTTTTTTCCTTGTCCTTTGCTGTGGTGGAAGCCTTGTCATGAGCAGCACCGTGGAGAGGCCCACGTGGTGAGGAGTGAATTAGGATGGAGACGCTTCAACCCTTCAACCCTTGTTCAGTCTTCAGAGACCGCAGGCCTGGCTGTCAGCTTGACTACACCTCACGAGGGACTGCAGTCATAACCGCCCGACTCAGCCACCCCTGGATTCCTGACTCTCCCCAGGTGTGTAAGATAACATATGATTGTTGTTTTGGGCCACTAGATTTTGGGGCAGTTGGTTATGCTGCACTAGGTAAGAAGTGCATCTGTTCTTAAAAACTCTCTTATACTTGGAATATGAACCAAGAAAATACACCCTGAAGGCTAGGAAACCAATCAGATCTTTCCCAGGCAGGAACACAGGAGAGGGAATGCTGGCATCTGATCTGAGGCAGACCTAGGGATCCCCAGGGTTGCTCTCCACTCCAAGATTCCACAATAGGCTGAAATGGGAGGTGAAATGGAAAACTGAGTTTTCTTGAGTTTGTTTAGATTGTCTATTTCAAACTATGGTATATCTAAAAACAGATGACAAAACCCTTAGACTCAGTTTACATTTGCTTACAAATGTTAGGCATTAGTTCGCAGAGATGATTATTTTTAGTCAGCTTCATTTTATAATATGTAAAGCTTTTTACAAATGAAAAGCACGTTCTAGCTTATAGGCTGTACTTCTACTGGCATAAAACCCCATTAGCAGCCATGGCTGAATGAACTCTTCACATGCTCAGGCATTACCTGCAGTTACTCTGACTTCATGGGTCAGCTCTACTAACTCATGCAATTGAGACAGTTCTTCAACAGATCAGTTTAATGTGCATGACCAGTTTGCATGGTTGTAAAGCTATTTCTTTTCTTCTGTCTCTCTCAAAAGTATCCACAAGTCTGGATAGGCTCTCTGCTCTTGGGTTCTAGTTTTACCATCTCATGTTTACATTCAACTTGACAATCTGATTTTTAGAGATGTCTGGGTATAGAATTGCCTGTGGGGTTTAAACACAAGAACAAGATTGCTTGTGTACTATAATAATAGACGTTTGCCTCCCTAGGTCTTTTGTTGAGCTGTCACTTGGCAATAGTTAGTTGGTGACACTGTTAATTTTGTTCTTTCACACAGGGAACCACTAAATTAGAGTAGTGGATTAAGCTGTCAATCAGGTTTGACAGAACCTCTATGAGATTTGGTTATGGAATAAAATCAACACAGTCTAATTGTACTAACTGTGATTAGCAATATACCTTAATAGTTGAAGAGCTAAGCTTTTTAAATGCTGTAAATTGCATTTCTTTATGGTGGATCAATTTTCCCTGTACCTGCTTTTATAAGATTGCAAACATTGGTCCTCTTTTTAACTTTTTAAATTGTGACACTTTCATAGCAAAGTTTAAATATGGAGTTTAAAAGCATTTTAATATGTGTGTATATGTCTATTTGTGTATATGTATATTTGTATATGTCAATAATGTGTATGTATATGTCTATTTAGACAACGTCAAAGAAATTTAATGGAATGTGTTGAGGAGGAAAAGCTTTATCCTCTATCCTTTTAGGTTCAGTAACAGGTTTGGGCTTTGAGGGATGGTAAGTCCTGGGAGAGTGACTAGGAAGTATATGGGTTACTGATGGAAGATTAAGGGTTATTTTAGTCAGGTCTGTTTATGCAGACCTTGGTGTTTACTATTCATCCCCAGTGATAAGAGTTGTGCTTCTGCGCATTGTGGTGGAGTGGGGACACATTCACAATGGGATATCTGCCTTGCTTCAGGCAGAGGGGAGGGCGGAGAACTGTTTCTGCATCTATTGATTCTCAATTGCCTTCTGCTCAAAGTAATTTTATGCCCAAATGGCCTATTCTGGAGTAGCACATCCTGATCCCTTTCAAGACAATGTTTGCATAACTCCCCTCTTTTGAAAGCTATGGAGGCATACAAAGAAACTTCACCTACTGCGGAAAAATGTCTGAAAGTTAAAAGGTAATATGAGAATGAGTTGGACCATGGCCAGTTTCTACCTTTGCCCATGAACACTGGGTAAGCAGGGGAGAGGCCATCAGGCTGGTCACCTTCACCTGGGGGCCACGTGTACTCTCTGTTATCAATACTAGGCAGAGGAAGGTCACTTTTCTTGTCTTCCGAGTCCCAAAAACAATTTTTTGCCCACACACATTTCTTGATACTCTGTAAAACATTCTAGAATTTTTAACTCTTAGTATGTCCTTTCTTGCCTTTAAAAATACCATTTATGGGCCAACATGCCATTTAAAGGTCATTGACACCATTTTTGGCAAGACTTTGTGCTTCATGATCCTCATTTATTTTCCCCTTTGATGTCTAATTTTTCTTTTGACTCCTTTTCATCTCACTCTACTCTTATCTGAAAGTATAGTTTGTGTTAGATACCGACCAAGTATACATGCCAACTTCATTAAATAACTAATGGAGTTTTAGACATGAAATGATTTTTGATCTGGTTCATTCTGAACCGTTAGGTATGAAAGAAAGAAAAGATGTAGGGAGAAGAGTAGATGTAGAAACACAGTGGATAATTGTATACGTCGTGTTGTCATCATTTGGAGAAGTAGGAATAAAGTTAAAGCCTTCCAGTGAAAATTCATCTAACCTATATGCTTCTGCAGTCAGGGTCTGCATGTTGTGGGTGTCTCTATAAGGTGGTGGTGGTGGTGGAACTGATGCTGGAAATGCCATGGCGAAGGGGTGTGCATTCCTCCTCTGTACCCCCTCTGCACCCCATCCCTGCCCCAATGTCCTGCTTCGTGCTGGGTGCATGGCAGGGGAGAATTATTATTTTCTTGCTGATCCCCTGCTACTCTTTCTCAGTAACTATAGAACATAGGCAGTAAGAGAGAATTCCTGCTGCCCTGATAGCAGAAAATGAAGTTGACTTAATCACCTTGTATTGATCATGATTTTCCAGAGAAACAGAACCAAGAGGAGATACATGGAGAGGGAGAAGAGAGGAAGAGGGAGGTGGGACGGGTTATAATATAAGGGCTCAGCTCACACGGTCATGGAGGCTGAGAAGTCCCATGATCTGCTGTCTGAAAGCTGGAGGCCCAGGACAGCAGATGGTGTTAAATTCCAGTCCGAGTGCCTAAGACCAATGCCCAGCTCAGAGGAGGACAGAGAGAGTTGAATCCTTTCTTCCTCAACCTTTTTGTTCTATTTAGGCCTTCAGTGCATTGGACGATGCCCACCCACATATGGGAGAGCATCTGCTTTACTCAGTCTGTTGATTCAAATACTTAACCTCATTTGGAGACACCCTCACAGACACCCCCAGTAATGTTTCGTCAAACATCTGGGTGCCTTGTGGCCAGGTCAGTTGGACTCATAAAATGAACCATCACACATCTGCTCATTAATGCATCTCAGTGTTAGAAACTTAAAATGAAGCGGAGTGAAAAAAATACGGAAGACGTTTGCCCATGATGAGCATATGCTAGAAGCGCTGCAACTGGGCTACATTTTACACATTTTAATATCTTAGACATAAAAAAGTACTACAAGCATTTCTTCCCTTGGAAGCCACAGGCTGCTATCAACTTGATCGCAGTTCAAGAACACAACTGGACTATATCAATCATTTGGTTTTCTTTGTTTTTGTTTCCAAAATTGCAGATGCGCTTTGTGACCTGAGAGTCTTGGAAAACTGCCGATTCTGTTCTGATTTTTATGAAAATCAAAATCAAAAGAGGAAAGGTAAATGACCATATTTTTGGTTTTAGAAGTTAAGTCAGAGTGTCATAGTAATACCTTATCAAGGAACAGTGTTTGCATTCTCCACTTAGAATATAATAACCTGTAGTCATACTCAATGGCTACAGGTGGAACTTCATTCTCATCTTTCTCGTTTTGACATCTGTAAATTTGTGATATGCTTTAGAGTTGGTGGCAAGTCATTGTTTAATTAAAAGATGTTTTTCTTATTTTACTTACATAAAATAATGTGCCTCTTACATTTGATAGGACCTTAGATGGTAGTATTGTGTGACAAAATGATGTGTCAGAAGATTACATGCAATCTGGTGTCCGTGTATAAAGTTGAAGCAACTAAAACTAAGCAATTATTTGTGAGCACATACATGCTACCTGTGTACAGAGCATAATAAAAATAAAAGTCAGGTTGGTGATTAACTCTGGTGGGCGAGGCGGCTGGATAGAATAGGAAGGGTAGATGAAGTTCATTGTTTGAGCTCCGAGGTTGGTTTCATGGGTATTTATGGTATTATTTGATATAATGCTTTATTTTAATAATAACAAAATTATCATAAATATTTAGTTACACATACATAAATGAAATATACATATGGACTAAGGATGTCATATGTCATGAACCAAGACTTACGACCAATCTAATTTTGTATACCTGAGGTCAAAACTAAATAAAGCTATTGTCTGTAGGCTTCATATTGGAGGTCACTTGACTGGCTCATACGCTCCTTGAGTTCATTGGAAGTGTTTAATCTTTCATTTTGTTTCCTCTCCCCATTTTGTTCCTGGCTCTTACTGTACTTTCCGTAATATCTATTTTCCCTTGTGCTTTTAAATGTGTTATTCTTTATATTTGATTCTTTTTTTTTGCTTTCTTCCTTGAGTCCTGCCAGCACCTCACTCTCCCCTGTGCTATCTCTGATGCCATCAATATCTTTCGTCTCCTCCTTTCTTCCCTCAGTTCTATGTCTGCTTTGCTCTTCTTTAATTGTTATTTTATTTGAATATAATTCTAATCTTCCCTGTGAAAACCCTTCCTGGTGGATTTTCTTTTTTATAGGAATGGCTTGCTGTGCTTTCCCAGTTTTAAAATTTTTTTTATGAAATTTAAAAAACAGATGTAGTAGCACTTACTTTTGTAATTCACATACTTTCCTGAATCAGCGACTAGCAGGTGGTTAGGGAAGTGTGGGTGAGTAGAGGTAAGGGTCACCTCCTCTGTCGGTAGAGTGGGAGACTTTCCTTTCTATATTCATGTCTGTTTCTGTTCCTCCTTTTCACCTTCTTTTGTGTTAAGTAGATATATTCTGGCATACCATTTTAACTCCTTTCTTGGCTCTTTTTACAATATATTTTTTGAATTATTTTCTTGATGGTTGTGCTGGGGATTATAATATGCATCTTAACATAAAAAAATTTAGCTCTGAATAATACTAGCTTGATCCCAATAGTATATATGCATGTTGCTTCAATATAACTCCCTTTCCTCCCACTCTTTTGTGTTATGATTAATTGCATATAAGTAATTATTATCATATTATCGTATAAGTAAATATCATATTATCAAACATCTTTGCATATTTACATACAGTAATACAGCTGTATCATTCTTATTTTTATGCAGCTGTCTTTTAAATTAAGAGGAGAAATAAGAAAAAAAATATTTATAATATCTTATATATTTACTTATGCATGGTAGAATAATGACTCTGCAAAGATGTTTACATCCTAGTCTTTGAAACCTGTGATTATGTTAGATTACATGGCAAAGGGAAATTAAGGTTCCAGTTAGAATAAAGGCTGCCTATCAGCTGATTTTAGGATAGGAAGGTTATTCTGGATTAGCCAGGTGTAATCATGGTGTCTTTAAAAGTGGAAGAGGGAAGCAGAAGAAGAAGTCAGAATGATATGATATGAGAGGGACTGACCCAACATTTCTGACTTTGAAGTAGGGAGGAGACCATGATTCAAGGAATGCAGATAGCTGCTAGGAACTGGAAAAGGGAATTCAGTGGGTTTTTGCATAAAGCTACCAGAAGACACTACAGACCTGTTCACACCTTGATTTTAATCCAGTGAGACTTATGTTAGACTTCCAAAGTTTCAAACCATGAGATAATAAATTTGCATTGTTTTAGGCCACTCAGTTTTTGATGTTTTTTTATAGTAACTCTAGGAAAATAACCCATTATGTAGTTACCTTCATTGGGCTCTTCATTTCTTCATGTGGGCTCAAAGATATTGTCTGATATCTTTTTTTTCCCTCAGCTGGAAGGACTTATTTTAGAATATATTGTAGGGGTAGATGTATCAGCAACAAATCTCTCAGATTTAAAAATCTGTGTGTATATTTATTTCACCTTCATTTTAGGGTAGTTCTGCTGGATATATAATTTTTAGTTGACTTTTTTCCTTTAGCAGTTTGAATATATCATCCCACTGCCTTTTGGCCTCCATTGTTCCTGATGAAGTCAGCTGTTAATCTTATTGCAGCTCCTTTGTGGCCAAGTGTTTTTTTTTTTACTCTTACTATGTTCAAAATCTCTTTTTGTCTTTTGAAAGTTTGCATATAATGTGTCTTGGTGTGGATCTGTTTGAATTTATTCTGCTTAGAGTTTGTTGAGCTTCTTGGCTCCTTGTGTAGATTGTTTTTCAACAAATGAGGACAGTTTTCAGTCATTACTACTTTAAATCTTTATTTCCACCCCCTTTTCTTTCTTTCTTTTTTTAAATATGGCACCTCTGTGCATGTCCCTCCGAACTTCACCTGGTTCAGCATGGTGTCTGCAGCCTGTTTTATACTGCCCTGGTTGTCTTACCCATTGCGTTACCTACTTAAGAAGAAGATGCCTTATTTTTAGTGGGCGTGTTCTGGCTGCTGCTTTTGATATTTGCTACTCTGGATACCCCGAGCACCTTCCACCTTTCTCTCGCTCTCTCTTCCTCAGCACTTGAAACCTATTCAAACTCAGTTCTGTTCATAATAGGTCTCACTCAAGGTGAGGTCCTCCCCTTCTGGGAGAATACTTTTCTTGGTCATTTCTGAAGCCCATTGTGGCTGCGTCCCTCTGTGTTCTCCAGTTAGTTTCGTTTCTGCCTCTGCCTAGACTCCTGAAGAGTTCTACTGAACTCAACTGCTTTTGAAAACACTTCCACTTAATTTAGGCTTAGTGGGTTTTCCATGTTTTCCAGTTTCATGAAAATTGAATTTCTGGCTTTAAAAAAAACCTCTGTGTTTTCCTCTGTTGTTTTCAAGATAAGTCATGGGAAGATACGTAAGTCAACTACCATCCTATTTATAACAAATGTACCTAGAAGTATGTTAAAATTTTCTAGCATGTTTTCAAAATCTATTTACGGTGTTCATAAGAAAAACAAGACAAAAACAAAACTGACCCAGAATCTCAGTCACATATTGTAACTTGCTTTATTTACTTCAGTGCACAACTTTCAAGGGGTGGGGGTTCAGAGTGATATTACAGGAATTTGGGCACATGTCTAAATTGAATTTTGAGCAGGACTGGGAAAATCCCTTAAGAGAGCCAACATCAAATCCGAGAGTATCATAATTTTGCAGTGACTTTTTTTTTCAGTTAATTTTGGGACAAGAAGTCAGAGATGCAAAGAAAGAGAGAAAGCAGTGGAATTTTGCAAAGGGAATAGAAGATGCAAATTGAAAAGATGCTTTGGGCTGATGAGTAGGACCAGAAAAAAAAAGTGATTTTTTTCTCTCTGTTAGACAAGCAATTGCATGGAAGTAGACTGAGGGGTTTTGATGTAAAACATAGTTTTAGAGTCTTGTGATATTCTTAGAAATTTTTCACTTTAAGTTTGTAAGCCAAGTAAGTCAAGTTTTGATTGATAAACTTTAAGTTAAAGAGGTATAATGTGATTCTTTTAGATCTTGCTATAGGAATTATAATGTGTATTTAGCATGTGCTCATTTTAACAGAAAACACTGTTTGTGTCAGTTATCTATTCCAGCTCATTGCATTACTAGTATTGTATGCATCACCATCCACCACGTGACAGGTCAACAGGCGAAAGAACCAACCCTCCTCTTTAGTAACAAAAATGTCAGGAAGTCTGAAATGCCTTCAAGACCTAGATTTTAGATATCTTGATAGAAGGTAGAGGAGATATATTTGTAGAAGAGATCCTTTCTATAATCCTTCAAATGACCCTGTAGATGGTTGCCTACTAATTCTTGGCCCCCAAGTCTAATCCTAATTACCTCTGATAAACTCACTCAGACAAGATGGGAAGGCCTGCCATGAGCTGCTGAGCTAGGAGACAAGACTGACAGCAATGGCTGCTTCTGTAATGTGATCTTTCCAGGTGGACTCTTTCATCTTAGGTGAAAAGGTCAGTCCTATGATCTCATTCTCTTTTTGTAAACATTGCAATGGTTGACTTTAGTATAGGGATTATGATCTATGATTAAGTGATGTAATGTCAACAATCCTTTCTTAATCCTGTATTGATTCAACAACTGCCCTGTATATGCTTTGATTTAGTGAAATGTGATGGAATAGTTTGTAGATCCCTGATTTCCAATAACAGCAATTGCCAGATTCACAGTGCAGCTGTTGAGCTGTTAATCCTTCTTTTTGACAGTGTTATAGGATTGAATGATTAAGTTACTCTGAATACAACCGGCATGACTCTTCATTTGTCAATACTATGTTAAAAATATATTTTAAAATATATTTGTATTTAAAAATTATGTTTTTTTTATTTTGAAAACACTCAAACTGATTACCAAATTGTTTCATAATTTTTCAGGGTAGTTTAAATTAGGGTAAATGATATAACCCATTGACAATTTATATCTGTTTTTAAAAATGGTCATTTGGGGGACCTTTATAATTCCTTAGTGATAAGTGATACCTACATATGACAGCTGCTTCTGAATTGAGCTCAGAGTCATTTGAAAAATAATAGCATGGATTTTCCTCTTCCCTTACTGGCTAAATTCTGGATCAACACACTCTGGCAAAACTGAGAGAATGTAGTAGAGAAACAGTCGGTGGGTGGAAGAATTAAGTAAAAATAAGTGCTCTGAGTTCTATGATGCCTGAAAGGATTTAAAACTTAAGAACACGTGAAATGGTGAAATAGTAGGTTTACTCTGTGCCCTCCCCTCCCCTCAAAAAACAGAAACAAAAACAAATAGCACAAGCCCGTATATTTATTATTTCAGGAAATCAGCAGAATAGCAAGTTTACTTGTATCCTTTGCCTTGAAGTAACAGCTCCTCCCCACCCTTCACTGCCTATTACACTCACAGCCCTCTTCCGAGGAAAATGAGGGAGGCCAGATGCCCTTGTGGGTTGTGAAAGGTTGCAGAAGAACAGAGGACAAGCTTTGGAATCCGTGGGTCAGATTCTTGCCACAGAGCTGAATATCAGCCACTGTCAGAGCGTTTAGTTCAGGTAATAACAACTATGGCCTGTCCTATTTCTCCCACAGAGTTCTTTTAAGGATTCCATAAAATCCTAAAGTATCAAACATAGTAAGGTTATCGAAAGTTATAAAGGGCTGCACAATGTTACTGGTTTTGTTTCATCTCTTAGCTAAACAAATGTCTTCAGTAGAGTCTTCTATATATTTTGCCTCCCTGAGGCTGTAGAGCAACCCTCTAACCCGCCCCTAACGCACTTCTCCTGCCTCCCCGGTGAGAGCCCCTAGGAAGTGAGGCCCCTTTTCCTCTCACTCCTATTCACGAGAACAAGCCTTTCATCCTCAGCTCTTTTTCTTAATTCTGCCTCCCAAGACCCGGAATCTCACTTCATCCTGCTCAGAAGAAGAGAAGGGAAGGAACCAGGCAGTGGACAGAATCAGAACTTGACTCGTTGGGCAGGAAGAAGGGCCGGAAACACTGACCCGCAGGCTTGTCATTCCCATTGCACAGGATGGTTAGATGGATAATAAGGAAGTCGGTGAGCGTGTGTTGCGTGCCTGCCGGGAAGCCAGCTCTAGGGAGGAGCTGAAAGGGGGAAGCTGCATCATTCCAGTGTTGAAGGGTTTGTGGGAAGAGTGGGAGGGTGTTTCTCCAGAAAGCTTGGCCAGATGCTCGAGAGAGTGAAAGATACTGTAGCACTTCTTTAAAAACAGTCAGTCACAATTTACATAAAATGCATTCACTTTTTTGAAGTGTATACTCCTCAGCTCGATCAGTTTTTGGCAGATGTATTGTCATCTAACCATCACCATGATCAAGAAACAGAAATGCACATTATCCCCCAAAATTCCGGTGTGTTCCTTTTCAGTCAGTTCCTTCCACTACCCTCAACTCCTGTCAACCTCTGGTTGATCTTCTCTCCCTACAGTATTGCCTTTTCTAAAATGCTGTGCAAATGGAAACATAGAGTATGTAGTCTTCTCATACATGAATTAATAGCTCATTCTTTTTATTTCTGAGTAGTATTCCATTGTACATATATATCACAACTTGTTTATGTATTCTTCAGTCAATGGGCATTTGGGTTGTTTCCAGGTTTTGGCTATTCTGAATGCAGCTGTTATGAATATTCATGTAGTGGCCTCTGTGTAAACATAGGTTTTTGTTTCTCTTGTGTAAGTGCTTAGGATTTGGATTGGTGTGTTGTATGGTAGGGGCATGATTACTTTTACAAGAAACTGCCCTGCTGGTTTCCAAAGTGACTGACTGTGTGAGGCTTGAGTTGTTCCACATCCTTGCTGACACTTGGTATTGTCAATCATTTTAATTTTAGTCATTGTATTGGCATGCAGAGGTATCTTATGGGTTTAATTTGCATTTTCTTGATCAGTAATGACTTTGAGCTTCTTTTTACATGCTTTTTGGCTATTTGTATATCTTCTTTGGTGATGTATCTGTCCACATCTTTATCCCATTTCTGTTGGATTGTCCTCTTATTAGGAGTTGTATTTCTCTAATTGAATTTTATTATTATTATTATTATTATAAGATGTCTTTAGTGTAGACACAAGTGCTCTCACATATGTGTTTTGCAAATATTGTCACCCGGTCCCTGGCTTGCTTGTCTTTTCATTTTCTTAATAGTGTTTTTTAAAAAGCAGAAGTGCTTCATTTTGATGACATCCAATTTATCCATTTTGTGCTTTTACAGTTTGTGAGAAGTCTTTGCCTAATTCAAGGTCGCTGTTGAATTATGTCTCCCCCAGATTAATATGTTGAAGTCCTCAGAATATAACCTTATTTGGAGACAGGATGTTTACAGAAATAATCAAGTCAAAATGAGGTTGTTGGGGTGGGTCCTAATCCAATATAACTGGTGTCCTCATAAAAAGAACATTTGGGGACAGACACACGGGGGAATTCCCTGTGACTGTAAGCTGGAGATGGGTGTGATGCACTCACAAACCAAAGAATGCCAAACATGCCAGCAAAACTCTAGGAGAAGAGAGAGGCACTGAAAAGATTCTTCCCCTGTCAACGCCTTGATCTTAGACTTCAAGCTTCAGAACACTAGTAAGTTCTGTTACAGCGGCCCTAGAAACTAGTAAGTCACTCAGGTTTGTTTTTCTGGAAGTCCTGTAGCACATTTATAAGATCAGTCTGGCAGATCTCTGAAAACGAGTTACTGAGGTCAAAATGATTTCAGCATGAGTTTAAGGAGCTGGGTGATACTTGTAGCAGTAAAGTTTTTATTGGAATAAAGAAGTTCTGCCGTATTTCTGGCAAGCAGGGAGAAGAGGACTGCATCTTTGTGTGAACTGGTTTCATTGAACTAAGAAGCCACGAACATTTGGCAGCTGTCTCTCTATAATTTAATGGATTAGAACTATATTTTTTTGGACCAGAAGTTGCATTTGGCTGAGCCATCACTCTTTTGTTACATTCTGAGGAAATTTGTTGCTGCTTCATAGCTAGTGTCCAAATAGGTTTTGGAATTAAGGAGGAAAGTGCTAAGTTGGGTATTTCGTAGGTAAGACAGGCCGTGAAGCTTTTGTTAGATTTTTAGCAGAGTCTCCTGTCTGAATTGTATCTCAGGTCTCATCAGTGTTTGGTTATCCTCTATTTAATCAGTCTTCTTGAAAACATGGGGAATTTAGGAAATTCAGCTAAAAATAATGGCGCACTCCCTGTATCCTCAGCATTGTCAGGATATGTAGAAGCCCACAGGATGCAAACCCAGTGCTTAAGAATTTGTAGCGCACTAGATTCCAGTCACTGTGTCTACCTAAGAACATTGCTCCTGCATTCTCCTGGCTTTCTGTGGCAGTTCAGGGGGATCATTGACCATGTTGGAACTCTCAGTAAAGAACTAGAAGCATACTAGATGGCAGAAAATACCCATTTATCACTGAAAAGAAGTGCTGCATCGTCCCACCAAAAAGCATGATCTATGCATGTGAATGATGATATTCCTGTGAGTTAAATAGAAGGGTGTGTTTTAGCTACGTTTTATAAATGGGGAGGCTGAGTGACAGGCTAGAAGGACATACCCAGACATACCAGCAATACGTAGCTCTGGCTTCCGATGAAAGCTTGTTGTCTGTGTGTGTGTGTGTGTTATGCTGGTCACGAGTATCTTCTTTTCTAATACAGAATCTTTGCTCATCAGGATGTACAGAGGTTACTGTTTAGTAAACTTCCAGTCCCTCTCTTCAGCCGACCTCCTTGGGTGCTGTGTGTACCTTCCTCACCCCTGCTGTGCCTGACTTTGGACTTAGCCACCTGGATTGCTTTAGCCAGTGGGTGTCAACAGATGTGAACAAAGGCTTGACATGCACTTGCACATTTAGGCTTGCTCTCTCGAGCCCCTTACTCTCACCGTGAGCAGAATGTGCTGTGGACACTGTAATCTAAGGAAGATGAGAGACATGGAGCAGGCCTGCACCAGCTGGCAGCCAGGAATCGGGCTGGACCAGCTGAGCCCACAGATGTGGGGGGGAGGAGCCGGGTGCTGCTGCGAGCCCCTGAGGTTTCCCGGCTGCTTGTTAGGCACCATTATTTTGATAATACCAAATTAATGTGTACTTTTGTAAAGAGCAAAACAGTTACAGCTAGCGCAATGGAGCACACGGTGCCTCTGTGTTACATGGACTGGAAACAGAAAATAATGGAGGCTGGGTGGTTTGAAGAAATGAACAGACTGGAAACCAGAAGACCTGGTTTGTAGTGGTTTTTCTACCTGTAGTGAGAATAGCTTATCATGATGAAGTGCTGACCCTGCGACAGGCATTCTTCTAGCAGTCTCTTAGGTCATGCCGTCCTTACAACAACTCTACGAGGTAAGTTTGTGATTCTTCTCACCTTCAAGATGAAGACACGGGCGCAGAGAGATGAAGAAACTACCCGAGCTCTCAGCCTAGTGGAAGCGGACAGGTGCTACCCGGCGTCCCGCTCACGGCCGCGGCGCTTGTGCCCCCGCTGCTGGAGAGCTGGGTCCCGCGGGCTCTCCGCTGAGTCCCTCTCTGGGCGTTGCCCTTGATCAGCAGAAGCTGCCTCACCCAAGGTCATAGCCTTCCGTGGGGGAGCCCATCAGTGTCTGGTCCCAAAAGCCTGGCCCGAGCCCCTTTGCCTGCACTGGGGCAGCCTGAAGTCTTCTCCCAACTCAAGAGATCTCTGCAAGAGCGCTCAGCCATTTGCAGCTATTGCACCACCTCTGCCCGCCCCTGCTTCCCTCATCTCCTTGTAGATGTTGGTTATGAAAAGGATCCCCAACAAACCTGCATACGAATATCTGTCTCAGAGTCTCATTCCAAGGAGCCCAATCCGAGCGAGCAGCGTTCGGAGTCTGGGTTCTGAGCCACTGCGTGCGTCATACTGCAAGTCGCCACTCTGAGCTTCATTTTAAAGTGGGGACACTAATACCTACCTTACTGAGAGAATGAGTTTCATCTGCTGGTGGACATTCGAGTTGTTTCTGCCTATTGGCTAATTCGGAATAATGCTGCTCTGCACACTGGTGTACGAGTGTCTGTTTGGGTCCCTGCTTTCCATCCTTCCGGGTGTGTACCCAGAAGGGGACTTGCCAGCTCGTGTGGGAATTCTATGTTTAACTTCTTGAGGACTTGCCATGGGTTCCGTTTATCTCTTTCCCCTGTTCCTCCTCGTCTTCTCCACTCCACTCACGGGCTGCCCTCTGTGTTTCTGCCTGCTAAGCACCCCGAGAGAGAGGGCACACTTGCCATAATGTGTTTCCCTCTCAGAGCACAAAATGCGGGCCTGGGGACGACCAGCCTTTATGGTGGTGCCTTTGGTGAGGGACCCGTATTTTTGGATGACTGTGTCCACATTATCGGGGTCATGTAAAACCACCTCTGAACAAATTTTATAAAACCCCAACAAAAGCACTGGGGAGATGGCAACATTTCTCAAAATTAGGCCATTATGCAGGCACTCCAGTAACACCAGGTTCACAAGGAAAATCCCAGAGGGAATTATGGGCCAGGGAGTCTTATTCAACCTGGGGCATAATTTACTACATGGTACAGACTTGTTCTACATTCTATCTTTATCCTTCAGTCCAGCTCTTCACTACTGGGCCAAATTTGTTGTCATTTGGAAACTTCTAAGAATTTATTATGCATCTCTTCCTGAAGCTCATATCCTGAAAGGACTTGTGAATCCTGAAGATTCATAAACTGGAGTGTTGAGTTCAGTATACTAAGCAATACTTGCAGTCTTGATTTGCAGATGAGTTCTGCCCCCATTCCCCTCCCAGCCTGTAGCCTGTGCTCCTAGGAGGGTGAAGTGGTTCGCCCCATTTTCCCCAGTAAAATCATTCCAGAACATGGCAGGAAGCAGAGAAAAGGGGGCAGAAAGCTCTGACTTATATGGTGTTACCAAAGATGGCTTTGCACTCTCTGGCCCTGGAAGATGTCTGAAACGGATTCCTGGGGGCACCTTCCTGCTTTGCTTGGCTACATCCATTGATTATAACCCTTTAGACATGGGCGATGCACTCTGGTTCTCTTCCATAATTCTTCCCTTAGCCCCCATGTTTCTGATAATCTGCTTTGCACAGACTTTCACTATCAGATCCCCTTGGAAGTCAAAATGACTCCAAGTCACCCCTGTCCTTTATGGTCCACATCTGGTTCGCAGGAAACACCTATGCACTCTTTCGCCCTGGCAAATTCTGAGACCTCGGCCTGCTCCTGAGGTAGCCCTCTACTCTTCTGTGCAGGCTGCTTTTGCTGTCCTTGTGAGACAGGCATGGTCCATTGTGCCCCTGTAATTTCAGGGAATACTTTTAAGGTTCTGTATGTGGTCCTCTTGGAACGTCTAACCCTGGGCTTGCACCGTGGGAGAAGCGCCTGTCCCTCCTCCATACGAGTGAGAGTCATCACACACCAAATGTTTTCCCCAAATACGTGGAGGGCCCCCTCTGCATCAGGTCTTTGAAATTGCCACATTATGATGGTCTGTCAGACACCCTCAGAATCTATACTCATTGTGTCTTCATGCCTCAACTGCGGCTTCTAATTTAACATCTTATACTCCTTACCCTTTTCTTTGTCTGCTTTGCATCTAAAGTATTTCCCAAAACATCATAATAACCCCCCACCCCCCACCATTAACCCCATTATTTTCTTTCGAGTTGCTTTTGAGGTGGAGCCCTGTCATAGGCTTGTTGAAGATCTAAATTGTTATAGCATGGTGTATAAGCTGCCTTGCACAGTATCTGGCAGGTAGTGAGTAATCAATAAAGTGTTAGCATCCATTTCCTTTGACACAGGGACTATTTCTGAACAGTTAGCTGCAGGGTATGGTGTGAAGCCCTATCAGTGAACCTCTCACACCCTGTTACATTCAAATCCATTGGCCTGTCTTGTACTGTGAATGAAGCTTTTACCCACACGTGGCTTTGTAACAGTTGGATGCGTTGACCGTTTGGAAAATATCAATTCATGGAGTTACGCAGATTTTCCCAATGTGAGCACATGTCATTACTCCATATCAGAAATCATCTGCATTGATATCCCCACCAATCTCACCGAAAAAGTCTTCACATGCTGAAAAAGCTGACACAGAATACAAACGAAGCTGAAATTTTATTACTGACAACAGATACTACCCATAATTTCCTTGAAGTGACAGGCTCACTGTTGATTTATGAGAAACTGTCCACCAAATCCCCGCGTCTGCAAAACTCTTAAGTCCATCAGTAGGTCGGTCACATGAAAATTGGGTTCTGTGCAAAAGGCGACTAGTTCAGCTTGGGGGTCAAGCAGGTGCACAAGGCCTTTTCCTTCGGACAACCATTACTGTTGGGTTTGTAGAGGTGCCTCAGAAGTGTAGCTCCCATTTCAGTACACAGAATATTAAGCAGTCATGTATTCAACTCAAGGTTGAAATTTCACAAAATTAAGGATTTTGATTGTTTTGAGGATATTCTTAAGTGAAACTGGCATTTTATTTTTAATTGTAAGTACCTGGTAGTGAAGAATGACTGCTCCCACGGTTTCGTACCATGCTTTTGATTCATGGGAAGGTGCTGGCAGTTTCAGCCCCTATTGCTTTTGCACCATTGCTGATCTAGAACATTCCCTCTACTTTTTTTTTTTTTAATCTTTCATGAGATTGACATTTTGGCAAATTCAGGTGAATTCTGCTATAGAATGTGCCGCAGTTTGGCTTTTCTGATGGCTTCCTCCTGCTTAGAAGTCAGGTTAAATATTTTTGGCAATACTGTGCAGGTGGTGTGTGCTTCCTGAGGCATTACATCAAGAAGCACTTCCTGCCCATTTTCCCCATTTTGGAGATTCTGTTTGATTGCTTAACTGAAGTGGTGCCTGAGAGGGTGCTTCATAGGAACTGTACCATTTCTTCTTTGAAATTAATAGTACGAAGAAATGGATACATAATCACCAGTGAAATGATAGTTTGAGACCATTTGATTACCTTCTACAAAATGGTTTTAGTATCCACTGATGATCCTTGCCTAAATCATGATTACATGGGAGATTACAAAGTGGTGATTTTTGAATTCTGTCATTCCTTTTACATTTATTAGCAAGTGCTATTATATAAAGGAGAACTGTCTCTACCCCACCCTATTCTCTTTATTGACATATGCATTCTTTTTTTTTTATAATTCAGTTAATTAATTAGACAAGTGAGAACCCTTTTAAAGTGGCTGTTTTGCTCTTTTAACATGTCTCCATCAATCTGTAAGCACTTCCTTGCTTTCTGGCATACAATATTCAAGATTCATTTTCTACTTTCCCTGGACTAATCTTGGAGTCTGCCATTTGTTGAAGGAGATTTGGTTCCTTTTAGTAGGAAGGTATTTAGAAATCAAGATCTGGGCACAATTTGTATGCATTGCTGACAGGGTGTCATTGCTTTTAAATGCTTTCAGAAGACAGAGCTAGAACATATACATACATTTTTAAATGACCAGTTCAGAACTCCTCATACACACTCTTAAACATGGATGCATCTCCAAAACATCACACCAAGTAAAATAAACTCTAAGAAAAGGCCTATAGAGCAGAATCAGAAGCCAGGAGTCTGGCTCAGATGAGCACACACTGAGGCCAGCTGGCCACAGCCCACCTTCAAACCTGTGAGTAAGAAGTGAAATGGTGGTTTCTGCAAGCCACTGGGATTTTGGAATTGTTGTTGTGCATCATTACTGCAGCCCCAAACTGCGGAATCAGAAAGAAATCCAAGAGAGGATGTGATCTTGGAAGTTTAAAAAGTGCTTCAAATGCAACTGCTTAATCTATGACATTGTAGACTGGGGATTGACACTGAAATTAGCTACACAGAGTTAATTTGATGCATGTAGCAAGAGCAGGATCAGGGGACTGGGCATGGGTGGATGGGAAGTCTGATTAGAGTGTGTCTGAGGAGAGAATAGGGGATGAGGAGTTGGAGATGGTGAGTTAAAAAAAATCTTTTTAGAAGTTTTGGTGAAAAGAGAGTAGTAGCTGGCAGGGGAAGAGGAGTCCAAGGAAAGTTTTATTTTGTTTTCCTTTTAGGATGAGAGAGGTAGCAGCAGGCATGTTTGCTGATGGGCAGTCTGGAAAAGAGCAGGATGTGATGGTGATGCCGTCCGGCGTGATGGGGAGCAACAGGAGTGGTGTCCTAGTGCAGGCAGGAGAGTGTGGGACCCAGGGGCAGATGCTGCTGAGTCTGTCCACCCCAGCATCTCCCTCAGTGCAGAGCTCTCCCTGCACTGGTTGAATTTACTGGAGTTGAACATATTTTCAAGAAGACAGGTGAATAGCAGTAAGGCACCAACATTGCTGGACATGAAACCCAACTGATGGCCTCGGCTCAAAATCTGATATGGGCCTCCTGCCTGATAAATACTCCGTCAGACCAGTCCTTTCCTCCTTAATTCTAAACCCTTCCATTTGGACACTGCCTATGAAAAAGTGGCAAATTTCAGCCAGGGAGGTGGGGGGGGGATAAAAGAGCGATGGACCAGCCACTGCTGCTTCTAAACCATTAAATTGCAGTGGGACATATGCCATGCCCTTTTCAGTCCAATCAGATTGATTTCCCTCAAAATAGAATTCTTATCTCTCTACAGAATCTTTTTTCTAATAAAAACCCTATTACTGGCATCATCCAGCTTCCGAAAGAAAATGTGAAATCACCGTGAACTGTGACTATTGTTTCCTACACACCCTGCCATTGCAATCTTACAAAAGCCCCACAGTATTGTTCAAGCACCAGCACGGATTTCTGGAGCGCTCACCATGTGCACGGCGCTGTCCAAGTCCTCTTGGATACCGAGTCCGCCAGCGTGGGGTGATGTAACTGACTTCTTCCATATCATCCCTTGAGCCAGATTCCTGGTAAGAGTGTAACACATGCTGGCCTGACTTTTATTTGCCCCAGTGACACACGTGAGGGTGAGTGTTCCCAGCTGAAGGAGAAGCACCAGATTCACAGCAAACAACTGAAGACCAGAACACCCCATTAGCTTTGAATTTCAGAGAAAGAATGACCTTTTTTTTTTTTTTTTTTGGTATATGTGTGTCCCAAATACCGCATGTTTCCCCAGAATCAAGTGATCCTCCTCTTGGTAGCCTTAGCCCTGGAGGATTTGCCCACTTTGAAATATCTCACTTCATGAGTAGATGCTCTGCACTGTAGCACCCAAGCGTTTGTATTTGGGGACATTAAAGACTAAGATATGGAATTAGATCTCCAGGTTGCAAGTGCAGAGAAAGGCATAAATGAAAGCTGAAGTGAAGCCGAGTATAAATGGATAAAACACTAGGTGCCCCCGGCCCCTCTGCCTCGTGACCCTTCTTTCTTCTGCCACAGCAGTGCAAGTTTCTCAGCACCGCGGTTATCAGCATATGTCCCCAAATGTGCCACCCTAACTCTGAGTGAGAGCAAAATCTCCTCGTTGTGCCCACACATGACATCACAAGGCCTCCCTTCCTTTTCTCCGCCGCAGAGGCAGTGTCCCCCAGGGCGGTCCTGCCAGGGCGCCGGTGGTCTCGGTGGGGAGGCTGATGCGTGGTGCTCCTCCCCGCCATCCTCCCCGACCCTCTGCCACATCTGTTTTGATTTTCAAGTGGTCAGCTGAGCCGGGGAGACTGAGATTCAAGGCACAGGAATAGCTAAGACAAGAAGCCAGAATGAAAGAAACCGTCAGGACCTTAATATTAACTTCGGTAGTGTAAGCAAGAGGCTAACCAGAGAAAGCGCCAGCTCGCCCTGGTTCTGTTTTTCCTCTGGGAAGGCGCGCTGGTCCAGGACTGGGGATCAGTGCGGAGCTCCTGAGAAAGGGCCCTGCTCCTGAATGGGGGGCGGCGGGGCGCGGGGCTGCCACTAGTACTGAGCCCAGAGTCAGAGCGGGGAACAACGAACAGAAGATGGTGAATCTTTCTTTCTGTTAGATCCAGAATAATTTCCTGCTCGTTGTTGCTGGTAGATTCATCAACGGTAGTTTTTCCTCTTGAGAAAAAGGGGCTGGGGGAGAAGAAAACTTACCAGAGGAAGGTCTGGAAGAAAAAAAAAAGATGTAAGCAATAGGAAAACAGTAAAGTAACTCTCTAGTTTTGATGTTTAAGTAAAACTGGAAAAAGAATAAGCCAACTAACTCCAATAGGACTTCAGTCCACATAGTTTGTAATGGCTGCGTAACATTTCCTGATCCATATGATTCTACTTGTGATCACTAAAATCATGACGACTTATTAATACACTTTCTTTCCTTAGATACTCAACATTCAGATAAAGCAGAGCACAAAATGCTAATTTCCCTTTTAACCATCTGTGTTTTGGGTCTTCAAAGATATGGGTTTTTAATCATTTGAGAGAGCAGAGATACAGAAAGAGAAAACGAAGGGACATTGCCAGTCTCTGTGGAAGTGGATTATTTCTTCTTTCCTGAGTTCTACCTGTGTTCACCCAGGCTGGTGCTTGATCTAGATTTAGTTCCATGGCTGCTTTACAGCTTTAAGTAACTGGAAAATATCTTCAGGTTAGGAAATGAGAACCCATCTTTAACACGACAGGGTTGTGGAAACCACTCTCTTCACATACAAACATTTAAATGTTAATCTAATAATTACCACCATTATTTTCTATTATTTCCCAAATAATAGAAAACAAGTCACTATTATTTTGCCGAGGGCCATGCACAGCACCGGTTGTTGATTCTAAAGTGAAGGAACCTGGAATGTGTAATTTCCCTGCAGAGATAATCTTG
>JAQQAC010003801.1:26345972-26409003 GCA_029783875.1 Phataginus tricuspis | reverse complement strand
AAAACAAAAAAAAAAGCCACCGGGCGTGGGTTCTGCGCGAGTGCTGTAGGTGGCGCTGTTGCTCCACTATTCCAGCGCCACTATAGTTCTAGCTGGGTTGGAAACAATGGGAAGCTGTTGATCTCCGTGAGGGTCTCAATGGCGGGCACTCTTTCCCAGTCGCCAGCTACGGGGTCCAAAGCTCCCCAGGACTCCCAGCGTGCTGGGCTCAGTTCGCGGGGCTATCCGGCCCCTCTACTGAGCTCCTGTCTCTTTAAGACCGCTGGGGTAGAGCGCGCGCTTTTCTTCCCCTTTTTCTCCTTTCTTTTTCCTTCCCGGAGCCTGCCCCGGGCAACTTGCACGTTCCCGGCTGGGACCCTGTGCCCTCTGTCCCTCCAATCTCCGCTACACCGCAGATCTCCACTCCCTCCTGGCTCTGAATCCTCTCCTCCCGCTGGAGCGCTGGGGGAGAGGGGCGCTCGGTCCGCTCGCGGCTCCGTACCTTACCCGCCTTGCTGGAACTCCCGCCGGAGTGCTGGGGTGGAGGGGCGCTCCGGGCGCAGACTTCCCCTGGCTACCGGCTCTGAATCCTCTCCTCCCGCCGGAGCGCTGGGGGAGAGGAGCGCTCGGTCTGCTCGCGGCTCCGTACCTTACCCGCCTTGCCGAGACTCCCGCCGGAGTGCTGGGGTGCAGGGGCGCTCTCGTCTCGCTGGATCGTGTTTTCGTCCCGCCTCGCCGGATGCCGAGTCCTCTGTCCGGCGTGTCTGGCCGCTGGAGCTCTGGGGGGGAGAGCGCTCGGTCCCACCGGATCGCCGCCCGTCCGTCTCACCGGCTGCCAAGTTCTCACAGGTGTAGCTGTACGCTGTGCACTTTCCTGTGTATTCTGGTCTCTCTTTTAGGGATAGTTGTATTTGCTGTATTTTCGTGAATAAATATAATGTTGGGAGGAATTTTTCTGCTAGTCCGTTCAAGACGCCATATTCCCGGAACCCCTCTTCCAATTAATTTTTAATTAGAAAGTTGATGGGCAACGGTGAGATCTCTGAACAATTTGCAAAGTGAAGAAAAGGACTTTTACCATGTGCACCATTTTTTGGCCACAGTGATCTCTCTCAATGAGCTGCCGAGTCTCCCAGGTTCACCATGGCCATGTGCTGACTTGGACCAGATTTGATGGCCTGTTAGTAATGGGCCGCCGCCTTCTGTAGGTCCCCCTAACCTCTTATGGGTTGCTAAGAGCAAAAGAATCCTTATTTATAAAACACTTGAGTTCTTTATTCTCTTTTCTGATGTATCATTCTTCCTCAGTTATTACAGTCATACCATCAGTTATTTGTAAATTAGCTTCCTTTTAAAGTTTTTCTCCTTGCCACTACCTGCCTTTAGACCATTATACTATTTACTTTTATATTCAAAGAAAATAACAAAGAACAATAATGATGACAAATTTTATACACAATAAAATTACACAGAGAATAATATAACTCAAGAAGAAAATAAGTTTTCTAAAAAAAAAAGAATAATATAATAACTACCAAAAATTAAAACTCATCTCTTTCACTTTTTGAGGTGTTTTAGTGAAAATTTTTTTGTAGTCCAACATCCTAGCTAATGTGACATTTTGAGATTATCAGTGACTCATTTATTCAAATATCTGCGGCCTGTTATAGCAAGAAAGTCATCCTGCAGTAATTTCTAAGAGACTTTTTTCATTTCTACACTGGAACATAGCATTTGACAATACTGCTCTAAATAAATGTGTGTCGTTTAGAGCTTGAACATTTCTTTTAAAGCTATAATCCTATTGCAACAGGATTTACTTTAACAGGACTTTTCGCCATATAGTTGTAAGGACATAACTGTGCATTTGTCTATGGAGTATATGGATTACGACGCTTGTATGTGATTGCATATGATCCTAGCAAATAGTTTAAAAACACTTAGCTACCTAAAACCCCTTTGAGTTAAAAGAGATAAAATCAAACAGACAAAATTACACTTTACCAGTACAGAAGCTAAAGCAAACAGAGGCTTAGTATCTTTTTTTAATTGAATCACTGATATACAATCTTATCCTGGTTTCAGAGGTACGACACAGTGGCTCAACAGTTCCCCAGATCATTAAATCCTCACCCCCTCCAGAGCGGTTACTATCTATCAACATAGAAATATGTTACAGAATGAAGTTTAGTATCTTGACAAAGATCCCAGGGCAAGAGAAATTCGGAGTGAAAAGTAGAATCGAGTCTCTCTAGTCTAGGTAACTGTTTCCAAAGTAGCTTCCTAGAGACGTTTAATAACTGAACTTGGTATACACTTTCCCTACTGGAGTGATTATTCTTTCTGCAGTAATTTTTTCGGCCAGGCTGCCTTAGCATGCAAGTTTGACTGGCAGGAGACCAGAGATGCACCACAGACAAGTGCGTATGCAGCAGGTGGCAGGTGAGGATTTGGGGGAAAAAACAAAGGAAAAGGGAACATGTTGTTGGCAAGATAAACAGAGATGAGAGTGGGTCAACTTGGAAGATCGGTTGTTGTTGAAATAGAAAGAAAATCAGACTATTCTTTGGGATCTATTCTGGCTTTTAAATTCTTGATGTGTGTAACTCCTAATTTGTATTATGCTGCATATAGATGAGTAGGTAAGAATATCTAGCAATTTTATATTCAAGAATAAAAGCAGATTTCTTGGGTGGGTCAGTTTTAAATGAATTCATCACATAATTCACATTCTAGAAAACAGAAAAGCTTCAAGTGTATTAGAAAATAAAAATGTCTTTGAATTTGCCATGTTGAAAAAATAATTAAAGCTGAATTTTACTGCAGGCAGCCAGTCTGTTAGTTAATGGGAATGAAATAATGTTCTTGCATTAAATTCAATATCCTTTGTTTTCATTATTTATAAGTATTCATTCCCTGTCAACAATAATGGAGCTCTGCACAGATCATAAAAAAGTAGAATGCCTACCCAATATACTTTGCATTAAATAAGTTGCAGTAAACGTACTTTGTATAGCACCTGCCACAGAAGAACACCCTATTGATGGTCATACTGCTCCTGTAAGGCATCTTCAATAAGGAAAGAGAAAAAAAGCGCTGAAGGTTTGTATCGTCTGTGGAAAAATAGAGCCCACCAAGTACCATGACTAGATTTAAATGCATTGCAAGATCATGGATTTAAAAACTTGTGTGCATGACGCCAAGAGCAGGCTGCTACTTCCTAAATCAACAAGACCACTTCAGAGATTTCCTGAGATAGGAAAACTGAGTTGGACTTGAAGATTTAGAGACGTCACAGTCCCAAGGTACAGTGTGACTGTCCATGGTGTGAGCTTCCTGCCAAGCCCAGCAAGGTTTGTTTCTGGGGCATTGTCTGGGTCACTGTCATTTTCTTGACAGCTAGATCACAGCAGAACTGGTTCTCCTTAATCTCACTTACTAGGCTTGACCAAGAAAACCCTGTAATTGCTGTGTTAGTGAGCTTTCTAAACAGTTCTTTACTCCATCTTCCTCATATTGCATTTTAAAAGAGAATAAAGAAAATAAACAAAGGATTAAAAAAAAACAGTCAAGACTAACATCCACGCCAATGGGGAGGGAGGGTCAAACGGGAGAACTAACATTCACTGAGCAGCTGCTATATACCGGGTACTGTGAGAAACACTGTGTGCCTTAGTTGCATGTAGGTTAGCATCAACCATGAAAAGCATCTACAGTTCATATCCATCTTTACTAACTTTAAATTCAGTTTTTAGAATTTCAGAGCCTTATTTTCCTAGAATTATTTTAAGAATGGCTTATCAACTGCATGTGGAAAATGAGCTGCATGTCAGTTATCTTTTTTTCACATCTGTATGTCTTTTATTACACAATTAGAAGAAAAGCTAATTTTGCAGAAGTAATTTCTCAGTAACCTGGGCACAACATCATCTCCCTGCAGGTCGTGCCCTTCTTCATCAGGCAACCTTACAAGGTTTCAGGAAGGAGAACGGATAGTGAGGTTTGGGCCAAACCCGAGGCGGCCTGCATTCAGGGGGCTTATTGAGGCTTCCTCCCCAAAGGCGGTCATGTTTCCTTTTAAAGTCTGTAAGATGTAAGTCAAGGACGTGTTTTGTATCATGGAGATTTACGTGGCTTTGCAAATACACAGCTGAAGCTGGGAGGACCTAGTCTGGTGCCCTTACGAAGCGCTCAGAGTCATGCTGTGCTCAGCGGGTAGGGCTAACAAGTTGGGGTTTATGGAAACTCCATACCATCTGGCTCCCTGAAAGCAGCTGGACGGGGAGCGCACCTGTCAGATAGGAAAGGGCTCCGCAGGCGTGACTGCAAAGGCTGCCCTTTAAGAAGCGCGGGGCTTTTCTTTTCAGCCCAGTAACCCCCGGGTGGGAATGGGTGACTGCCTTTGGAGCAGTGGCAGCTCCTCTAGGGCTTTTAAGGATCTGCAGTGCTCAAAGCTGCTTTTTCAGTTTCAGGTGTTCATATTCTCTTTTAATCTATATTGTGCAATTCGTCTGGGGAGGTTTTGTATGGATATAGGGGCTCATGCAGCTTCCTTACCTGGGACTTTTCCACAGCCTTGGGCACACGGCAGCCCACTGAATTTGTTGCTACTTAGAGCGTCCAACCTGTGCCTTTCTCCTTTGGGCAGGATGTGCGTCCCTCACTGACCCATCCCTAAATCCTACCATGAGGGCCCAGATAAACTGCAGTTCTGCTGTGCGCTATCCCTCATTGCCCTGCCCCAGGACATTGGCACGGCCGTGCGCGCCAGGCGTGATCACTGTCTAGCTTTTGTAACAGGAACTAGTGGTCTTTCTCTCCATGGAGGGCAAAATTACACCCCACACCGCCTGGGCCAGACAGTGCACAAACCTACACATAAATAGTTTGGCCCAAAAAGATGACTTTTTAAATTAGTTGCAAACATTGAGAAATTTCGCATAAAATTCCAGACTTTTGATTTCTCTTGAAAAACTGCAAGATCTGACATCTCAGGACTCACATCCCTTTAGTAGACTCAATTAAACAGAAACTGACTCTCCTTTAAATCAGGCATATGCTGTTCATTCGACTTAAATTCCCTGCCTGTAGGCATTGGAATGTGTGACCCCTGGCTTAGGTGTGCATTGTACAAGGTGCCCCAAACTCTTTGCCGGATGGGCCACACAAACAACAGAGCAAGTTTATCTTCTTGTTTATCGAGTCACCATGTTCATCTCCAGCACCTACCCTGTTCTTAAGGGCTTTTGAACAGCCTGGATAAACACTGGGCAGTGCTAAATCTCTGTCATTTCTCATTTGATTCATTTGTGTCATCCCTCACATGTCAGAGAACACACACCCTGCCACTAATGCATTTCTGGTCGTAGACCTGCTGGGGTCTGCAGCATCCTATTAACTTTCATTGTTGTTTTTAATCACATCCTCAGGGTTTCTCTCTGTTCATTAATTCACTTTTGAGGGAAAGTTTTGAGTCCATGAGTGAGTCATTTTTAATAGCCCTGATTTAACCAGGTGCCTGGCAGTGTCCTCCACAGCCTCTGCTCTGTGGTCTCACGTGAGCCTAAGGCCAGACACTGACAGGCGCCAGCCACAGATCCATGCCATGCCCTGGGGCCACCTGGCATGCCATTGACATACACCACGCACCTGCAACCCAGGTCAGGGTGAAACCAGGTGCCCAGGGGAAGTCTATTTTAATATTTTTCCAAAAGGAAATTAAGTCCTGTTGGGGTTGGATGCAGCCTCTCACACTGAGTCATGCCCCCCCACATGCCCACTGGCTAAATATACTGTAAGTACACTTATTATATAGCCTTTTGGATTTCAAACTATACATTTTTCACAATTAGGATCAAGTCATCAGATTTGTTCTTCTTCGCGTGATAGCTGTAGGATTGAATTAATTAGAACTACTGAGGTTCACCCATAGTGAAATAATTTTGTGACTTCATAGCTCAGCTCTGAAGGTCAGATAAAAGCAAGTGATGCAGCAGGAGGCCCACAGCAATATTTTCTTTAACATGCTCTGAGAATAGATACTTTTTAGACCATTATGCCAACATGCTACTACTGCTTATTCAACTGGAAAAATGAAAAAGGAATGCAGAGTGATAATTAACAGTTTCTCAGAAATAACACCTTTAGCTTGTGATAAAAATATGTTAGAAACTGGCATCAAGAGCTGTCATGACCTAAATGTCATCCCCTCTTACACCTGTTATCACTAACTCCAGCAGTGCGTGCACCATGAGGTATGCTTAAGAAAAAAATCAGTGGGTACCTGTGCTTTCAAAAGCATTGTTTTACCCAACCCATTTCTTGAAAAGATATATTAAAATCAATTCCCTCACAGTGTAAATTTCAGAAGCAAAATATAACACTAAACAACATTTTCCAATGACTGGCTTTAATTTTACTTTGCCTCACATTTTTGCAGTTTAAAATAGGCAAAGGTACCGTTTTTTCACCCTCAATGTTTTGCCCCTGTTTCTGGGTTTTTGAGCTGAATTTCAGTTTTGTAGCCCTAGAAGGGGAGGGGGATCCCCAATGATCATTCGTGGTCAGAGCAAATGATCTCTGTAGCCTCAGAGCTCCGGCTCAGTGGAAGGTGTTCCCAATAGCTGCTTTCTTTTCCTTTCATGATTCTAAATTGCAAGGAGTGATTATAAAATATATGAGGGGAAACCAGTATAAAAGGGAGATACCCGATAAGTATCTTATTTATGAAAAGCTTATTTTGTATTCTCTGGGAAGGCAAGGCTTAATTTTTAAGTAGGTCTCGTCCAATTTTTAAGTACTATTGAATAGTTTAATAATTTTTAAATGATCCATTTCAAGCAGTTCATTTTCCATGTAAGTCATCAAGTTAGAAGGCTCTGAACCAAGCCTGGCCATTTGTGTCCTCTGTTAGCATTATGAGGAAATTCAGGAAGAAAAGAAGATAAAGTACATATAGGACATCTTTAATTGCAAGCACATGTGACCTAGACAACAGTCCTCACAGCCACACTGTCTGCTGCGCACCGGGGTCCCCCACCAGTTAGCGCCCCACACGGAGCAGCCCTGAGCCCAGGGGGTGGAGGGGCAGCATTCAGCCATGGGCTCCTCTCTGTGGGTCGGAAACCTTTGCAGTGGGGTGAAAACCAACGGGAGCCACGGGCGGGACTACAACATAGGAAATACTCCCTTTTTTAAAAAATTGAAGTATGGCTGATATACAATCTCATACAGGTTTCAAGCATACAACACAGTGGTTGAACAGTTACCCATATTATTAAATCCTCACCTCAACTAGTGAAGTTACTGTCTGTCAACATAGGAAGATGTTACAGAATCATTCACTATATTCTCCATGCTGTACTACTATCCCCATGACCATCTTACATTATGATTGAGGATTTTTGTGCCATTTATCCCCCTCACCCACCCCACCACCCCAACTCTTCCCCCATGGTAACCACCAGTCACTTCTCAGTGTCTATGAGTCAACTGTTCTTCTGTTCATTTTGTTTTGTTTTTAGACTCCACGTGTAAGTGAAATCATATGGTATTTGTCTTTCTCCACCTGGCTTATTCCACTGAGCATAATACCCCCTAGGTCCATCCATGTTGTTGTAAGTGGCAGGATTTCTTTTTCTTTATGGCTGAATAATATTCCATTGTGTATATGTACCACTTTTTCTTTATCCATTCATCTGTTGATGGACACTTTGGTTGCTTCCATACCTCGGCTATTGTATATAATGCAGAAATAAACACAGGGGTGCATATTTCTTTTTGAATCAGGGATTTTGTTTCCTTTCGGTAGATTTCTAGAAGTGGAATTACTGGATCATGTACTATTTCTATTTGTTTTTTTGAGGAACCTCCATACTGCTTTCCATGGTGGCTGCACCAATTTACATTCCCACCAGCAGTGCAGAAGGGTTCCCTTTTCTCCACATCTTTGCCAGCACTTGTTATTTCTTGTATTTTGGATGATGGCCATTCTAACTGGTTTGAGGTGGTATCTCATTGTGGCTTTGATTTGCATTTCCCTGATGATTAGGGAAACGCTCCCTTCTTCTGTGTTATAATCTCCCAGCTGGCATGGCTTTCCATTCCAAGGAAGAAAACATGAAGAGTAGCTCTCCTGAAAAAGGTAAAGGATTCTTAAAAGTTTTTTTTTTTCTCTCAGCACAACTGATAGAGTTGGGAAACATTCCTTGTGACTTGGGTAGCAAGAGCTTGAGGGAAAATGGGCATTCACTTAGTGGATGGTGGGTGATGATGAATACCTGCTGTACAAGCAGCTAGTGATGGGTAAGTGGGCTGGAGGGTGCCGCCACTGGAGACCTGAGCAGTGACCTGAAACCACATGTATCCAAACCACCTTCTAGAAATCCTTTCCCTCTAGTAAATCCCTCATGTAAGTGCATAGAATCCCAAGTCATCTCCCAACAGCCAGTTGACTTTCTAAGTTACCACATCTCTAGGAAGTTAAGGACCAGTGGGAGTTTTGGTTTATACCAATTATTTTTCTAGAAAATATGCAATTCAAGACATGCCAGTTAAAAAAAATAAAGCAGAGATATCTCCTCTTTCATGTTCTCTACAAAACCGTTCCCCCACTCATCTGTCATCAACATGGGCATTTTATGAGGATTACGTGTCAGTATCTGCTCACTAGTTCATGTTTCAGATACTTGAAATGAATAATTTAATCTGGCATTCTCCCCACCGACCTATGAGCAAATGTTTTTTGTGTTTTTTCCTAATCTGAGGTTTTCTCAGCATCCAGCACTGCGATCTACACAACACTGACAATTTAAGTGAGAGAGAGATATATTTTACTTTAGTATCTTTATTTACTTTAAAGAGGAAATGCCAAGAACTACAAAAATTAAAGAGAAGTGTGGCAGGAGCCGTGAACCACAAACACAGGTGGAGCGCCGTCAGCAGGCCAATGAACGGAAGGGAGTGGGGTGGAAAAAAAGAAAATCCTGGCAGTTAATTGCACATTCCTGTCTCTCCAGACCCACGCTCGTCTCAGAAATGTTTGCTTCCGTTTTCTACACTTCCAGGAATGCTGACTTCTTTCTATTTCTGGAATCCTTAAGGCAAAGTAGTTTATCTTGACTTGCAGTGGCATGAGTGTCTGAAAATATACTTGCAGAAGAGAAGTGGACCCTGGATTCTTTAGTCTAAGTCTATACTGCAGACTTAGATTTTTATTGGTCCAATTTTCTCTTTGTTCTTGTGCTCGGTGAAGGGGAAGTATTTGATTGGATGTACTATTAAGTTAATGAGTCTAGTTTTAAAAAATAGTTCACAAACCTGAGCCTAGTAATAATTTATAGGTGGTCAGAATCCTAAAGAAATGTTGATTTTTATTCTTTTACTGCTGGTGATTATTACCTGGGGCGGAACCTGGCAGCTCATAATGTCTGTGGGCTTGTAAATGTTTAAAAGTCTATCCGTGAAGCTGGGTAACAGCCAGTTCTCAGTGCTGCAGGATGGTAAGAGGAGAAGCAGTTAGCCCAGAGATGAGCCGCTTTCTAATCACAAGAGTTTATCTTTCCGTCTCAGTTTTTAAAAAGAAATCTTAAATTTCTTAGCTGCTTTTGGAGACTAGGGGTGCGGTCACCTGTTCCACAAGGTCTTAGTCTGTAATTCTACGGCAATGCATTTTCATCGCTCTTTTACGACTTCCCCTGCCCGTTCCTTCCCGGCTCTCACCGGCCTCGTGACCTGTTACTTGTACAACCCTGAGCGAGCCCTTTCTGTGCACCTCATCTGTAAAATGAGAAGTTTAGAAATATGCCTTTAAAGTTCTCCCCAAATTCTTTATTCACATTTACTCCCCTGGAGAATTTGCCTGTTTGATTTTAATTATCTATATATGAAAAAGTCCAAAATTTGTATTCCCAGCCTCAATTTCACTCGCTCTCAGTCGCCCCCATGCCACTGCCTAGTAAGGGACTTCCATGTTGAAGGCTGCTGTTGGCAGTGGCGGTGGGCGCCTTCTTTTGCAGGTAAGTGAATAACATATCTTAAGAGTCGTGAAATATATTCATATGTGCTGACCCAGGAAATCTACTTCTAGAAATCTATCAGAAGAAATAATTCAAGATATGTCTTTGGAAAGCCACGAACTTAAGTACGTTCATTGTTCCTGTTTTCCCAAACTGGAAGGAAACTAAATGACCAATAGCCAGGGAATGAAGCAACTTATGATAAATTGATTTGATAAATACTAAAAAACTATCAAAACAGTCTAGCTCCATGTAGCTCCATGGAAAATATGTGCAATATTATATATAATGAAATGTAATATGATAGCATGTGAGCTTAACCAGTTACAAAGTTCTTACAGAAAATATACCAGAATGATGATTATGTGTTCAGGTAGCAGATCAGATGTGAGTTTTTATTTTGCTTTCTCTTTTTACAAGCTTGCAATTATGTTTTTTTTATACCATTTATGTCATTGAAAACAAAACCAATGTTGAAAGCTGATCTCGTTTCCTTTCTTCCTGAAACCTCTCTTCCCCCTGGCCTCCCCAGGGCTCTAAGTGGCCCCATGTCCTCTCAGTCCTCTAGGCACTCTAATTTGAAGTTCTTAATTCTCTCATTTTCTTTCCCTCTTACCTCTCATATCCAAACTATCCCCAAACGTCAGTGGAATCTTCTTGTACAACAGATTCTATCCAAAACCAGCTTCCTGCCCAAATCCTAGCTCTTGGCTACTATAGCCAAGACTGTATTTAAACTCCCAAGACCCTACATAGTTCCTCTCCGCATTAACTTGTCTTTGCTCCCTATTATCTACCAACTGCAAATTTGGACTCCAGTATTGATCTTACCATCCATTTTCTCTATAGTCCTGTTCATCTTCTTACCTTGTTTTATAAGTAGCGCCATCTCAAGTTCTCTATTTTGGCCAGAAGGCTCTGCTGAGTTCCACTGGGATGTTTTATACCCATCAACCTTCTTGCTTCTTTCGTCAAAATCCATGCTGAAGTCCATGTTATCTACCCTCTCCGTGTTTGGGGATGATTTACTCCACATAGCCACAGTCCTTATTAACGTGGACTTTCTAAGCATTCTAGTAAGATTGGAGTGTGATAAAATATTTGAAAAGTGGCACACAAATATTAAATGATATGTCCTTGCAGGATAGCTTAATAATTATGGTTAAAGGGTAACAATTTTTCCACATATAAAAATTTTGAAAAGTGGATCTAGAAATAACAGACTAGTGAACATAATATCAGTTACAGACAAATACTAGGAAGGATTATGCCACCCATGGTTTTGTTGTCAGTAAGAACAAGACATGGCAGTCAGTAGAAGCAATAAGAACACGGCATTCCACAGTCACTTTAGTAGAGTTCATTAGCTCTAATCAGGGGAATGCTTTCAGCCCAGTATTTGACAAAGTATTTTTGACAACCTTGTAGGTGAGATTAAAAATGTGAGCTGGATGATAATTACTTGGGTAAATTCACAGCTGGTTGAAAAAAACTATACCAAGAATCTAGATTAAAATAGAGATTAACTTAGAAGATGGGTACTAATATATCTGGTGTCAATCTTTTCAGCATTTTTATCAGTGACTTAATAATCAGAAAATAGATTAAATTTGTCCAATTAAGACAACTAGAAAGGACTGTTTATACAATGAATGTCATGAAAAAAGAGAAAAAGTCCCAAAAGTCTAAAATTCCAGGCTAATGTTAAGAAGATGAAAAGTACAGGTGACTATGAATCCTTCAATTCAGGTTTGAGAAGTTAGGCAGGCACATCAAAGTTGCTATTTTTGTTTGACTATTACTATGTCATTTAATTTTGTTAAACCACCATTTAAAACTACTTATCTCCTCCTTTTTCTTTCTTTATTTTCTAAAGTTAAGAATATAATGTATTTTGAAAACTCAAATAGGTAATGACCTTTCACAGTTCAAGCTAGTGTTCTAAAAAAAATTTAGCTTAGACATCAGAATGATTTTTCATGTCTGATACTGTCGTACAGTTTTAATATAATAATCACCATTAAATCCACATAATAGCGCTGAACTAAATGTAAAATAATACAGTAAAAAATAGAGAATTACCCCCAGAAGCCTCATTCAAAGGTGAACATCTGAACTATTAGTTCAGAATCCACTCAGCTGACATCGAGGCCAAGTACAGGAGTGGTTGTGCTTTTGAAGAGTAATTGTTAAAGGTGAATATTTAGGTAAGAAATATTAGCAGTCATCTGAAACCTTCATTTTAGGGAGACTAGACAAGCTTCCTGGGAGAGTAGTCTTTCCAGAGTTATTTAAATGTTAAAAGGTGGAAGGCATGCAGGGAATTTCAGATGAGTGCTATGCAGTTTCTCAACAATTTGAACAGCCTGTGTACCCAAATGCAGATTACCCCTGAGATGGCATGAGGTACTATTAAAACACCCCAAGCCATTCCAAACTGCATACGACATGTAAGAGAATGAAGCTGGATTATTGTCTACCCCCATACACAAAAGTAAACTCAAAATGGATCAAAGATCTGAATGTAAGTCATGAAACCATAAAACTCATAGAAGAAAACATAGGCAAAAATCTCTTGAATATAAACATGAACAACTTTTTCCTGAACACATCTCCTCAGGCAAGGGAAACAAAAGCAAAACTGAACAAATGGCACTACATCAAACTAAAAAGCTTCTGCACAACAAAGGACACCATCAGTAGGAAAAAAGTATGGAGGAATATATTTGTAAATGACTTACCTGATAAGGGGTTACCACTCAAAATATATAAAGAGCTCACTCACCTCAACACCCAAAAAACAAATAACCTGATTAAAAAATGGGCAGAGGATCTGAACAGACACTTCTCCAAAGAAGAAATTCAGATGGCCAACAGGCACATGAAGAGATGCTCCACATCGCTAATCATCAGAGAAATGCAAATTAAAACCACAGTGAGATATCACCTCACATGAGTCAGGATGGCCACCATCCAAAAGACAAGAAACAGCAAATGCTGGCGAGGTTGCGGAGAAAAGGGAACTCTCCTACATTGGTGGTGGGAATGTAAATTGGTGCCACTGTTGTGGAAAGCATTATAGAGGTTCCTCAAAAAACTCAAAATAGAAATACCATTTGACCCAGGAATTCCACTACTAGGAATTTTCCCGAAGGAAACAAGATTCCTGATTCGAAAAGACATATGCACCCCTATGTTTATCGCAGCACTATTTACAATAGCCAAGATATGAAAGCAACCTAAGTGTCCATCAGTAGATGAATGGATAAAGAAGATGTGGTACATATACACAATGGAATATTATTCAGCCATAAAAATAAAACTGATCCTACCATTTGCAACAACATGGATGGAGCTAGAGGGTATTATGCTCAGTGAAATAAGCCAGGGGGAGAATGACAAATGCCAAATGATTTCACTCATTTGTGGAGTATAACAACAAAGCAAAAGTGAAGGAATAAAACAGCAGCAGAGTCACAGACTCCAAGAAGGGACTAGTGGTTACCAAAGGGAAAAGGGGTGGGGAGCGTGGGTGGGGAGGGAGGGAGAAGGGGACTAAGGGGCATTATAATTAGCACTCACATTATAGGTAGGTCACGGGGAAGGCAGTACAGCATGGAGAACACAAGTAATGACTCTACAGCATCTTACTACGCTGATGGACAGTGACTGATGGGGGTAGGGTGAGGACTTGATAATATGGGTGAATGTTGAAACAACGATGCTGTTCATGTGAAACCTTCATAAGATTGTGTGTCAATGATACCTTAATTAATAAAAAACACATCAAGCTATGTATTTTGACCATATAAGTAATTTGGGGAAACTAGAAACGAATTACGGATCTAAATCCCATCTATATAGGATTATGCTGTTAAACATTTTGGCTGAGTTGACAGATTAATTCAGAAGAGGAAACATTAGTAAAATAACATTTTCCTTTGAGTTGAAAATCATGATATAGATTATCAAATCCACAGGTTGTTTTTCGATATTAATGAACAAGGCCTGAATTAGCCAATGTGTGTTGGCTAAAATCAAAATGGCTGAAAATGAGTAGATACCATCTCAGTTCACAGCCTGGTCAACTAGCCACAGGTCTACGTCAGCCCGCCTGAGTCACAGAGAATCAATGGTCCTTTTTGAAAATTGTGTGAAACTGAGAGAAACACACTAAAAGTCTTAAAGTATCTGTTAAAGGTGATGGAACTGTCAGGGCTTTCTCATTAAATGACATAAGCAGTTTCTAGTGAAAACAGCTCTAGGAATAGGCAATGTTTTTACTGTTTGGCATCTTCTATTTCCTTGTCTGTTAAACAGTCATCAGGTGATGATCTGGAATCCTCTATGAGAGTTTCCCAAATGTTCTTACATATTAGAATCGCTTGGAGAGCTTTTAAACATCTCCATGGCCAGGTCACACCCATGCCAATTAACCAGAATTTCTAGGGATTTGAGCCGGGCGTCAATATATTTAAAGAGATCCCTAGATTATCCTATTGCATAGCACAGTTTGGAAACCACTGCTCAATGACCTTTCCCCAAGGTCAGGAACCCCCAAGTTTGAGGGCTTACGAACCACGTGGAGTGCTTGCTAAAATGCAGAGTTTGGGTGGGCCTGCGGTACGCCCTAGAATCAGCATCCTTCATAACCATCCCTAGTGGTTCTGATGTAGGTGCGCTTCTGTCAGGTTGAGAAACGCTGCCTTAGTAAGCATGTGGGGTTTGCCCCGTCAGCTAGTGCTTGATATCAGGCTAAACAGAAGATGCTGAAAGCTAAAAGGGAGATTAAAGAAGGTGCCCTAGGACAGGTGAGCCAGGCCAAAGGTCACAGTGACCCCCTGACGTGCTTGAACAAGATACCTGCGATTGCCAAGGTGACTTGAGGAGGCTGCAGTCATTTCTGACTGAACTATTTGACTTTAGTATTTACTCTGCAAAGTGCATGCCCATTCTTGTGTTTGGCCCCAACGTCAGCTATTTGTTGACATTTGGGTGTGATCATGGGAAAACCTGCAATAGGAAGGGGAAGTTTTCTTCTATAAGCTCCAATTTTGGGCAAGTTCCTGTGGTATCCAAATGGACATCTTGACAAGAAAAAGTAAAATCTTCATTGCAAGACCATCTCTCTAAATACTCCCCAGGAATCTCCAAAAGGTGGAGGGAGAGCTGGGTAGGGGAGGCATAGGACTAATTCCAGCTTCACCATCATATGTTTTGTAAGAGCCGCATGAACTAGAAACGAGGCGCCATTCAAAGGATGCCCATTGTCTCGTGAAACGTCTGTATTTTGCAGGGAACTTTCCCTTTGGTATCGGCAGTGACATATCAGCCTTCCCACGTGTTGTGGAGAAGCATCTGTATTAGTTTCCCTGCTGTTTCACTGACAGAAGCTTAGCAAAAGCAAATAAAGATTCACCACATTTTCTTGTGGCAATGAAGGACTTGTTAGTCTGTCAGTTTAGGAAGAGTTTTCAGCTGTCCCTGTCTGAAGTTTCATGATTTATTCATTGAAACTGAAAGCTGATCCTTTGAAAGAGTATTGCTATTTGGGGACAATTAATAAACACTGGTTACAGAGTTAAATGGATTTGGCAAACCGCTTGGTGGCAGTAAACTCCCTATTAACCACACTGTGAAACTGAATGGCTGCTGTGCTTCTGAGTTTTGATTCCTTTGTAGGACTCTTTTTTTTTCTTTATTATTATTTTTTGATCCCCAAACAGTGTCTCTCTCAAATGAAAAAGGTTCTCCCTTTTTTTCCCCCTAACATACTGAGTCACACATGGAGACTAGACGTTGTGACTGCTTTTAAAATGATTGAATTGTGAGTTAAATTGTAAAAGTCTGAATGTGAGAATCTTGTTAGAGTGCCCATTTTTCTATGGCTCCATCACCCAGTCTGAATAAATGCTTATGGGCAGAGAGAAGAAAATTGGATTACCTTCTGTGTGGCCTAATGTTCAAAATGTCACAATAACTTGCAAAAAAATAGCTACTGTTCTACATGAATCTCAGTTTTTTCCACAAAATTGTCACAGTAACTTCTTCGTCTTTTATCCAATTAGGGGAAGAGGCATGTGCCTAAAAATATAATGTGATAACAAATATGAGTAACTAGATTAGGTGTCCACATATTTGGAACTGGGAAATTTGAGTTTTGTCAATGAAAAACTATTATAGATGGTTAATTATAATGTAAGTGGATTTAGTATTTTGCTAGTCCTAATGAAAATGATAGGCCTGTAGCATCTCCCTACGCTGATGGACAGTGACTGTAATGGGGTATGTGGCGGGGACTTGATGATGGGGGGAGTCTAGTAACCATAATGTTGCACATGTAATTGTAGATTAATGAGACCAAAAATAATAATAATAATTAGGGAATAAAAAGAAAGCATGATGTTAAAAAGAAAATGATAGGCCTCTGAGTTCTCAGAACAGTTGGTCACCAATTGGCTCTGTGAGCGTGGGCAGGTCACTTAATCTCTCTGAGCCCTAAATCCTCATCTGAAAATTATTAGGTTGGGCAGAAAGGTCCTACTGTCTTTCGCCCCCTCTCTAAAAATATTATATAAAATGCTAGGTTTTCCTAGCAAAAGGTGCATGCATCCCTGGGAAAAACAATAGAATTGTAAGTTCTAGGTTAGGGGGATTCTTCTGAAAAGACTATGCACAGCTATATAAAAGAACTTTCTGGAGAATATAAATTCATATTATGTGGTGGTAATGAATGAAACATTTTTCAGGTCAAACGTCACAGACAGAGAGAAAATCAGTTGCTTCTCCCTTGCTTGGATAACCAGTCTACAGTATCATATTTAGGTCCTTGCAGCAACAGTGAGAGGCATCCCGGAGTCCGTAGTGTGATGAGAAAAGCTTTGGTTGCCTCATGGCATTTCACCCTCCACTGCTGAAGATGGAGGGATGGCATTATTTCAAAGCTCCGATTCTGTGTGAATCAGAAGAGCAGAAATGGAGATGGCTCATGGAAGAAGCCTCACCCAGGTCTCACAGAGAGAAGATACTCAGTAGTTTTAATTCCAACCTTCTCCTTACTTGCTCCTCTGGAGTACCTCATAGTCACCAGCTCTTTGAAACACTGCTTCTGAACTGCAGGAGGTAGCCACTTGCCACCTTATGGCCTTGTTTCTGCATATACGGAGCCAGATCTCAGTTAAGAGTGACTTGACGTGGCAAGGTGGCAAGTTAATTCCAAGTCTAAATTATTTCAAAAGGCAAGCAAATATTTATGCTAAACCATTTCATCATTGGAAGGAAAGCATTAAAAGCAATGCTTCTCAGCAGAAACCACATCAACAGAAAACATACAACTAAAATTATACTTAAGGGTCAAAAGCTAAAATTGGGAACAAGGTAAGGACGTCTAGTCTCACCACTTCAAATCAACATGGTACTGGAGAGCCTAGTCAGTAGAATAAGGCAAATGCATGACGGTACACAGATGGGACAAGAAGTCAATGGTCTTTATTCACAGTCAACATGATTATTTATGTAGAAAATCCCAAGTACTCTACCAAAAAAATTCCACAAAAAACAAAGCCTACTAAAACTAGTTAAGTCAATTTGGCAAGCTTGCTAGATAAAAGATCAATATACAAAGGTGAATTGTCTTTCTATATACTAGGAACAACTAAAATTAAAATTAAAAGATGCCATTTGCAGTAGTGCCACAGAACTAGGAAAATTCCAACAAAAATGTAATATCTCAATACATGTTGAAACTATGAAAGTATCTGAAATTAAAGAGTTACTAAAAAAATAGATAAACCATAGAAAACTCATATTGTTAAGATGTGTCTTTATCCCCAAATTGATCTGCAGATGCAATGAAATCCCAATCAAAGTCTCTGGAAGCTTTTTTTGTTTTGTTTTGTTTTTTGTTTTTATTTATTTATTATTTTTTTTTACAATTTATTTTGGTATCATTAACCTACAATTACATGTGCAATATTATGGTGATTAAACTACCCCCTTCATCAGGTCCCCCCCACCAACCCCATTATAGTAACTGTCCATCAGCGTAGTGAGATGCTATAGAATCACTACTTGTCTTCTCTGAGTTGTACAGCCCTCCCTCTGGAAGCTTTTTGTAGAAATGGGCAAACTGACTCTAAAATATATGTGGAAATGCAAAATACATAGAATGGCCAAAACAATCTTCAAAGACTTTACTTGATTTTGAGACTTTGTCTAAAGCTACAGAAATCAAGACAGTGTGGTATTGGTATAAAATTTAGATCAATGAACAGAATAGAGTCTGGAAATAGAGTCACACAAATATGACCAACATTTTTGACAGAAGCCCAAAGGGATTCAGAGGAGTGAGATAATCTTTTCAACAAATGGAGTTGGAACAATTGTACATCAATATGCAAAACAATGAAAAAGTCAACTTAAATCTCACCCCTCAGGTAAAGATGAATTGAAAATGGATCATAGATCTACATGTAAAATGTAAAACTCTAAAAGATTTAGAAGAAAATAAATAGAAAAATCTTCCTGATCAGAGGTTAGGCAAAGAATTCTTAGATGTGACCCCAAAAGTGCAATCCTTAAAAGAAAAATTTGGAAAACTGGACTTCATCAAAATTTTAAACTTTCATACTTCAAAGAACACCATCAAGAAAGTGGAAAGAGAACCTACAGAATATTTGTCATGGGAGAAAATATTTGCAAAATCATCTATCTGATAAGACAGTTTTATCCAGAACTCATAAAGAACTCTGGCACACACACAATAAAAAAGACAAATATAAACCAATTAAAAAAGGGGCAATTTGATGTGAAAAGACCCTTCACCAGAGAAAAAATGTAGATGGCCAATAAGCCCGTGAAAAGATGGTCAACATTATTACTAGGGAAATGCCAATGAAAACCAAAATGATACACCATGTCACACCCACTGGGATGTGTAATAAGAAAAGATGGACAATAGAAAATGTAAAATTGTGCGGTCACTTTTGGAGTCACTTTGGTAACTCCTCAAAAGGTTAAATAAAAAGTTAGTATCTAGAGGGTATTATGTTCAATGAAATGAGCCAGGTGGAGACAGACAAATACCGTATGATTTCACTCATTTGTGGAGCATAAAAGCTAAGCAAACCAGAAGGAAAAAAACAGCAGCAGACTCATAGACACTGAGAAGGGACCAGTGGCTGCCAAGGGGGAGTTGGGGTGGGTGGGAGGGAAGGGCGAGGGGGATAAAGGGGCACAAAAATTATTAATTATAATGTAGGTTGGTCAGGGGGACTGTAGTACAGCATGGAGACTACAGCCAATAATTCTGTAACATTATTTTGTGTTGACAGATAGTAGTTGTACTAGTGGGGGTGAGGATTTAATAATATGGGTAACTGTTGAACCACTGTTATATACTTGAAACTAAAATAAGACTGTGTATCAGTAAGAAAAACTAAAAGTTATATATAAAGCACTAATATATATATATATATATATAAAATTACCATAATTACCATATGACACAGCAATTCCCTTCCTTGTACTTGCCCAAGAGAAATGAAAATGTATGCCCACATAAAAACCTGTACATGAATGTTTATTGCAGCATTATTCATAATAGCCAAGAAGTGGAAACAACCTAACAATGTCCAAAAACAGATGAATGGATAAAAAATATGGTATATCCATACGATGGAGTAGTATTTGTCCATAACAAGGAGTGAAGTACATGTTACAACATGGATGAACTTAGAAAACATTATGCTGAGTGAAAGAAGCCAGACACATCGTATGATTCCATTTGTAGGAAATGTTCAGAATAGACCAATACATAGAGGCAGAAGTAGATAATTGGAAGCCAGAGGCTAGATAGAAGAGAATGGAGAGAATGGGGGGGAGAGAGAATATTAATGGTGAAAATGTTCTAGAAATAGATACCAGTGATAATTGCACAATTTTGTGAATATACTAAAACCCACTGAACTGTACCTTTAAGAAGATAATAAACTAATAAAAATCACATATGCACAATAACACTATTACAAGGACACATATGTATCTAAGGATACAATTAAACATATTAGGGGTACCCTTGGGGTAGAGGGCAAACATAAAATGAGATTAAATAAATAAATTAACTAAATTAAATAATAGGAGGAAAAAACCCTCAAAACTATAGAGGCACACAATACATCAGTGGTTGCCAGAAATTAGGAGTTGGGTTGAATTTAACTACAAAAGGTTAGCACAGAAGGAATCTTTTGTCTGGGGATGGAATTGTTCTGCATCCTGATTGTTGTGGTGGCTCAGAAATGCATACATGTGCTAAAATTTATAGAATTGCACACCAATAAGAGTTACTTTTTTACTGAATGCAAAGTTTAAAGAAATGTGTTGAGCATCTGTGTTTTTATATTTAGTATTTTAAACCACCTCCATTTTTTTTCCATAAAGTGCCTGTGTTACTTATTCTTCTCTATGTAGCAACCTCCTCTTTTTGTTTTTACTGTCATTCATTCATTCATCAGTTTGTTGGTTATTTCTCAGTTTAGTCCCTGTAAGGTGTGGCATAAATACTGCTGAATTTTAGAGGTGGGTAAACCTTACAGATTAATTTTCTGCTCCCATATGCAAGAATTAATTTCTTTGACATTAGAAGCTGCCTTAAAATGCTTCCAATATTGGGCTTGAATATCATAATTTGCCAGTAAAAAACTGAGGCTTGTGTTCAAACCCAGAAGCTAATTGTGTCAAAGAGCTCCCCCTCGGGGTTCATAATTCTTGTTCTCTGACAGTCATCACAAGGATTGGTGGTAGAATTACTATCTGCATCATGCAGTGTTTGCTGTATATATTCTAAGTTGTTTTCCTGAGAGTTGCCTGTATTTGTAATTTCTGCTGCACATAAGTGCAGATCATGTTATTTCAGGTCCCCCTGTAATGTTCTCTGTGAGGAGGCACACATCACCATGGTCTCACTATGGCAGCTCTCTGAATATCTGGAACCCCTGCTGGAGATGACATCATATATACATTTATCTGAGAATATATATTTCTACTATAAAACTAAATTTAGTATCAGAATAAGTCTAATTTTGCTGTATTATCAAAAAGAGGATAGTATATTTCAGTTATATTGTTGGACTTTCATTTGGTTTTAATTTGTATTTCACTTTCAATAATTGATGACTATCTGGGCACCAGAATATTTTGAATTATTCATAGATATCCCTAATAAAAGCATAGAAAATGTCATATATTTTTGTCAAGTATGAACCACACAATGGTCATGAAAGTTAAGTCCTGTAGATGAACTAGACTGACCTTTTATGAATTTCCTTTGTCTTCTTTTGTCTTTAAGACAATATTTTTGCAACAGCTTTAGGTTTACACCAAAACTGAGAGAGAGGTACAGAGATGTCCCATCTGCCCTGTGCCCCCACACATGCACAGACTCTCCTGTTATCAGTATCACTCACCAGAATGGTACAATTTTAAAAATCAAGGATGAACCGACATTGACACATCGTTAGCACCCGAAGTCCACAGTTTACCTTAGGGTTCACTCTTGGTGTTATACCTTGTGTGGGTTTTGATGAATGAGTAATGACGTATATCCATCATTATGGTACCATACAGAGTGTTTTCACTCCCCTAAAAAGCCTATAAATCTCTCAGGAGCAATTCACCTTTTCTAATTTCCAAGGCATGGTTCCTGGTCAGTCAACCTTTAACCCGGTTTGCCAGTAATTTTTGTTGAAGAAACCCTGACAGTGTGGAACGTAAAAACTATTAGCTGTTTCCCAACACTATAAGACATATTTCAGTGGTAATGTATTTTCCACCCATTGACAAGTGATCCTGGCATTCTGAAGCCTATGCAGCTTCAGGGAGGAAGTAGGGAAAGCTTAAATTGTAGTTTTGATACTATGGGAGGAGTTTTGATACTATAGGAGTGAAATGGAAGGCAGCATATCTGGTGGAAAAGTCAGAAATTTTTAAAGAAAAATTTATCCCTAATACATGAATGTATCTACTTGTCTATTTTCTTGAAATTTAGTTTTTCTAAATAACCAGTAACCTAAATAGGGAAAAAAAATTAAATGTGTCATTATCAAAATAATCTTGCATATAGTGTAATGAGTATTGCTTAGAGAGTTTTTTCAAACAACCATTTAGGATGTGACCTAGGGTATATTAGGGATGGGGTATGATATATATACATATGATACATTTTAATTTTCAGTTTCAGTAGTAAATGTCAACAAATATTTTACCTAGCACTTACAGAATACTGTTACAATATCCATGGTTAAATATTCCATTACAATATTCTGAACCTTTGGGGACGGGACTTGTGCTCATCCATACAAAGTTTATGCTAATCCTTCTTACTTCCAGGACATAATTTTTTTTTTTACATTTTTGTTTCCAAGCAAACCCAACCCTAATTAATATAAATTAAGGATGCCAGTATGAAAAGCTGTCCCTTATCAATCCCTCACACCAGAACTGTGCTGCCTGGAATCATAATGGATTAGTTTTAAGGTTCAGTGAAATGGTCATGGAAGACACCTAAGTATTTAGATAATATTCAGTGTGGTCTACTGCTGTGAAGAGCCCAAAGCTGCCTAGCCATATGGTTCCAAGGATCCAAATAAAATTTATTCCCAGTGCTATAAGATTTTCCTACCTTATAGCCTTGGGAATAGCATTATACACCATTCTGTAGCATTAAAGCATTATAGGATATACTGGCAGAACAACGCCTTATGTAGAGTTTTGGGGCTGGGCAAAGCCTCATGGTTCTGTCAAAGTCCAGCTCATTAATAAAGAACTGGCAGTGTCCGAGCCCCAAGGAGGGTACAGGGAGGCAGTAGAGTGTGGTGACTAGTTACACTAAGAGTTTGCCCTTGGGCTTTGAGCACCTTACTCATCTAAACTCATTGCATCAGAAGAGTTAATTTTTTGAATATAGAATCATGGCTGTTATACAAATATAAACTATCCATACACTAAAGATCTTACTTACACATTAATAAGAGAACCAGTACAATGTTGTAACTAGTTCAAAGGAGAATTCAGAGGAATGCTGAGATGAAGTTACAAGTAGAAACAAACTGGTTAGTATCCACAGGGCAATAATCAATTGCATTCTGGGGGAAGCAATTTGCATTTCTATGGGCAAGAATCATTTGCATTCCAAGTTCTCAACAAGTCCTTTGCAATTTTTCTTGACACAATTGCAAAAAGGACAATGTTTTTAAAGGCTAAAAAAAAAGCTGCTCAGAGAGAAGTAAACAAAAATTTTGAATGAATTGAGTATGTAAAATTGAATAAGTAAAAATCAAATCGAAAATACTCTTTCTTTCTGCCTTTGGCTCATTGCTATGAATTAGTAGCACAGATATCTTAAGGAACGTGTATTGAAGTTCAGAGTTATCTAAAGTGGATGATCCTGTTTTCTGGGTGATCTCTCTTTGTTACTCAGGAGGCTGGCTCAGGAAATGTAAATGAACTTCATTGTCTCTGTAAGAAAGATATCATTAGGAGGATGCTTTTCCCAAAGAAGCAAACGCACATCATGATAAAGTTTAATATAAATCTCTGCATTGGAGAGATTTTTGAGCAGCATGGAGTAACAGATAAGGAAGTGAAAACAAGGGATGTGGATTCAAGCCTGAATGTTCTATAATCAAGTCACATAATTTTGCTGAACCTCAGTTTCCTTATATTTAAATGGGAATGATTATAATAATACCAATCTCAGAATGTTGGAAGGATGAAATTAGATAATGAATATGGAAGAACTCCATAAAGCGTAAAGTATTATTAAAATATTAGCTACTGCAGAAATTTTAATCTACTAGATTGAGTTACCGCCAGTTAATACAGTCTTCATGTAGGGGAGCAGATGGTAAAGCAGGTTGGCAACCCCAGCCCTGAACTTCCTTGCTGTGTGACCCTGAACACATCGTTGAATCTTCTCTACGGCTTCTCTATTGCCTCCTTGTCATGTTTTATTTCACAGACTAATTGTGAGATTCTGATGAAATAATGCTGGCCCTCAATTACAAAGTACTATATAAATGCAAGCCACTATCATTGTTTTTTTTTTTTTGCTAAACATCAGGAACTGATGGAATTAGAGAAATTTTCCCTTTATTGGTTACCTATAATCTTTATTGTAAAAAATAACTATTTCCATGCTCAAAAAAAACAATTTTTGCTTCTCCAAAATCCCTTCTACCATGGCCATTGCCACCTTTACCATCCTACCTAGTAGAAATATTAACAGGAATACAAGCTGCAGAACTCCACTTGTCACCAGGCCTCAGTGACCCTCACGTATTATCAGTCCTTAAGAGAGCAGTGAGTGAAAAGCAAACACTGCTGATTACGCAGTGGAGTTATTCACAAGAGCAAAGGTTATCACTACTAACTGCGACAAATTATGTTACAGGTCGAGTTTGTTCTCCTCAGTTCTTATCCCGGCTCAAACAAAGAACTGAAAGGTAGGGCACAATAGTGAAGCAGAGCGAAAGTTTTATTTGAATATACTACGAGAGAATGAGGGCCAGAGTCAAGGTAGACAAAGCCCTCCATCCTTTAGGCGGGAGGTCTTTTTACGACATTCTGGCCGGGAGGTGCCTCTGATTGACAAGGTGAGGCCATTTGATTGGCAGGTCCACTTGTAGAGCCTCCCTCTCAGAGCGCATGTCCTTTTCCACGATGCGGTATGGTTTGGGCAGTTCTTAGTTTTGTTCAGTGGCCCCCGCGTTATGATCTGGTTGGGGCCCGTTTGTCCTGGTCCCGATGGGCAGGACGTTTTCTCCCTGCAAAGCGTCTGTTGTCCTCACGTGGGACCCCTAACTGGACAAGGCTTGGGCAGGTTTTTTTCCTTAACCTTATCTCGCGCTTACCCCCGCTGCTCATGTGCATCTTTATATGTAACAATTACACTTCATTTCCTATTTCTAGCAAATACTGTAGTCATGCTGTTTTGGTTAGAACACTTTAAAGTACCTTTTTTCTTTTTCTAGATCAGTCTTTTCCCAAAATAATCCACGGAATTCGTTGTCTTAGGAAAATGCTACCAAAAAGGAGCTTCTTGGGAAATTCTGAATACCATACTCTCTTCTTGAAATTTGTAAGATGAATTAGCCTATTAATGACTCTCCTAACAAAGGAACCTATTTATCTTTGTTTAAGTATTCGTAAGTTTATTTGACCCTGAGCCCTCCCCTGCCCATACTTAATGAACAGCTGTGAACGTCCCTCAGACCTGGTATTTCTAGGAACATATTCTGATAAATACTTCTCTTGCCTGAGAAAGGATAGAATCAGTTCAGATAAATGTTACATCCTCCCAAAGCTTGAAAGCTCTAATAAGCTCTAGAAAGAGGCCATGGCACCACAGCTAAATGAATTGAGAAGGAAGGGATTTCTGGGAATCACAAGGCTACCAGATTAACGGCGGAATCCATACGCTTAAGGAGATTCCAAAGATTGAAAAGAAACCAGTTGTGCTGCGGATGGAGCTAGAGAGCCCCCTATCAGTACATCTTTCTGTCTGCTATATCTTTGGTCAGTCCATGTTCCAAGGTTATTTGTAGCACTTGCATGGTGTGCATACAACTTGAAACAGTGTAAATGCTAAGCTTTGACTGTCAAACGCCTCTACATTTGGCACAATTTGTGTTTTTTGTTTTTTGTTTTTTGATCCAGGTATTCCACAACCAAAATGAAACACCAAACTTCCTTTACTTTCTCTTCAGAAAGGGAATGACCATGCCAATCTTTATGGTCAACATCTTTTCATTAAAAAAAAAAAAAGACAATTTAAAGTGGTTTATACATTTTGCTGTTGGAGGTATACAAATTTGGCAGGAAAGCAGATGTTCGACACATGGTACTCTAAATATAACCCCTATGTAATGCTGTATTTAGAAATATTATACAAAGCTAAGCATCATTAAATAGGCCCAACATTTTATGTTTAGAGAGTTAGTTGCAAGATCTTTTGGTAGAAAATTCTCCTGAGGTGCTGAGTTTCTGGTCTGGTGGGACTGCTGGCAATCTGCTCATGTAGTGCCCTTTACTTACACAAGACGGAGGGAATCTTTTGGCTTGTAGATGGGGATTTACATGAATGTCATTGGATCCGGTCATCAGTGAAGCTAGCATTATGAAGAAGGTAAGATATGTAAATCTAAGCTCATAAAAATAAATCATATCCCTCAATGGTTCTTTATCTAGATTCACCATTTGTCTCGTTTTTCCCTCCTTCTATCTTGTCTGAGGTAGTTCACAGCATGAAGATCTTGACAAAGTACATAAAAATATTAAATAATGTACAATGATGTAAAAAAAAAAATAGATCAGAACTCCTAAAGTTCCCAGGCAAATAAACAAAATTGGTGCTGATGTAGGAAGCAAAGGACTCCACTTAGTTCCTAAATGACAAAGAAGCCAAAAGATCACAGCCTCATAATTTAGATGTTTCTGCTATGTTTAGAGTGGACTATTTGGCAATTTAATAGGCTCTCTCCCCAAGAAACAAAACTTGTATAAAAGCTGAGATAATATCCAAGTAATAAAAACAAGACTTGTGCTTGTCAAATCTTTTGACAATCAAATGCCAAATTTGCCCCCTATTCTGCCCTAAGAAGATCAACTTAATTTTAGAGCAGGAGTTCCTACTGGAAGGCCCAGGAAGACATGTTGCAGTTGCTTAAAAGGCCCACACAACAGCGTGGGAAGCTCTGGGGACACATGTTATTAGAGGCAGCTGGACAGAGACAAGCCCCGGAGCTGAGCCATGGCTTTCCACATTGTTCACACCTTTAACAGGCAGGCAGGTCTAGGGCCTCCTCGATCCCCAAGCACACTGTGAGCAGTGACTGAGGGGCAGCAAATTCCAAGTACTGTCTCAGAGGAGCCAGAGGGTTATTGTAACTAGGATAGGAGACAAAAAGTACCCTTGTACTGGAAAGAATACTATTATGTTTTATGCCAATAAAAATCTGGGCATCTTAGCCATAAGAATTACTGTGCTACTCCTTGGAAATGATTACAAAGAGCATATTCAGTTAGGATTTCTGATTGAAGTAAAGCTCTGTCACCTCTAACAGATTTGGGGGTGTCCAGTGAATGCCATGAGAGTAACAAGCATAGTTATAGAAACAGGTTATATAACAAGTGCTAGTTATAGAAAGCACACCTGGGTCCTTTCCCTCCTTCTATCACGGAAGAGGTAATTTCTAAAACTTGATCTTTTCCTTATTTCTCTGGGTTTGGGAGCCCTTGAAATAAACATCAGAGGAGAAAGCACTAACTATGGGAAAGGTCAGGCCAAAGCCAGTAAGAGCTTCCACAGTGAGCTAGCCTGTATGCTAAGGTGCCTGTCCACACTGTCACACACTGCCTTCACCAGCTGGTTTTTAGCCCACCTTCTTGGACTTTATATTCACTCACCATCTCACTGTCATTTAAACACTCGTGTTCACTGCCTACAGGATTATTTTTCTCTTCTTTTTTTTGATCTGAAACAGAAAGTTATTTTACCTCTGTGCTTACAAAACCAGAAGCAAACATCAAGAATGAGAAAGAAAGAAAAAAAAAAGAGCTCTGTATCAGAGAAAGCCTCTGCACACAGAGACTTTGTTTTAACAAATAGCCGCAAACTGGAATTGGCTTGGTGGCCTTTATTGTAATTTACTGCTTCTATTACCAAGCGGCAGCCCTTCATCTGGATAATGTGTAGACATATTTTGTTTCTGGTAATAACAAACATTTGCAAGTAGTATCTTTTCTCTCTCCAGGTATCTGATTGGCAAAAATTTCTGTGGCTTTACCCAACCACTGTTGAACACTACATTATTCATGAAACAAAGCTAAATTTTATTAAAAATATTCTTCAACTACCAGGTAAAAATATTATTTTTGATTCTTTATAAATTTCTTTTTACAAAACATTTTCCTCCTATTTACTGCAGACCTATGCAAGAATAAAAGCCTACTTTGTGTTTTTCTCTTTAAATATGTGTTGAATTATATTGGAGTTTGAGATCTTCAGAGAGGTCAAGTAGGGATTCTTTCTATTGGAAAGATGAATAATTTAAGAGATGTCTGTCTTTCCACATCAATTGTCAGAATAAACTTAACATTTGTCAACTCTGATTTCTACAAATATGGTATACAAACGTTCTGTTCATAGTCATTCCCTGTCCCATGAAAAGAAACTCAAATAGAGTCCCACTGGTATAAAAAACAAATCACTCAACTGGAAAAGACTGGTGACTTAAGTCTACTGTAAACACCCATTGTGTTCGGTTGCTCTCACCATTTTTGAAAATAATTTCTTCCCATAAGAAGAATTTAACATTTTATTGTAAGAGCATACATAGTGTAGTGAAGTATTAAACCTTATGGTTTCATTTTAAAAGTCAAAAATAGGTACAGAGATACGTAATTTGATGAGCTGCGCAGAAAAGACATAGAAAAGAAATTAGGTGTCATGTAAAAATCTCTACTGAGATTTTTTATTCAGATATTGGAATAAAGTTTGATAAACATAATATGCATACATTTAAGGGGCACTGTATGTGTTAAACACATGTTAAAATTTCACTAAGCAGAAGCAGTTAAGTAGGTAGGCAAGAAAATTATTTCCTGCTCTCCTGGCCATTGTATTTGCTTCAAGGAAAATGGAATTCAGGAAGAAAGAAAATAAGTCCAAAGGACCTGAAATAGCGGTAATGACACTTTACATTTGTCTCGTACTTTGTAGCTTATAGTGTACTTGCCCACATATTATCTCATTTAATTTTCTCTTTTTTTTTTCAGGAAAAACGATGACCTTGTCCACTTCACAGTTGAGGAGACTACATCTAGGAGAAGCTAAGTAAATTAAATAAACATACGAAATAATGAGCGCCTTAAAAGCAATTGTATTTCATAGGTGTCAAGAGGCAGATGATGATTCTGGTAAATTTGTTTTCCCATGGCTCAGCTTTCAGGACGGCGGTGACCACAGCCCTCTGAGCTACAGCCATACGGCCTATGCTGTACGTCAATGTGCCGTTACTACCACTGATCTTCACTGTGGAGTAACTGCCGCCCATTTTCATTGGCCAATCCATCCATTCAACTGCAGTATCCAGGGGAGTACTTAAATAGAAGTGAACTCTTTCTAAAGAAACTGGGCCAAGTAAGATTACTTCTTCAACTGGAAAAACTGGCTTCCTATCACACAAAACGGACACATCTCTGAAAACTATGGTACAACGGAAAGCCTGTTCAAACCAGTAACACTTGGTAAATGAACTAGACTTGGTTCACCAGATGTTACATAAAAATCAAATTAAAATACAACTTGCTTTTGGCTCTACTATTTGTAAGCTCTGTCTTTGAACCAAGTTCTTCTGGGCTGAAGCTTACAAACAGAAAGGATTACACACCAGGCCATGTAGAGATTATTAGCAGCTGGTGAAATTGCTAACACTAAAGTTAAGATGTATTTTTTTGTATTTCGATCATTTCCTTTAGAGTTTGCACAATCTGTTAAAAAGTTATGGATGGCATCAGGTTTTCAGTGGTCCAGGGACCCGTAAGGAATTCCATGGTTTAAGTGTAAGCTTGTATCACGTGCTCTAGTTCGTCATTTCTCTTCCGTGTGCACAAAGCCCAGACTTACTTGCGTGATTTTCATTCCCAGGTCGTATTGGAGGTTAACTGTGCTTAAGGTCGGAGAGTTATTTTCTATCTGAAGAAAAGACAAATCAGAAAAACGTGATCGCCCCCACCCCCCCAATCAGCCCTAAACCCTGGATTTTTCAGGACTCCAATCTACCCCGGATGAACGCAGTTTTGAGACGTAACACTGTGCTTTCCTCCTGCTCTGCGAGAGGTTCTTTTATCCCCAGGAAGCAACGATCAACCAACTTAACCTGAACTCTGCTCGTGGCTATTAAGGGTGAGCCAGAAAACTTCTCTTTTGTGAAATGCCAACACAGTATAAAGTAAAATTAGGGCCAAAGAGTCGGGAAGTGAGCCCTCTACACAGCTGACTGTTCTGAGAGCTGAGGCTTAGCCCCGAACGGGCGGAGAGTGGGGAATTTGTCTACTGAAATCCTTTTTGAAAAGCACTAGCCTATTCCTCTGCACGTGTAAACAGAATATGTGACTGTCATCTAACTTTTTCCTGTTGGGGGGGCAGAGTGGATGGGAAGCTGCCCCGATGACGAGCAACAAGAACCGTATGGGGCATCAGAAGCCACAGGCTCCCTTATGACTGTGACACTTCGTTGTTGTGGGTTGGACTTGCGTCTGTGCCTTAGTTCCTTTTTCTGTAAAAGCAGAGCTGACAGCCCATCACTAGGCTGTCAAGGAGCCACTGAATTGATTTACGTAAAAGTTGCCGTGGCCACATCTTCTGCGATATATAATAAATGTGGTTGTTCCTCTCCCGAACCTACGTTGTCCTATAACCAGCTTACGTGAGGGTCCTTGGGTCTCTCGCGGAGAGGTGGGGGGGAGCACCCGCAGCCGCGGGCACCTCTGAGCCGCCTCCGTTGTTGTCTCCACAGGCCTCAGGACCCGTGCAGGGCCGACGCGGCCCCCTCTCCGGCTCGCCCTCGTTTCTCGTCTCTGGAAAGCCTTCGGCTTGCCCCCATCGGTTCAGCTCTCCTCTGGCATTTGCTCATTGCTAACAGAGTGAACGAAGCCTCCAGTCATCTTGCTCGCCTGTGTCCCCACCACACGGCGCTTTCTTGGGTGTGCACGGTGAGTGCCGGGAGGGCCTTCCAAAGGGCACGAGCCCTCCCCACCCGAAGCAGGTGATCCTCACAGACAGCAGGCCAGACGCCCCCCAGCCTCGTCGTCCCATGGAGGTCCAGGCCCAGACAGTGGCAGAGGGCTGCAGCAGTGGGCCCACGAGCCCTGCACCGAGGAGAGACGGGACAACAAGGCCCGGGCAGGGACGCTCCAGACCGCAGTCCGGGAGGCAGGGAACCTTGGGGCCTTAACACAAAGGTCCTCGACGGCGGGCTCCATGGGGTTAGAAAAGCTGCTCTGACTGCCTGATTCTCCAAGTTCAGGAAAACTAGTTTCACATAAACACGACAGCCTAAAAGTGTCCAGGGCAAAGCCCCCACTAAGCTATATAAAAACAGTTATGAGTGAGAATCGCTATGGAGACAAAGTCTAGAGGCTGATCCCACCACCCAGATCCAAACTGTTACCTGTTATTTCACAACGAGCTAAAAACGGTACAAGGCCCGAGAACATAAACCTGAATTATGAGAAGACAGAAAGGAGGTGACTGGATTCAGGGAAGAATTAGAAATAAAAGCAAAAAAAAAAAAAGAATCAACAGCAGGTAATGACTTAGGAGGAATAGGAGGTGTAGAAGAGGAAAATTAAAAAAAAAGAAATCAATGAAGAAATATATTTTTTATTTCAGACAATTCGCATATTACACAAACAGTGCTAGTCATGTATGCACAGTGCGGCAGTCATTCACTCACCCAACAAGCACTGAGAGTAGGGCCCCCATGTCCTGACACTGCCCTCCGTGCTGAGGACACGTAGGAAAGTGTCCCTGTTCCACTGGAGGGAGCAGACCCTGAATAACCAAGCTGACTCCATCAGAGGGTGGGAGAGCTCAGAGGGGCGCAGGGAGGAGGCGGAAGGGCTGGGGTGGGGCTGGGATTTTTATGTGGCCTGGTCAGGGTAACAGGCATCCTGGAAGAGGTGACAGGTGGCCTGCAGGAAGCGGGGAGGTTAGCTTGCGGCTCTGCGGGGAGCGGGCGGAAACCGGCTGTGCAGGAGCCCCGGGGGCACCGAGGGGCACAGAGCCGGGCGCCCAGGGGCGTCCCCGGTAGGCGACGGGATGGAGGGGCCAGGCCAGGCTGTGCTGGTGCCCACCCCTGGGAGGCTTTGATTCCCCCAGAGGAGGACTGGAACCGCGGATCTGCAGTCCCTGAGGCTGCCCAGGTGAGACCAGACGGGAGCGCAGACCAAAGTGGAGGCAGAAGAGCAGGGGTGGGCGATCCGGGCTGGGGTCCCGGCAGCTGCAGGGGGTGCAGGCGGCCGGGGTGGGGTGGAGGCAGTGCTGCAGGGCTGGGTTCTAAGTAATCGGAGGTAACACACAGCCCCCAAGGGCTTACCCGCCTTCCCGGGCTTAATTCTCACAGGCTCCCTAAGAGGTGGCCTATCCCACTATCCCCATTTTTATAGAGAACCTGCACCACATCCTGATGAAATCTCCGGTGTATTGAGGCAAGAAAGTAATTTTAAGTGAAAACTATGGTGCCTTGATTTTAAGATTTATCTGCACACATGACCACGATGTGACTAAAAGGACTCCAGATTATTTAAAAAAATAAAATAGTGCTTTTTGGATTTAATGATCAAGCCTGCCAGATTTAATTAACACAATGCATAGAGTGAGAATGTAATTCCATCAACAAGAAGACAAAAATAATGTCATGTTTCCAAATAAGGTATCATAAAGGAAATTCACTTCTCTAAATGTAAGCACCAAAATATTAATAACCCCACTCCAGCAGAGGAACCTTCTCCATGTGTTAAACTTGGGTGTCAAGTGGTGTTGGACTTTTAATTCCTTACAGAAACACACACCGGCTGGCATTTGAGGCCATCTGTAGTTACCAGAGTTATTTTAAAAGTTCACTCAAGATAAGCTATATAAATAAGGTGGTGTTTTTTCCTGCTCAATGAATTCTAGTTTTAACAGTGTTCAAACCGCATAGGTTTTATTGAACACATTTTTCATAAGAAATGTAATATAATAATCTTATTGAATGCATTTAAGGTATTATCAATAAGTAGGTTGATTTGCGCCTGCAATTAGCTTTTTTCATATTTCATTACAGCTCTAATGATGTTGCTTTACCATTCTCCCACTCAATTCTTTTAAAAAAATATACATCTGAGTCTTACGGAATTTTCTTGAGGCGTCCCAGCTGTCCACACAGGAAGGATGATTAAGTACTATGTTAATGAGCATTATATCATAATAAGTCTCTATGCATTCAGTGAATGCTAATAAAAACAAAGTCAGCTTCTCCCTTCACCATGATTTTGCAAATTAAAAGTAGGATAAGTTTTTTTTTTGGTACAGAATCATTAAAATCATAGTCCTTCCTTTTTAGTTACACAAACAGAAAACAACATGATCAGGAATGTCAATCCCATTTGCACAATTTTCTTTTCTTTCAGAGATTTTGCTTAAAGCATCACTAGCAGACAAATGAGAAGCATAAAAGGCCAGTCTATGGCTGCCCAGGCACACTTGAGCTCCCTAAAGGTCAAGGTAATGTATTTTCTGTTGGACCAAAATATTGAAGAAGAAAAATCAATCTTCGTTGACTTACTGTTTATTTTGTGCTGAAATCATACGTGTGAAGAAGAAAACAGATGTCTGGGTGACTCAGGGTCTCAGCCCTCTTTTCAGATTAAATTCTGCATGTGGCTTTGATTTTGTTTTCTTCAGGTAAATTCCTAGAAGTAGAATTACTGGGTCAAATGGTATTTCTATTTTTAGGTTTTGAGGAACCTCCAGACTGCTTTGTGGCTGCATCAATTTATCTTCCCACCAGCAGTGTTGGAGGGGTCCCTTTTCTCCGCATCCTTGTCAACACTTGTTATTTCTTGTCTTTTGGATGGTGGCCATTCTAACTGGTGTGAGGTGATATCTCATTGTGGTTTTGATTTGCATTTCCCTGATGATTAGTGATGTGGAGCATCTTTTCATGTGCCTGTTGGCCATCTGAATTTCTTCTTCGGAGAAATGTCTGTTCAGATCCTCCACTCATCTTTTAATCGGGTTATTTGTTTATTTGGTGTTGAGGCATGTGAGTTCTTTATATACTTTGGATGTTAACCCCTTATCAGATGAATTGCTTATGAATATATCCTCCCAGACTGTAGGTTGCCTATTTGTTCTGCTGATGGTGTCCTTTGCTGTAGAGAAGCTTTTTAGTTTGATGTAGTCCCACTTGTTTATTTTTTATTTTGTTTCTCTTGCCTAAGGAGATGTGTGCAGGAAAAAATTGCTCATACTTATGTTCAAGAGATTTCTGCCTGTTTTCTTCTAAGAGTTTTATGGTTTCACATCTTACATTCAGCTGAGTCTTTGATCCATTTCAAGTTTACCTTTGTGTGTGGGGTTAGACAGTAATTCAGTTTCATTCTCTTGCATGTAGCTGTCCAGTTTTGCCAACATCGGTTATTGAAGAGACTGTCTTTTCCCCACTGTATATTCATGGCTCCTTTATCCTATATTAATTACCATATATGCATGGGTTTATAGTAATGATTCAGGTTTTAAACTGAAACTAACATTAACTGCAGTATTTTTCCAGGGCAAGTTTTCTCATGCTATACAAATATGTTTAAGTGGGCCATGCCCAGAGGGGAGGGGTAGAAGTGATTCTGCAATATTGTAAAAAGAAAATTTAAATTTACAAGAAGCAGAGTAATCATGTATGTATATAATTACCAGTTTATTATTAAGTTCCTTTGAGAAATATAAGCCAGACACAAAGTGATTGGCTTCCAATAAATACAATTTGAATGACTCACTCACTCTCGCTTTTGGAGTCTGCACAGTCATTCCGAGGGTGATGGTGATTGTTGGAACTGACTCCCGGTATTTAGCCTTGCATTCCCTTATTGTTCTCTATCTTGGTGTGTGCAAATATTGAAAAAATTAGACATTCTGAAGTGGGAGATGGGACAGGCAGTCGGAAGGGAAAAGAATTCCTCCCTTAGCCACTTTTATGTAAAAGTAGCAATATTGAAATAAAGGCAATTCTTCAGTCACTTACAATAAATAATCTGGAATTTCATCCTTTCTCTCTAATGTTGATACATAGCGACAATTTCTTTCCAAAGATACCAACATCTGTTGCATATTCACAGCAGGGGCCCCCAGACAATAAAGAGGGTACTTTTGAACCAGTCAGAGTTCTGAGCCTGGTCTAAGAGGATAAGATAGTTCATCAATCCCAATGCAGGTTATTTGAAGCCTTAATTGTTTTTTCATCTCTCAAGAGACATGTTTCTCACAGAAGCACGGTTAAGGAAACAACACTCGTTTTTATGGTTTCACTGGGGAGCAGCTCAGCGCCCGACTGACTACTGTCACCCTTTAAAATCAACGACCAGTGAGTCACTAGCATCCAAGAGACTTAAAGTCTCCCTCGTTTTTCTGTTTGAACCTGACAGAAAATAGATTTTAAGAATGAAAAATAAAATATGAAGGCATTTAAATTTATCTCATACTTTTTGGGGTAAATTTAGCACTCATTTTCTCCCCACAAGAATGCCATGTAAAATTATTAAGTATTACTTCATTGTTTAAGCCAAATATACCCTTGAAGTTTAAATGGTATTTTCTGCTTGCTAAAGTTCAGCATTTCAACAATGTAAAAATCAACATGATTCCACCAGTCTAAGAGAGAGCTGTAATCTTTTGGTAAACTGCCTCCCAGCGAGAGAATATGACTACTTAATAAATCTTTAAACATATTTTTTTTCTTAATGAAAACATGAGGCTTTGTTTGGACTTTCCCTTTGGAACTTCTGTTTCTTGGAATCCTTTGGAAAGTTTTTGGCGGCTAACTTTTTGTGTACTGTTTTAAGTTGTTGGCCATGCCGAATGGATGATGGATAAATAACTGATGGATAATTCGCTGCTGAATACTGTTCCAAAAGATAATTTAAAAAAGATTCCAGTGACTAAGAATGATCATTTTTAAAACCAAGCTTTAAGAACATTCTGGTAGGAACTTTAGACAACAGAGCTTCAATATCTTAAGTGAACTATATTATTCTATCATATATACCTATTGGTATATGTGTTTCAAGCATCTACAAAAGTGGAACTGTATTAGAACACTCCACCAAACGTGGGCCAATCTGCGGGGCACAGAATCCTGCTGAAAAGGCTCTTTGAGGGTCACAGTATTCAGTAGAGGAGAGAAGTCACCTTGTTTTATTGTACTTTTGTATTTTATTTGTCAACAAGTCTCCACCTGTTTAGATCAAATATATTTCTCATCTGGAATCCTGAGACATGGCCACCACCATGAGAACTCATCTCAGAGATAAGGGGTGTCTGAGAGCACCACGGCAGAGGGCTTTTTACAAGAGCGAAGTAAAGCCAGAGCTGTAAGCACATGTGATGTACTGTGTCCCGATGGAGGGTGTGAAGAGAGCGTCAGAACTCTGTACCGGGGAGAGATCTAAATACAAACATGTTCTCAAAAGCCTTGCATTCCAAACATAGCCTTCTCGTTTTATGCTAACGCAACGTGGTATGGCATCTTAAATGCTTTCAAATATCCCCATGGGAACCTTTCTCAAGCAGTGGGAGACCTAGATTTTTGTATATACAACATTAATAATTCACTGGAATACATTTTTCTGAGAACTTACCAGTGTCTTTTGACACCCAACTCCTGTTTGCCTGCCTATATGTGTTGAACTGCGTGTCACTTCATTACCTAATGGGTAGCCATGGAAACCTTTACGGAAAAACACCAAGAAGGAGGTAGAGTTACCCCATGATAACTGACGGGAATGCGGAGCCCACAGCCTGGGAGTCCAGGAGGTGAATATTGTTTGCCCCCCACCCCCCATGCTTGGTGGAGTGAAATAAACAAGGGCCCAACAGTGGACACTGGTGTGGCGCTTACTTGAGGGCCGATCTGTAGTGGTAGATAGCTTCCTAATTTCAACCTTGTTCCTTCAGGAAACTGGCATAATTGTAGTGAATCTCAACACTGTGGGACAGAGTCTCAACTCCAGACTTAGAAAGCAGTAAAGAGTTGTGTTTACAAATATTGTCAACTTCCCGCACGTTTTACTCATAGTTTCATCAACCTGTATCAAATGAAATGGTTTTCTGTAGCGACGTTAGGACCTTCAAAATTTGTGACTTATTTGGGATACTAAACATGCCCATATGGAAAATGATGGAGAAGGCAAGTGTGCCCACCCGAGCCAGCAGGCTACCTGCGTGTGAGCAAAATGCCCTCGGCAGGCAGGAAGGGTTTGTTGTGCCAGAGACACACCTGGAGCCCGGGCGGGCTCTGCGTCTCCCCCAGGCGTGACCAGGGGCACAGCAGGCCAGTTACAGACCCGAGGGCACATGTCCAACCCGAGATGCTTGATCCTCAGGCCAGGCTGGCTTCTCCAATTGAAGCGCAGGGGGCAGAAGATGGGCCCCCTGGGGCAGCGCTGCAGCCAGGCCGGCCCTGCGGGGCACACGTGCAGACCCACCCTGCTGGGCTGCCTGAGGCAAACCCCTCTTCCTTGGGTCTATGCACCTAAAGGGGTGGCCCTTTTCATCGTGGAGATTGGAGGCCGTAGCCCAGTTTATCTTGGTGAGTGCAATGAGGAGCCACAGAAGGAAAAGATGAAATGGTTTTCAGAAAAGGAGACGAACCCGTAACCATAACCTCGTCTCCAGAGCCTGAGATGAGGCGCGTGGGGCAGCACCCCTGTGTTCCCTGCCTTCTTCCTGTGTGCTTTCCCACCATTCTAGCTTCCTTCAGTGAGGGAAACCTTGTTACTGGTTTGTGAGCAAAACTCTGCACCTTCCTTCCCAGCCCGCAAGGTCACAGCTCCCTCCTTTGTGTGCACAGTTCTCAGGGGTGCCTGTTGAAGGATCTGGGGGTGCGCCTAGGGATGCGGAAAGTTCCTGAGTTACTCAGTAATGGTGGTAGTAAGGTTGGGCTTGTTGCAGAGAATGATCACGTGCCTGGCCTGGCCCACATGCAAACAGTAGAGTTACAAGTGAGTGGAAGGGAAGGAAAATACTGTGCAGAGCGGAGCAGAATCGTTAATGGGAGGAAATTGCGGAAGTGAGAAGGTTCTGGGCAAATGAATTTTCAAGCATTTGAAAAATTTAAGTAATTCAACATATCTGCAGGGCTCACTATGTTCCAGGCCCTGTGCTAGGGGCTGGGGACAGCCAGAGGAGGGCAGGCATTCTGGGCAGTTACGGAGTGGCTTGCACGGTGGTGATCAAAGGGCCAGGGGAGCAGAGGCTTATCCTGGTCGTGGGGACCAGGGAAGGTTTCCAGGAGACAGTGACAGGAAGCTGAGACTTTAGAAGTGATAGTGATTAGCGTCTGTAGGGCAGTGGCGGTGTGGGAGGGGCAGAATGGCCTAGAGAAGAGAGAGTGGGGGCTTTTGAGGGACTGCAAGAAATTCAGGCTGGCTGGATCTCAGAAGGCTGCGTAGGGGGTGGGGAGACCCCGAGGGGCCTTGAGGGTCACATTAGAGACTTGGGGCTTCATCTGAAGGGCACTTGGAGTCAGCGGAATGTTTTAAACAAAGCAGTTTGACATTTTAGAGCAGTTTCTCTGGGAGTTGTTGCAGAAGGGAGTAGAGAGAGCTAAGGGCAGACCCACAGCAATGAGCGCAGAGAGGAGAGGATTCAGGAAATACTCAGGGAGCGGAAGTGACAAGACGTGGTGACCGGTCATTTCCTCGTATGTATGCTCATATTCCTCCTTGTATGCTCATCACCTCCCTCCTTTCTTCCCCACTCCTGCCTTCCTTCCAGTTCCTGTTTTAATGCAACTTCCTGAGACTAAAGAGTATTACTTACATCTCCCAAAGCCCCTGCTTTTTACCTAAGGGTTCTTTTTTTTATGAAGGTTACTCCCAACTGACTGGTATTCTTTTTACCTCTACCTTTTGTGGCACTGAGAGAACATTTTTTTGTTGTTCTTTGCTTTAATTTTCATGTATGAAAGTTGCAATAGAAAAATGAATGCTATTAGTTTTAAAGTCCAATTTGTTAATAATAAGACATATCAGACTTTAATAAGGAAATGAATGTTCCATCTTTTAAAAGCTCTTTTTTGCACCTCATTCATTTCAGAAGTTTGATTTGTTTACTTTATAGTTTTCAGTCTAAGATACAACACTAAATACTATACACAGTTTTCGAATTCTGAAGATGATTTTTTGTTTTTTCCCAAAAGGGTCAGATCAATGTTTCTATATTGTTGTTTTTTATTAAGCTTAAGTCTGACCTTAAAGTTGGCAGTAAAGTGATTTTAAATAAAAATGACTGGGACTAGGTTGTTTATTTAAAGAGACTGTAGTTTTTTGATTGAGAAGACTAGCACTAAGTATGCATAAATGCCAACTACGTGCCAAATGCTGTTCTGAACACTTTGCATATATGAATTCCTTTAGTCCTTATAATCCTATCGTCCCCAAACTAAGGATGGAAAACTGTTGAACAGAGAGGTTGAGTAACTTGCTCAGGGTCACACAGCTGGTAAATGGGCAAAGCTGGGGTTTCAACCCCGTATTTTGTTTCAGTCCCTGCTCTCTCACCGTAAGAAAGTGACAAAGGGGGGGGGGGGGTTAAAAGATGGACTAACCTCTGTTTGGGAGAAAATTACCTGAATCTCTTGTTGATTAGATTGGAGGTGAGAGACCAAGTGGGAAGCTGAGAATGGCTAGAGGCAGAAGTTACTGGCGACAGTCCAGTGTCTGGGCAGTGGCATTTCTCCAAGATAACATGTTTCAATTTAATATCTGTAGTGTCAGATGGTGGCCCCACAAAAGATGCCCACTGGGAATGTGACCTTTTTGGAAAAAAGGGTCTTTGTAGATGTAATTAAATTGTTGGGATGAGATCTTCCTGGAGTGTCTGAGTGAGTCCTAATCCGTTGATGAGAGAACTGGATTCATAAGTGAATCATAAAAGAAGGCTCTTTCGATCGAAGAGGGAGGTAATTTGGGGTTTATGCAGGTACAAGCCAGCAGATGCCCAGGGGCACCGGGGGCTGCTGGACGCTAGCCGGCAGGCGCCGAACGGATTGCCCTCCCAGAGCCTCCAGGAGGAACCACCCCTGCCGACTCCTCCATTTCAGTCCTCTGGCCTCCAAAGCTGTGAGTGAAAAAATTCCTGTTGCTTTTAGTGACCAAGTTTAGGATAATTTATTACTGCAGCCCTAGCAAACTCAGACAATATTTAATTTAAAGGGACGATTAACAGGGACATTTTGTACCAAGTATTGGATCCTGTTGGGGAAATGTATTTGGATGATGTAAACGATTGAAATTTGGTTGACATTTTTGCACATAAGGAATTGTCTGCACCTTAGGACCCAGCCAAGGCTGCTACAGTTAGAATACACTCGCTGGGGGCTTGAGGAAATTTCAGAGAAATGAGAACTGGCAGTGAGTGTGGAGGGCAGAGATCGATGCCAGGAAATCCGAGTGCCTGCGAGTGGCAGATACTGAACTCACAAATGGCTGCCTCGTCGATTTTCCACATATGCGAGTTAGCGAATGTGATAATGTTACTTGAAAATAATATGGTTCCCAGCATGAGTTAAGAATTTACTCTCAGGAGCAGGGCCTGCATGATAGTGGCAGTATGCTTTAAAAATTCCTGATTTCTATCCAGAAAAAATTCTATCTAATAGGGTGCTTGGTAAGATGTAGGTTGGAAAGAAGTCATAGGCTACAAGACCATCACCTTCTTAAAAATGCATTTAAGCATTTGTATTCCTACACAGGTATGGATGCTTTTTTTATTGGAGTTGATCCTTTACTTCTTGCTTGGTTAGCATAGTTATTCTAATTTGTTTCAAACGAGGGATACAGAAGTAGTCCAGTGAATGTGTGAAAAGTGAAAAGCTTAGAGCGTAGTTCTGTGAAGGCTAGAAATAGTCATATTCCTAATAGCCAAGCAGAGCGGGCAGAGTGGCACAAGTCCCAGAACACACTGCTCTCCCATTGTGTTGTCCTGTGAGCATCCCCCAAACCTGTCACGTTTCCCCACTACTCTTTTCCCATCTTTCATTTTAAAACGAACAAAAAGAAAAGTCAAATGGGGTAAATTCAAACCATGCCATGTGTCTGCAACTTCCCAGATTGTGTCTCTCTCTGGAGTCTGGCTACTGGGTTTGCTTTCCTGATTCCCAAGGTTAGTATTTTTAGGGATTTTAATTGAAATATGCAATTATTGGCATATTTTCTCCATAAGGAAATGTAAAGGTCATAAATGATTTTGGTAGACCCAAGATTGCTGTTAAAATGACAGCAAGTCAAGAGTATAATTAAAGCTCTTCCTTTCAATTTACAACTTAATTCTCATTTCTTAGTCCCCTTCATTGTAAAACTGCAACAGTGATTGTAAACAAGTTCTGCCATTTGTATCTTTGAGTTTTAAAAATATGAAGTTACTCTTTTGACGTTACCGGACAGCAGAGCAAGAGGACATCACTGAGTCTCAGATGAGAAAGCAAACAGAAATTTTAAAAAAAGGTAGTGTTCATCCAGAGGCCAAAAGGGCTGGAAAGGAATAATTTGTTTTCTCTCTATATTTTGAATCCTCCTTTGACCTGACTCCTAGTTCTGACAATATCTACTCTTATAAGAACTAGTTCTTACAGAATACTTATTATATATCAAGTTCTGGGCTAAGCACAACATTTTCCATGGATTCACTCATTTAATTCTGCGATGACCCTGTAAGATGGGTGGTCTTACTGTTAGCTCCATTTTAAAGATGAAGTTTCTGAAGCACACAGAGGTTAAGTTTTTTTCCCCCAAGGTCACAAAGCCAGGAAGTAGCTGAGTAGGAATTTGAACAAAGCTCCGAGTTCTTAGACATTATGTTTAACTATATCCCTTGCATGATCAGAATCAGTCCTGAGGCTGAACCAATGTGTGAGGTGAAAGGAAAAAGCACCACTGGGGAACCAGCAGCATTACGATTTCACTCCAGCAGAGTTTATATTCACTGCAGGAGGCCTGCTGTTCTCTCTGGCTTGGGAATTCAGGGGGAGTAGCAAACAGCGGTGTGCTTCCTGCAGAGGGAGAGGATACTTTCAGCCAGGGGTTGGGGAAAACTTTCTGTAAAGGTTCAGAGAGTAAATATTTTCAGCTCTATATGCTCTCTGTTGCTCAACTCTACCATTGCAGCGTGAAAGCAGCTATAGAGAATACATGCACCATCGGGTGTCCTTGTGCCTACGAAACTTACAGAAATTGGTGGAGGACTGGATCTAACCCAAAGGCTATAGTTTGCTGACCCCTGGTCTGAAGTACAGACCTAGGGAATCAAGAAAGCAAACCTGGTAGCCTGACTCCAGAGAGAGACACAATCTGGGAAATTGCAGACACATGGCATGGTTTGCATTTACCCCATTTGACTTTTTGTTCATTTTGTTCACTTTTTCTTTTTGTTCATTGTAAAATGAAAGATGGGAGAAGAGTAGTGGGGAAATGTGATGGGGTCCAGGGTGCTCACAGTACATAATTTTTGTCTTTAAATAATGGTGAGATCCACTCCCTCAGAAGCATATCAGCTTTCTCCCAGTGAATGGAAAAATGTGGCATCCTATGTGGCAGGGGATGTGGTCCGCACCCTGGTCTCTCCTCCTGACCAGGGCCGTGGATTCTTAGCATGTGGTCCGTGGATACTCCTGAGCAGATTTTGGAGAGCCCATGGACTAGATAGCAAAGAAAAGACGTTTAGTTTATTTTCTATTTTTCCTGGTATTTTTGAAGTCTCTGGAGGAAAGACTGATCACTTTGAAAGTTATTTCAGTAATTGTTTTGGTGCAGACATGTGGAAGGTAGCAAGGGGCATAACTGTGCCCAGGCGAAGGTGTGTAGTCATCACTGTCCCCAGGTCAGCACATTGGATGGTTTCTTGTTACTAGAAATTAAAGACCATTCCTAGCAGCGTGATTGTGAATATTTCTTTTCGCTTATGCTGGGTGGAGCTTAGGTTAGAAAACATACAAATGAAAGTGTATTCTTTGGCTTTTAAATCAGATATGTGCTCAAATCCTGGCTCTCCTATCCCTAGCTGGGTCAGCCTTGGCAGACACCTCACTCTCACTGAGCCCTGGATGCCTCAGTGTGAAATGGGATTATAAAGGCCGAGTTAAAATCTATAAACCATGTAAACAGTGGAGCACAGCATCCCCCAGATTGGAAGCCCTCATTAGTGGGGTCATGAAACACGGTAGTAGGTTCTTGTGTTTCTTGTGTATAAGGTTCTTGCCAGTGGAAACTGGTGGGGGGGGACTGGTCATCCTGAAGTGCATCAGACAGTGGGGGCTCCTTCGTGCAAAGAAGTGCATTTGAAAGAGGCTGGAACTTGACCAGAATCTGGATTTTCTGCGAAGACAAAGCCCTGTGCTAAGTGTTCTGTAAGACTGTTTCTAGGGCTGCCGAGCAAGACCACTCCACATAATTAGAGCGGCCTTGGTGAAGCCGTGTGTCCTAAGAATGGCTGAGTGGGTGTATAGTCTGGACCCGAGCAGAAAACTGCCTCAGGGCCTCTGTCAAACATCATGGTCACACAAACTATTGATGTTTCTCCTAATTTCTGAAGCAGATCATGTTGAAGTTGGCAGTGAGAACTGTGACATGCATGTAAATGAAATCATGGCATATCTCAGTATAGCCGGCTCTGGGGTTTTGCCCATTCTGGCTAATTAGGGATTTGCTCATCCTTGGAAGTTTAGCGCAGGTCCCACAGAGAAGCATCTTTGCGGGTCTGGCTTGGTGCCCTGCTGTACAGTCCCCAGGCCAACGTCTCTGTGTTCAGGGTGCGTCCCACGCATTGCCAGCCCCTCTAGGGCAGGACCTGGGCTCTGTCTGTATCTCAGTCCTTAAGTTAGAGTAATATACTAATAGCTGGTGCTTCACCCCAGTCTACACTCTTCTCTCCTGTTTATGGTTTTTTTTTTCATTTCATCCTATTCCATCCAATTTACACATGAAGAAATGGAAACCAGAATGGTTAAGTTTTTTTAATATATATATAATTCTGCCACCAGTTCCAGTGTGGGTCTCCTCCCACACCACCAAGCAGTTCTCTGACATCAGCTGGGTGGCCTACAGTGTACCTTAACTCTGACACTGTATACCTGGAGATAGTGTGAGATCTCCTACGTTAAGGGCTCAGTCTTTAACTGTCCCCTTGCCCAGGCCATCTGCAATTTCAGATGGTCACCTGTGCTTCTGACCAAACTAGCTACAAATTGGAGCTTCCCAGTGCCCCCTCTGTGGGTTTAACTTATTTGCTAGAGCAACTCACAGAACTCAGGAAACACTTTTACTTACTAGATTACTGGTTTATTATAAAAGGATGTAACTCCGGAGCAGCCAGATGGAAGGCATGTGCAGGACAAAGTATGGGGAGGGACGTGCGGCTTCCGTGCCCTCTCCAAGGGCCATTTTCCCGGAATCAGCATGTGTTCACCAGCCTGATAGCTCTTTGAACCCTGTTCTTTTGGTTTTCTAGGGAGACATCATTATTAGGCAGGATCCGTAAATCAGCAACTAGTGACTGAACTCAATCTCTAGCCCCTCTTCCAGTGGAAACTGGACCATGAACCCTGGTCCAGTTAGACACAAAGGTTCATGGGTTATCTGAGTGGGGCTTTGGCATATTGATAGCATGTCTCTAAAAGTCGTTGGCTTAATGGATAGGAAGTGGTGCCTCATTTCATCTATGCACCCACAGAGATGCCTGCCAACTGGACTCAGAAAACATGAGACTGGGTTTTATGCATGTTACTGTGTACAGTTTAGCAATAATCTGACTTTTTGCAAAGATGAAAACTACAAATAATTATAGAATGGTTTTAAGATGCAATAAGCAGCAGTAAAGAAATCCTGTATTATATAAAAAGACAAGTCACTGTATATTTGGGAATGTCTGTGTGTATGTGCGAATATGCGTATCTGTGTATTAATCCATATGAATATAGGCTATTCAATTATTCATTCAGTTGGTCATTCATTTTCTGCTATGTGTCCATTAACATGCTAAACCTTAAGGACACAATTATGACTGAAACAAAGACCTGGCCCTCAGAGAATTCTAATTCCCGAGTGAGACTGGTTGTGGTCAAGGAGAACAGCTAAATGTTCTTATTCCTAGACATTCATATCTCCTTTTAAAATGCATCTTTCTATTTTTCTTGTTTACTATATAAATCTCTGAGCTTTGGTGTCAAGGTGGAAAGCAAGGAATGAAGCACTTGAAGTTTCTGGCTTTAGACAACCAGAAGTCAATCTGAGGGATGTCCAGCTCCAGGCTGCAGGCCCATGAGCTGGTTGGCTGAGCACCGGATGTGCTAGGGTTCACTGCTGGCCCGAGGGAGTCCCCACCTGACTACCACTGGCCAACGGTAGCTTGACTGAGGATTTGCTCCTCTCCATACCCAGTACCATCCATTAATGTCAGAAATACCTTGCAGAAGCCTCTGCTCACCAGAGCAAAAAGTCTCTCTCTTAAGAACTGAGAAACCCTGCCCACTTACACAACTTCCCATGATCTACCTCGAAGTGTCAGATTTCCTAAAAACAGTTTGCTGTTCAACAGACCATGCCGATGTACCCAAATGAGATGGCTGCCAGACGGTTCTTGGGCAGATAAGAAATTGATTTTGAGGTTTAGAGGTTGCTTACTGATGCCCAGGAGCCAGCAAATCTGGCTCATCACCAAATTTTGGAATAGATTTTATGGAACACTGTTATGCCCATTTATTTATGTGTTGTCTATGGCTGCTTTTCCATTACAACGACAGAGTTGAATAGTTGCAACAGAGACCATATGGCTCACAAAGCTGAAAATATTTACTATCTGGCCTGTAACAGAAAAAATTTTGCTAATATCTGCTAGGCTGGACAAGGTGCTTCCATGGCTATATTGAGACATTTTGGGTTTTCATTCAACAGAGGATTACTGAATACCTATTATGAATCTGTCTCTCTTCTAGGCAATATTAGAGAAGAAAAATAGAGAAGACCTTGTACTTTCTCTACTACTTTTCTGACATACTCAGTTATGTTCCTAGCAACAATCCATCTTAAACTGATTTCATAAACTTCCCTCATAGGTCTGGAGGCCAAAAGTCTGAAAGCCACGTGTTGACAGGGTTGGTTTCTTCCGGAGGCTCTGTTAGAAGTTCGTTCCATGTCTCTCTCCTACCTTCTAGTGGCTTCCAGCAACCTTGGGAGCCCCTTGGCTTTGGATGTGTTACTTCAATGTATGGCAATCACCAGTCTATCCTCTGCATCTATGAGCTTGGTTTTGTGCTTGTTTTTGTTCTTGTTTTTGTTTTTGATTCCATGTATAGAGGAGATCATACAGCATTTGCCTTTGCCTGATTTATCTTATTTAGGAGAATGCCCTCAAGGCCCACCCATGTTGTTGCAAATGGCAAAATTTCCTTTTGTTTATGGCCGGGTAGTATTCTGTTGTATACATATACCACCTTTTCTTTATCCATTCATCCACTGATAGACATTTAGTTGCTTCCATGTCTTTTGGCTATTGTAAATCGTGCTGCAATGAATATGGTGGTGTAGCTATCCTTTTGAGTTAGTGTTTTCATTTCTTTTGGAAAAATACTCCGAAGCGGAATTGCTAGATGAGCTATGTCAATACTTTTAATGTTACTATTTTCACTGGAGAAGAAACATTAAGTAACTTGGCCAAGGCCACAATTGCCAGTAAAGGACAGGATAAAGATTTGAATCCAGGAATTTCAGGCTTTGGAGACCACAGTGGACTTATCTGTTAAGCTTTCTTGCTGTTGGGGTTTGACTGTGCCCAGGAATCCTCACATTGTTTCTTTCCAAATACTTTATTCATTAAGTCTCAACAGCAGCTTACTGCCTTCTTGCAGGATATTCAGCAGCTCCTTGAAGAGCAGGGAAGGGAGAAAGCTGATGCTCCAGTCACTCCAAGGAAAGGCCTAAGCAGCGGAAGACAGGAGTCATGATCACAGAGGCAGAAAAGACAAGTGCCCTAGGATTTCACTTCTGTGTGGAATCTAAAGAACAAAGCAAATGAACAAACAAACAAAACAGAAATAGGCTCATAAACACAGAGAATAGATTGGTGGTTGCCATAGAGGAGGGAGCAGGGGGGGATGGATGAAATAGGTGAGGGGGACAAGGAGGTACAGACTCCCTGTTATAAGTTAGTCATGGGGATGGGAGTACAGTGTAGGGAATATAGCTAATAATACTGTGGTTTCTTTGCATGTTGACAAATCGTAACTATACCTATTGTGGTGAGCATTTAGTAATGCATATAATTGTCAAATCATTGTGTTGTACATCAGAAACCAACAGTGCATATCAACTTTATTTCCATAAAAAATAAAAAAAGATGGCAAATAATAACGATGATGATAGCTAGTATGTATTGAGTTCTAAGTGCCTTGCATAGTGTTCACATGCCCCGGACCCTGATAGTTTCAGGACCTGGGCAAGAATATGAATGGAGGCTACATGCCCTATGTTTAAGTAGTTACACATTATAAATCAAGCTAAGAAAATATTAAATACTATTAAGTAAAATATTTTATCTTTCAATTTTGACAAATATATCTTCAAAAGAACTGGAAGCCCATGTTTGAATTTCGAAAGCTCCGGTCTCTGGGAGTCCTGTGTGGGGCAGGGGCGTTGCAGGGGAGAGTGGCCACAGCCCACCCACTGTTTTCTATAGCACCTCCAGGGGCCTCAGTGCCACACAGCCAAGCTCCCCACACACACTTGCCAACAGCTGCTCCTAGGTCGTTTCTCTGGTGTAGAGGTGTTTGCTGGTTGGCCTTCAGGAGGAAGAATACAGCAATGAGGCTTGCATGGGCTCTGAAAGTGGGCTCAAGGACACATGGGCCAGGGCTCTGGGGTGCTGACCCCACAGAACTTGGTCTAGGAAGTGGGAACAGGGGCTTAAGTGACCACACCTGTTGGCCCCTCCCCTGTGTCCGTCTTCACCCTGCTGGGAAAGGTACTGATGGACGAGGGCAGACAACCTCAGATGCACAGGCCTTATATTATGGAAGTTAGATATCTCTTATCTAATATATTATCAAATTCAGAATTAAGGAGTCCTCATCAAAATCTTGTGAAGTAAGTACCAGTATCCCATTTATGTAGTGATTAAATGAAAGTTTAAAATGTTTAAAAAGACAGTCCTAAAGCTTTGCTAAACATTGTTGATTTGCGTTTCCTTGTAAGTTCCCTTTGGCTATGCATCAGAGAAGTGTGAGAGATGCAAGCATCTTTAGCTGTTATAAGCACCAAATGCTGAGAAGCTCCTCGAACAAATCACGTTTGTAACTGGAGACACGAGCAGCCTGCGTACGAGAAATTGTCTTTGGGTGCAAGGGGTCCCTCTGTTATCTGAGACAGCAGTGGCGCGCCCCAGCCCACCTTGAGGCTCTCATGTCATCTGACAAATGAAGGGTTAAATAACTGGCTGGTCAGTGGAGTCCGATGGTGTCATCCGACTCAAGAGCCCTGCCCTAAGACGATGCTATGACTTAAGTAAAGAGAACACCATTCCTTTCCAGTTAAAGCATCTGCCACAGGCATGTGAATAAAATAAAATCAAGACAATTTTTTCAAAAGCCACTGAATTGAGATATAGCGTAAAGTAGTGAGAACCCATATAAAATGAGCGTACGAAGTTTGAAACTATCTGATGAGCATCACATTACGTTAAAAAGCTGATGTAAATATCTGAGATTAAGATGCTTCTCCATCACAAAAGTTCATTTTCAGCACCTGCTTTAGTGCAGACCACGACCGCAGGGTATTCTAAATGTGCTCACCGCACTGTGGGCAGGGCAAGGTCCATTTTGAAAAGTAGTAAATAAAACAAGAGACCATGAGCTGTGCTGACTTTCACGAAGATGAAACCAGAGGCCAGCTTGCTCTGATTCTCCGGTGACAAACCAGAAACTCTAGAGACAGAGATCTCTGAAATAAAAGGGCTTATTGAGATTTTACAGATGCAGCCAGAAAAAAGACTGAGTCCTGGGACGGGCAGTTTCTGCTTCCCCAGCAGCAAGGCCAGTTCACAGAAACAGGGCACACTGATGAGGGGTCTCAAGGAAAGAAAGTTCTCTCAATTCACATTGGCTGCAGACAAGGAAGGTGGGCTACCACGAAGCGGGGAAAGTCCCGGGATAGGCGGTGTAGGGGAACTGGAAGTTCCCATGGCCAGGATGCTCGCCTGACCCTAATCTTCTTGCCCACTGCGCATGTGCAGGGACGCAGTATTTGGCCTACCGCGCAGGCGCATGCTTGCTTCCGTGTTGGCAACGACCCGCGATGGTATAAAAGGGTGACTGACTGGCACGTACACGCGGAGGTGGACTGTGGACGGGGGTTTGCTGCGTGTGGATGCGGATCCATGGACGTGGACGGGGTTCCAGCGCTCGACCTGCCGCCGCGAGGATAAAGCTTGCTGGAAGATCTTTTACTCCCAAAGTTCCATTGTTGTTTTTTGGTCTCACGGAGCCCAGAGTGAACTTGCCTGGAGCTGACAGCCTGCGGCGCTACAGGCGGGTGGTCCAGAGAGCAGGCTCCTGGGTGGGTCCTCGAGGATGGTCAGGCACTGGTTACGTGCAAGGGGGATACAGTGGTCCTCGGCACCTTCTAGATGATTGACTTTTTCCAGGAATGTGGACTTTCTGGTTAGCGCTGTCCCTCGGCTATGGATTGATGACATTTCCTTGCCTCTCGCCCGCATTCTCCAGTCCTTATAGCACTTAATTTAGGACATTTCCGAATTTTTGCCTTGTCAGTGAGAAAATCTGGGCTGCTGACCAGAGAGACTTCTACAAAGGAGCCAGAGCCAACCACTGATCCTAGACAACATCATAACCTTGAGGACCAAAAGCCAGACTCAAGTTCAACTCAAACCGTTTCTCATACACAGGCTGCTGGTGTCTCCAATTAGAAACGGGGTTTGTTTGTCAAGCTGCTCAGCATGTGGTCCTTATAACAGCTGAAGACACTTGGATCGCTCACACTTTTCTGATGCACGAGCAAACGGGATTTATGAGGAAATGCAAATCAACAATGTTTAGCAAAGCTGCCTTTGAAAACTTGTGTTTAATCACTACTTAAAGAATACTTTTGCTAACCGCCATAAGTAGCTTTTAAGTGATACAATTTCCCATTCTACTTAATATCAATTTACAAAGGTGACGATATTCAAATTTTGAGACAATTATTTTAACTGTGTTTACTTTGGATTCACTTCTTGTTTTAATTACATGCAGCAAAGAACCTCTTTTCCATTACAAAGAATGAAGTTATACCTTTTTAATATGTGAATACATTCACAGTAACCTGCTGAGATCCCTTATCAGTAATAAGAATGAAAGGGGGGACACAATCTACCATGTTTTTGTTAAAAAAATCCAAAGTATCACATAAACCTATCTTTTGCACTTTGAAAAATAACAACAACAAAAAAAACTCCAAAGGCAACTGATCTGATTTGGGAAGTGTGAGTTCATTTCTAAATTAGAAGAGTTTTATGAAGTGGCTTTTCCACATGTGCAGGTCAGAACTGTTTTTAAAGCGGAGTCAGAAGCTAAAAAGAGATTTAACCTCTAGGCAGAAGGGTTCATACCTGCAGCTCCTATCGGGCCCTGGGCGAATGTATTTGCACTGTCTGCTGTGCCTCCCCATGCAGAACAGTGTCAAAGGACAGGCATGTGGGGTACCACCCACCAGACAGCAAATGCTGAAGACAAAACTGCTCATCTGGGGAAAGTGTGACTAACATGTTCCGCAAGTTTTTATTAGTTTCGTTAACACCTTGAAGGGTAGCAGAATATGCCACCCCAAAATATACGACTTCAGCATAAGGATTATTTTGAGCTGAACTGAGAAGAAGCAAATGCTAGAAAAGCTTCCTACCCTCCCTTATTTGCCTAAATGTAGGACATAAGTTTATAAAGGTGCCCTCCCCTCTCTACTAGGACCAACAGGAGTTACCAGAGACCATCCTTATTTAGGTCCCTGTCTGCCTGGAGATGGCACCAGAGGAATCCAGGTAACACACCTTACTAACTAGCCCTTATCTGCCACGAGTTTTCCTATATATTTGCCTTCCTACAATTTGCTGCTCTTAACAAGTTGGAAGTCCTTTTCCTCTGTCTTGTCATTCCTCTACAAAATTGTCCTTTGCTGAGATGCTGTTTAAGCTCAAGTTCTAACCACCCCTTTGAGTTACTCCTCATCGAGTGCTCCCTCCTGTAGGCATGATACATATGTAAACAAACTTGCTTTTGTCTTATTTCTTTTCATATAATTTCCTGGTCCAGCTAGTGAACCTAAGATGGATAGAGGAAAAAGAAAGCTTTCTCCCCTGCCAATAAAACCAAGGTTTCTTATCGTTAAAATGCCACCGCATATTCAGTGCTTCATTCACTCATTCTTTCTAATACTTCTTTAGAACTTAAGTGGCGAGTCATAGATCAGGTACCAGTGAGTATGTGAATCTGGGCCTCAGGGAAACTTGTATTTGCTGGGGGGCTGAATGGTGGTCTGTCCGGAAGATACATCCATATGTCTTGGGAGTGTGACCTTATTTGGAAAAAGAGTCTTTGTAGATGTACTTAATTTAAGGATTTTGATATGAGCTCATGGTAGATTATCTCAGATCAATCCCAAATCCAGTGACAAGTGTCCTTATGAGAGACACACAGAGTAGAGACGTAGGAAGAAGGCCCTGTGAAGAGAGGCTGAGACTGGTGCTATGCGGCCACAAATCTGGGCCCCACAGAAGCTGGAAGAGGAGGAAGGATTCTTCCCTGGAGCCTGTAGGGGAAACATGGCCTTGTTGATGACTTGATGTTGGAATTCCAGCCTCCAGAGCTATGAGAGGATAAATTTCTGTTGTTTTTAGCCACCAGTTTGTGGTAATATATTGTGGCAGCCCTAGAAAACTAATAGGAAGGATAGAGACAGGAAACAAACATGATACAGCCTAATAAATATTATCCACGTAGTAATTGTGCTTTAGGGAAAGTTTTTCCTCCAAATCTCTAAGTTCTTTTAAAAAGTGCTCATATAACTTAGTATGAGGATCCACTGGAACATAGAAATGTCTTGATGAAGTTTCTCAAGTGTTGAGGGCTCTGGTACAGGACATGTGAGACATGTCCTGTTTTTCTTGCATTGAACCTTGGCCTGGTATTGGCCCAAAAGCCTCCAAATATTTTACCAAGAAGTATATGTGCCAAGCTTGCTCATAAGAGAGAGAAAGAAAAGAGGAAGGAAGAGAAAAGAAAAGAAAGAAGGAAAAGAGAAACACTGGTTTAATGTACAGTTATGAACAGGTGAGTTTTTCATATGCGGAAAGTATAAAAGGAGGTCATTTAGATTAAATCCCAAATAAGTGTCACATTTCCATGACTGAAAGAAAAGTTGTCCATCTAATTTTTATGGCATTTGCCAAACTCCATTTGTTACAGATGCATGTCTTTATGTGAAGATTCATATGTTCTTTAATTTTAAAACATCTTAGTATGGAAGCGAATAACATGTGGTGCTTGTAACCTGAAGACACCATACAAAGAATACATTTTTAGTCCCTTAATCCTCAATGTTTTAAACTCAGGCTCTATCAAAGTTCTTTCTCCAATATGTAAACATTTCATAGGAAGAAAAAATATTTGGAAGAATTGTCACAATACTTCTTCCTCTTTTCTTTCTCCATCCCCCTTCCCCCTCCCCCTTTCTTCTGTCTCCATCTCCTCCCTCTTCCTCCTCCTCCTTTTCCTCCTCCTTCTCCTCCTTTCTCTCCCTAATCATCAAAACTGTGCTTCAAGTCACCTTCAGACTTCCAGGCTTCTTGTGAAGTGCTGCCGTTACACTCCACGGCCTAGGACTTAAAAAAAAAAAAGCTGGACAAAGCAATACACAAATTAAAAAATGTGGTTCAGATTTACTGAAATTTACTTTAAATCTACTTACTTAAATAGGATCTAGACCAAAGTATCGCTAACTTACTAGATTCTGACCTGCTGAGCTCCTACGTTTATATGCATTTGAAAAATTCTTGGGTGAGAAGCTCTTATCTTGGCCTCATGGATCTTGGCCTGGAACGGTTAGAGGAAAGCCCTGGAATGCTCAATCCAGGCAGGCTTTGGAGGCTGCAGTGTGGACGGATCTGGGAGTCCGCACCTTCTGTGAGTGGAAACTCCTCGTGTCAGATTTGACCTGGAGGCTGCTGGCTTTTGTGCGCCAAGAAAAAGTAGACTCTATGACTTGTTTATCTGAAGAGCTGATGGATGGAAACATTTCTGCCAGCTAGAGCATTTTCATATTCCCCAAATTACCAAAACCATCTATCATTTTCCTAGTTTCCTATCCTAAAGGCTGGATCTGAAGAGCATCTTTATATTCAGTATGTATATAAATTCAGCATATTTATATTCAATATATATATACTACATATTCAGTATACATCACATAGATATATAGCTATATATTTTTTCCTGCATTATCCTCTGTATATTCACAAGCAACCTGGAGAGCAGGGTCATTCATTTTACCCCCAAGAAACAGTCTGGGTTCTAATTTATCTCTTAATATGAGATACCTTCTCTCACCTCATTGATTTCCTATCAGTTCTAAAAATTATGCAACATCTCTAGATATGAGATGCAGTATTGTCTAGTTATGATCAAGAGTTCAGGCTTTTGTGTGAGAAAGACAAATTTTGTTAAGTCTCTAGATTGTGCTAATATGTTACTCACTAGCCACATGTAACTATTGAGCACCTGAACTGTGGTTCTGAATTTAGACATTCTATAAGTATAAAATACAACACTGCATTTTAAAGACATGGTATGAAAAATATAATATATAAAATATCTCAAAAGTTATTTTAAAATATTGATTGCATCTTGAAATGATATTTCAGATTCATTAGATGAAGTAAAATGTTGAAATTAATTTCACTTGTTTTTCTCTTTTTAATGTAACTACTAGAAAGTTTAAAATTACTCTTGTGATACATGGGTAATTATGAGTGTGGCTCACATTTTATCTATTGGACAGCACTGTTCTAGATCTTAATTTCCTCACTGATAAAGTGGGGTTAATAATAATAGTAATTACCCTGTATGGTTGTTGTGCTAATGACAACATCTGGAGCATAAATAATGCTCAATAAATGATGATAACAAGATAGCATATAATATGGTGTCAGGGTCCTCCAGAGGAACAGAGCCAGCAAGATGGGGATAGATAGGTAGATTGATAGGTAGACAGAGATGGCTGTGCAGAGAGTATTGCTACAAGTATAACGTGAAGGAAACTTGAGAACATGGGCTAAGTGGAAGAAGCCAGTTACAAGAAACCGTATCTAGTATGATGCCATTTGTAGGAAACGTGCAGAATAGGCAAATCTATAGAGACAGAAAGTGGATTAGTCGTTCCTTAGGGCTGGAGGTGGTCGAGGTAAGTGGGGGATGACTACTAATGGGTGTGGGATTTCTTTTTGGGGTGACAAAAATGTTCCATAATTAGTGGTGATAGTTGCACGATTCTGTGAATATACTAAAAATCATTGCTGTGTATACTTTAAGTGGGTGAATTGTATGGAATGTGAACTATATCTCAATACAATTGTATTTTAAAAAAAACCTTCACCATCTCATATCTATTAGGATGGCTACTACCAAAACCCCCCCATAAAGTATCAAGTGTAGGCTAGGATGTGAGGACATTGGAGCCTCGTGCACTATTGGGAGGAAAGTAAAATGCTGTCACTACTATGGAAAATTGTATGGTGGGTCCTAAAAACATTAAAAATAGAATTGTCATGTGATCCAGCAATTCCATTTCTGGGTATCTACACAAAGGAGGAAGCGTCTGTCTATTGACGATGAACAGATGAGCAGTATGTGGTGTATAAATACACATCTTATCCAGTCTTAGAAAGGAAAGAAATTCTAACACATGCTACAAAATGGATGAATCTAGAGGATATTATGGTGTGTGAAATAAGTCCATTACAAATAAGACAAATGCTGTATAATTTTGCTTCTATGAGGTACAGAGTTTTAGTTTGTCAAGACAGAAGGAGTTCCGTGGACAGATGGTGAGGTAGCAAAACAATGTCATTGCACTTAATGCCATAGAACTGTAGTATATCTTGTAACTTAAAGATTGTTAAAATGGGAAATTTATGTTATGCATATTTTGCCACAATTAAAATTCAGAAAAGCTTCTAGTTAGTTTACTCTTGCCAAGTTTACATGGCAGAGAACAGGGGGTGGATATTGATTCATCTGTGACTTGGGCTCCTTGGAATTATAACCTGTAAGGCCAGACTACAATTAGCTGTTAAGTGTTCATTAAAACTTTAGCTGACTTGACCTTACCTTTAGTCTATGGCAGATTCTTTCTCTTCCTTTCAGTGTACCAGCATGAATAGGAACAGCCCTTGGCTTTTCTTGCTTATGAAGGAGTTTAGGCCACTTGGGTTTCTTGGCATCTTCAGTGCTCTGGTTGGTCTGGAAAAACTATGATCTTGTGGCTTACCTGGTCTGTTTTCCCTTCTTTTTGTTAGGGCATGATTGACAGGGGTGACTTTCTCGATCCTAACCAGCAGCAAAATTCTATACTTGATTTAAAAGTTTTTGTGTCTCTTGCCATTCTTATAAATTACTTCTCCTGTTATGAAGATAGAGACTCTGTCAGGAATGCATGACAAACAGACGGAGGATCAGGCGTCATCAGATAGCTCTACGGTCCTAATGATCTCAGCCATGTAAGTTCTATGCTGATTCATTTACCCGTGTTTAGTGGAATGGTTCTTTGACAAGTCCATGTTCCTTTCCCTATTCTCTCGTGTATTTGTCCTGTGAGTGTGTTGGGCGGAGTATTAGGCTGTGCCTGATTCCCGGGCTCACTATGATTCCAGGAGTCTAGACCCCTTAAAATCTGGAGTGACTTGCATCTCATCAGATGGATCAACCTTGCCCAGTCTCCACATTTTCTCTAGCCCATTACTTCAAGTCCCAAAACAATTGACCTTTAGAGGTGAATGAAATCTTAGAAATCATGTAACCTAGTGATACCAGACTTTTAGATTTTTTAAAAACACTGGGAGGGCCATCAGAGGGTTGTCAAGGAGGAGCAGTAATAATTGGCAATTATTAATATCTTTAACTTTGCCAAATAGGTATTTTGATAAATAAAACTACCATCTGCCTTTATTATTTCATAATGAAAGGATATCTAAAGCAATAAAGTGGAATAGACATAATCTTAGCATTTAAAAAATACAGAGATTTAGCTTCATGAAAAACATATTACCTGTCTTCCTTTAATTTCCATGTGGCCACAGATCAGTAAAAACTGTCACGGACCATCAGTCCACAATAGTTCTTCAGTCAACATGTGAAAGTCATGGAAACGGACCCACTCTCTCATCGTATGGATCAGAAAGTGGTAATGTGGTAAATGTCAATGATTTTCCAAGCTAGTTTAGTGTTCTTATCATTTTATTTGCAAAATTAAGTTTCTGGTAAGCATAAAATGCCTTCCTGTTGATGATAAATAGACAAGTAGATTCGATTTCAATTTAGTATCTCTCTTCTCTAGTGATTCTGAAGCTTCAGAGATTCACATGCACAGATAGCATCAGAATGAAACCCACATATTGTATGTAACATTCTTCATATTGTAGCTCAAGAAATAAACATGCAACATCATTTTTATTGAGATTCTTACTTGTTGAAAAATTTCCATTTTGTATTGATAGATATGGTTTGAATTTTTTACTCACAATAGAAAATAACAGAAGGTCACTCTTTTTCGAATTCTCATGTCTCCAGTGTCTATTTTCAGGGATCGTACAGTGTAAAGTTATTAAGTTTATGGCCATTTTTAGTTTTTCTTCTTTCCCCAACTATTCAAGTTCTCCATTTGTATTCTCAGTTATTCTAGTAAGTTCTATATCCCATATATTATTTTTGCCTTTGCTGAATTATGTCTGCATTTCCCTCATTCCAACCCATTCAAGTTGTTTATTTCTGCCTTTGCTGAATCATGTCTACAGTCCAACCCATTCATGTTATTAGCTTGGGATTTGCTCTTTAGTACTTAAATGAAAAATTATCTAATTTTGGCATGTGAATGAATGATTTCTTGTTTTGACATCTCTCATGAACTATTTCAACTTCTTCAATTTTAAGAAATCTTAGTCAAATGAAATATGACTGAAATAGGAAGAAAAAGAGCCATGAAATTTTATCCTCTTCTGGATAAAAATAAGAGGGCAACAAATTTGTAGTCATAAACAGGCCTGTGTGTTCAAAAAGGACTCCCATAAAACTGGCACTTGTCATTAGCATAAAAGATTATTCTCATATATTTTGATGATGCAATTCTGACCCTAAAATGATACAGTGCTAAGCAGTAGCCAATACTCAATAACCATGCCCATTCTTTCCACCTTATTTCAAAGTGTAATTGAGAAGAAGGTAGTATTTGGGTGCTTTTGAAGGTAGGATAGGGGAAGAACAGAGCGCACATATAGAATACCTAGAATTATTGACCTATTTTTATTCTTATCGAATAGTATTGATTGAGCAATAAGCTGCTTCTCAAGTTGTGCTGAAGCCTTATAAAGAACTGAGGGAGCTGCCCACTTCCTTAGGCCATTGGAAGCAAAATATTGAAGTATCTCAAGAAAGCTATTAAGTACTTGGTTCTTAGGAGATCCACAATTTCGAAATCCATTTCTAATTAGAATGTAAGATTTTAATTTTTATTTCTATCCCCAAATTATCAAAGGAGTGATTTCTTTATACATTGGTTTGTGATAACTGACTATGGGAAAATAGTCATTCTTATAGATATCATTTCTAAAATGAGATAATTTCAGAGATTGTTCAGTCAAATGCTCTGATTCTGAAAAATGAGAAAATCTGGCTCAGAAAAGCTTTATGTCTTGCTCCAGGACCCAAGGCTGGTACTTGGCAGAACAAAGACTATTCTTTCATTAAGGGTCACTTCCAGGAATCCAAAAGAAAGAGTGACCTGAGAATACTGACGTTTGATTAAGACAAGAGCACAGATGAGATTGAGCACAGTTCAAATACTCTCAGGGAAGTGGCATTATGTAATCTCAGAAGTCTGATTGCCCTTTATAATTTTTAAACCACTTTTTTCTCAAGGACAGATTTCTTGAGATTATTCCCAGTTTTATTTTACTTATTTATTAAACATTAAAAACGTTTTCATTTGTTTTAAGATAAAAATTGTATAAAGGTGTACACCATGATTTGAAGTACATACACATAATGAAGTGATTACTACAGTCAAGCTAATTAACAAATCTGCTCACATAGCATTTTTTGGAGTGTATTCCACCTGAAATCTGCTCTTAGTATGTATTTCATTTTTAAATTAAAGAGGGAAAGGAATATGGGAAGAAGTTAATTATAATCATGCTACTTAACATAATTATGCAAATCAGATATTTCTAGAAAATTATTCACCATTATGGTTAATAAAACATAGATATTGTGGTAAACGATTGCTGCTAACATCCTCAACATACTCGAGTTGGTATTTCACATTTAGCTGTGATGCTCTCTACTGGACAGGAGCCCCTGCAAACCAGGGGGCGCGTGCAAACCTGAGCTCCTCCCGACCTCTCTGCCGCTGTTTCTAAAGCCCAGGTAGGAAACGCTTGGCTCCACACGTGGTTGTCATAGGCGCCCAGGTCTGTGTGGGGAGCTACGCATGCTGGGGACAGAGGGCGCGTCTTGGAGGGAGGAAATCATGAGCAGTAATTACCTCGGCATGTAAAGGACCCTCTCCGCCACCACAAAACCCACGGTGAAGAAGAGATTGCTGGCTGGGACGAACGGGAAGACCAGGAACGACAGGCCCACCAACACTTCCTTGTGCTCCAGTCTCTGAAACACACCGCAGTGAAGGACTCATTAACTCTGGTTGAATTCCACTTCCTTCAGCATTTAACCACCTCTTTCATTTTCAAGTTCTCATTGAGGAGTGAATAAATTAGACCAAAGTAAGCATTTTGAACCGTGTACTGAACTCATCAGAACAGCCTGCAGGGTAAAACCTCCTGCCCCTCAAAATAGTCACCCCCCCCCACTTGTTTGCCACCCAGAAACACCTGATGGTCGTACAGGGCGATCCATGGCCCTTACTCCTCGCACCAGGCTGGCCCTGTATCAACTCTGTCTCTTGGTTCTGACCCCTTTCAGAATCCCTGTGTTTCCAGGCAACTCATTTCCAGGGAGCAAAGCAGCTGGCTGGACTCAAGCTCACAAGGGCATCAGGGAGAATTATTGTCCTCTCAGAAACAGAACGAATTTAAACAACGGCAACAATAAAAAACAAAGCCTGCCAGAAGCAAAGCTTAGTGTAAAGGAAATTAATTAAATGCTAAAGGTAAACATGAGTTTCTCAGCACCTCTCAAATTAAGCCAGTGTTTGTCCCATGACATTTTTTTAAGTAAAAAACCACTGAATGATTCATTTCTGAGAAAGTATCTCTGATGTTGTATGTATTAATTTGTGAAGATTTTTCTGTCATTTATAAATAACAGAAAAAAATTTTCTTTATTACTAATAATACATTGTAATGGAATCTATAAAAAATAGTTTGCATAAGAACATTCCCAAATGAACAGTCTAAAGACACAATTACTGAAATTAGAAAAAGAAGAACAAATGAGGCCCAAAGTCACCAGAAGGAGGGACATAATAAAGATCAGAGAATAAATAAATAAAATCGAGAAGAATAAAACAATAGAAAAAAATCAATGAAACCAAGAGCTGGTTCTTTGAAAAAATAAACAAATAGATAAACCCCTAGCCAGACTCATTAAGAGAAAAAGAGAATCTACACACATAAACAGAATCAGAAATGAGAAAGGAAAAATAACAACGGACTCCACAGAAATACAAAGAATTATAAGAGAATATTATGAGAATCTATATGCTAACAAGCTGGAAAACCTAGAAGAAATGCACAGCTTCTTAGAAAAATACAACCTTCCAAGACTGACCAAGCAAGAAACAGAAAAACTAAACAGACCAGTCACCAGCAACGAAATTGAATTGGTAATCAAAAAACTACCCAAGAACAAAACCCCCGGACCTGATGGATTCACTTCTGAATTCTACCAGACATATAGAGAAGAAATAACACCCATTCTCCTTAAAGTTTTCCAAAAAATAGAAGAGGAAGGAATACTTCCAAACTCATTCTATGAAGCCAGCATCACTCTACTACCAAAACCGGGCAAAGACCTCAACAAAAAAGAAAATTACAGACCAATATCCCTGATGAACGTAGATGCAAAAATACTCAACAAAATATTAGCAAACCGAATTCAAAAATACATCAAGAGGATCATACACCATGATCAAGTGGGATTCATCCCAGGGATGCAAGGATGGTACAACATTCGAAAATCCATCAACATCAACCACCACATCAACAAAAAGAAGAACAAAAACCACATGATCATCTCCATAGATGCTGAAAAGCATTGGACAAAATTCAGGATCCATTCATGATTAAAACTCTCAACAAAATGGGTATAGACGGCACGTACCTCAACATCATAAAGGCCATATATGAGAAACCCACAGCTAACATCATACTTAACAGCGAGAAGGTGAAAGCTTTTCATCTAAGATCGGGAACAAGACAGGGATGCCCACTCTCTCCACTGTTATTCAACATAGTACTGGAGGTGCTAGCCACGGCAATTAGACAAAACAAAGATATACAAGGCATCCAGATTGGTAAAGAAGAAGTCAAATTGTCACTATTTGCAGATGACATGATACTGTACATAAAAAACCCTAAAGACTCCACTCCAAAACTACTAGAACTAATATCTGAATTCAGCAAAGTTGCAGGATATAAAATTAACACACAGAAATCTGTTGCTTTCCTATACACTAACGATGAACTAACAGAAAGAGAAATCAGAAAAACAATTCCATTCACAATTCCATCAAAAAGAATAAAATACCTAGGAATAAACCTAACGGAAGGAAGTGAAAGACCTGTACTCTGAAAACTACAAGACACTCCTAAGAGAAATTGAAGAGGACACAAACAAATGGAAATGCATCCCATGCTCTTAGCTAGGAAAAATAAATATTATCAAAATGGCTATACTACCTAAAGCAATCTACAGATTCAATGCAATCCCTATCAAACTACCAACAGCTTTCTTCAATGAACTCGAACAAATAATTCTAAAATTCATGTGGAACCAGAAAAGACCCCGAATAGCCAAAGCAATCCTGAGAAGGAGGAATCAAACAGGGAGAATTATGCTCCCTGACTTCAAGCTCTACTACAAAGCCACAGTAATCAAGACAATTTGGTATTGGCACAAAAACAGACCCACACACCAGTGAAACAGAATAGAAAATCCAAACATTAACCCAAATTCTACAGTCAATTAATATTTGAAAAAGGAGCCTTGGATATACAGTGGGGAGATGACAGCCTCTTCAGCAGCTGGTGTTGGAAAAACTGGACAGCTACATGTAAGAGAATGAAACTGGACTACTGTCTAGCCCCATACACAAAGGTAAACTCAAGGTGGATCAAAGACCTGAATGTAAGTCATGAAACCATAAAACTCTTAGAAAAAAACATAGGCAAAAATCTCTTGGACATAAACATGAGCGATTTCTTCATGAACATATCTCCCCGGGCAAGGGAAACAAAAGCAAAAATGAACAAGTGGGACTATATCAAGCTGAAAAGCTTCTGTACAGCAAAGGACACCATCAGTAGAACAAAAAGACATCCTACAGTATGGGAGAATATATTCATAAATGGCGTATCTGATAAGGGGTTGACATCCAAAATACATAAAGAACTCACACACCTTAACAAACAAAAAACAAATAATCCAATTAAGAAATGGGCAGAGGACATGAATAGACACTTCTCTAAAGAAATTCAGATGGCCAACAGGCACATGAAAAGATGCTCCACATCGCTGGTCATCAGAGAAATGCAGATTAAAACCACAATGAGATATCACCTCACACCAGTGAGGATGGCCAACATCCAAAACACAAACAACAACAAATGTTGGCGAGGATGTGGAGAAAAGGGAACCCTCCTACACTGCTGGTGGGAATGCAATTTAGTTCACCATTGTGGAAAGCAGTATGGAGGTTCCTCAAAAAACTCAAAATAGAAATACCATTTGACTCAGGAATCCCACTCCTAGGAATTTACCCCAAGAATGCAGCAGCCCAGTTTCAAAGAAACAGACGCACCCCTATGTTTATCGCAGCACTCTTTACAATAGCCAAGAAATGGAAGCAACCTAAGCATCCATCAGTAGATGAATGGATAAAGAAGAGGTGGTACATATACACAATGGAATATTATTTAGCCATAAGAAGAAAACAAATCCTACCATTTGCAACAACATGGATGGAGCTAGAGGGTATTATGCTCAGTGAAATATATCAGGCAGAGAAAGACAAGTATCAAATGATTTCACTCATCTGTCGAGTATAAGAACAAAAAAAAAAACTGAAGGAACAAAACAGCAGCAGACTCACAGAACCCAAGAACAGACTAATACTTACCAAAGGGAAAGGGACTGGGGAAGATGGGTGGGAAGGGAGGGATAAGAGGGAAAAAGGGGCATTACGATTGGCAGACGTAATGTTGGGGGTGTGGCATGGGGAGGGCTGTACAACTCAGAGAAGACAAGTAGTGATTCTATAGCATCTCACTATGCTGATGGACAGTGACTGTAATGGGGTTGGTGGGGGGGACCTGATGAAGGGGGTAGTTTAATCTTGCAAATGTAATTGTAGGTTAATGATACCAAAATAAATTATAAAAAAAAAATAGTTTGCATTTCTGTATGTGTGTGTATGTGATGGTTTTGGAAGGAGGCCTACTTAAAATAGGTTTTCATGCATTGGATGCTCTTGTTTTTTCTTTTAAAATATGTTTCACAAAAAATCATATAGAATTTCATATTACAATTTCAAATATTCCTTATGAACATTTGAAATAACTATTACTATTAACAAGTACAAAAAATGAATTTCAAAAATATAAATTAGACTTCCTATACGAAGTACAAATACTTTTTTTTTTTTACAATTTATTTTATTTTAGTATCATTAACCTACAATTACAT
>JAQQAC010003801.1:26277273-26345572 GCA_029783875.1 Phataginus tricuspis | reverse complement strand
AACCAAGGTGGATCAAAGACCTGAATGTAAGTCATGAAACCATAAAACTCTTAGAAAAAAACATAGGCAAAAATCTCTTGGACATAAACATGAGCGATTTCTTCATGAACATATCTCCCCGGGCAAGGGAAACAAAAGCAAAAATGAACAAGTGGGACTATATCAAGCTGAAAAGCTTCTGTACAGCAAAGGACACCATCAGTAGAACAAAAAGACATCCTACAGTATGGGAGAATATATTCATAAATGGCGTATCTGATAAGGGGTTGACATCCAAAATACATAAAGAACTCACACACCTTAACAAACAAAAAACAAATAATCCAATTAAGAAATGGGCAGAGGACATGAATAGACACTTCTCTAAAGAAATTCAGATGGCCAACAGGCACATGAAAAGATGCTCCACATCGCTGGTCATCAGAGAAATGCAGATTAAAACCACAATGAGATATCACCTCACACCAGTGAGGATGGCCAACATCCAAAACACAAACAACAACAAATGTTGGCGAGGATGTGGAGAAAAGGGAACCCTCCTACACTGCTGGTGGGAATGCAATTTAGTTCACCATTGTGGAAAGCAGTATGGAGGTTCCTCAAAAAACTCAAAATAGAAATACCATTTGACTCAGGAATCCCACTCCTAGGAATTTACCCCAAGAATGCAGCAGCCCAGTTTCAAAGAAACAGACGCACCCCTATGTTTATCGCAGCACTCTTTACAATAGCCAAGAAATGGAAGCAACCTAAGCATCCATCAGTAGATGAATGGATAAAGAAGAGGTGGTACATATACACAATGGAATATTATTTAGCCATAAGAAGAAAACAAATCCTACCATTTGCAACAACATGGATGGAGCTAGAGGGTATTATGCTCAGTGAAATATATCAGGCAGAGAAAGACAAGTATCAAATGATTTCACTCATCTGTCGAGTATAAGAACAAAAAAAAAAACTGAAGGAACAAAACAGCAGCAGACTCACAGAACCCAAGAACAGACTAATACTTACCAAAGGGAAAGGGACTGGGGAAGATGGGTGGGAAGGGAGGGATAAGAGGGAAAAAGGGGCATTACGATTGGCAGACGTAATGTTGGGGGTGTGGCATGGGGAGGGCTGTACAACTCAGAGAAGACAAGTAGTGATTCTATAGCATCTCACTATGCTGATGGACAGTGACTGTAATGGGGTTGGTGGGGGGGACCTGATGAAGGGGGTAGTTTAATCTTGCAAATGTAATTGTAGGTTAATGATACCAAAATAAATTATAAAAAAAAAATAGTTTGCATTTCTGTATGTGTGTGTATGTGATGGTTTTGGAAGGAGGCCTACTTAAAATAGGTTTTCATGCATTGGATGCTCTTGTTTTTTCTTTTAAAATATGTTTCACAAAAAATCATATAGAATTTCATATTACAATTTCAAATATTCCTTATGAACATTTGAAATAACTATTACTATTAACAAGTACAAAAAATGAATTTCAAAAATATAAATTAGACTTCCTATACGAAGTACAAATACTTTTTTTTTTACAATTTATTTTATTTTAGTATCATTAACCTACAATTACATGAGCAATATTGTGATGATTAAACTACCCCCTTCATCAGGTCCCCCCCACCAACCCTATTACAGTCACTGTCCGTCAGCGTAGTGAGATGAGAATCACACTTGTCTTCTCTGAGCTGTACAGTCCCCCCCGTGTCCCCCCACCCTATGTCTGCCAATCGTAATGCCCCTTTTACCCTCTTATCCCTCCCTTCCCGCCCTTCTTCCCCAGTCCCTTTCCCTTTGGTAACTATTAGTCTGTTCTTGGGTTCTGTGAGTCTGCTGCTGTTTTGTTCCTTCAGTTTTTTTCTTTTTTCTTTTTTCTTTGTTCTTATACACAAATACTTTATAAGTATGCAAAGTAAAAGATTTTAAATATATTGGGCGATTTGTCACCGGGGTTTTACTTAAAACCTATGTCTTACTGACCACCAGGTGCCTCAGCTCTAAGATGAGTGCGGTTTAGGCCCAGAGTGCAGCGGGAATGGATGCCAAAGGCCACTCCTGCTGTGAAGGTGGTGGTCTCTGGATCACGTGCGCTGTGATCCTAGGCCACTGGAGGCCCCCGAGGAGAAAGCGGAGGTTCCACAGTAGGAGCTTTGGCATGTGGAGGCCACTATCCCCTTTATCAAGTGGGGTGAATTGATCTCAAAAGGTAGGAAGCAAGTCTGTGTTTCTTTCATTTTAAAAATATCCCGCTTAAGACCTGGGTTAACTAATTTCCATGAAGTTAACCTTTAAAACAATCATATTCACAAGTGGTTCTTTGACCTAAACTTTAATTGCCCATACTACGATTTTTCTTGCCTCCTCTCCCATAAGCTCAGATAGAGTTAAAGTATTTAAGAGGACATTTCTTTAAAATGCAAATGAGTATAGGAAAGTGGAGAATTGGGCACTTTGGACAGTATTTTTCACTAGAACATGGCTGAATTTTTTAGGATGAGAAAGACTGGGAGGATAGCCCAATTATGGATCTTCGGGGTCACAAATATGGGAAAATTTAGTAGACCACATACAACTTATTTCAGCCTAATATGTTTTGAAGAAACTCAGAGAGACTGAGGGACTGGAAGGACTTTGGGACGTTTGCCAAAGGAAGTGCATATTTTCCAGAGACTAATTTTTAGGAAAAGAGTCCAATGGAAACTTACTCCTTAATTAAATGAGGAAAGGGAATAGAGATTAGATTTAAGTACCTAATAATGCAGCTACTAACAGCATACGTTATTCTAACCATGATCAATGGTGGGACTTCAGGAAAATGACTTCTTTTGGGCTTTAATTGGATGATCAGTTAAAGGTGTTGATATTGACCTAGCCTATCTCATAACAAACGTGTGAAAACAGGTGAGATATGAATAGATTCCCTGTAGTAGCTGTTGCTGGGCTTGATCTTCCTTTTCTAGCTTGGGAGGATGCAGAAGTCTCCCCAGCTGCGTGAGCGGTAAAAGCTGTAGTTCAACGCCCCGGGGAGAGCTTCCATTTCCAAGGTGACCGAGCGAAAGCCCAGAGCTGCGCAGCCGCCGTGCACCCAGCCGCACACCTGTCCGCAGCCGACGTCAGGGCAGCAGCAGGTTTCCCCAGCGCCGTCAATCACTGCAGGTGAATTGCAGCTGCGGAGCTGAGGTGTAACCTGGAGTTCCTGGCTGTCCCTTCCTTCCTCTTCCTTGTCTGAGCTCGGCTTCTGAGCCCCAGGCCCAGCGGAGAAACATCGGTACCCACGACACAGGCGGGCGCAGACACACAGACCGGGGCGCAGCGTGAGGTAGGAAAATCTTGGGGCACTCTTCCGGTGAGAAGAGTTAAAGGCAGATGCTGAGAAGCCCAGTCACCTCTGCTGTATCTCGTGGTGATTCTGGGCTCGGCTGTGTCCCTGGCTGAGGATTAAACTACCCCAACACCAAGCTGCCGAAGGGTTAGGGCAGATTTCCCATTATGTGAGCAAGGCCCTATCTGTACGGCAAATGCAGACTTGACCAGATGACCCGTTTAGTTGGTTCTTTATACTGAAAGCAACAGCACAAAGCTGAACGGGGAGAGCAAATGGTTGTTGCAGGACCTCAGCAGCATGGCTGCCAGCCCAAACTTCACTTGGCTCAAGCTGGTGATTCATCTCCTTACTTTCATAAGCTGTAAAATTCACTGATAAAATTTAAATGAAGAAACTAAATAGCTGGGAGACAAATGTAGACGCGCGCAGTCTGTTCTTCTCCCAGCCGATTCATCACTTGCTTTTCCAAGACCAAACTTTATATCCTAAGAGGCACCAGTGATGGACAGGTGAAGGCCGATTAAAGTTAGTGTATTTATGAAATTATGAGACATCATATCTCATTCCTTTAATACTTACTGTTGATTGTCAGCCAGAAGACAGTGCCTTTGCTCTGTAATTGGAGATCAATACGGAAAATAAGCCAAATGTGATCTATAGAGTTTCACTTAGTTGGTGAAGATCCAACTTGTTTAGATTATTTTAGAGCTGCATTTCTTGAAGGTAGTCAAATGGTCATCAGCCGTATCAAACAAATATGTGAGAAATTTCTGGTTTGCTTTATGACATAACAAAGTAACAATAAATCCAGCAAGCTTCTATTTCAGCAGCTACAAAGATTTACTTGCTTAACAGCTTCTGAAGGAGCTCCTATTAATAGTAGATTTGATACTTGCTATCCTGTGTTCATGCAAGGCAAAATATCTTCTATAATCAAAACAATGTTGGACCTCTTTGGACTGAATTTCTTACTTATGAGACATATGGTGATAAAACTGGTAGGTTATTTTGCTTAAGAGTGTTAAAAAAGCTACTTTCACAGATAACTCAAGTGAAAGAAGAGTTTGCTTCCTCCATAATTAGATGTACATTCCAACAGCCTACCTCCATCATTTAAAAGGGCAACTGTAATTGACTCATGAAATGTAGCAATGGATAGAAGAGAAGCTCTGTGTTTAGAAATGGCACCAAATGGCTGTATTTCTATGTGCTCAGTAGACATTCACTTACACATGCACCAAGACATGGACGGTGCATCCATAAAAGGACTGCTTTCCATCAAATGGTATCTGCCTAAATCTTTAAGGTGTATTCAAGAGGAAGCTACATGATCCACATGAGGCTTGAAAATGTGGTAGGAACAACCCAATGATCACTCACTGGGAGTTATTTTTTTCTAGGAAATTCCTTCAAGATGGTAGCAACAAATGTGAAAAGCAAAGAGTAAAACTGGCATTCCAGCAACATTTGGCAGCAAGTTATTAGTAAAAGAAGGCTGTGTCAGATAAGGGCCTATGTCTGCCTTTATATAGTACCTATACAGAGATGAGTAGAGTCCACTGGCCAGAGTTACTCATGTCAGAGGGCTCGTGAGAGATTTGAAAGACTAGAATTTTCTAGTGATTCCAGGAAGGCTGACAGGAAAAACATTCCTCTCATGGGGTCACTTTTTAATAACAAATACCTGATGTTAGCAATTAACCTAAGCCAATTTGGCTGCTTGAAGATTACCAGGTGTCTGGTAAACGCTGGTGGTCCCTGGTGCTCAGAGCTTGATGGGAGGTAACACTGATGGCAAGGCTTGGATGAAATGCAGCCGCCAGTACAGACATTTGTTAGCAAGCAAGTACAAAAAGAGTTTTCTACCATCTGCTCTTGTAAGCTTGGGGAAGTCCCCACTCAGTCTTGGGCCTCTTTTACACAACCTTGCATGGAAAACTCTAAGAACAAGTAAAAATACACGGAGGCAGAGCAGTCCACTGTCTGCTAGTTAGGTTGGGCTCAGAGCTGTTGTGCAGCTTGGGGACACAGGACCAGACAGAACTCAGGTTCTAGCTCTGTAAGGCTTTTGGGCATGCCAGTCCAAGTCCTTTTCCATTTAGGGGTAATGATGCCAGTACAGTCTTCCTAGCTAACCACCTGTCTCAGCCATCACTTATTTCACTAGTTTAAAATTACCCTTCACCCTTTAATAATGCAGATTTGAACTGTGTGGGTCCACTTCTAGGTGGATTTTTTTCAGATATGTGAAAAATTTGAAAAGACATTTTCTTTTCTCTAGTTTACTTTATTGTAGGAATACAGTATATAATACATACAACATACAAAATATATGTTAATTGACTGTTTCTGTTGTGGGTCAGGCTTCCATCAACAGTAGGTTATTAGTTAACTTTTCGGGGAGTCACCCTTATACATGGATTTTCGACTGCATGGGGGCTTGGCTATTTAAGGGTCAACTGTACTTTCCAACAGCCCTCATACTGAAGAACGATCCTCTGGTATAGAGTTGGCAACAGTATTGGAAGAACATGAACTCAAGAGCATGAGCTACTGAGTAGAGTATTTTAAGTGCTAACTACCCCCCTCTAACATTAAAGTTCACATGCAGGCAACACAGTGTTGACCCCAATGCAGTGGGAATTGTCACACATGAAAGTACTTGTCACACAGACAATATAAGGCCCTGTAATTACTTTAGTCCTTTCCTATTTACTTTTTTCTTTTTAAAAATCAACAAGCAATCAATGAGGCGAACAGATGATTTTCCTCCCAAGACAACTTACTGTTGACTAGTTAGAAACTCTAGAACTTTCAGATAAAACGTTCCAAGGGACTCCTTTTTTAGGTGGTGCTGGTAAAGGATAACTGTGAAGATCTGTTTGGCTGTATTATTCTCAAACTAAGGCATAAGTTAGACAAAGTTTAAATAGTACACTGAAGGGGACATCGTAAGTCTGTACTATTTCTCTACCCACCTTCATCTGTCTAAACCAGCACTTCTCAAATGATCTGAAATGAGTTTGATGACAATCCATATTCTGAGTAAACCCTCTTAGTATCCTGTGTCATGCTAGGACACTCTGAGAAATGCTGGTAATAAACTACCCCAGACAGAATAAGGTTAAAAAAGAAAAGTTTCCACATAAGAAGAGGTTTCCACATAAAACGCCCTCTCAAGAGACCATCTCAGTATCTGGCAAAGCATTTTTGTATCAGAAATACATCTTTCTTGCAATATTTTAAACCCGTGGCCTGCTCTCCTATTCTCAGTGGAGATGAGTGTTTTCATTGTATGAACTCATTATTCATTTAGGGAACCTTGTTACAACGTCCATCTGCTTCTTGTGCCACAAAAGCAGTGAGTCCAGTTCATTAATATGTCTCTGGTTTTAATCTTCAACAAGGAATAACTAGCTTGTGGCTCTACTTGGGATGCTGTGTGCTCAGAGACTGTGGTAGAGTCACTTGGGGGTTAGGTTCTAAAACCAGCATATAAAGTAAAAATCACAGACTCAAGATTACTCTCAAAAATCCTTTAGGAAGGCTCCATATTAGAGAATGAAGCCAAACCCAGAGAAATCATTCTTTAGAACTGGGACAAATGCCTATTTCTCTGATTGAGTATTGGATAAATTAAGACTCATGTAAGGATGTCACATTGTATGAAAAATGCAAATCCTTAAACACTAGAATCCCATTCATCCCTGCAAGATGCTCGCACCATGGGGGCTCCCAGGGACTGAGATCACCTCAGAAAAGGGCACATTTACCTCTCGTCTTCTGCAGTCTCCTGGGACTACACTTATTGAAGGCAATGTCTTCTCTTTTTTGGTTTTTCTTTCTTTAAAAAAATTTTTTTTACTGACTTACTGTAATTGATTTGTGTAAATATACCTAGGCAATATAATTTTTAGCCTGAGTTAAAAGGTAAATATAGAAACGTACATATATATAAGAATGTATATATACAAATACATATTTATATAAATACACAGAAATACACATGTAAATATGTACATATTTATCCTTTAAATTGGACTAAAAATATATACATTGCAAAGCAAGGTAAATTTGTTCAATTTTGTTTTGTTTCACTTCTGTAGACCTTGTTTTGTTTCATTTCAATAAATGTTCAGCAGATACCCATTCTATGCAAGGAGCACAGGGACTCTTGGGCAAAAAGATGGAATACAGCATTATCTGCCCCCAAAGACTTCAAAACTGCTGTAGAACATGAACAAATAAAACTACCATCCAAGTAAGATGATGTTAAGTATCAAAATTGGGCAAACCACCTCAATTATCTTGGGTGAGTCCTCTCACAAGCCCTCCTCGCCAGCCTCCGCAATGGCTCTTAGTAATGCAGGGCCACATGTCATCTGTCATTCAACAGGTTTGGGGGCAGTGCCTCAAGGGCCAGGCACCCTTCTAGGTTCTCTAGGATACATCAGTGAGACACACACAGAAAACCCCCCTACCTCCACGGGACTAACCTTCTAATTGGGGTGGGGAGTGGGGTTTGGAGAGGCATGACAAATTAGTAAATTATGTAGTAAGTTAAAAATGTGATACACGTCACAGGAAGAAAACAAGATAGAGCGTTGACAAGGAGCCCCTGGAATGCAGGGCTTCAGGGCGGGTGGGGGTTGGTTGTAGTTTTACACAGAGCACCCAGGGAAGGGGGTTGTTCAGCAATGACTTGAAAGACTTGAGCTCTGGGGCAGAGTGTTCCTGGCGGAGGGACCAGACAAAGGCCCGAGGTGGGGGAAGGTGCCTGCTGAACCCAAGGAGCAGTGAGGATAGGGTAGCTGGTGCTGAGCAGGTGGGGTTGAGGTCAGGGAGGTGGAGGGAGAGGTAGTACTGTGGGGATTTGGGCTCCAACCATGTGGGATCTTGTTTGCCTCTGAAACTTTTTATTCGACAGAATGGGAAGCTTCTGGAAGGTGTTCTGAGCAAAGAAGTGACACGATCTGATATGTGATGCTGGCTGCTGTTCTGGGGTAGATGGGGGAGAGAACGCAAGGTTAGAAGAAAGGAGATAAATTAGTAGAGGGCATGGTAACTTGGGCCAGGACGATAGTCACAGGTGACCAGAAGTTGGATATATTTTCATGGTAGAAGTAACAATATTTAGCGACGGATTAGATATAATGTTTGAGGAAACGAGAGGCATCAAACATTTGGCCTGAACGGCTGGTAGTGTGGCCTTCCCATGACCAAGAAGGGGACTGGGCTGGGGACAGGCTTGTGAGGGAGGCTGGAGAGCAGCTTTGACGACTAGATGTATCTGATATTCTGGTAGAGGTGCATTTCCACAGCGCCTTTATTTCTGAACACCCCAAGTCGCTTATATACGCTAATTCTTTCTTACAACATCTCAGGGTGAAAGGTGGCAGGCCATGTTATCATTAAAATTTCCAAGGGTAAAAAGGAACACATACAAAAATTATATAATTTATCTGAAGATTCAGAGATTTCTGGGGACTTGGTTATGTTTTTTCCCCCTGGAGATTGTTTATGGCCATCACGTTTGCCTCACTTTCATAGGCACTTTAAGCAGCACGTTTTGAGCTGGATAGGAATGCTCTAACAATTGGAAGATTATTTACGCCTGTCTTCAAGGCATTGAGCAATTTCTAGTTGTGTATCATGAACTTGCTTCCGCTGCCTTTATCCCTCCCTCTACTTACCGCGATTTTCTTAGGCTAGAAAAGGGTGTGTTTCTTTTAATAGCTATTACATGTTCTGAATAGAAACAGGACAGAATGATTCCAGGTATTACAAAAATGTCTTCTGACCTTTATAACAGCTTTGAAAGAAGGATAAGACTAAGAGGTGATGAGTTCCTTTTTTAAAAATATGCAGAACTCAGTGTGGAAAAATAACTTAGGTTTAAAACACTGACTCTACCATTTAATAAGTAGCAGTTATTTCAGGCACACCGAAATAATAATAGGGGTTATGAAATCTTGGTGAGACTCACAAAGAGCAAAAATAATAGAAATTTGAATCAAGAAAAAAGAAAAAAACCAGCTGTTGGATCTCCACTCTTTCCATAACACAATTACCTAATTCTTCCACCAATACCTTTAGTGATTCTTTAAGGAATAAGCATAAACATGAGAGATGCAGTTCTGTTAAGTCACTGTGTTATCAAATGCTTTGATTCTTGAAAATATATACATACTGTGAAAGCAAATAAAAAAGGTTAAGTCATTAAATGATGTGGAAAGACTCAGAGGACAAACAAGTGCAGCGCTCCAGGTACTATAGGCTGTTACACTACACATCATTTTAGGAAGAGGGATTTGTATAAAATTCAGCTCAGAATGAGAATAGCTTCACACAGGTGATGTATAAATAACTGACGAAAAGGAATGCCTTGGGAAGACTTGGCTCAAGGGCCTCTGGTTTCAGGTAGCCACTGAATGAAAGTTGCATTTCTAGTGTCTCTTCTGTTCCAACCCCCACCATGGAGAGGAAAGGAGAAATCAGACGATGGTAGGAAGAGGTTTCATGAACAACAACAAAAGAAAGTGATTTCATTTCTTATTTTCTGCCTGTTTTCACTCAATTTCCAGATTCCTTTAAAAATGCCTCTAGTGTTTTGCTTTTGTAGCTTGCATGCTTAGGTGATAATTGCGGTGCTCACTGCCGAATAAGTCATTGAGTTTTCCCATTCTTTGCTTCCCTTGATAACATTCAATTTAGTTTCCTATCATGGTTCTGCCCTTCTGTTGCATTTGAACATGGTGACTTACCAAACTATACTTACACATTAAAACGCTGAAAGTATCTTACTACCCTTAGGTCTTATGATAATTTAAAGAAGCTCCCTATCATGTGACGTGGAGGATAAAGGGAGGTTGGGTGGGAGAGAATTCGTTTTCATAAGTAACAGTACCATCCAACATAGATTCTGATCATGGCAGCATGCCTGGACCTTGAAATATATAGGCTCAAAAAAAAGCAGTCAATTTTTTTCTTTTCCTTTGTTTTTTAAGGTTGTTATTGTTTTCATTGTATTTATTTATTTATTTATTTTAACAATTTATTTTGGTATCTTTAACCTACAATTATATGTGCAATATTATGGTGATTAAACTACCCCCGTCATCAGGTCCCCCCCACCAACCCTATTACAGTCGCTGTCCATCAGCGTAGTGAGCTGAGAATCACTACTTGTCTTCTCTGAGTTGTATAGCCCTCCGCGTGCCCCCCCTACCTTACATCTGCTAATCGTAATGCCCCTTTTACCCTCTTATCCCTCCCTTCCCACGCTTCTTCCCCAGTCCCTTTCCCTTTGGTAACTATTAGTCCGTTCTTGGGTTCTGTGAGTCTGCTGCTGTTTTGTTCCTTCAGTTTTTTTTTCTTTGTTCTTATAATCCACATATGAGTGAAATCATTTGATACTTGTCTTTTTCAGCTTGGCTTATTTCACTGAGCATAATACCCTCTAGATCCATCCATGTTGTTGCAAATGGTAGGATTTGTTTTCTTCTTATGGCTGAATAATATTCCATTGTGTATATGTACCACCTCTTCTTTATCCATTCATCTACTGATGGACACTTAGGTTGCTTCCATTTCTTGGCTATTGTAGAGTGCTGCAATAAACATAGGAGTGCATCTGTATTTTTGAAACTGGGCTGCTTTGAAACTTGCATTCTTAGGGCAAATTCCTAGGAGTGGGATTCCTGGGTCAAATGGTATTTCTATTTTGAATTTTTTGAGAAACCTCCATATTGCTTTCCACAATGGTTGAACTAATTTGCATTCCCACCAGCAGTGTAGGAGGGTTCCCTTTTCTCCACATCCTCGCCAGCATTTGTTGTTGTTTGTGTTTTGGATGTTGGCCGTCCTCACTGGTGTGAGGTGATATCTCATTGTGGTTTTAATCTGCATTTCTCTGATGATTAGCGATGTGGAGCATCTTTTCATGTGCCTGTTGGCCATCTGAATTTCTTCTTTAGAGAAGTGTCTATTCATGTCCTCTGCCCATTTCTTAATTGGCTTATTTGCTTTTTGTTTGTTAAGGTGCGTGAGTTCTTTATATATTTTGGATGTAAACCCCTTATCAGACACATCATTTATGAATATATTTTCCCATATTTTAGGATGTCTTTTTGTTCTACTAATGGTGTCCTTTGCTGTACAGAAGCTTTTCAACTTGATATAGTCCCATTTGTTCATTTTTGCTTTTGTTTCCCTTGCCCAGGGGGATATGTTCATGAAGAAGTCACTCATGTTTATGTCCAAGAGATTTTTGCCTATGTTTTTTTTCTAAGAGTTTTATGGTTTCATGACTTACATTCAGGTCTTTGATCCACCTTGAGTTTACCTTTGTGTATGGGGTTAGACAGTAGTCCAGTTTCATTCTCTTACATGTAGCTATCCAGTTTTGCCAACACCAGCTGCTGAAGAGGCTGTCATCTCCCCATTGTATATCCAAGGCTCCTTTATCAAATATTAATTGACTGTAGATGTTTGGATTAATGTTTGGATTTTCTATTCTGTTCCACTGGTCTGTGGGTCTGTTTTTGTGCCAGTACCAAATTGTCTTGATTACTGTGGCTTTGTAGTAGAACTTGAAGTCAGGGAGCGTAATTCCCCCTGTTTGATTCCTCCTTCTCAGGATTGCTTTGGCTATTCGGGGTCTTTTCTGGTTCCATATTAATTTTAGGATTATTTGTTCAAGTTCATTGAAGAAAGATGTTGGTAGTTTGATAGGGATTGCGTTGAATCTGTAGATTGTTTTAGGTAGTATAGCCATTTTGACAATATTTATTCTTTCTAGCCAAGAGCATGGGATGCATTTCCATTTGTTAGTATCTTCTTTAATTTCTCCTAGGAGTGTCTTGTAGTTTTCAGAGTACAGGTCTTTCACTTCCTTTATTAGGTTTGTTCCTAGGTATTTTATTCTTTTTGATGGAATTGTGAATGGAATTGTTTTTCTGATTTCTCTTTCTGTTAGTTCATCATTAGTGTATAGGAAAGCAACAGATTTCTGTGTGTTAATTTTATATCCTGCAACTTTGCTGAATTCAGATATTAGTTCTAGTAGTTTTGGAGTGGAGTCTTTAGGGTTTTTTATGTACAGTATCATGTCATCTGCAAATAGTGACAATTTGACTTCTTCTTTACCAATCTGGATGCCTTGTATGTCTTTGTTTTGTCTGATTGCTGTGGCTAGGACCTCCAGTACTATGTTGAATAACAGTGGAGAGAGTGGGCATCCCTGTCTTGTTCCCGATCTTAGATGAAAAGCTTTCAGCTTCTTGCTGTTAAGTATGATGTTAGCTGTGGGTTTGTCATATATAGCCTTTATGATGTTGAGGTACTTGCCGTCTATACCCATTTTGTTGAGAGTTTTAATCATGAATGGATGCTGAATTTTATCAAATGCTTTTTCAGCACCTATGGAGATGATCATGTGGTTTTTGTTCTTCTTTTTATTGATGTGGTGGTTGATGTTGATGGATTTTCAAATGTTGTACCATCCTTGCATCCCTGGGATGAATCCCACTTGATCATGGTGTATGATCCTCTTGATGTATTTTTGAATTCGGTTTGCTAATATTTTGTTGAGTATTTTTGCATCTACGTTCATCAGGGATAATGGTCTGTAATTTTCTTTTTTGTTGAGGTCTTTGCCCGGTTTTGGTAGTAGAGTGATGCTGGCTTCATAGAATGAGTTTGGAAGTATTCCTTCCTCTTCTATTTTTTGGAAAACTTTAAGGATAATGGGTGTTATTTCTTCTCTATATGTCTGGTAGAATTCAGAGGTGAATCCATCTGGTCTGGGGGTTTTGTTCTTGGGTAGTTTTTTGATTACCGATTCAATTTCGTTGCTGGTGACTGGTCTGTTTAGTTTTTCTGTTTCCTGCTTGGCCAGTCTTGGAAGGTTGTATTTTTCTAAGAAGCTGTGCATTTCTTCTAGGTTTTCCAGCTTGTTAGCATATAGATGCTCGTAATATTCTCTTATAATTCTTTGTATTTCTGTGGTGTCTGTCGTTATTTTTCCTCTCTCATTTCTGATTCTGTTTATGTGTGTAGATTCTCTTTTTCTCTTAATGAGCTGGCTAGGGGTTTATCTATTTTGTTTATTTTTTCCAAGAACGAGCTTTTGGTTTCATTGATTTTTTTTCTATTGTTTTATTCTTCTCAATTTTATTTATTTCTTCTCTGATCTTTATTATGTCTCTCCTTCTGGTGACTTTGGGCCTCATTTGTTCTTCTTTTTCCAATTTCAATAATTGTGTCTTTAAACTGTTCATTTGGGAATGTTCTTCCTTCTTTAAATAGGCCTGGATTGCAATATAATTTCCTCTTAGAACTGCCTTTGCCACTTCCCACAGAAGTTGTGGCTTTGTGTTGTTGTTGTCATTAGTCTCCATATATTCTTTGATTTCTGTTTTGATTTGTTTGTTAACCCATTGATTCATTAGGAGAATGTTGTTAAGTCTCCATGTATTTGTGAGCCTTTTTGATTTCTTTCTAAAATTTATTTCTAGTTTTATACCTTTGTGATCTGAGAAGTTGGTTGGTAGGATTTCAATATTTTTGAATTTCCTGAGGTTCTTTTTGTGGCCTAGTATATGGTCTATTCTGGAAAATGTTCTATGTGCACTTGAGAAGAATGTGTATTCTGCTGCTTTTGGGTGCAGAGTTCTGTAGATATCTATTAGGTCCATCTGTTGTAGTGTGTTGTTCAGTGCCTCTGTGTCTTTACTTATCCTCTGCCTGGCTGATCTATCCTTTGGAGTGAGTGGTGTGTTGAAGTCTCCTAAAATAATTGCATTGCTGTCCATTTCCTCCTTCAATTCTGTTAGTATTTGTTTTACATATGCTGATGCTCCTGTGTTGGGTGCATATATATTTATAATGGTTATATCTTCTTGTTGGACTGACCCCTTTAACATTATGTAATGTCCTTCTTTATCTCTTGCTACTTTCCTCGTTTTGAAGTCTATTTTATCTGATACAAGTACTGCAACACCTGCTTTTTTCTCTTTGTTGTTTGCTTGAAATATTTTTTTCCATCCCTTCACTTTTAGTCTGTGTATATCTTTGGGTTTGAGGTGAGTCTCTTGTAAGCAGCATATAGATGGGTGTTGCTTTTTAATCCACTCTGTTATTCTGTGTCTTTTGATTGGTGCATTCAGTCCGTTTACCTTTAGGGTGATTATTGATAATATGTGCTTATTGCCATTGCTGTCTTTAGATTCGTGGTTACCAAAGGTTCAAGGGTTGCCTCTTTACTATCTGAGAATCTAACTTAACTTTCTTGTTAAGTTATTGTGAACACCATCTGATGTTTCTTTATCTCTCCCTTCCTATTCTTCCTCCTCCTTTCTTTATATATTAGGTGTTTTATTCTTTGCCTTTAGTTGGTATTTGGATGCTCTGCTTTCTTTGCTCTGCTTTTATTTTCTCTGGTGACATCTTTTTAGCCTTAGGGGTGTTTCCCTCTAGAGCAGTCCGTTTAAGATATCCTGTAGTGGTGGTTTATGGGAGGCAAACTCTCTCAACTTTCTTTTGTCTTGAAATTGTTTAATCCCTCCGTCATATTTAAATGATAATAGTGCTGGATACAATATTCTTGGTTCGAGGCCCTTCTGTTTCATTACGTTAAATATATCATGCCATTCTCTTCTGGCCTGTAAGGTTTCTGTTGAGAAGTCTGATGACAGTCTGATGGGTTTTCCTTTGTAGGTGATCTTTTTTCTCTCTCTAGCTGCCTTTAATACTCTGTCTTTATCTTTGATCTTTGCCATCTTAAGTATTATGTGTCTTGTGTCTTGGTGTCGTCTTCCTTGGGTTCCTTGTGTTGGGAGATCTGTGGGCTTCTGTGGACTGTGCAACTATTTCCTTCCCCAGTGTGGGAAAGTTTTCAGCAATTATTTCTTCAAAGACACTTTCTATCCCTTTTTCTCTCTCTTCTTCCTCTGGGACTCCTATAATGTGAATATTGCTCCGTTTGAATTGGTCACACAGTTCTCTTAATATTCTTTCATTCTTAGAGATCCTTTCATCTCTCTCTGCCTCAGGTTCTTTGTATTCCTGTTCTCTGCTTTGTATTTCATTGACAGTGTCTTGTACCTCATCCAGTCTGCTGTTAAGCCCATCAATGGCTTGTCTCATTTTTGCATAGTCTTTTCTCATTTCCTCCCTCAGCTCTTGCACATTTTTCTGTAGATTTGTCAACATGGCTATGACTTTTATTCTAAATTCTTTTTCAGGAAGACTGTGCATGTCCATTCCTTTAGGTTCTCTCTCAGGGTTTGGAGCTTTGTCTGTACCATATTCCTCTGTCTTTTCATGGCTATATAATTGGTTGGTGGTAGTTGTCATGTATGTCAGCTGGGCTCTTTATGACCTTGAAAAGGAAAGAGAAGAAAGAAGAGAAAAAAAATACTAATAATAAAAAAAAAGGAGAGAGAGATAAAGAAAGAAAGAAAAGAAAGGAAAGGAAAGGAAGAGCAGCAACACCTAAAAAAAAAAAAAAAAAACACCCACCGGGAGTGGTTTCTGTGTGAAGCCTGTAGGTGGCGCTGTTGCTCCACTATTCCAGAGCCGTGGCCGCAGCTGCTCTGCATAGCCCTTTAAAGCTGTGGCTGGGGTGAGAATGAATGCGAGGCTGTTGAGCTCTGTGGGAGTCCTAAATATGGCTACCCTTTTCCAGTCACCTGCTAAGGGGTCCGAAGCTCCCCAGGACTCCCAGCCTGCTGGGCTGAGTGTTCCAAGGTGATGCGGTCCTCTGCTGGACTCCTGTCTCTTTAAGACCGCTGAAAAAAAAGCGTGCGCTTTTCTCCCTTTTTTTTTTTCTTCTCTTTTCTCCTTCCCTGAGCCAGCCTGGAGCAACCAGGCGTGTTCCGCTGAGACCCTGCGCTCTCTGCCTCTCCAGTCTCTGCTACACCGCACTCTGCTCCCGGCGCAGATCTCCGGGGCTGGTTATCTCCCGGGCCTGCACTTCTACTCCCTCCCGGCTCTGAATCCTCTCCTCCCGCCGGTGCGCTGGGTTGGGGGAGTGCTCGGTTCCTGCCGGGTAGCGGTTCCATTTCTTACCCACCCTGCCAGCTGCCGAGTCCTCTCAGGTGTAAGTGCCCGCCCGTGCGCTGCCCCGCCGGATGCCAAGTCCTCTCTGGTGTGCCTGCCCGCCGGTGTGTTGCCTGGCTGGCTGCCGAGTCCTCTCAGGTGTGGCTGCACAGTGTGCGCTTTCCTGTGTGTTCTCGTCTCTCTTTTGGGAATAGTTGTATTTGCTGTGTTTTCGTGGATAAATATAATGTTGGGAGGAAATTTCCACTGCTCCGTTCACGCCACCATCTTCCCGGAACTCCTGTTTTTGTTTTTTTTTAAGCCTGGTTATTTCTACAAAGTAGACAGGAGCCTTATTTGTTCCTGGATGTAGGCTGTGGCAATTTCTTGGTGATGCTGATGATAAACACTGAAAACAGCTGAAGGTACCCAGTGCTTCTCCTGGGCCCACCCACTGTGCTGAGGCTCTTAGGCGGCTTGCCCGGTTCCCCGCAAAGACCCTATGCTGGGCTGCAGAAGCAAGGCCGAACATGGTGAGCTCATGCTGGGGAGTGGCAGAGCTGGCCCAGACCCAGGGCAGGGCTAATCCCTCCTCAGCCTCCACTTGTCCCAGCCTCAGGACTCCCGATCTGGACCTCGGGGCAGCCCTCCTTCATGTGCTCTCCTGGGCTGCCCCAGTCTGGAGGGATCAGGCTCCCAGGTGCATCCGAGAACGAGGAGGTGTGAATCCATACTGTCTGGGATTGGACAGGGGACACTAATCATGGTAAAGTCAGTTTACTGAGGAGGTAGAAAGGACTTGAGCCAGCAATCATCCAGTCCCTTCATTTTACAGCTGAGGAAACGGGAACCCTTGGAGGTGAAATGACTTGCTCAGAGTGAAGCATCTCACTGGGACGGGAAGAACAAAAGAAACGAGTCAAAAGTCTTGATGTAGATGGATGCTTAAAAAGAGCCATTGAAGAAGTACAGGGACCCAGGTGAATGGAAATGGGTTAAATTTTTGCCAGATTAAAAAGAAAAATCTCCTATGAATTTGTAGATTCTTTAAAATTTCCAGTTTTTAAAAAACTTGTTTTTAAGAATGCCTAATACAGTCAAGTCAGACTGGGCAAATGCTTTGTGATTCATGAAAATTCTCCCTTTAGTCATTCCCAGGGCTTTTTTCACACCACTCCCACTTCCCAACCCATTCAATCCCAGAATTCTACCCCCTTTCTGCACCGTCTCCTTCCCATGTACCCCACTTACCCAGCTGCCAGCCCCCAGATGTCGCCCCTGCTCCGCTCCTCTGCTCCTCCCACCTTAGAGTGACCTTGGGACCTGAACACTCCCAGCAAGGATGCACCAAGGCCCTGGAGGAACCCAACTATGAAGTGACAGCATCAAGGAATGTTTGAATTGAATGGAGGGGAGATTTCTAGAACTTTCCTAGGAATATGCACCCTCTCCGGAAAAAAAAAAAAAGGAAAAAGAAGAAACAGTTGAATTCCACTAAGTGATCGAATGTAATATTTAGAAAGAGAACGAGATTGATTTATAAGGAAGCTCACAGGAAGGTTGAGGGAAAAACTGCTCAACAGCCCCAAAGTCCAAGACTGCAGCAGCGACTCTAAGATGATATATGTAGTATATGATCAGACAAATCACCTAAAAAAAAAAATACGAACAAATAAGAGAAAAAGAAGGTATCTCCTGGGACTGGAGAGTTTTGACTGTTTGGAGCCAGAGAGCAGATGTTGTGTGTGAAGGCGGTTTCCCAGGCTTTTTGCCCTGACAAGGAATCGCTCTGCAGAGAACTGTACTGGCCGTTGGCGGAGGGAAAATGGTGACGAATGTGGTCAGAAGGTTTCAGAGGCCTGAGGAGCAGTTGCAGAAAAGTGAGCTGTCGCTTTCCCAAACTCTGCAGCGGAGCCCCACGCTGCACAGTGTAAGGGACGGCCCGGCCCCGGCTTGCAGGCACTCGGGGTGGGGTTCTCCTGTCCTACTTACTATCTCCTCTGATTCCTCGCATTCATGCACAAAATGTCCTTTTTTGATCCTGGGGAAATTCCCCCTCCCAGTTTTTCCTGTGCCTGAATTCCGTCTTCCGCTCCCTTCTGAAGGAGCTGAAGCAGAAGGTACTGTCACCAGGGTAGTTAGCGCTCTCTGGGCTCCGAGCACCCCTTCTGGAGACTCCCCAGTGAAAAGCCAGGAGGAAATTCCCACCTAATGGAAACAATTGGGCCGTTTGACCCTTCAGAGTCTCCCCTGCATAGGGGGCTCTGCTGAAATGTGTGGAAGGCTGAGGTACAGGCAGGCGGAACTCAGGGACTCGCTTACCTGTTCTCCCATCTCATTCAGCGGACCCCTGAGCCCCTGTGGTAGACAAGGCTCTGCCCCGGGCCATGGCACAGCTGGGCCAGTGCTGACGCAGCCATCGTTCCAATCGAAGGCATCCTGGGACTTGGAGGTACATTTCACGACGGTTCAGGCAAGCGTAAGGGGGATGAGTGCTGTGAATTCTCATCTGGACTGGGCTGAAGATGACTTCTCACCGATCTCTTCTACACTCATCTGCTATAGGATCGGCTGGAAGTCTTGGCGCTTTTTTGAAAAGAGTCTAAGCTTTATTTTTGCTTTGTGTGTGTTTACTGTTTAAATCAAAAAGGTATTCAGCAGGCAAAGCATTCTCAGGTCCATTGAACAGACACTTACTGAAGGTCATTCCTTCATTCATCTATAGATATATATTCATAGGTAAATAGGTGGCAGATGGAGGAGGTAGCTAAGAGTAGTGAGAAAGGGCCAGATCCACTGGGCTGACGGGGTCTGAGACAGCAGTCTCACGGAAGGCTGGGCTGAGCACAGAGTGACAGAGACCATGGCTTGGGGAGAGGTTGTAGGTGGACAGACCATGATACACGGTCAACACCCCTTTACCCGTGACTGCAGTGGTCCCAGTGCAGAACATGCTGGCATGGTCAGTAAATGGCGTGAAGGGGATTTTCATAGGTCAGGAAAGGGATGGAGAGCTTGCTGTTTGGGGAGAGTAGGAAATGAAGAGTGAAATGTGGTCTAGAAGATAAAACAGTCTTTAGTGTTGGCATAGAACCATTCACTACTCAATGCACTCTTTGTTTTCCAAGTTCAAGTTTATTTTCCATTTGGCTTTTAAACATGATGCTTATTCGCCCATATTTCATGATTGCTTTTTCTGGAATTGTAAAAGGTATTCCAGAGTGCTCTATGTGCCACAAAAGTCACTTGACCTTCAATATGGCTCAGCTAGATGCAAAATGCCTTCCAGTTTATTATGTGTATCTATATCAGTGTGATGGTCTGCTATATTATACTGTATGTTCATAATGTACTCCACATCATTTTTGGAATTAGATGAGATATAATGAGCAAATAATCATTTCACAGTAGTATGGCTTAGGCAGGCTGTGAGGTGATCCCATGATTCTTACCTCCTGTTGTTCGTGTCTTTGTGCGCTCCCTTCCTCTGGAGTGGCCTGGAGCTCAACTTCTAGCCATTAGGCCATGGCACAGGTGACAGGATCACTTCTGTGATTACAGTATGTTATATGAGTCTTCCTCTTGCTAGTAGACGATGCTAGAGACTTTCTCCCTTGAAGACTTTGAAGAAGTAAATTGCATTGTTAAGAGAGGCTTGTTGGACAGTCTCCGTTTTTCTTGTGGATACCTGTGCGCCTTTTCAGTGAGCAGGTTGATGGGAGGGGTGGGCTGGGATATGGATTAGCACATGGGCTGATCAAGGGCAAGGCTGAGAACAGACATCTCAGCCCTCAGATGAATGCAGCCACCTCTGAAAGTGAGGAGATGCATGAGCCCCAACCCATCCCATGCGTCCATTTTCACCAAGTTGTCACGGGTGGTCACCTCCATTGGTCAGGCTGCAGATTTGCCCCTAGGTGGACCTGAGACTTGAGCTTGTTTTTCAGGTCCCAGAGCTGTAGCCTCTGATTTGCGGTGGTTCTGAGGGGATTGATTTGGAAAAGATGGATGGCGCTTGGACACATTGGGACAGATGATCACACCTACTGGGCAAAGAAAAAGCCTTCGACTCACCCTGCTTAGGGAGACCCCACTGATTCATGTCCCTGCACAAAGAACATCTTGTTGTCATTATTAGGCAAGTCAGATCTCTTCCACCCTCAACCCTACTCAAGTTTCTCCAATTTATAAGTAGGTAATGTGATTGTAAAATAATAATAAAAAAAACCCTCAAACATCAAGATGCCCTGAAAGAATGTAATGAAAACCGAATACCAAATAAATTACTCTTAAACAAAATTCAATGATGTTTCTTCTTGTTATGCAGGGAAACCACATTAGTAGATACTGGAAATAGAGAATGATAAAAAATAACTCCAATGGCATTAATTCTCTTAAATAGTCAAAATTAGACTGGCTGTTTTCCTGATTTATGTCTCTCTTATTGCAAAACAACATGCCTAGTTCAGCTTGAATCTGCAAGAGTTAGAAAGGAAAACCCAAGTGGATTTTCAGCCTGTGATTGTCTGGGGTATGAACATGAATATTCATGGAAGAAAATAGAATAATCAACCTTCACTGCTTAAATGCCCTTTTTCTCTACTGTACATACATTCCAATGGAGTGATTATCTTAATCATAATGTTGAGAGCAAACTATTCATTTAAAAATCATTATTGACAAAGGATTTGGTTCAATACTGAATTTCTAACTTGATCTCTATATCACGTAAGATGAAATCCAGCCCTCGTGCGTGCAGGATGCAGGTAATGAGAGGAGCTGATGGAGCTGCACAGGATGAACCACATTCCACAGAATTAACCTCTCACGAGTCATAAGGACCACTTTCCTCCAAGGTACAAACAGATATTTTTTTTCTGGCAAAAAATAACCTCCTGCTCAAGCTGAAGTTTCATTTCTATGAAAATAGAAATCTAGAATCAATTACTAACATTCATCATGCGACTGTTTCTGCAGAACAGTTAAACCTTGAGTTCTGCATCTGGACCCCCTTTTCCTCCACTCTGGACATAACCTTTGGCAAATTCCAAAATCGCTGCTTTGCATCATCTACCTCTGCTAATCCTCCAGCCTGATGTTGAAGCAGCCCGAAACATCCTGCAACTTGGAATAGTGTCTAATTCAGTTTACTTCTCAAACATATATAGAGTTTGTGTTTGTTTTCAGGAAGTATAAAAATGTAAAAGGACAAATGTACTATCCTGGTCCCTGAAGGGTGGGGAAGGGGAAGATAATGTGACTGGTATTTATTTATTATTTTGGTATCATTAATATACAATTGCATGAGCAACATTATGGTTACTAGTCTCCACCCATTATCAAGTCCCCACCACATACCCCATTGCAGTCACTGTCCATCAGTGTAGTGAGATGCTACAGAATCACTACTGGTCTTCTCTGAGTTGTACAGCCTGCCCATGCTGCCCCCCCCCCCCCCCCACGTTATGTGTGCTAATCATAATGCCCCTTTTCCCCTTTATCCCTCCCTTCCACCCATCTTCCCCAGTCCCTTTCCCTTTGGTAACTGTTAGTCCGTTCTTGGGTTCTGTGAGTCTGCTGCTGTTTTGTTCCTTCAGTTTTTTTCTTTGTTCTTATATTCCACAGATGAGTGAAATCATTTGATCCTTGTCTTTCTCCGCCTGGCTTATTTCACTGAGCATAATACCCTCTAGCTCCATCCATGTTGTTGCAAATGGTAGGATTTGTTTTCTTCTTATGGCTAAATAATATTCTATTGTGTATATGTACCACATCTTCTTAATCCATTCATCTACTGATGGACACTTAGGTTGCTTCTGCCTGGTATATATTTTAATTGCTGTTTTATTTATGTGTCTTACTCTGTAGCTTTATGTAATGTAGTTTAAATATAAGTGAAGAAGTTAAATATTGAAAAAATTGCAGCAGTATAGAGTATTCTATCACCCTCTCACTCCCCTGACTCATATCAAGGTAGGATGGCAGAAGTGTTTGGTAAATTGGAGAAGAGACAAAACTTGCAAGCCTAAAAAGACACCAACACTAGGCATTAAGAAGAGGCTGACATTAGTAAAAGAAAGGTTGGGTGCCTTGTAGGCTGTTAGTTGATTTGAAGGCTGTTTTTTGCCTTCACGCCCCACCCCCTGCAAACACACACAGAAGCATCTGAAGAACGTGCATTTTTTTCTCCCTAATCTGTCCCCCACCTTCCATGGCCTGGCTGTGTCACAAAGAAAACCAGACAAACCGCTTGACTGTCAGCAGAGTCAAGCCAGCTGAAGAGGCATGGCAGGAGAGGGGAGAGTAAGTGAGGTTTTAGAAGATGGAGGCTTGAGTCTCTGCACACGTGCATGCACACACACACACACACACACACACACACACACACACCCTCATCTCTCTGATACCATGTTATAGGGCTCTGTTTCATCTGGCCCACCCTGTTCCGACCCAGCCAGCCCCCCTGATGTTGTGCGAGCACCCCAGCAGTTTCCTGCTGTGGGGTCTCGGTACCAGCTCTTCCTCAGTCCAGAATATTCTTCCCCAGAGGGCTACATGGCTCCCTCCTTCATTTCCTTGGTGTCATTGCTCAAATATCATCTAATTTTTGAGGCCTTCCCTGATTTCCTCACAGCACTTATCATCAGCTGACATACAGTATGTAAATATATAAATAAACAAACACATATATAATATGCATTATATATAATATGAACATAAACATATACAAAATATTATATTTACTTATTTCAGCTACAAGCCCCATAAAGGCAGGCCCTTGGTTTACTGCTCTAGTCCCATCAGTTGGAAGTGTGTGTAGCCCATTATAAGTATTCAATTCATACTGAGTGAACAGGGAGGAAGGAAGAGTGAGGCTGTAGAGGCCGATATCCCCAACTTATCAGTCATGGTAGATTAGGTACAGTTGAGAGTCACCTCAAAGAGAAAATATAAGAAGTATTAAGTATCATCCTTCAAACTCTGTATATCAAATCAATTCAAAGAAACTTACCAATACAGCCCATAGGTCACTGGGAAAACATTCCAAGTCAACAGAATTGTAATTACTGCACTGACATTTCTGTATGTATATCATCCATTGTTCATTATTACATAAAAAAAAATGCCCAAAGGAGGGCTTCTATTTTCATAAACATTTGCTTTCACTGTGTATTGTCCCAGAGTCAGAGCCCTTAAGATCACGTCTTTAGTGACTAATCACACAGAAAAAATAGTTGTCCCTCCTTTGAGCGGTTACTAATTAGCAGGAGAATCGGCCTTCCAGAACCTTCCTGTGTACAAATAGGTTAAGAAGAGAGAGAGGCCAGGGCACCACAACATGAGATAGAAGCCAGGTCGCTTTCTCTAGACTCTGAAAGAACAAAATATAGAGTGTAACTAGCTTACATGGATTGCCAGATGGATTAGTTAATGTTTGCAATGAATTTTTAAAATGAAAAGCCACTACAGAGGGACTAAATCTTTCTATTAACCCAGCTGGAATGTTTTCTTGATTTTTCCATGCTGTGTTAAAGAGTCTTTGAAACTAATTCCACATACAGAAGTGGCTAATGACCTTCAGGGAATGAGTTTTCACTCATTCATCACATTATCAAAAGTGCTCTGGGGAGAGACAAGGCTCGCCTGTCAACAGAGCCTGTTGCCATCATCAAAGTTCATATTTAACACGCTTGACCAAGACGACAGCCTGCGGGGACTCAGCACTCTCTTTAATTCGTTGGGAGAGAGTCAACGAAAACCCTTTCTGACACACCAATCCACTTCCACGACATTTGTTCCCAGAGATCCAATACAATATAGCAGGTGTGCCAAACCACGAGCTAAGGCCAGATTCTAATAATTCATATTCATCCCCAACAGTTCATGATGCTATTGAGTTTAGTTCTTTTCTAAGTCATATATAGTTCAGGGAAAAAAAAAAGATTTTGGTGACTAAAATCCAGTGGACCAGAATGGACCCATAGCTCTTGTTCTGGAACAGCCCGCCCAGGTCCTCCCACCTGGTCTCTGCCCCTTCCCTCCTGTCCCTCCAAGGTTGGCATGAAAATCATCAGCGATGATCAGGTTGAGGGTCAAAGAGAGATGATTCATTCCTCCTAAACTCGAGCCTCAGTGGATAAATGGGCTGAAAGAAGTGAAAGTGAGGAGGGGCATGTTCAGGGGCTGTTTCTGTGTTCTTTCCTCTGTGTTTTTTGTAAAAGGTTCAAGTACAAATAGGGCGGCACGTGCCAAAGGCTTGACTGTTGCTTTTCTCTTTCGGGCTTTGGCCTGGGTCCCCCGTGCCGCCCCGACGGGCCTTCTTCTGTGCGGCGTCAGGGCTGAGGCTGCGTGCCTGCCTGCCCAGTGGAGGCTCTCGTGAGGGTCCCATGTTGCAGGAAGATGGCACAGCTGTGTCACACAGCACACCCTCACCCCGGCTCCTAAAAATGTGTTTGAAAAAGCTGCCTTTGCTCCTTTGGAAATAATGGATCTCGGGCAATGATCAGCAGTAGTTAAACGCTGATGGGGATGGGTCAGGCTGACAGCACCAGAACCAGCTGTAGCTCCTCGCAGCAGAAAACCAGACATTCTCCTGATGGACGTACGAAATACCATCTCTGAAGTACTGGTGGCAGAAAAAGCAATCAGACGCTGATCTGGTCGAGCCTCTAGGTCTGGCGACTAGTCTGCCGCACATACAGGAGATAAAAGTACAAGTCTACTGATAGCCCAGAGGTCTAATCAGCAAAATGCAGAGTGTGGGAAACTACAGAGCAAACGACCCAGTGTCATCAATGGATGCATTGCAAGGAAAAAGAAAAAGAAAGTAAGAGGAACTTTAGATTTAAAATGATTTAAAGACTTCTCAGGCAAATTAAATGTGTTGGTTTTGTTGAGACCTTTCTTGAACAAAACAGCGATTAACATTTACAAGATAATGATTAGAACAGTTTAAACATGATTGGAAATAGGATGATATTAAAGAATCATTAATTTTCAAGTAATAATAGTACTGAGGTTTTAATTTTTCATTTTTAAAAAGAGTGCTTGTCTTTTAGAAATCATACTAAAAGGATACTTATAAAGTGATAACGATTTGTGGGATTCGCTTCAAAATAACTCTGAGGAAGTGTGGTGGGACAGACTGCTGAGCTACACATGGTGAGAGACCCTGTGTGACCCTCTACATTTGGAACTTGGCTTCTAGGAACCTCAGTTTTGTCTTCTACAAAATAGAGCTAATGGTTCGTACCTGAGAGGGTTGTGTGTAGTTTAAAGGAAATCACCCATAGAAGGTGCTTAGCATTATATCTGGCCCATTAAGAAAGAACTGAGCAAGAAAATGCAAAGGAAAAAAAATCGAGAGTATTTTCTGATTAGTGGCAGATGAGGAAAAATAGGATAATTTTTCCATGTACAAATAAAATGTAAAAAGTCGACTAGGGCAAAAAGTTTTGAGGGAAAAATCTCACAAATTTCTGGAAGATAGAAAAATAAAACTAGGAAAGAAAGCAGAGCGATTCCTCTCTTGCCTGCGTACTTACCTTTTCTTATCCTTTTATTAGAGGAATTCAGAACGCGGAATGAAAACGGAGCTGACCACAAGCAGATGACACTTCGCTTTTGGACTATGTTCCAAAATATGTTTAAAATTTAAAAGCTTTTTTTTTACAATCCCTTTTTGTATATAAAAGTGTACTGATAAAGATGTCTAATAATTGAACTTTATTCTTTATCGTACACCTTTCTGTAAGATGGGATTCTTATGGTTGTTATAGTCTAATGATATAAGGTACATAAACATAAAATATACTGAGAGTGTAAAATGCTTCACCATCATTATGTGTATGAAGAAATGATGTGGAGAAAGATAAATAATTCTCCGCATGAGGGCAAGCCCCTGTGTATACATATGAAGATTCAGCTGCTAAAAGAAGCACCAGTCGTAGCTTATGATAAGCCAAACAGGTGATTTTGACACGCTCGCAGCAAATGGGGAAGACCCCTCACTGGTCTTGTGTTCAATGTTACTATTTCCCCCTTTTCAGAGAAGAAAATAGAGTTGACTGTTGACTTCTGTTTTTCTCACTTGTTTCCTTCATTTCCGCTGAACCATGTTCTTTAATCAGGCAGCTGCCGCACTGCTGACTGGCTTCCAGCCTGAGCTACTCCAGGGCAGCCCGCACCACCTTGCCGGGCTCTGCAGAAAGTCCTTAGCTCTGTGAGGACACAGCGGGTCCCTTGTAAGTCCCTTGGCAGCTCGTGCTCCCGCTCATGCCAGCGAGGCTGCGGGCTGCTGTCTCTGCACCCGCTGGAACCGCACGCCTACTTCAGGGGTGTCTCCGGATCCCCGCGACCGAGAAACTAAATGGCACTGGTGCCCAGTGCTTGTCATCATCCTGGCCCTCAATGTCCTTGGCCAAACCTGCCTGAACCCCTTAGAAGATCATTTTCAGATCAAGGAATATAAAATGTACATATTTTACAAAATAGAGAAGGAACTAGTTTTATGCCATGACTTACAAGGGGAGATGACAAAGGATTTATTAAAGAAAAGCATGTTTCTGTAAGTTCCAAATGCTTCATTTGCACTATGCTTTTCTTTTCCCTCAAACCTGCTGAAACTGCTCTGCACTATCCTTTATGTTATAATTCCAAAAATTTAAATGCATCGTTTTAGGATCTTAGTGCCATCGGTTTAACACAAACCGTAAACCTCAGGTGGCACACTGTATCTAATATTGCTATATTGAAGTGAGGAGGGCCGAACAGCTGGCGCAGGAGCGGGAGAGATTCAGGCATCTGGGGCCTGCACGCAGGACTTCAGAGAGTGGCTGGAATTCTGCATGTGCTCTGGCGAGCTGCCCGGAGTTCCCTCACGAGGCAGCCCGGTGTCCGCAGGCTCTGGTCTGGGATGTTCTCCTGAGGGGCCCCTACTCTGCAACACAACACGGGCTTCCCCTCAAACACACCCCACCTGGAAGGGGATCCCCCGGGGGAACCCACCACCATTCATCTCCCATCAGGTGGAACGACCACAGCGCTGCTCTGCGAGGTGAGCACGTTTGTGGAAGAACCTCGGCACAGAACACAGGCGCTCCTGGTTCACACCTCAGGAGGACGTGTACCCCCCACATGTGCTCAGCTTTAGTGGGAATCACTCTTTTCCCAATCTTATTGCCTCTTGCTAATGAACGGGCCCTTTCCAAGGCCCAGACCTCAGTGGGGACCAGACCTCAACCTCGTGCTGGTGATTGCCGAGCAGTGTGTGGTTCTGGCTCTGACAGAGAGAGCAGAGAGGCCCTGGGCTCGCCTGGCCAGGGCTGCCGTCCAGGTGTCATCATTCTTTTCACTTTCCATCCCCCCCACCTGCCCCATTAGCCACTTCTCCTACTTCTTAAAAGCATGCTTCTGACATACGCTGACTTTAACAATGACCCCCCTACCCTGGAGGGTAAAATCCTTCCAGAACGACAGACAGACATAAAATTCAAAATATTGGTGCTGTCTGGTCAGTGGAGTAACGACACCCAAAAAGACAGACACTGGACGTCAGGCCATGAAGGACAGTCATCTCTGAGAGACGGGATACAAGGTGAGCCCTACGATTGCTCCTGCATACTGCTTGAGAGAGTTTCTAGGCTATGAGCAGGGAGGAGAAACTGAGGGAGACTCCCTGAATTGAGAAGATATAGTTGAGTATCCAGGAAGGCCGTGGTAACTAGAGTTCACAGGGTAGAGGACCGGAGAGGAGAGAGTGCACAGAGAAAGTCCTGCAGATCTACCGAGGGCCCCTGGGTGTACTCAGCACATATGTGAGGAAACTGCTCAAGTTTGGGAAAGAACCACCAAAAGAATTAGAGGGAACGGTGACCTGTCCTCATGCAAAACTGGCAACAGTGTCTGTTTCCACCAGCCAGACTGGAAAAACTCATGATTCACGAGGGCTTGGGTAGAACTCTCAGGAAGATCCTGCCTCAGTACAGAGGCGTTATTAGCCTAGGCTAGGCACTGTTCCAGGCCTGCTGACAAACCGTAAAAGTAAGACACCAAAAAAGGAAATCTTTGTGAAGTAACTTAACTGCATAGCAGAACACAGCTCAAGGAAACCTCAAGGAATACAACAGGAGCACAAAAATTTCTATCACCCAACAAGATAATTTTCATAATGTCTGGCCTCCAGTCAAGATTACCAGGTATGCAAAAAGGCAAGAAAACACAACCGGTAAGAGACTGATCAGTTAACACAGAACTGACCCAGGTGTTAGAATTAGCAGTGGAGCACATTAAACACTTATTATCTATCAAAGGCTTGTGCAAGAATGTTCCTAGCAGCTATATTCATAATAGCTAACAGTGGAAGCAGTTCAGATGTCCGTTAACAGGAATACGGATAAATAGATGACTTAGCAATAAAAAAGAATGATTCTCTAAGAGATGCAACATTAATGAATCTCAAAAATATTTTACTGAGTGTAAAAAGCCAAACTTAAAAAAGTACATACCATAAGATGATTCCACTTATTTGAAATTCTCTAACAGATAAAACTAATCTATGACAATTGAGATCAGATTAGTGGTTGCTTCTAAGAAGCATCAACTGAGAAAGAATACACGGAACTTCTAGGAGAATAAAATATTTTCTGTATTGATCATGGTGTGAGTTACAGGGGTGTGTTGTAAAAATGGATCTGACTACAACTGTGCATTTCATGCAATAAAAATGCTCATTAAAAATTCTAATAATCCAATTTAAAACAGGCACTTCATGCTTAAAAGCAAGTCACATGGATAATCATAGACATATGAAAATATTCTTAGTATCATTAGAATTCAGGAAAAAATAAACTAAAACCACACTGAGATACTATTTTGCGCCGCCAAATTGGTGATACTTTGAAATTTAACAGTATTTGACGCCACCTGATCATATCCCTGTTAATATATTGGTACAACTGCTTTGGGAAACCTATGGGCTTTCCCAGTAATGTTGAAGGGATGCTTTCCTTGTGTTTTGAAATACCACCCCTAGGAATATTTCAAAAAAATCCTAAGTATGAGACTTGTAAGTGTTGTTTCTGATGGCACTGTCTGTGATAGCAAAAAACTGGAAGCCTGAATGCTTAGTTATAGGATTACAGATAAATAGTGTTAAAGCTGTATATTTGTTGAATACATTCATATGGAAGTGGAATTTAATGAATTTCAGCTACATAATATAGATGAATCGCAGGGGTAGAGTGTTGAGTGAGAAAAGCTAGTCTCCAAAGAATACTTAGAGTATGATTCCATCAGCATGTTTTCAAACACACGTGAAACTAAACTATGTTGTTTAGAGGTACAAACACATGGTAAAACGATAAAGACAAGAAAGGGAATAATTAACTCAATTCTAAACTGTGGTGTTTGAGTAGAGAATAGGACTGGGGAGGCACACAACACAAAAGTGTTCATTGTATTGTCATTCTCTAAACTTCATGTATATTCTACTCAAACTCCTTCCTTGTGTCCTTAATATCTAACACCGAATTTAGTATAAAGTGAACAAAAAGGAATCTAGAAGGGTAAACCAAAGAATGTGAGATAAAATTAAAAATGTCATTTTTAATTCTCAAATGACAACCTAAAAACCTTTATAAAACTCAGTTGTAAATCTGTCAAAGTTCTTAATGTGGAAAAGCCTCCTTTAGATTTATAAGATCACCATGTGCTAAAGGCAGAACTGAAAAACTGAGGGAATGTTGTTTACAAAACAGTGCACCCAGATAAATGTCAGTGTGCTATAAAAAGTGTTATTTATTCCCAGTTCATAATTAATTGAATGCCCGGTGGAGGCAAGATGCTCTACTATAAAGGTTTTTATCATTTCTGTAAAGATGTTCATTCGCTCTGTTTCACAGCAGCTGATTATATGCAAGTAGAATTCATCTTTGCGTAATGTTTCAGTCTTCAGAAGGACACAGGAAATGACTTTCGGGGTGGATGGGTGGTGGTGGAAACAACATATATGGTCTCATTTTAAAAATAGACTTAATTTCTTTAGAGCACTTTTAGGTTTCCAGCAAAATTGACAGAAGGTACAGAGATTTCCCATGCACCTTCTGCCCTGACACATGCATAGCCTCCCTCAATATCAACATCCCCCACCAGAGTGGTGCATTTCTCACAACTGACGAGCCCACACTGACACAACATTATCACTCAGAGTCCATACTTTCTAAGGTCCCATTTAAAAAAACCTTATATTCAAACTCAAAATGTTACTCCTGTCCCTTGGACTACTGATGTGTCAGTGCGCACACCTTCAAGTGGGTCTGGAGGCAGTGCATCTGAATCAGAACAACAGGCTGACTCTGGTGGGCGATGAATTCCATTCTGACTTCTTTAACTTTTTGCGAGACCGAAGAAGTCTTCATATGCAAACCTCCCTAGACAGAGAACTCCATGGCCTGAGTTATCCAGCATGCATCCAAATGGAGAGCAAAACCACACGCTGGATTCTGGTTCATTTAACACGGCTCTGGAAAACAGTGCAGGCTCAGCGGACACCACCCAGCCCCCAAGCCTGGGAGAGGCGCTGCTGCTGTGCCCTAGGGCTGGGGGCCTGGGGAGGGTAGAATACAGGAGGGGCGGCCTCCGAGGGGAGGAGCAGCCTGCCCTGTGAAACTGCCCAGATTTCTGGAGGTAGTGATCAATGTAAGTCTATTAAATAAATGAATCCGTAAACTGCTTTTAAAGAGGCAGCAAGTTTTCACTTCACGAATGCTCTGCCTTTGTTAAATCTATGGCTGTTGAAGGCAAATTATGCCAAGGGCAGAATTTAATCTGCTTTTTCTTTATTTAAAAGTTTTTGGTCAATACATTTGACGTTAAGTTTCAAAGACCGTGTGTGGACAGGAATTCAGATTGCAGAGGGGGAACAGAAAATGACAAAAAGCTCGTTTGCAAAACACTTTCCACAGCTTATTTAACCACTCGGAGGATCTCTTTCACTAGGGTGTCTCATTTGGTTGAATTGAATTTCAGTGTAAACATATTACTTCCTGTATCAACCCAGGAGATCCCGTAATGCGTCGGCTCAGAGAGAGGCACCCTCCTGATGCTCACTTCCCTACAGAACCTTCAACTATGCACGTGCCATTCATACCAAGAGTGTGTAAAAAAGAAGAAAAATGGCAGTTCAGCTTCCTAGTGTTTGGTGAATAGAAAGGACACTGGAAATTATCCAACACTGTTAATCATCCCCCACTTTATAGATGAGAAAAAGGGAGATCAAGTGACCCAGCCTGCAGGTCAGCAAACGTAAAACCCCTGGCCGTGGGGTTCTCCAACTGGGACCTAAGGAGGGGGTGTGCGAATGAAGAGGGACAGAAGACAGAGAGAATGGAGACAAGCCAAGCTTTCTGATCAAGTCTCGTTTATTACAGCTTGGAGTAGAGAATATATAGACAGTACAGGGTGTGGTTTCTTCTGATTGGTTGCCCATTATGCTAATGAAGCGACCTACAAAGTCCAATCACGCACCGAGTTGTGCGCATGCGCAGTTGTCTCTGATGTAAGCTACTGACCGGAGTGGGAACACTTGGCGGGAGAATGTGGTGGGAAAGAGACCAAAAAGGAGTAAACAACAAGATGGAGTCTTTAAAACAAAATGGAGTCCTATTGTTCTTGTGCCACATGGCTCCCAACAATCAAGAAATGTATAATAATTGGGCCAAAGTCATGCCAGAAGCCAAGCTCAGGGTGGAATTGAGAAGAACCCAGGTTTCATGACTGAAAGGGTTCTTTAGCTACCCGGCTCACTTGCTCGCAAAGAAGGACACGAGAACTCTGTCAGCGCGGTTTTATTCCCTGTGAGACAGACAGAATGGCTGCCTCAAAAGAGAGAGAGCAGCAGGGCAGCAAGGGGGGAGCTTCTTTTATAGGGATTGAGGGTCTTGGTGAGCAGGATGGTGGCCTTGGGACTTCTGAGAAACAGAAACTGAACTTAGAAACTGCTGTGGGGGACTTAGAAACCGCTGTAGACGATAAGGGACTTTGCTACCCCCAGATGCAGCTGCTATAAGTGGTAAGGAGCCGCTGTGCCCGGAAACAGTTCAAGGCTGTGTGTTAAAGGGAACCTAACACTGACCACAAGGCCACTATTTTTTTCTCCACTCTGTGTTGTCTCTCTTTGCCTCTTGTACAACTTGGAAATACATATTCTCTGCATCACTAGCCTTCAAAAGGGCAAAACAAATCAGGGGGTTGACAATGCTCAGATCTTTCAAAAACACAACTGAGGAACCTTAGTGCATGTTTTTTTTCTGATTAAAATATTTATTGGGCGTATGTTAAATGTCAAGCAGTGTTCTAAGCTGTGGAACTGCAGACAATAAAGTTCCTGCCCTTGTTTGGCTTACTTTCTTGTGGGAGGAAACACTGACAAACCAAGAAACCATCAAGAACATGTCTAGTAGTGATAAGTGGTATGAAGAAAAATAAAGCAGGTAAAGGGGATACAGAGGAATGAGGTAGGGCGCTTTTGTATATAATGGGGTGTTCAGGGAAGACTTCTCCAGTAAGAAGGCTCCAAAATGTGGCCAAAGGTCTGAATGAAGTGAAGGACTGAGCCATGTGCTTACCTGGGGGAAGGGCATTCCAGGCAGAGGGAACAGCATGTGCAAAGGCCCTGAGGCAGGGGTGTGCTTGGCGAGTTGGGAGACTATCAAGAAAGCCAGGGTGTCTGGGTTGGAGTGAGCAAGAGAAAGTGGAAGGAGCAGAAGACTGAGGACGTAGTGAAGGGCCAGATATTTAGGACCTTGTGAGGCAAGGTAAGGCATGTGGCATTTACATTGATGGGGGAGACTTTTGAAGAGGCAAGGGACGCTCATGCTATGGCTTGTGTTTTTAAAGGATTGCTCTGGATGTTATTTGGATGCTTTCATTTTTATAGTGCATGCTTTTAATTTCAAGGCATTCTATTCTTTTACTCATCAACCATGATCACACCTGTATCTTCTTTTTAAGAACTCAGTGCTCTGAAGCGTTGGCTTATCTTCTGGAGCTGTAAATAGCATGATTTATTGAAGTTTCATGGGTCGAAACAACCTTCATTGGGGAAAAATACATTAATATCTCACTGACTTTACTGAAAATCAAAATTACCGTGATCAAGTTGAATAAACAACTTTTTCTACCAAAAATATCCATCATAATTTTAGTATAGTTTATAATTCCTTTCCTAGTCAGCCACGAGGAAGAATTACCTAAGAAAGCCAAATGAAAAGCACAAAAGATAAAAATCTATGATAAAGATATAACTGTCAGAATATATAACAGTCTACCAACCAATAACTGAAATATATTGGTTATTCATTAGGTTCAAAGTGTACATGTAGCCTTTTATGTAAGACACAAGCATTAATTCTTCTCTCCGTCCAACTAAGACTAGTGTTTTTTTGTCTGTGCATGTAATGTATTAATTGCCTTCATTCCTTAAAAATCCATATTTATGTTCCCCTTAAACATTTCACCAATACATATGAAGGTTAAATCTTTAAGAAGACATCTCTAATGGCAGTAAAATCTGCCAGTTGCTGCTTAGGGTGATTTTGGAAACAATATGAATTTTCTAACATATATAAATAATGACCATGATTTGCATAAATCTGAAAAATATTTTAAAAATTTGTAACGTCTACATACAGGAAATATATCTTCCTATCTGGTTATAAAGTTAATCTCCCTAAAGTTTAGTAAATTATGTTTAGGTTCATTTTTTGTTTTTTAACCAGTGCATTGAAAAGATGCTTCTTTACAAATAGGAACCCTAACTACATTAGCAAGGGTATTGTGAAAGAAGTCAAGTCTTAGTCTTATAAATATTTAGGCACAAGAAAGTGGGAAAGAGTGTGTTTGGGTGTGTAATCATGGTGTTATTCTAAATAAGGATTGAAAACTAGCAGCTTGTATAGGCAGGCATGATGTCATAGGTCTCCATGTGATTTGTTAAAACAAGTCCCATGTTCATGGATTAGGACAATTTTTGTTTGGAATCAGTAAAATTATCTGAATCACTCAGCATTCCCAGTTCTTTATCAGCCGCAGCTGTTTAGAACCAGTGGGAATGCAATAGAACATTCAGTTTTGCTACCTTCCGTGCATGGACTGCTATAAGCCAGAAATTTCCTTTAAATATGGCAGCTACGGTGACGATCATAGTGGTGATCATGATGGTAATTAAGATCATGACACCTGCTCCTGGATTGTAAAGTAATTCCTAAATCATTTGTATTTGTCCAACCTTGTTTTCTCTCTGCTGGACAAAATGGCCTTCCAAACTCTTAATGACTTATTTTTAATTTTTAAGCATGTTTATTTATTTATTTTTTTCTGAGCCATCTGGCAACTATTCTTTTTTTGTTATTTTTTATTTCTTATTTTGGTATCGTTAATGTACAGTCACTTGAACAACATTATGGTTACTAGACCCCCTATTATCAAGTCCCCCCCACATACCCCACTACAATCACTGTTCATCAGCGTAGTGAGATGCTATAGAATCACTACTTGTCTTCTCTATAAATACTGCCTTTCTCATGTCCCCCACCACTGCATTATGTGTGTTAATCATAATGCCCCATTTCCCCTTTATCCCTCCCTTCCCACCCATCCTCCCCAGTCCCTTTTCCTTTGGTAACTGTTAGTCCTTTCTTGGGTTCTGTGAGCCTGCTGCTGTTTTGTTCCTTCAGTTTTTTCTTTGTTCTTATATTCCACAGATGAGTGAAATCATTTGATACTTGTCTTTCTCCCCCTGGCTTATTTCACTGAGCATAATACCCTCTAGCTCCATGCATGTTGTTGCAAATGGTAGGATTTGTTTTCTTCTTATGGCTGAATAATATTCCATTGTGTATATTTGCCACATCTTCTTTATCCATTCATCTACTGATGGACACTCAGGTTGCTTCCATTTCTTGGCTATTGTAAATAGTGCTGCGATAAACATAGGGGTGCATATGTCTTTTTCAAACTGGGCTGCTGCATTCTTAGGGTAAATTCCTAGGAGTGGGATTCCTGGGTCCAGTGGTATTTCTATTTTGAATTTTTTGAGGAACCTCCATATTGCTTTCCACAATGGTTGAACTAGTTTACATTCCCACCAGCAGTGTAGGAGTGTTCCCCTTTCTCCACATCCTTGCCAACATTTGTTGTTATTTGTCTTTTGGATGTTGGCCATCCTCACTGGTGTGAGGTGATATCTCATTGTGGTTTTAATTTGAATTTCTCTGATGACCAGCGATGTGGAGCATCTTTTCATGTGCCTGTTGGCCATCTGAATTTCTTCTTTGGAGAAGTCTCTGTTCACCTCCTCTGCTCATTTTTTAATTGGATTATTTGCTTTTTGTTTGTTGAGGTGCATGAGTTCTTTATATATTTTGGATGTCAACCCCTTATCAGATATGTCATTTATGAATATATTCTCCCATACTGTAGGATGTCTTTTTGTTCTACTGATGGTGTCCTTTGCTGTACAGAAGTTTTTTAGTTTGATATAGTCCCATTTGTTCACTTTTGCTTTTGTTTCCCTTGCCTGGGGAGATATGTTCATGAAGAAGTTGCTCATGTTTATGTCCAAGAGATTTTTGCCTGTATTTCTTTTTAAGAGTTTTATGGTTTCATGACTTACATTCAGGTCTTTGATCCATTTTGAGTTTACTTTTGTGTATGGACAGTAATCCAGTTTCATTCTCTTGCATGTAGCTGTCCAGTTTTGCCAACACCAGCTGTTGAAGAGGCTGTCATTTCCCCATTGTATATCCATGGCTCCTTTATCATATCTTAATTGACCATATATGCTTGGGTTTATATCTGGGCTCTGTAGTCTGTTCCACTGGTCTATGGGTCTGTTCTTGTGCCAGTACCAAATTGTCTTGATTACTGTGGCTTTGTAGTAGAGCTTGAAGTTAGGGAGCATCATTTCCCCTACTTTATTCTTCCTTCTCAGGATTGCTTTGGCTATTCAGGGTCTTTTGTGGCTCCATATGAATTTTAGAACTATTTGCTCTAGTTCATTGAAGAATGCTGTTGGTATTTTGATAGGGATTGCATTGAATCTGTAGATTGCTATAGGCAGGATAGCCATTTTGACAATATTAATTCTTCCTAGCCAAGAGCATGGGATGAATTTCCATTTATTAGTGTCCTCTTTAATTTCCCTTAGGGGGGGTCTTGTTTTCAGGGTATAGGTCTTTCATAACCTTGGTTAGGTTTATTTCTAGGCATTTTATTCTTTTTGATGCGATTGTGAATGGAATTGTTTTCCTGATTTCTCTTGCTGCTATTTCACCATTAGTGCATAGGAAAGGAACAGACTTCTGTGTATTAATTTTGTATCCCGCAACTTTGCTGAATTCATATATTAGCTCTAGTAGTTTTGGAGTGGATACTTTAGGGTTTTTTATGTACACTATCATGTCATCTGCAAACAGAGACAGTTTGACTTCTTCCCTACCAATCTGGATGCCTTTTATTTCTTTGTGTTGTCTGATTGCCATGACTAGGACCTCCAGAACTATGTTGAATAAAAGTGGGGAGAGTGGGATTCCTTCTCTTATTCCCAATCTTAATGGAAAAGCTTTCAGCTTCTCACTGTTAACTATAATGTTGGCTGTGGGTTTGTCATATATGGCCTTTATTATGTTGAGGTACTTGCCCTCTATGCCCATTTTGTTGAGAGCTTTTATCATGAATGGATGTTGAATTTTGTCAAATGATTTTCCAGCATCTGTGGAGATGATCATGTGGTTTTTGTTCTTTTTGTTGATATAGTGGTGATGTTGATGGATTTTCAAATGTTGTACCATCCTTGCATCCCTGGGATGAATCCCACTTGATCATGATGGATGATCTTTTTGATGTATTTTTGAATTCGGTTTGCTAATATTTTGTTAAGTACTTTTGCATCTATGTTCATCAGGGATATTGGTCTGTAATTTTCTTTTTTTGTGGTGTCTTTGCCTGGTTTTGGTATTAGAGTGATGTTGGTCTGGTAGAAAGAGTTTGGGAGTATTCCCTCCTCTTCTACTTTTTGGAAAACTAAAAAGGATGGCTATTAAGTCTTCACTAAATGTTTGATAAAATTCAGCAGTGAAACCATCTGGTCCAGGAGTTTTGTTCTTAGGTAGGTTTTTGATTACCAATTCAATTTCTTTGCTGGTAATTGGTCTATTCAGATTTTCTGTTTCTTTTTGGGTCAGCCTTGGAAGGTTGTATTTTTCTAGAAAGTTGTCCATTTCTCGTAGGTTATGCAGTTTGTTACCATATCATTTTTCATAGTATTCTCTCATAGTTCTTTGTATTTCTGTGGTGTCCATAGTGATTTTTCCTTTCTCATTTCTGATTCTGTTTATGTGTGTAGACTCTCTTTTATTCTTGATAAGCCTGGCTAGGGGTTTATATATTTTGTTTATTTTCTCGAAGAACCAGCTCCTGATTTCATTGATTCTTTCTATTGTTTTATTCTTCTCAATTTTATTTATTTCTGCTTTAATCTTTCTTATGTCCCTCCTTCTACTGTCTTTGGGCCTCATTTTTCTTCCTTTTCTAGTTTCCTTAATTGTGAGTTTAGACTGTTCATTTGGGATTATTCTTCTTTCCTGAGGTAGGCCTGTATTGCAATATATTTCTCTCTTAGCACGGCCTTCGCTGCATCCCACAGATTTTGTGGTGTTGAGTTATTGTTGTTATTTGTCTCCATGTGTTGCTTGATCTCTGTTTTTATTTGATCATTGATCCATTGATTATTTAGGAGCATGTTATTAAGCCTCCATGCATTTGTGGGCTTTTCGTTTTCTTTGTGTAATTTATTTCTAGTTTCATACCTTTGTGATCTGAGAAGCTGGTTGGTACAATTTCAGTCTTTTTAAATTTACTGAGGTTCTTTTTGTGGCCTAGTATATGATCTATTCTTGAAAATGTTCCATGTGCACTTGAGAAGAATGTGTATCCTTTTGCTTTTGGATGGTGTGTTCTGTAGATGTCCGTTAGGTCCATCTGTTCTATTATGTTGTTCAATGCCTCTGTCTCTTTATTTATTTTCTGTCTGGTTGATCTGTCCTTTGAAGTGAGTAGTGTGTTGAAGTCTCCTAAAATGAATGCATTGCATTCTATTTTCCTCTTTAATTCTGTTAGTATTTGTTTCACATATGTAGGTGATCCTGTGTTGGGTGCATAGATATTTATAATAGTTATATCCTCTTATTGGACTGACCCTTTTATCATTATGTAATGTCCTTCTTTGTTTCTTGTGACTTTCTTTGTTTTGAAGTCTATTGTGTGTGATATAAGTACTGCAAATCCTGCTTTTTTCTCCCCATTAGTTACTTGAAACATCTTTTTCCATCCCTTTATTTTCAGTCTGTGTATGTCTTTGGGTTTGAAGTGAGTCTCTTGTAGGGAGCATATAGATGGGTCTTGTTTTTTTAATCCATTCTAAGTATGTTTATTTTTATGGATTTGATCACATTTTATAAGGAATCATACCCGACAGTGTTCAAGTCATGGGCCATCTAATTTTCAGAGCTACCCACTGGAGTTTTCCCCAAGTTATTTGAGATCACAGAGTTTACTGCTTGGTACAGAATGATGTCCTCAGGAAAGAAATATTAATATACCTACCTTGTGCATACAAGATAATGATGATCTGTGTCTATTATGATCTCCACAATCTGTCAGAGCTACATTAAAAAAAAGTGTTAATTGCAAAGAAAAATAACTATACAGTAAATGTGGCCTGAGAGCCCTATTTGTGTTCTGCTAAAGAAACCACAGAAGTTTTGCTGTCTTAACATCATAGCCACCCAGGCCAGAGGTTGAGAATCCCTTATAGTGACTGTTCAGTGGGCGGAAGAGCACAAAAAAGAGTCCTGGGATGTTAGGCCAAGAGCCGTTTATGATAATACCTGAACTACAAGCCATTGGGAGTTTTTGCAACAGGCTGGTAGTTTTGTCTTCTAGCGTATGCCCCTGTGCATCCAATTGGAAAGCAGATTAATTGACGTCAACAGTTCTCATACTTTTTGCTTATAGTCCCCTTTACTCTTAAAAATTATGGAGGACCTAAAGAGCATTCATATTTGTCTCATGCAAATCAATATTTGCCATATTATAAATGTAAATGGGGAAATTAAAACTGTTTATTAATTTATTGAAAATAATAATACACCCATTGCATGTTAATATGCATATTAAAAAAATTTTTTTTCCAATACAAAAAAATTTAGTGAGCAAGTACCATTGTTTTGCAGATCTCTTTAACAGTTGGCTTACTAAAGCCAACTGTTCTGGCTTTGCATAGTTATTTCTGGATTCAATCTGTTGTGATATGTTTTGGTTGAATTATATGAAGAAAATCCAGCCTCGCAGAGATATGGAGTTGGAAAAGGGAGGAGTATTGTTTTGGCTCTTTTAGTTAATCATGCATATTCTTCATTGATATTACACCAAGCCTGGATAAGTGGTTGTTTCTTAAAGGTTGGGTGCAATTTGGACTGTTTAAACCTTATCAAATGAAACTTTAATGTCCTGTTACATTAAAATAATTGGTCTATCTCAATTTTCAGTGGGCCTCTTACGAATGTCTGATTTCGTTACATCATGCATTGGGCATCTGTAAATTATTCGGTCACTGAATTATGCAGCTGTTCCAAAAGACTCATTTTATATGATACCAAAAATCGTATTACTATCCAACGTATATCATCAGAAAGAGCTGTATGTATTAAGAAGGTCATGATACAGGTACAGTCTTTCTAAATTTCTGATTTTTGCTTGAAAGCAATTTTTATCTTTGGCAACAAATAGCATCAGTTATTTTTCTTGAAGTGATGGCTCCGTTCATTCAGTTTCAAGAAAATTTCTTCCCAATATTCGAATCTTAAAAAACCATAGCTTGCCTGTCAGTCATTCTTTCGAGTAAAAAGGGTATTCTTTCAAAGAAAGTAGCTAGTTGAGCTTGTAAGCCACATGCAGGCACTGAGCCTATCCTTCAGATCCTCGCCCTGGTCCCAAACAGGGGAGAGAAGGAGCCGCCTTGGAAGTGGATCCCGGCCCCAGCTCCTCAGGTCCGCTCTGGCCATGCAAGTCATGCCAGCGGAGGCTCCAACAGACAAGGGAGCAGGGAGGACTCTGCCCCACTGTGCCCCTTGTGAATTCCTAATCCAAAGAGCCTGTGAGCATAATTAAATGGTGCTGCTTTACACCACTGAGTTCTGGGGTGGCTTGTTACTTAGCAGCACCTGACTGAAATGGGGGTGTGAGTATCTATTAGACAAATAGGAACCCACACACTTCACCTGTAATTGATAGTTCCACTTTCTCCACACTTGGTTCATTTGGCCACGTCATCAAAGGCAGCAGCTGGATGAGTGGAGAATGGCCTGAGGTCAATCAACAGGAAAGATGTATAAAAGTTCAGCAAGTTCCAAACTGATTCCTTGTTGGTTCTGATACTCAGAGTGTTAAGTGTGTGCAATGCAAAGCGCCTCATCCATCTTAGGACTTGAAGCAATATGGGCGAGTTGTGCAGTGGCTCACACTGTCTGAGATGACAGTGCATTGCAAGATCTTTGAAAATGAAACATTAAAGTGACACTTAAAAGATGGGTTAATCATTCTAACAGTGAAGGTCATAATATTTATATGCTCCTTAAATCCCCTGAATTTTAAATACCCTGAGGGTTTAATTTAATGCACAACATGAAACTGTTCTATGCCCCAAACCATTCTTAATTTCTTGATTTACTTTCCTGTGTTAAGGGAACTATAAGGAGGACTTTAAAGATCCACTGAGTTGAAAATCTAAGCCCGTGCCTCATCCACAAAAGGTAGAAAACTTTGAGCAGAAACATCACAATCACCAGCTGAGCTCCGTGAGAGCAGGGTTCACTTCTGTGGTCTGCTGTCGCCCCAGCTCCTAGAACAGTTCTTAGCATGTAGTGCGTGCTCGGTATTTATTTACTGAATAGTGACTGAATGTGACAGACTCTGCAGGGTGGGGAACTGCAGAGAAGAGAAGAGGAAATGTCCATCAATTCCATGAGTATATATAATATATATTATGGGTAGGATGATATATAATATATACTTATATATATTGTATATATAATATATACTTACATATGTTGTTTATATCAAAGGAAGATAATATTTCACATAGGGTTCGCTGAGCTTTCTACTGTGGAAGGGAGAAGCTGTGGGCCTGAATTTAGTGTTTTGGGTAGAGTGAGGAAGTAGTATATAATGTGGAGTGTATACAGTGAAAAGTCAAAATTAGCTCAAATTTTATCTAATCGCAGGACAGAACTGTATATCCTCAGCCCAGTGTTCTGTAAGGTATTAAGAATTTTCTCCTTTAAGACAAACGCTAAGTGGCATATAAATCAAGACAACTAAAGAAATGGGATTTAGTAGGAAAATAGTTTTTTCTTGTGTTTTATGATTTGTTTCAGCCTTGTACTGATGCCCCCACTACAAATTCATGGGCGGTTATCTGCCCTAAACAGCTCTCAAAGGTAAATGACAAAACTCCCACATAACCTCATTCCCACGTAATGAGGACACACCACTGTTTATAAACAGAAGCACACTCAGGAATAGTAATCGTGCTTCTGCCGTTGTGGGAATTGTGTGAGGATGACAGCGACTGGGTGTTATGTGTTTATTTTATGTACTATCACGTTTAGTCCTCACACCTTCTCTGTAGGGAAAGTATTCGTATTGTTATATCATCCTCACTTTTGAGAACAAAAAACAAGAATTCGGGAAATATATTGCCCCAAATCAGTAATTTGCCCCAAATCAAGTATGCTGTGGAGCCAGCTTCCAGCCTCATGCCCTCTGACTGCAGAGACAGAGTTCCGAAATCCTAGACTGCAGCACCTCTTAGAAGTTTTACTAAGCTTATCCACCCAACATGTTCTACTCTGAAAGGACAAGCATAGTTCCCCACATGGTTTTAATACTAAGTAAATTTCTACATTAAAAGACAATGATAGCTTTGTGGGTAAAATTATAATATTTCCAGTATATCTTGCCTGGCTTTAGTGCATCTGCATATCAACAGGCGTTCCTCAGGGGTGGATAGTGTAATCCATCTCCGTATCAGTGGGTAATTACCTGGGTGATGGAGGGCTTATCTGAACCTGAGAGGTTAGGGGGAGTATTGGTTTGCTTCTGCTGGAGCAGGAAAGAGAGACGGCCCCGGACCGCAGTTTGTAACTAATAAACGGGTTTTAAACTTTATTTCTCCTTTTGACTGATTTTGGTTTTAGAGGCATTTTGTCCTGGGATTTCCTGTCCCCGGAGTTACAAGCTTCCTTTTCAAGAGTGGGAAAGCTGCCCTCCTGATTCAAATACGCCAACTTGGCAAACAGCTAGCCCACTTCAGCAAGGCTGTGGCGTACTGTCCAGGCAGCCTCACTCTCCAAAGTAGCCCAGTGGTTGGAAATTAAATAAAAAGTGACCTGTTAATGTTTGTCCTTCACTCTCAATATGTTAGCAAAAATGTCCCACCTAGAAGTCCATCAAGAATCATGTAGTAAATGGTGTTTTTAGTGGACACAGAAGTGGTCCCAAGCAGCTCTCTACCCTTGAGTGATTAATGGGAGACGAGTTGCACATATAGTGGGAAAGGGTTGACTCACTGAGCTAAGTGCTTCCTGGAGAATTGAGTCCAATTCCCTCTTGGCAGGGCAAATGGGAAAAGCATAGGTTCAGGGATCAGACAGACTGGGTTCCAATCGTGACCACCATTTACTAATAACTTCATGGATGTGGGCAATGTTATCCAATCTCTTAGATCCTCGGTTTCCCTCAGGAAAAATGGCAAATACATTATCGATCACAAAATAAACTTGCCAGATATAACACATAAAAATGGAGATCCAGTTAAATTTGAATTTTGATCAACATTGAATGCTTTTTAAAATATAAATATGTCCTAAATATTGCAAGGGACATAACTATACTAGCATTATTTGATATTTGCTGCATCTTATGCAAAATGTCACCTCAATGTTTAGTCACCATCCATCACCTGCATGGTTACAATTTTTTTTTTTATTGTGATGAGAACTTTTAAGATTTATTCTCTCAGCACCTTTTAAATATACAATCCATTATTATTAACTAAAATCACCATGCTGTACATCCCCAGGACTTACTTATTTTATAACTGGAAGTTTGTACTTTTTGACCAGCTTCACCCATTTTTTACACCGCCCCCCTCACCTTGACTTCGTGCCTCTGATAACCACCAATATGTTCTCTCTGTCTATGAGCTTAGGTTTTATCTTGTTGTGTTGTGTTTTGTAATCCTAAGCTATGTTAGGCAGTATGTATAATTTCACTAAAAAGAAAAGAAAATGAGCTTTCATCAAAAGTTTCCCCTGAAAGAGAATGTCCGGTAAAGAATACCATTCCATTCTTGCAGCCTGAATTTAACTGAGAAATAATTTCACTGGTTGAAGGGCATCTAGCATTTGCTTTTGTCTTATTTTCCTGTGGGCTGGATCATAAAACTGAAGGCCTCAGAGATTGTCCAGTGATGAGGTACTTTGTCTAGAATCAGCAAATAAATTGGAGGAAGGGGGTGAACACTAAGATTTGGTGTAAAATTGTGTGTACGTGTGCGATCATTCTGGGAAGAGGGTCCATCGCTTATATTAGGTTGTCAAAGTGTCTGCTGTGTAACTGCATCTAGTGCAATAAAACACCAGACATTTTATTAGGCCTACCACGCTGAGCCAGGAATTCAGGCAGGCACAGAGGCAATGACTTGTGATGGTCCCATGGTGACTGGAAGTTCAGCTGGAGGGGCTCAGAGAGCTGTGTATGCTGCACATGCCTGGGTCCTTGGTTCTGGCTGTCAGATGTTTTTTGACATTTGACTCGGCTTTTCTCCTTGCTGAATCTGGTGGGCATGAAAATGGTTTCCTTACTCTTTCTTGGTGTCTGGACTGCAGTGGTTAATACGGCTAAGGCAGGCTGGGTCTATCTCTCTACACGGTCTCCCCACATGGAGAGCTTGCACAACCTCACATCGGGTGGTCTCCATGGGCTGTGGCTCCTTTCGGAGGGAGCATTCCAAGAGACAGGTACCCGGAGCTGCCAGACTGTTAAGTCTGGGAATGCAAATGAGCACAGGGAAACATGTTGTGTTAGTCAGAGCAGTCACAAAGCCTGTCTAGATATGCCGGGAGGAAACACAGACCCCACCTCTCTGCGAGAGAAACGTCTAAGGGTCTGTGGCCCCCTTTCACTTGCTCATTCCAGACCCCTAAATGCTGAGAACACTTGACCTAGCTTAACTCCACATTTTTCTTTTTTTAAAGTATCATTGATTTACAATCTTATCTTGGCTTCAAATATATAACACAGTGGCTCAACATTTACCCATATTATCTATCAAGTCCTCAACCCCTCCACTGCGGTCACTGTCCATCAAGGTAGTAAGATGTTACAGAATCATTACCTGTATTCTCTGTGCTGGACTACTGACTCTGTGACCCACTGATATTGTGACTGCGAATTATTGTGCCCCTTTATTCCCTTCTCCCTGCCCCACACCTGCCTCAACCCCTCCCCCTTGGTAACCACTAGTCCCTTCTCAGTGTCTGTGAATCTACTGTTGTTTTGTTCCTTCTGTTTTGCTTTGTTTTTATACTCCACAAATAAGTGAAATCATATGGTGTTTGTCTTTCTTTGCCTGGCTTATTTCACTGGTAATCCCACCTTTTACCTGCCCATCCTGGCACCCATGACCCCCAAACACTGAGACACTTGACCTGGCATAACTGTGTCACGGAACAAACGTAGGCCCAGGACTTGACAGCAGATGTGTCAGAGTCTCCTGACTCGTGTCCTGTTGTGCCCTCCCTCGGAGGCAGGGATGCACACAGGTGAGGGACATAGTCTTTAGAGTCACACCAACTTGGGTCCAAACCCTGACGACCTCCCTCATTAGCTCTTTCGCTTTGGTGGGCTATGCTTTAAGCCTCAGTTTACTCCTCTATAAAAGGACAACAGGAACTCCGTTTACCTAAGCGTGGATGTGAGGCTTCAGTGGTGTGTGGTCAGCACCAAGGAGACATTGAGCATTAATGGCCAGTCTCCCTCTTGTATAATTTCATGGCATTCTGAGCTTTCCCTTTGTAGCACTTACGTCACAATCATCATCAGTTATGCCCTGACCACTACATGGTGTCTGCCTCCTGCTTCAGACTAGAAGCTCTTTGAGGGCAGGAGTCATATCTGTCTTGTGTTTGGCCTTATCCCTCATGCCCAGCAGAGTGCCAGACACACAGGGTACAAATTGAATGGATGAAGTCTTCCATGCTTGCAGAGTTGCTTGGTGTCAGCATTACATGTTTGGAAGGCACAGAATTGGTAACTGTGAGTTATGGGCCTTCTAAGCTACATGTCAGCAGTATTAGCCTTCCATAGAACTTCTGCCAGTTTATTATGAAGAAGGTCAAGAAGGATTGTTCAGAGAACAAAAGAGACAATTACTCCCTTTGAGAAATGCCTGGCTTGACAGTGGCAGGATGAAGAGGCGAGAAAGCGGGCTGGAGAGTTCTAAGACCAGAGGAGACAAGATTTCAGTGGGGACATTAAAATACCTCTGGGCTGGGAAAAACAAGAGGGCCCAGCTGCAGCCTGTTGTCACACCCTGTTGCTGTCTGCGAGGTAAAGCAGAAAGAAGTCAGAAAATAAAGACAACAAGATGGATGTAAAAAAAAGGTGGGAAGCAAGAGGGCTCTATAGGTTGCTCTGTAAAAAGTAAGACAGACAATGCAATTTACTCTATCAGCTGAGAGCAGAGGAAAGGCCTTCTCAGATAAGCCAAGCGCAAGTCCTCTGACATTGGCCCTTTGCAGTCAGATGTATGCTTGGCATGAGCTTGAGCCAAAGGGCTAATGGGGATCCTTGCCTCTGCTTCACTGTCTGGGATTTACCAAGAGCCTGTAGAGCACCAGGGTATCATGCAGTTCTCCAAGGATCACATGTGCAGACTGGAAGGTGATCAGAATGTAATGAGTCATCCCAGCTTGTTGCCACTCACAGGTACTTCTGTCACCTTCATGTCAAGGAGAGTAAAGACATAGGAAATAAAAAAAAAAAAGTTTTTTCACAGATAAAATCCTTCACCTGACAAGGAAGAATAAATCTACTGCAGAAAAGAAAAAATTCAAAAGAGATAAGGCATTGCAATTACTACATTAAAAACGTAAAGTCTGTATGTCAAATGGCTATTTATGAATTTAACAGAGGAAGAAAATCCCAGTATGTGTATGTAACTCCAGGGGAAATTATGTTCCCAGCCTGGGGCAAATTACCTTTGAAGCCGAAATCAGTCAAAGGGGGAAATAAAGTGGGAGAAACCCATTTTTTGCTTACAAGCACTTGTCTACTTCTGCTTGAAAGGAATCCTACCCAACCTCTCTGGTTCAGATGTGCCCTTGCTCGCCCATGTGATCACCTATTGATACGGAGATAGACTACTTCTCTCCACCCCTTGGAAACGATTGATATGGAGATGCACTAAAGCCAGCTGAGAGATTCTGGAAATAATTGCAATTTTACCCACAGAGGGATCTTTGAAAGACATGGTTATCATGCCAAATTACCACAAAAATAGGTCTTAGGGCAGTGTTCGGAACCAGCATCACCAGTCTGGGTGGTTTTGGGGGTGTCATCCACCCCAGGTGACCTTAGTTCACTGCTCCTAACAATGGGACCAGCTCCCAATTTCTCTTTTCTGCCACCTTTCTTTTTCCTTTTTCCTTAAGCTTTGTGTAATCTCATTGTTAGCAGGACCTGTGGACCCAGGCATGGCTCACTGGCAACCACACTATGAGCTAGCAGTTTTAGGGTGCTCAGAGAGGGCCACATAGGTCCTGAGTTGGCCGCCACAAATGACCAGTCAATAAGCGGCAAGATCAACATGGAGAAGCCATAACGAGGTCCAACCGCGGTGTCCTCATATAAACTCTAGATGAATATGTGTCCCCAGTGAGGAGGAGCCGTTCTGACTCTATCTTTTTGTGGTTCAGGCCTGACGGTCAGTGCATATAAAACTGTGCAGGCAGCATACTCCACAGTATGCACATGCTACTACTCCTGCCTCAAATGTGTGCTGGACTTAAAACAGCAGGCCAAAATTAGACCTGGCTACTCCATGAATGCTTATATTGCTGGAAGCCTAGTTAGTTTTGAAATACCAAGTAAATTAGTATGAGGCATTCTGATAATGTTTTCTTTCAGCTTTTTTGAAGTATGATTGACAAAAAAAGATTGTGTATATTTAAGGTGTAATAACTTCATGTTTTGATGTACATATACATTGTGATTACCACCTCAAGCTAATTAACATGCTTTTGGATAGTATTTTATTATAAATAGTTGTAGTGATTATTATAAATGTTTAGGGCTTTCTATTATTTCTTTGATTAGTAATGCAAGCAGTTGCTATTCATGTTTAAGGACACAGCTCTGAAACCAACATTTATTTAATAATTTTTCAAATGTCTAGACCTATGTAACTGAAGGCTTTTTGGTTCATGGTAAGCTATAAAAGGCTTTTGCAAGTACTTATCTGTGTGAATCAAGAGTTTTCTCAATATTGTGTAACCAAAACAAAAACTGAAAACTGGATACAGATATAAGTTTTCTGCTAACAGGCTGTGGGTAAAATCGCAATATTTCCAGAATCTCTTGCCTGGCCTTAGCGCATCTCCATATCAATAGGTGTTTCCAAGGGTGGAGAGAAGTAGTCCATCTCCAAATCAGTAGGTGATTACAAGGGGGAGTGAGGGCATATCTGGACCAGAGAGGTTGGGTATGGTCTCTTTTGCAGCTGGGTCATGAGAGACATGAGCAAATAGAAGTGGATGACTGCTTTTAAGCAATAAACAGGTTTCTCCCACTTTATTTCTCCCTTTGACTGATTTTGGCTTCAATAGTAATTTGCCCTGGGCTGGGAACATATTACCACCCTGGGAGTTACACAGGAATTTTTCAATTCCAAATTTTTCTTTCACCCAAGAAGCTTTGTAGTTCTTACTGATGGATTTCATAATGAGTAAATGTTAAAAGTTTGAGTTTATAAAATACATTTATCCTAGTAAAATGAATATTTTATGATGGAATCCTTATTAGATTACATTTGAAAATATGTATTACTATAGTTTTAATGAGAATTTGAAAACAAGTGTTTTAAGAAAACTTCTCTCTACATTCTTTCTGTTACTTGATATCAAAAGAGGAGAATAACTTAGAGTTTCTCTTGCTTCGGAAGAGGGAGAACAGATCGTAAACCAAGCATGCTCCAAACACCATGATACCTGTTTCTCTGACCCATATGGCATAGGGCCCTGGAAACAAACTGAGCATAGGAGGAAGGGAGAAGTGCTGGGAGGGAAATACTCCCCACTGCGATACTGGTCCACACTCTTAAAACACAAGTTCAAGTTCTCTTAATCTAAGAAATGTAGCTTTCTAAGAAATAACAAATTGTAAATGTAAGGCCTATTAGCAATTTATTCTAACCTAATCATTATGTTGATGAGCAAAGATTTAGCTTCAAGAGTATATCAATATTTATTTAAAATTTCCCAAGTGAAATGTCATGCAGTAGGCCTTAGATAAATAAATTATGGTACATGTTTATAAATAAATTCTATGCAGTTATTTTAAAGTGATGTAGGTATATACTTTTTAGTGACATGGAAAGACATTTAAAATAAGTTTTTAAGTGAATAAGAGCAGCTTTCCAAATAGTATTTACACCACGAGGGAAAGGTCTCACCAGTAAATCACAGTCTGACATTTACTCGCTCTGTACTCTAAGCAAGGTACTTTTCCTCTCTGTGCCTTAGTTCTACTATGTGTAAAATAGATTAACTAATAAAACTACCTAAAAATGTTGTTTGGGGTTTAACTGTTAGAGGATGCGTTTGTTCTCCTTGTTTCTTGTCCCCACTGCAACAAAGAATTGAAAGGCAGAGACTCTTATAGTGAAACAGAGCAAGAAAGTTTTATTTTACAAGGTGGGGTTATTGATTGACATATATAGCCTCCCTCTCAGTGAGCATGTCCTTTCCTGTGATGAGGTGTGATCTGGGCGGTTCTTAGTTCTGTTCGATTGTGCCCACATTGGGATCTGGTTGGAACTGGTTTGGCTTTGTCCCAGTAGATAAGGAATTTATCTGCCTGCAAAGCCTTTGCTGTCTTCACCTGGGACCCCTACCTGGGCAGGGTTTGGGTGGTTTTTTCTTTGAACCTTATCTTCCCCTTCCCAGCTGCTCATGTCTGTCTTTCTGCCTAACATTCCTAACATAACTATGCTAAAGCCTCTAACATCATTAGAACATATAGAATTCTCAATGATTGTTAGTAATTACTATCATAATTATTCTAGTAAAATGTTAATGTGCATAGAAAGTCAGTGAAGACACAAAATATTAACTGCAGTTCTCTTTTTGGTTTTGAGGCTACAGATAATTTTATTTTGGGGCAGTGTTTCTATATTGTCTAAATTTTTTCCCAGTGAAAATTTCTTAGTTTGGTAAAATTTATATTTCTAAGTATATTTTCGAAAAGATATTTCTAAGACCTCAGGGCTGCATGAACTTTTACCTTTAAAACAGAATTGTTTCCATGTCAAGAGATGGGGCTGTTCCCTTCCTCAGGAGCCACACCCATCTGCTCCTCCTGTTTTGAAGTGAAGGTCAGTGGTGCTGTAGTTGGGCTCTCTTACCCTTGTTCTTTTCACCTGCTAAAGTTCTGTACGTCTCTAAAATTATATTTACAATATCGGGTAGACATGCATTTTTCTAGGGAGGCATTCCCTAGTGTCAGTGACAAAGTTAAAGATCAGGTCATTTAGAGATCCTTCACTTTTAAAAGTGAGAATGGTGCACAAAATAGACACTTGCAATAACCTAGCTTGTTATTGAACAGGTCTGGACACCTTGTGCCTCATGGTATTCCTAGAATATAACAGCCACCTGCTGGGAAGGCCTGAAGGCAATATAACATTCCCAACACCTGATTACTTACATAACTTCCAACCTACAGAATTTTAAACACCCCAAACTCTCGTCTGACAGATTAGTCTACATGGAACGGAAGAGAGACCTGTTGACCACTCCATTTTCCTTCCCACTGGAATGTTTAGAAATACTTATGGTGGATTTATAATTTGGTGATGATCTGTGCTAATTTGAAGTACCTGGTATATCACCACTTATAACTTACAATCTAATCCAGTTGGATATAGTAAAGAGAGCATGTTGTCCACTCCATTTTCATTCCCAGTGGAATACATGGAACTAATCATGTTCCCACCAATGGCTAAAAAAGTGAACTGTTGGGTGGGATCTGTCCTGAAGGGAGACCTGACCCAGGGCGGGCTGTGGTGTGGAACGGCCCGTTTGCTCTGCGGCCCACCCAGAGGAAACAAGGAAAGGGGGTGCCTCCTGGGAGAGCACAGACCCTCTCCATTCCCCATCCCCATGGCCTGTGTGTGCTGGGAGGGCTTCAGAAATTCGAAAAGCCATGCAGAGAAGGATGTGATGAAAGTCTCTGTCCTTAGAGAAGAGAACTTAGGCTCTATACCTTCAGAGTGACCGAAGTGACACAGTTTTACACTTCTTTGGGCTAAGGCTTCGGACCAACTAAGCCATTCTCTTAACATCAGAGGATGATAAGAGGAGATAGGCACTTTCCAAGGCTCAGGTTGGTGACGAAAGGCTCATCATAGAGAAGATGAAAGATGGAAACAAGAGCAAATTCTTGGAGGGCAGGGTCTTTATAATATTCTCGTCTATATACCCAGTGCCTAGGGCAGTGTTTGGCTCAGGGTATACACCAATAATTGTGCCCATGGCATGAGTACATGCATGGAAGAATGAATGAAAGAGTGAAATACTGAGAGAATATATTTTTTCTGAGTAATTCTCAAAGGGGAAGTTTCCTCTGGGGAGTTACTATGATGACTGTCTATTCAGACATGGCAATTGGGCTGCCCTAGGGCCAGGTCTAGACTGTGAACTTCTTTTGATTAGCTGTTGTATGTTTAATATGCTGACATCTAAAAGTCAGTTTTTACATTAAAAAAAATCTTATTTCTGCCTTTTTTTTGAAATACCAGATGAACTGGGAACACGGGTCAGCCTGCCTAGATGGTTTAGGCATGCATTTAGATTAGACAAGTGTTCACAGTTTCCAAAGTCCTTGTAAATCCTTTTGTGTTCCCAATGGGAAGTCGTCATTTATTGTTGTACATCCACTATTGTTCTTCTTACAGGAAAGAGAAGAGTGGAATATTTTTTTGTCTATATTGCTATTAAATATGGCAAATCAAAAGACAGGCCAAGATGACCTCTTGTCTTAAGAAGAAAAAGGGAAGGAAGCATATTTCCCTTGACAGAGGAAAGTATATCATGTGTTCAATATGCAAAGTGGCCCTGAATCAAAAATATACAAGCCGACCCTCAGTTCACTTCCCTTAATTAGTCCATCAACCTGACCCATTGGGTATTTAATCAATATACTGGTAATCAAGAGGCAATTTAGCTGGGTCAAAGAGAGAATCAGTATTTAAAGACTGGGACAGATGCCTGGATAACCAAAAAACGTCCAGGCAGAAGCTCGATGACAGCCGACCTGAAACACCATACGAAAAGGGAATTATCACAGGTCCTCTAGCCCTGAATGTACCTCCGTTAGATTACTTAATTAGTAATCATGTTTTTAAAAGTCCTTAACTGTCTCTTAATAGGTCAGGAGTAACGTTTTCATACTTTGTCTTGTTCCTCGTTGTATCATCCATGCTCAGCACAGAGCAGGTTCTAAATGAAAGTTTTCTGAATGATTGAACAATTATTGTATTGAGTTGGACATTGGAAACCAATGTGTCTCAGCTCAATGAGTCTATTTGGTTTTGTCTTCATTTCTCATTTAAAAATAGGCCGGGTAGTAAGAAAAGAAAACAGTTTTTTCTTTTACCTGAAACAATCTTGATAACCATCTCTTATGGATTTAGAGCCCTCCAGACTGTGGCAAATATGAATGCAAATGACCTTTGCTCCATGTAAAAGTACATCTGTCTCCTCGTAAACAGCCCAGGAGGGAGGGCAGTAGGGAGCTCCCTGGTGCCAGAGCACACCATGCCCGGGAGAGGGCGCCATTTCCCTGGAAAGGCCCTGGGGGCACACAGTCTGCAAAGCCCGGAAAGTCGTGGGAAGACAGTGTGAAAGTGAAGGAGAGCCATACGTGGTCGTCTTTGCACTCTCAGAAGCCTGGTGCTTTCGATAAAGTACATCTTTCTCTTTTAATCCTCTTTGAAAATATCTCAAGTTAAAAAAAAAAAAAAAGACTGTAACCCTGGAAGAGAGATCTATGCCAGGGAATATAAACGCAGCTGTCCCTGAGGGGATGAGTGGAGAGCGAGATGGTTTCTTGCAGGTTGCTTTGTGCGGTGAAGGCTAAGGACATTCTCCCCGGGAAATGCACGTGTGCTCACATGAACAATACTTCACCTAAAGTTTCAAGGAATTAAAAAGCTACCTCCCTCCCAGGCCAAACCCCAAAGCCCAGGTAAAAAGTCCTGCTTGAAATACTCGGAATGTCTCTTCACTTTAAAGTCCCACACCGTCCCATGGTCCTAAGGGTTACAATCCGTAAACTTTAATTCAGGCCTTGAAATAAAGCCCCACCCGTCCCCATCTGCTTTAAGGACAATAAACCCCCAGGGGCCAAAGGGGCCTTCCTCCACCCGCGCACCCCCTCCCCACCCCTTCACCGAGGCTCCCCAGAAAACTTCCTCCCTGTGAAGGGAGAGTTCAACGCGGGTCAAGTCATCCCGAGGAGCCGAGCCAGAATAACTGACACGCTTCAGGAACACTGCACACAACTGGCTTCTGTTTACTTAAAATCACCTGGAGACCATTTCCGAAGGCCCTGTACTCTGTAAACACTGCAGGTAGTTACCTTCTCGAACGGGAAGCGAGCATATAAACACAGGGCTCCCTGGAGGCTCCTGGTAAATCCACATTAACACACAGGAAGAACATACCGCAGTCCTTGTCTCCCTGGGGAATTTCGAATCATCCCAGTCAACGGGGAAGTGTCCTTTCCTTCCCCAGGAAGAGGACATAAATAAACTGAGTTCCATTTTAATGCTTTTGTGGGTGATTACAGAATCTCTGCCCAGGGGGAGGGAGAGAAAATGGCTCAGGGTGGGAGTCAAGAAGGTTCAAAGCAGAGGCAGGCAGGTGTGTTCCTGGGAAGCAGTGACAGACAGGCGGGAAGAAGCTTTCGGGTGACATTCCTAAGTGAGGGTCAAATCGCTCACTGTTGTCCTGATGTTATGTCACTCATTCATTCATTTCAAGACAAATGCTCTCCACGTTCTTTCTTTCAGTGTTTTTCTAATGATTTTCTGTTCTCTCCACAGTCTGGAAAAGTAGGCTAATAGATTATTATTACCATTTATTTATATGTTTGTTTCTTCTTTGCTTCCCTGCTAACATGTTAAGCTCCCTGTGGGCAGTCTTCATTTGTGAGAATGTAGAAAATAATTCAAGCGCTTGGAGTGCCTCAGTTTATCATTATAGGCAGTGTCTATGGTATGCAGTATGAGTTGAGAAATATGGCCACAGTGGCTGAAAAAAAAGGATCCTGATTAACAATATGCCACCCCAACCTACTCCCCCCACAAACAAACAAAAACCCCAAACTAAAAACCCAAAATAACCCGGAATGTTTAGAGAGTAGCAACTTGGAAAGACTTGTGTAAATACGCTTCCTTCATGTCTCATCTGTTAAGCCTGGAGTTGAAGGCGTTTTGCAGGCAGGCAATCTCATCCTCATTTTTTGAAGAGCCATAAAAATGCTCATGAAAATGTCTTATTGAAGCCGTTGTCAGGTAATCCAATCCAGGGAGATCTCCCTGGGCACTGGGTGAGCCCTCAACCCGGGAGATGGTCCTTGACTCTGATCCAGAAAGAATTCATGAACAGGCAGAGGAGGTACCGGCAAAGAGTAGTTTAATAAAGTGAAGTACATACTCCAGAAGGGAGTGCGGGCCTGCGCCAGAGGGTGGGGCCCAGGCGGGGTGGTCTGTAGCTGGAGTTTAAGCAGGGGGTGGAGTATTCATGGAGTAGGCAGGGTTTCCTAAGAATAGGGGATTTCCAGGAAATAGGACGTGTCCTCTTTTTGTCCTTAGATGGTCTGCCTCAGAACTGTCATGGCACCAAGGGGTGTGATTTTCAGTACGTAAATGAGCGTATAATATACTTTGAGGTGAAGTCAGGGTCAACTTCCTCCATGAGGGAACCAGCCAGTTTGGCAGGTCTGGTATCTATACCCTCCTTCCCCACATCACGTGAGAACAGTTTATATGGAGTGTTTAGAATATAAACAAGCATCTAACCGAATGTAACACAGGCCAAGTCCCCAGCCCCTCCGTGCTCATGTCTGGCTATCTACCTATTATAACAAAGCCGCTTCTCAAAATTAAATCTCTACCCTTTAACTGTCGAAACAAAAAGAAGCCCATAACCAAGTTATCAGAGGACGAGTCTAGGGTTTTCAAAGCACTGTGTGCTCTCACACACTTCACATGTGCACGTGGGGTGCTTGTTTACCTCTGGTTAAAAATGAAAATGATAATTTCACTTTTGGTAAAAGTGCATTATAAACTATTCACCCTGGTTAGTCCCTCCCATGAAGCTGTCAGGACTTCGAAATGAACTGTCCTCCGAAAGGCCACCTGGTGTGGAACAAGGAGTTCAGAGTCCGACTGCCAGGTGAGGGGCAATCCTGGCTCTTATGGTTCTTAGTTGGGTCAGTCGGGCAAGTCACCTAATCTCTCTGTGACTCGGTTTCCTGATCTGTAAACTGTAGCAATAATAATAATACCTAATTCTTAAGGCTGTAATGAGGATGAAGATGACTGGATACTCAAAACAGTAAGTGCTACATAAATGTGTTAGCAGTTACCATGAGCAGTGGTTCCTGACTTTGGAGTATACAAGAATCACCTAGGGTGCTTGTTAGAAAGCAGATTCCTGGAGTAACCCTCCACAAATTCTAATTTAATAGCACTGGAAGGGCTCAGAGATCTAAGCTGTAGGGCAGGATGCAGAGAGCTAACAGCTAACCACAGCTCTCTCTGGTCACTCAGCGTACATCCACTTGCAATTTAAGCTAACACCCGGGGAAGACCCACCTGCAGTATATTCCTTGATCATGTCTCAAATGATGGGTTTTTCAGCACCTTCTGAGTGAGTCTCCAGAGCCCAACACTAAACACAGGGTACATTCGCCTGTCTTTCCCCCAAAGCTACTGGTCTGGCTTCTTCCCCATCTCTGGCCATCATCTCAGTTCAAATGCTTCAAGTGGTTTCTGTCCTCTTCGTATATCATGCAATCAATGCCTAACCTCTGACTCTTGTTTTTCCTCTAAGCAAGTTCCTCTGGTTCTTGATCAGTTTGGCAGCTCTTCTCCTGCATGTCCTCCAGCACCAGAAACAGATCAGCAAGTCATGGTCGCTTCCTATATCTGAACTGCCAAAGGATGTGATTTATAGGCACCAATGCAAACATGACAGAGCACTTGGAGGTTACAACAAAATCCATGGTTGGTGATTCAGGTTTAATGCAGAGGGAGGGAGTGTGAGGAGAGCGGAGGGGGAGCTGGCCGAGAGGAGCTCCGCCAAGACCAACTTCAGGGGTAGCTGTTGCCACCTTAGTGATCAGTGAAAACAGCACCAAATAAAGGGTGTGCAAGCCAAGGACAGGGAAGCTCACTGTGTAGATCTACATGTAGAAGGTGGCAAGTCCTGGGAAAAAAGCCGTCAGAAAAGGAAGTCAGAAAATATTTAAAAATTAGATCACATCAATGCCAAATATCTTCTTTATAACTTGTTGCTCAGTGATTAGTTTTAACAATAATCCGATTGTCCTTCAGAGGTGTGTTTGCTGGAGTGCAGAGGTCAGGGAGAGAGGTGCGTTAATTCCCATCAGGACAGGGTTATTTTCAATATATCTTTTTTTGTTTGCCTGAAATAAAAGTGACCACTCCTCGGAGAAAGCTGGACACGAGCACAAGTGGAGGGCGGTTTGCTGGAAGAAGGACAGGGAGGGTACCCCTGTGGGTGTGGATTTGACCTCAGGAAGTAGGAAGACTGCAGCCTTGCACAAGCATTGGTTTGAGTGAGCCAGTGGGGTGGAGATGAAGCTGGGGAGGTGGCCAGGTTCAGATTATATAGGACATTGGAACAGGTCATCTGCTGTCATTAGAAAAACAAAGTCATTGCTTTGGATCCTCAAAGGTAGGAAAAACATGCGAGTGGGTCCAAAGGAAGATAAAAATAATTTTATTTTTGAAATTCTTCATCATTTTTTTAATTGAAGTATTGTTGATATATCTTATGTTATTTTCAGATATACAACACAGTGGTTCAACAGTTACCCACATTATCAAATTCTCACTCTAGTGCACTTACTATATATCAATGTAGAAAGATGTAATGGATCATTGACTATATTCTCCATGCTGTACTACCATCCCCATGACCAACTTATATTGTGATTGCAAATTATTGTGTCCCTTTATCCCCCTCCCCCTTGATAACCACTAGTTACTTCTCAGTGTCTATGAGTGTAATGCTAATTTTGTTCCTTCTGTTTTGCTTTGTTTTTATATTCCACAAATAAGTGAAATCATATAGTATTTGTCTTTCTCCACCTGGCTTATTTCACTGAGCATAATACCCCCTAGATCCATCCATATTGTTGCAAATGGTAGTATTTCTTTTCTTTTTATTGCTGAGTAATATTCCATGTGTGACCACATCTTCTTTATCCATTCATCTATTGCTGGACACTTAGGTTGCTTTCATATCTTGGCTGTTGAAAACAGTGCGGCTATCAACATATGGGTGCATATGTCTTTTCCAATCAGGGGTTTTCTTTCTTTTTTTTTAAATTTTGGTATCGTTAATGCACAATCACTTGAACAACATTATGGTTACTAGACCCTCTATTATCAAGTCCCCCACACATACCCCATTACAGTCACTGTCCATCAGTGTAGTAAGATGCTATAGAATCGTTACTTGTCTTCTCTAAATACTGCCTTTCCTGTGTCCCCTCCCCACTGCTACATTATGTGTGCTAATCGTAATGCCCCTTTCCCCCCTTATCCTTCCCTTCCTATCCATCCTCCCCAGACCCTTTCCCTTTGGTAACTATTAGTCCATTCTTGGGTTCTGTGAGTCTGCTGCTGTTTTGTTCCTTCAGTTTGTTCTTTGTTCTTATACTCCACATATGAGTGAAATCATTTGATACTTGTCTTTCTCTACCTGACTTATTTCACTGAGCATAATACCCTCTAGCTCCATCCATGTTGTTGCAAATGGTAGGATTTGTTTTCTTCTTATGGCTGAATAATATTCCATTGTGTATATGTACCACCTCTTCTTTATCCATTCATCTACTGATGGACACTTAGGTTGCTTCCATTTCATGGCTATTGTAAAGAGTGCTGCGATAAACATAGGGGTGCATCTGTCTTTTTGAAACTGGGCTGCTGCATTCTTAGGGTAAATTCCTAGGAGTAGAATTCCTGGGTTAAATGGTATTTCTATTTTGAGTTTTTTGAGTAACCTCCATACTGCTTTCCACAATGGTTGAACTAATTTGCATTCCCACCAGCAGTGTAGGAGGGTTCCCCTTTCTCCACATCCTCACCAACATTTGTTGTTGTTTGTGTTTTGGATGTTGGCCATCCTCACTGGTGTGAGGTGATATCTCATTGTGGTTTTAATCTGCATTTCTCTGATGATTAGGGATGTGAAGCATCTTTTCATGTGCCTGATGGCCACCTGAACTTCATCTTTGGAGAAGTGTCTGTTCAGCTCCTCTGCCCATTTTTCAATTGGATTATTTGCTTTTTGTTTGTTGAGGTGCGTGAGCTCTTTATATATTTTGGATGTCAACCCCTTGTCGGATACGTCATTTATGAATATATTCTCCCGTAGTGTAGGATGTCTTTTTGTTTTACTGATGGTATCCTTTGCTTTACAGATCCCATTTGTTCATTTTTGCTTTTGTTTCCCTTGCCCGGGGAGATATGTTCATGGGGGTTTTCTTTGGGTAAATTCCTAGCAGTAGAATTACTGAGTAGACTGGTATTTCTATTTTTAGCTTTTTGATGAACCTCCATACTGCTTTGCACAGCACTTGTACCAATTTACATTCCCACTAACAGTGTAGGAGGGTTTCCATTTCCCCGCATCCTTGCCAACACTTCTTATCTCTTATCTTTTGGAGTGGCCATTCTAACTGGTGGGAGGTGGTATCTCATTGTGGTTTTAATTTGCACTTCCCTGATGATTAGTGAGGTGGTGCATCTTTTCATGTGCCTGTTGGCCATTTGTATTTCTTTGATTCTTCCCAAGAAGTCTGCCATGACTCCATTTAGTGACTTATCTACATGATATAAACAAAACCCCTGTGGTGGAGAAATAGGACCGTTTCTTTGGATCTCCCCTGTCCTTTATTCACATCAGAAACACCAGAAATGCTGAATAAGTAACTCCAAGTTTATGAAGGAAAAGCCAGTCTGGGATGCTAGGCTGTGCAGAGGGTCCTGCTCGTTAGTGATTTTGTCAGGTTGGAGGCTGGGGAGCGGCTAAGGTGGAGGGTTGGGTCCACACCTGCTTCCCACTGGGGAGAGGTCATTTCTGTACCTCTTGTTACAGCTTTTGTCCCGGACTGTCTTTTCAAGGATATCTAAGGCAGTGCCTCCCTTTGGAACACTGGGCAGGCTTTTTCCCTGACCAGCATCATCATCATGTCTCTTCTGGGCAAAAGGTTGGGATGGGGGGATTGGTAAGAGCCCCTTTAAAAGATTGGGGTGAAGCATCCAGTTAGGCCCGCCTGCATCACTCCCATGGGGCTTTGGGGGTGAGGGGAAGCGAGGGAACGTGAAGCTCATGCTGACTGTTCTGTCCTGAGTAGTTAAGGGATAAAGTACTTTTTGTCTGATCCAGGCTGCTTGTCTTCTGCCAGCGTCTATAACACTGTGGCAAGGTTAACTTTGCTTGTGAGCAGGGTAAATCTCAGACCCGTTAGTTTTTGAAATCGCTGCTTTCCTCCCAAACCTGGATGGCTGGCGATTCTCAGCTACCTTCTCCTGCGATGGAACGCGACCCCAAAGGGGCTCACGGTCCCCAACCTCCAAGGTTGCCCACAGAACTCCAAGAGATGACGGCTCCGGAGGCAGCGCCCCCGACCCCGCGCGTTCCACACACAGCCCTCCGGAGCTGGCTGTGCTCGACTGGGGTCTCAGAGGGGTCCGGGGGATAAGGGTGGGGAGGCAGGTGCCGAGGAGGCCCCCGCAGCCTGCTCCCAGCTCCTGCCAGAGAGAACCAGCCCAGAGCGCAGACACCTGGGGAAACGGCCCCAACTTCCCAACCGGCGCCCCCCGAGCCGCCCCAGGAGCAGAGTGGTGTGGACAGCGGGGAGAGGATGCAGGCGTGGAGGGCAGGGATCGCAGATAGAGAAGCTCTCCTCCAGCCAACCTTGCAAACTCGCCGGGCAGGGGCGCGTCTGGGGACGCAGAGCGGCCGGTAGGACTTGTGGCTGGTGTTCTCGGCCATGCCCTGGCCCCAGAAGTCGATGCCGAAGATGGCCCAGCGCAGCGGGGCGCCGGGCCGCACGTCGGGGTTGTGCACGATCGCCCACACGTCGTCGTGCACGAACTCGCCCTGCAGGGAGCGGCCGTAGCACAGGCAGCTCGCCCCGGCCAGCAGCGCCGCGGCCCCGGCCGGCGCGAGTCCGCAGCCCCGCCGCCCGGAGGGCGCGCGCTCCCCGCCGCCGCCTCGGGCAGCGCTTGTCACCGCCATCCCGCCGCCGTCGCCGCCCTGGCCTCTCCCGGGCGTCTGGCATCGTCCCCGGCCGGGGCCCCGGCGGCGGGCTCGGGCATGGTGCGCCGGCCGCTGGACCCGCCGCGGGCGCTCCGCGCTCCGCCCGCGCCGCCGAGTCGGCCCGGCCGCGACTAAGCGGCGGCTCCCCCGCCTCCCCCGGCATCGCCGGCCCCCCGCCCCACTGCGCATGCCCGCTCGCGCGCGCCGCCCCCCCGCAGCCCCGCCGGCGCCCCCGCCCCCCGCAGCCTCCGTCCCGGGCTCGCGTCCCCACACGCCCTCAGCGCCCCGGCGCGGCCTCGGGGTGGAGGCGGCGGCAGGGAAGCGCGGCTCCCGGCGCGCCCTTCCCGGAGCCCCAAGGAGGGTCTGCGGCCCGGGGCGCCCTGCCTGGCCCGCCCGCTGCTCGGAGGCGCCCCCGGCTCTCCCCACCGCCCGCCGCTCTGCCGCACTTGTAACAGGCCCGGCTTCGTTCTTGGCTCCGGTCTGGGCGCCGAGTTAGCGTCGGAAATATTTCTCCATGTTTTATTTTTTATTTTACTGAAACTCTTTAAGACAATCCGGGAGATGCCAAGCAAATTGCTTTTTCGTCCCACCCAAGAGAAAGGACCTGATTGGGTCATTTGGGTCTGATTGTTACACCCTGGGCTTTGCACGTGTTCGAACTGTTCCTGCTGAAGAGAGGCCTGAGGCCTCTGGCTTTGGCCCCCAAACTTTCCTGCTTGAAAGGTTGGTTTGTATTTTAAAATATTTTTATATGTAAACAAATTAGATATCACATGGTGCTGACTACTTGATTTACATTGAGGTTTGAAAATAACGATTTCAAGTCCCTTGAAACTTACATTGCTGTGTGATGGTGGTGGTGGGATTTGACACATCCAAACAGAGATACTTAAAATGCCCAATTTACCATTGATTTGGCTTTTACTACCCAACTTTATTCCAAACAAAAGAAATCGAGGCAAAAATATTTGAGTAGTTGAACTGAATGGAGGGACGCATTCAACTGGAACAAAGATATTCTAAGACAGGCCTCATTTTTTCCATTTTTCATTCATTTTTTTGGCGACCTAAAATTTAGTGAATGAGAAATGAGATTGAAAATTTGGAGCATGAATATTTTCATCTTTTCATCAAAGTTAATTTACATTATGGTAGCTTGAGCTCTTCCTTAGGCTGGGTTTGTCTCCACACACAGGACCCTGTTTCCTCCCAGACAGCTACACTATAGCCATTCCTCTTTCCTGCCCATCAGACTAAAACACTTAACACTGCCGACATAATTGTGCTGAAATGCACAATGAATGGTGCTGGGTAAGCAAACCTGCTCAAGGTCGGGTGTGTAGGTGTGTATGAAATTAACCTGATAATGTTCTAGATTCTATAATAATGGTTCTCCAGAGCAACAGAAGCAATAGGATATGTGTGAAATACATATAAAAAATAGGGACTTGTCTCGGTTGGTTATGGAGACTGACAAGTCCGAGAGAAGCTGGATAGCCAGGAGAGCCAGTGATGGAGTCAGTTGTATTTCTATACCCCAACAATGAACTATCAAAAAGAAAATCCTGTTTATGATTATATCAAAAAGAATAAAATACTTAGGAATAAACTTAACCCCAGGAGGTGCAAGACCTGGACACTGAAAACTATAAGACATTGATGAAAATTAAAGAAGACACAAGTAAATAGAAAGATAATCTGTGCTCACAGATTAGAAGAATTAATATTGTTAAAATGTCCATACTACCTATAGTGATCTACACATTCAGTGCAGTCACTATCAAAAGTCCAGTGTCATTTTTCAATAAAACAAATAATCCTATTTTTTTTAGGGAGTCAAAAAAAGACCTTCAATAGCTAAAGCAATTTTGAGAAAGAAGAAGAAATTTGAAGGCATCATGCTTCCAGATTTCAAAGTATATTACAAAGCTATAGTAATCAAGACAGTACGGAATTGGCATAAACACACACACATAGATCAATGGAACAGAATAGGAAGTCCTGAAATAAACCCATACATTTATCATCAATTAGTATATGGCAAAGAAACAAGAATATATGTGGGGGAAAGATAGTCTTTTCAATAAAAGGCACTGGGAAAACTAGTCACATGCAACATGCAAAAAAATGGACCTGGCCCTGTATCTTACACCATGTAAAAAATCAACTAAAAATGGATTAAAGACTTAACTGTAAGGCATTAAACCATAAAATTCCTAGAAGAAAACATAGGTGGTCAGCTCCTTATCATTGGTCTTGGTGATGAGTTTTTGGATTTGACACCAAAAAGCAAAGGCAGCAAAAGCAAAAATAAATGAGTGAGACTACATCAAATAAAAACTTGTGCACAGCAAGGAAACATGAAGAAAATGCAAAGGCAACGTGATGTAGAAGAAAATATTTGCAAATCATATCTTATCAAGGGCTAATATCCAAAATATATAAAGAGCTCATAAACTCTATAGTAAAAAAAAAATCTGATTAAAAAATAGGCAGAGGAACTGAATAGACATTTTTTCAAAAAGACATAAAGATGGCTAACAGGTACTTGAAAAGCTGTTCAATGTCACTGATCATTAGGGAAATGCAAGTCAAAGCCACAGTATCTCACCTCCTACCTGTTAGAATGGCTTTCATCAAGAAGACAGGAAATAACAAGTGCTGGTGAGGATGTGGAGAAAAGGGAACACTTGGGTAGTCTTAGTGGGAATGTAAATTGGTGCAGCCACTATGAAAAACAGTATGTATGTTCCTCGGAAAATAAAAAACTAGGCCTATTGCATGATCCAGCAGCACTTCTAGGTTTATGTCCAAAGTAAATTAAAACAGGCTCTTGAAGAGAGATCTGCACACCATGCTCATTGCAGTATTTTTTACAATAGCCAAGATACAAAAGCAACCTAAGTGTCTACCAACAGCTGAGAGGATAAAGAAGTGGTATATCTGTATATATTCCCGCCATATATATATTCCTGTGGTATATCTATATCTGTATCTATATTTGAATGAATTATAACTCAACCATGAGAATGAGGAAAATCTGCTATGTGTGACAACATGAGCTGACCTTGAGAGCATTATGCTAAGTGAAATAAGTCAGAGAAAGACAAATACTGTCTGATGTTATTTATAGGGGGCATCTAAAAAAGCCAGAATCATAGAAACAGTGACTGGAATGGTGGTTGCCTGGGGCTTGGGGGTTGGAGGGGAAGGTGAGGTGTTGGTAACTTCCAGTTATAAGATGAGTAAGTTCTTGGGATCTATTGTGCAGCATAGTGTTTATAGTGAATAATACTATATAATTACTTGAAAATTGCTAAGAAAGTAGATCTTAAATGTTCTCACCACAAAAAAGAAATGGTAATTATGGGATGTTATGTAGGGGTTAGCTAATGCTGTGGTAGCAATCATTTTGGAATACGTGTGTCAGATCAACATGTTGTACACCTTGAAGTTACACAGTGTCATATCTCGGTTATATCTCAATAAAGGTGGGGAAACAAACATTCTCTTTAATAATCCATCTGAAATTGTAATGAGGTAGGGGAATGTCTAGAGAAGTCAATCTGTGCAAAAAGATCCCCCAGTTTGCTCTCCCAATTCAACAAATCTGGAAATCTGATTTCCATTTGTTCAGATAGTTGGAAAAAACCCCAGCCTAAGTGGCCTAATGCACATTAATTTAACTTTATTTGAAAGTCCCTACTTTAGAAACCAAATTAGCTTGGTGAGTACATGAAGCCAGAGGAAGTCCAGGGGAAAAGCCCTCTTTAAAGGACTCCTTTCTTCATCCAACAATGGGGATGCAATACCTCCAGTTTCTCTACAAGTTCCTCTTTTCAGCATCCCCAATGGTACGTTAATTTCAGTCAGAGCACTCATAAGGGAAAGATTTACAGTCTGTATAACATTACACAAATATTAGGTATTAACTTTAGAAATATCTGTAATAGGAAAACTAACTTGGTATATTTCTCAATAGCTAGGAAAGGCTAAGTTTGAATTTCATCTATAAATATGTATGTATTTCATTATTAGGTAAGAGCTTTGTAATTTCTGTTTTAGGTTTGCTTCAGCATCCAGAAAATTCTGAGTTAGGTTTTCTGTTCATTGTGGTAGTTATCCTTAGACTGAATTTCCAAAACAATTGTCTCTCCCACATTGTTCCGTTGGTCTTATTCTTTTGTTGTTGGCACTAAAGGATTTACTACGTGTCTTTTATTTAAACCCATGTCAAATACTGACCTGTAGCAATGATATACAGCGTGATAAATAAAAAGAAGTAAATATGAGATTGAACATGGGAAACATTTCCCATATTTGACCAATTTTGACCTTTGAAAATATCAGTTTCCAAAATAACGAACAAATAAAGATGTCACCCGTGATGGCTTCAGTTCACTTTTGAAAGCGGTTGAAGGTGTGGCTCATCTTCAGTAAAGTATCTTAAAGGTAAGAGAACATTTTCAAAGTACAGATATATTCACAGATCTAGAGATACAGACAGATATATCCTCTCCCCCTCAATAATTATTGATGGGTGATTGAAACTGGAAAAAATCTTTTAGTACCACTTCTGGAAGAGCTTTTAGATTTTTATCACCTGATAGCTCCTTACTCCTATCCCACATGTCCCATCCTATGAATCCTGAGTAAAATGTCTTCAGAAGCTTCTTGGAACCTGGTCTTAATAATAATTTTACAAATAAAAAATACATTTTTTTCTTTCCTTCTGAGTGGAAATAAAACATGCAAATTTCTTTAGGTCCACAGACAATTTGCTGAAAACTTCCCAAGAACAGTATAAATGTACATTTCAAAATCCAACTCAAGCTGCCCTTCTTAACAATGTATGAAATGGTAATGTCCCTTACTTTAGACAGCTTATTAGAAACAACAACTAGTGTTTAATTGCAATTATAACAGCTGGAGTCAGTTCCAAAGGCCAGCATGAAATTGTCGCTTCTGACTTTTTCTGCCATGGGTTCACTGTGGCTGTGTTGCAACAATTAAGAGGTTCACTGTACCTGCTGTGGACAGGCGCAAAGCAACTCTAGGTCCATCATTACAGAACTGGGATGAAGTTTGCCCAGGACAACCTGGAAGAACAATGACAACACAGCCACCATCAGTCTCTCCAAGCTTTTCCCTGTCATGGTCCCCCCTGGAATCTAAGGTATCGGACTACTTGTCAAGCAGCAGTTTAATTTCTAAACAGCAAGCCCAGGCATCTTATGGCTGCTGATGTGAAATACATACCAGAAGCAGTTTGGATGAAATTGGTCTTGCCATCTTGTGATGATTGATGTTATTCCGGGAAATCAGAGTTCATTATCCACTAAATATTTGTAAAAATGCTCAACATTTTCCAAAATTAGAAGGGAGCTTATCTTTGAATGAAACTGTTAATGTTGTTTTTTGGACAACTCACTTTTTCAGATGTGTGGAGAAAAACTAGTAAGTGATTGAATAATAAGACTCACTTGTGTAGCAGGACATGCCTGCCGGCCCATGACTGCAGTGAAGACTGTAATCGTTCTGGGTTGTGCGTTGTCCAGTTTCCAGAGAGAAAAGAAAGGTTCTCTGGGAAAGGTTCATTTCCTTTGGAATTCACCATGGCTTTGGCTCTGTCCTTCCCTTTGAGCACATGAGCACAGCACACACTTACTTCACGTGCTCTTAAAAAACTTCCTTCCAAATAGTGTTCTGTGTCATTTGTAGCTGAGGGAAGGCACAGGAAGGAAACGTCCAAGATTTGGTGTTTACTTGGACCGAGCTATTAACATTCCAATTGGCTGAATGGTTTCCACGGCTCCCAGAGGTCCTCATCCTGTGAAAGCTGATGGATGGGCTGACAGAGCCTTCCAGGCTTGTGTTGGTCTGATAGGAGCCAAGTGCCTGGAAACAATAAAACAGCAATTTTCAGAGAGCTTTACCTGCAGGAAAAGCCAGGAACATAAAAGCCTTTCTCTGTTTCCCACCCTAAGCCTCTTCTTTTCTCAGTACCGGGAGGGGCTGGGAGGGCTGTTTCCTGTCAGGTTAATTGAGGGTGACATTAAATGTAATCTCTGCACCAGCTGCTGGAGCGGCCATCAGAGGAGCTGGGCTCCCGTCTGGCCAGAGTGGAGGCTCTGGTCATGAACAACAGAAGCAAGGCTGTGGGCGTTTGGCAATGTCAGATCTTTTCTCCGGACAGCTGGATGAGGTCACGCAGTCCCGAGTTGACAAGCAGTGATTCTGGCCCCATTGCAGCCCTGAACCCAGAGAAGGATCTTCCTCAGTGAAGTCCACCAGGGCTGGGCCCGTCTGTCTGGAATTCACGCTGGGCATCGCCCACAACACTGCGTTCTCAGAGGGCCGTGCCTTCACACGGCATCTCTTTTTGTTACAGGACTACAAGACAAGAGGGGATATGCAGCCTGGACTCAGCACCCTGAAGAGAGATTCAGGGCAAAGAGGTTTGGATTAAGGTGATGTGAGGGGCTAACACTGCTGTTAACAAGGCCCCACGTCTTGTTTCAAGTCAGTTTTATAACAGTAATCAATTAGCCTAAAACCTGAAGTACCCCAAAAATACTTTCTGATTTAAAATGCGTAGAACTATATTGGTTCTGCCTCAATTTCTGTTTCTTCTTTGGCACATTAAACTTTGGCGTGTAGTATTTTATATTTACATTTGCCCAGTAATCCTTACTTCTTCCAAATGTTAAATAGCCATAAACATAAAATAAGCTATGTAGATGACTTAAGAAAATAATGATAAAATAATTTCTTTCAGTGGAATTTTGGCTAAATAATGGACCAGTTCTTACCATGGAATAACCTATTTTTTTTCAGGGTTTAAAAGTCCTATGCCTTAAACTCAGGGTCAACATATATGACCAAGTGGCAGGAGGACAAGAGGGAGACATTCACTAAACAATGAGAGAGGAGGAAATTTTCTCTTTCTCCACTCAAAAGGATGAGCAGGCGCCAGTCCAGGAGGCATGAAGTCCTCTTACCTTGGGGCAGGCTTAGGAGCTTTTTTATAGTTCAGGCTCAAGGTGAAGGAGAGAGGGTTTCTTTTTCCCTTTTCTCTAATCTTGAATATTGATTTAAGGAGACCTATTTGCCCAATCCCAGGAGGTGCAGGGCTCTAACATGATCTGTGGATTCCTGGGCGTGAACCCAGTGTTGCAGCATTGATGGCCAAGTCACATGGTTATGGAAGGAGAGGGTGCCATGCATAGCAGACTGAGTAGCATTGCCACCTGCTTTGGAGGCAGGACATGAGCTTATACGTCCTGTGATCCTCTGGGTGGCAATCATGATAGACTCAAGGTGGGAAGCCCTCCATTTTTTCTGGATTGAATATGCCCCCCAAGCTTCTTGTCAATCAAAACATTAAATACCCTCCTAGTGCATGCAGATTTACCTTGATTTGGAAAATTTAAGAAGTGCAATGATTGCTGCACCCATATATTGAGAGAATTTACACACACTGATGCAGAGCCAGTGGTATTTCCCCACTTTCCCACCCCGTAGCTGAAAGGGCCGCTTCTTAACTAATGAGCAGCAGTTGCCTCATGAGCTCAGCAGGAGTGGCCACTAATACGGGAATTAGGGGGTGCAAGGTCAGCATGAAGCTGTAAGGCAAGTGCAAGTCCAAAGGTGAATTTTATTCAAAATAATTCGGGTTTGCCTGTGAGCTGATGGATGGATACGCAGTAGCTAACAGCCAGTAGTCCGTGATCTGCTTCCTACAGATGCTGGAACGAAAGTGTTTTGAGTCTTGGGTGGATCCAGCTTTACTGCAGAAAACTTGTAATCAGCTATAGGTCAGAGATTAAGACACAATTCCCAGGTCTATCCAGGAATACTCCTAACCTTCAGTCCTGGGTGTGGATCCACACCTTTGTCCTTGGCCGGATACTGGCCCCAAAGCAGCAAAGTGCTGGACACC
>JAQQAC010003801.1:26096333-26276773 GCA_029783875.1 Phataginus tricuspis | reverse complement strand
TCAAAGACCTGAATGTAAGTCATGAAACCATAAAACTCTTAGAAAAAAATATAGACAAAAATCTCTTGGACATAAACATGAGCAACTTCTTCATGAACATATCTCCCCGGGCAAGGGAAACAAAAGCAAAAATGAACAAGTGGGGCTATATCAAGCTGAAAAGCTTCTGTACAGCAAAGGACACCATCAGTAGAACAAAAAGAGATCCTACAGTATGGGAGAATATATTCATAAATCCCGTATCTGATAAGGGGTTGACATCCAAAATATATAAAGAACTCACACACCTGAACAATCAAAAAGCAAATAATCGAATTAAGAAATAGGCAGAGGACATGAATAGACACTTCTCCAAAGAAGAAATTCACATGGCCAACAGGCACATGTAAAGATGCTCCACATCACTAATCATCAGAGAAATGCAGATTAAAACCACAATGAGATATCACCTCACACCAGTGAGGATGGCCAACCTCCAAAACACAAAGAACAACAAATGTTGGCGAGGATGTGGAGAAAAGGGAACCCTCCTACACTGCTGGTGGGAATGCAAATTAGTTCAACCATTGTGGAAAGCAGTATGGAGGTTCCTCAAAAAACTCAAAATAGAAATACCATTTGACCCAGGAATCCCACTCCTAGGAATTTAGTCTAAGAATGCAGCAGCCCTATGCACCCCTATGTTTATCGCAGCAGTCTTTACAATAGCCAAGAAATGGAAGCAACCTAAGTGTCCATCAGTAGATGAATGGATTAAGAAGAGGTGGTACCTATACACAATGGAATATTATTCAGCCATAAGAAGGAAACAAATCGTACCATTTGGAACAACATGGATGGAGCTAGAGGGTATTATGCTCAGTGTAATAAGCCGAGCCGAAGAAGACAAGTATCAAATGATTTCACTCATATGTGGAGTATAAGAACAAAGAAAAAAACTGAAGGAACAAAACAGCAGCAGACTCACAGAACCCAAGAACGGACTAATAGTTACCAAAAGAAAAGGGACTGGGGAGGAAAGGTGGGAAGGGAAGGATAAGGGGGAAAAAGGGGCATTACGATTAGCAGATGTAATGTTGAGGGGGCACAGGGAGGGCTGTACAACTCAGAGAAGACAAGTAGTGATTCCATAGCATCTCACTACGCTGATGGACAGTGACTGTAATGGCGTTGGTGGGGGGGACCTGATGAAGGGGATAGTTTAATAACCATAATATTGCATAAGTAATTGTAGATTAAGGATACCAAAATTAATTATATATTAAAAAAAGCACTTGAATTCAAGAGACCAAGTGACCCAAGTTTATTGAGTCTGGAATTTCTGCTGGGATTCTCTTCATCAGATTACTTAACAAATTATTTTGGAAATTTTAAGAACCCATGACCTTGAAAAATACCTGTTTGGATTCACATTATGATGCCTGGAGTCCCCAAGAAACAATGACTAGGTCTTATAGTTTAATACTAAGAAACACAAGAAAGCTTAAAGTATTTTTAGAAGCTTTTTTTCTTATGCTGAACGATTTTCCTGCAGCTGCATTTCAACTAGGCTTCATATGCACTCTCCTTTGTCTGCAGTTTGTAGTGCTAAAAAAAGAGAGAGAGAGAAAAGAGGCTAGCGAGATTCCATAGCTTTAAATTTCCTAAGCAAACCAAGTACATTTAAGAGCATTCTGAAGGTTTGTGTCTCTTCTGGTGACTGGAGCTCTAAGTCAGCTAAGTGACCCACCTGCTTCCTTGAGAGATAAAAACCAGTATCTTTTGGCCTCCAGTTTGCTCAAGGAACCTCTGGAGCAGGCTTAGCATGAGGCACTGGGTGCTTAACGTCCTTCTTGAATAACTCAGTTCCAGGAAAGCCAAACTTCTGTGTACTCATTACTTTTTTAATCTCTCTCAGTCTTGGATTTCAGTGGAAACTCTACTCATGTGAATAAAAGAACATCACAGCTGATTTTTATCATATTGAGCTAAGGAGAATTTCCCTCCTATAGTGGTTCTCTCAGTAGAACTAGGCTACTCTTGTCTTTCTTTAAATGACTTGCATCTGTACTTGAGAAGTAAGTGATGAGGAAGGTCCAAGGCTGGTGGAATCCAGCTTGCTTCTTCCCCGGCACACAGTCTGCCGGGACCTACGTCACTCTTATCGAGCACATCAGAGGCAGACACGTTGGGACCTCTGCAGCTGTGTGGTGTCAAAGAAGGACTTGCCGCAGGCTTTGGCTTGACAAGCTTTGAGCCATTTTCCAGCTTTTTGGAAGTCTTACTATATTTTCCACATAATGGATACATTTTTTTTATGCTGTCAAAATGTGGTATATGAGAAAGACAGCATGGAAAGTTGCCTGTACCTACAGGATCCTAGTGTCTGTACGTTTCTGTGATCTGTACATAACAAGTTAGGACTTGGGCTCAATTAGGAGAGTAGTTACCACTAACACATTACTGGGCGACTGAACTTTATGTACTGTGAGTTGTCTAGGCATTCAGACAACCAAAGCTGATGTCGTGCAAAATAGTGGCTATAAGTGTGGTCCCAGAGGCACAATGACCTTGCTGAGAGAATTCATTATTAATTGCTAGTAAAATGCAGTTCAGAAATAACAAACTGAAACACTCCCCCCCATGCACCAACATGCACACACATGTGAAACTTTCTACAGTGATTAAATATTTAAAAGATAAAACTTAGTGCTATCTCCATGCTTCTAAAAAAATGTGATAGTATCTAATTCTTTCAGCACCGTAGTCTCTATTGTAAATATAATCTTCACCTTTTTGGTGTATAATTTACATATGACAAAATGTACTTCTTTAAGTGTACAATTTGATGAGTTTTGTTAAATATATACCCCTATATAATAAACTCCATTCCGATCAACATGTAGAACATTTGTGCCACCCCAAAATGTTCTCTCCTGCTTCTTTACATTTTGTCCTACTCTCCTTGCCCCATATAACCACTAGACAGCTTTAGTTTTGTCTCATTTAGAAATTCATGCAAATGGAATTATGTATCATGTACTCTGTGTCAGTCTTCTTTCACGCTGAATAATGTTTTTGAGGTTCATCCATACCCTTATGTTTGTTAGTGGTTGGTTTCATTTTCCTGCTGGAAACGATCTCTGCCTTCCTATGGTGAAAAATCCTCTTTCCCCACCTACATTGGTACATTTAACTCATTTTTTGGGAGCACACAAATTATTTCAGAATTATCTTGTAGTTCATTAATGTTGTTTTGATCATATTTCTTCTTATTTTCTAACTGCAGGTAGAAATGTACAGTAAGTTAAGTGTTATAAAGTGTTCTTAAAGCCCTAGTGGGCTGCAGAAGTTGGTCAATAGATGGCTTTGGTGGTTTGCTGGGTTGTGACCACTCTAGTCTTCCTAAGCTGGGTGCTTTGAGGTGGTCTTTGTTTGACTCCAGTGGCCTGATAAAATTACTATCATTATAATGTCTTGGCATTAAGCATGTAAAATGCTATAATAAAAATAGTTTCTATCTATGAATTCCTTGCTCTATGTGAGTAAGCACTCTATACCTTATCTCTTTATAATAGCCCTGCAAATCAGGTCTTATTGAGCACCTAATATCTGTCAGCTCTCATACAGTTCACAGTCTGAAGGAGCAAGTAGATTTTAAGGAGAGTATACGTGGTATGCTAAAACTGGGAGCAGTGAGAACACGTATTGTTACCAGCTGAAATGCTCTTTTTCCCAGGATCATGTGTTAGAGGTGACGAAGAATGCAGCCAACTGACAAGAGTATGCAGCAACCAGCAAAGCTCTTTTATTTATGTAATTAATTAATTAATTTTTATTAAGGTATCATTGATATACACTCTTAAGAAGGTTTCACAAGAAAAGCAATGTGGTTATTACATTCACCCTTATTATCGAGTCCCCCCCCATATCCCATTGCAGTCACTGTCCATCAGTGTAGGAAGATGGCACAGAGTCACTACTTGTCTTCTCTGAGCTACACTGTCTTCCCTGTGACCCCACACACACCATGTGCACCCCCCCACACACCAATCATGATACCCCACAATTCCCTTCCCTCCCTCCCCACCCCTCCCCTTTGGGAACCCCCTAGTCCCTTCTTGGAGTCTGTGAGTCTGCTGCTATTCTTTCAGTTTCAGCAAAGCTCCTTTAATGAGTGAACAAAAAGGAATTCTGCTAATCAGGAGGGGCTCCAAGGGAGTATGCTGTCAGGGCTGTAGTGTCTAGGGTTTGTAGAGCTTCCTGAAAGGAGGAAGTCCCACCCCACTGACCTAATAGAGTACTGAATGAATGAATGAATGAATGAATGACATCACAACTCACTCCTGATTGGCTGAAAGCAGAGTGCCTCATTTGCATAGGGCATAACCAATCAAAGCTGAGGTCTAACTAAGTGTACTTTTCAGTGGCTCAGTTGGATTGGAGCTTTTTGAAACTTACAAGGGTCTTGAAACTTATAAGGGCCCTGAACCACCTTGAAACTTACAAGGGTCTGGAAACTTAGAGGGACCCTGACACCCTATGTGCCTGCACCCCACCATCATCTGCCTCAATATTAGGGGGACTTAATCTAATAGGGGCAACTAAGATCTTGCTGAAGAAGTGACCTTTTAGCAGGGACTTGAAGGACAAGTAGAGTTAGTCAAGCCTGAAAAGGGACTGAGGGTGTTCCATCCTGAACAGCATGTATGCAGGGGTGGAGATGAGAAAGGCTCTGACATGTTGGAGGAATTGGTAAAAGTTTTTGTGTGTTTGGAATCCAGAATTGCAGGCAGGGGGTGGAGGGCAGCTGAGCCACCTGCACCTGAGCTGGGATCAGAACCACTGTGGAGGCCTGCAGTTTTGGGCAGCAAGAGTGAGTTTTGAATATTGTTCACTCTGGAAGATGGCGGTGTTTCACAGCAACCATGTGTGAAGATCCAGGGAACCAAATTCCAGGAGATGGTAAGGGAATTCAGAAGGGAAAAATGTTCAGTGGTTTCTCAGGTTTATCATTGGAATAATGTGATGTCACTTCATTTACAACATTCACTTTATAAATTACTGTTGAAATTCTAGTTAATATCTTTCCCTCCTAGGAAAATAATTCTTGGTCTTACAGGTGGTCTTTCCGAGGTAGAGTTCAGGGCATATGTAATGTGAGGGCTGGTTGCTGGTATTGTGCTGCATTTAGCTAAAGAGAGTTTAATTTACAATGTTGTTAGTTTGGTAATTTTCACAGGCAATATTTTATTTTTGAAAGTTAGTGGTTATCACACAGAACACTTGTGTGTGAAAAACCCAAGAAATTGATGAAAAAGTCAATGATAAATATCTGTGTGGTTTAAGGGCAGCATTTACATTGAAAATTGCATTTCTGTTTTGCATTTATAGTAAGTGAATAAATCTAGTTTTGCAAATTCTCAAGGCAGTTGTGGGGAGACCAAGACAAGTTTGGCCATGAATCATATTGTGAAACAAGGCACAGCAGGAAAGAACTGACACCCACTGAACCAAAATAACACATATTGAATATGAAAGCGTGTAGGTTGCCTGGTCTGCTATGAGATTCAAATAATGTTTGTGTTTCTGAATTCTGTCCTAACATAGAATAGAAAGCAGTGATGAAGAAAACATTATACTTTCTTGAAATGAACAGATTAGGGATGAACAGAATATGTATTATATGTTGAAATTACTTTTAGAATTAAGATGAAGTTATTCACACTGGTATTACTATAATATTATGGGAGTTAAAATATAGGTGAAAACTGAGAATTGGGTCATTGACTTGAATCCAACAAAATGTTTACTCAAAGCATATGTGTAATATAGAAATAAAATGTTGGGTACACATTATTGGAATAATAAAACATAGAGAAATGGATTATTTAAAGATGTTTGTCACCAATGAGCTATCAGTTCGATAGAAAAGTTTTCTTTAAAGTTTCTTTTTGTCATTAGAAAGGATTTCCAGGTACAAATTTGGGTGGTTAGAAACATCATAAATGTATAAGGGCTCAAAAAAAATCAGTGTTATGTTGCCAGGACTACTGTTCCTTTGAAATGCCAGATATTTAAAGGCTAAAGGAGTAATCCCAACAGATTTTATGTCCTCCTTGCTTCCATTCTTAACATTTCATAAGGCTCATGAAACCATCTTTAATCTTTCTTGTTTCCCCTTTCCTTGCAGTGCTTTCCTGGGGCATGTTTCCCAGGCTCCCCACTTCCCCCCCACCAGTGGGGCCCTGCAGGCCCCATTCCTGTCACTCTCATCAGCCCCAGCCTGGAAGGCAGCCACAGCACCTTGACTTGTCCTGTCTCCCTTTTTCGCATGCTCTCTACCTACTGGTAAACGTACGCCTCAGACCGTTTTCATCAGGCCCTTTCTGGGTCAGGAATCTACCGAGGCCCCCTTTGTTTGGCAACATAAGTCTAAAACCCTTTGATCAGCTGTCAGGACCCACCACTACCTTCTTTCTTCTTTTCACCAACAATTAGTTCTTCTTATTTTCTAACATGAATGAGCTATACGTTTCATGGAGTCATTCAGCAAATATTTGATGAGGAAAAGGCAACATCAGATTAGTGTTTGGGAGAGATGAGTCTCTGGATGTGCCAAAAGGAGCCATGGGAGGTCCATTTGGGCCAGGGTAAGAGCCCTGGTGGAAGATGATGGTGGCTTGAGGCAGGGTCTTGACAGTGGAGATGGAGTGAAATAAATGATTTTGCAACTGATTTGGGAGGTGTGTATCCCCCACACCAGAAACACATTGGCTTCAGTTATTTTACATTCAAATTCCACTTGAATGGCCACTTCTTCTGGCTATGTGACCCATAACTCTCAATGTGTGGTCTTGGAATGTTTTTTTTTTAAGTTGCCTTTTCTCATTTGTAAAAGGAATATAATCCTGCCCTACATAATTGTTTTAAGGCTTAAATGGTTCCACGCTTGTAAAGATTTTAGTTCAATGCCTGGCACATAGTAAGAACTCAAAGTTAACAACTAGTATTGCTACTACGTCTTTCCTGATTAATCTACAGCATTTGGTTTACATATAGAACAGACCATATATTCTTAGAGTCGGAAGAGGTCTTAGAAACTGTTGTGTTGCATTCTCTCATTTAAACACTTAGGTATTTGTGCAGGCAGGTGGAGAGGGAGTTGTTTCTCAGGGCTACTTCCAGAAACAGAGCCTGGGGCCCCTGTCTCCAAGGTCAGTGCCTTTGCCCTAGACCACAGACCTTTCTTGCACATCAGTGTGTTTTTTACATCAAGTAAAATTTAAGCAGCTTGAAGGTGTGGTCCTTCCTCCCGTGATTGGCCCAGGGCTCAGCTGGAGCGCTTGCACTGAAATGGGTGCTGTAAGGTGGAAATGAAATCTGGTCCAAGATATGACAAATTAGGTGAAATGGATTTGGAGGCTAAACCATTTTCAGTTCTTATTTGCCTCATAATGGGAGAGGTTGAAGCAACCTAAATTAGTAATACTTTATTTAATAGCCATCTTAACAAGCGTATTTTCTAAATTTATTAGATTTAATACTCACTAATGATCTAATACTTGAATTGCTCTCTGGGAAGAAGTGAAGCACTTCTGGGGCTGCAGTAATACGGCTAGGTCACCTCTGACTCTACGCAGGTGAGCACTGGCAGATTTGCTCTTCCAGTTTACTAGGCCCTGAGGAAGAGTCCTGTCCGTGGTCTCCTTAGTCTTCTCTGGTTCCAGTGAAACCAGTGCCAGCAATTAGAAAACACAGATGCAGCATTCCATTGCAGAAGCAGAGAGACACCTCTTGCATAGGGTTTAACTGTTGAGGTTCCTTCACTAAGTCAGTGCTGTGACTTAGTGTTACTTAGTCAACAATGAAAGATAGAGAGATTTATTCCTCTAGATTTCTATATCAAGGAAAAAAACCTTATGTAATGTGTTATTTGTTTTTTGTGACCATGTAAACCTGAGCATTCCTTGTAAGTGGCCTGATCGGGATCAGTAGACTGTTTACTCTCCCTCTGGGTAACAAGGACAGATGAAGTTTGCTCACTCAGCTCCTTAGTAGTCACTGGGCCAGGGTTTTGAGACTTTCCAAAGGGAAATAAATTTATTCACAGTTGCCATCTTCAGAAACTTTTAGTCCTCTGCTCATGGTGTAAACAACGTTTTATATTAGCTCTGTCTTCTTTTCTTACTCCCCTGATTCCATATTACCTTTCGCATTCTCAGTGTGTCTATTTTTATTTCAATCTTCTCTTATATCACCTCTGTTTTTAACAATAAACTTTGTTGTTAAAACTTTCCAAGTTAACCCCCAAACAGTAATAACTATAACAGCGAAAGACTGTCATGTTGTTCTTGTAATACCTAACACTAAGAATACTGATTCTCCAAGAGCGATAGGCTTTTAGAGCTGGCAGGGATGTTAGAGAGGCCAACAGCCATTTGGATATCCTTGTTGTCCCGTGCCTCTTAAGCCCTGTGTGCCCCGAAGGAGGTTGACTTATGCCCCCCAAAGAGATCTCTGGAACCTGTGTTACCTCACTTGGGAAAAGGGGTTTGCAGATGTGACTCGGCTAAGGCTCTTGTGATGGGGAAATAATCCAGATGACCTGGGTGAGCTCTGAGTGGGCTCGCATATGGTCTTGTAAGAGAGAGGCAGGAGTTAGGATGGACAGCACCTCTCACGTCTGCAGTTCTTGTCCCTTCTGGAATTAGCGCTCACTAACAAAAGTCTCTGCCCCTCTGTTATCCTTTCTGAATGCTTCTCACTCCCAGCTCTCCCCTCCACAGGCTTTGGTGGTTTACCTGTGTGATGTTGTGATTTGTATAAGAAATATATGTTTGGTCTTCCTCCTAAACAGAGCTACTAAGACCCTTGGAATTTCCTCAGTGATAAGAAGGATAAACTGAAAGCAGTGTTTTGTTATTCAAAACAAACATCTTTTAACCGTACCTGTGTTTATGTTAACCAGTTGGCTTTGCAAAGAACCTAGCGGTGGGGGGCTAGTTGCTCAGGGAACCAGCCACCTTTCAGCTCCACCCTCCTGACTTCCAGGGAAGGGAGAGGATTGGAGGCTGAGTCAGTCACCAATGGCCAACAGTTCCATCAATCATGCCTATGTAATGAAGCCATTATAAAAGATCCTAAGTGAAGGAGTTCAGAGAGCGCTCAGGATGATGAATGCTTGAAGAAGCTGGGAGGGTGCTGCACCCCGAGAGGGCATGGAAGCTCCACACTCCTTCTCTCATACCTTGTCCTATGCATCTTTTCCATCTGTCTGTTCCTAAATTGTATCCTTGTATTATAAACTGGTAATCTAGTAAGTAAACTGTTTTTCTGAGTTCTGTGAGCCATTCTAGCAAATTATTGAACCTGAAGAGGGCATTGTGGGAACTTCCCATTAATAGGTGGTACCTCAGAAGCACAGGTGACAACTGGACTTGTGATTGGCTTCTGAAGTGGGGGCCGCCCTGTGGGATCTGAGAGTCTTGGGCAGATAGAGTCAGGATTGAGTTATTTTATAGGGCACCTCACTGGTGTCAGAGAGGGGCTTCGGGCCGTTGCTGCTTCCCATCTTTGTCGCCTGAATCTACGTGTTCTCCCTGTTAGGACAGAGCATCAGATAGAGGCATCTGGAGGACAGACAACACTTCATTTGGGAAGGGAACCGCCTCTGAGCTGGTGCTCTGCTGTACTTTCAGCAGGATAATAAGAACTCTGTCAGACTGGCTGCTTCTGGCTGGTGTGGCATGTGACCCCGTGACCAAGGGCCCACCCCCACTCCTCCTGCCCTGTGAAGTGCTGCGTTGTAGGGAGTCAAGCTTTCTGTAAGCCCCTGGACAGTGATGCTGTCTGAGGTTCAGGGGTAGCAAGGCAAGCACATGGCTGGAAGTGCTGTCTGTCCCATGAGAAGAAACCAGCAGCCCTTCCAGCATAGGAAGGGCCTGGGACAGCAGACTTGGCACCCAGAGGAATAGCACCATACTGGGCCTTGCTGCTGTCAGGTCATGTATCGAGGTGAGTTTGGGTTGCTGTAACAGAATGCCATAGACTGTGTGGCTTGTAAACAACAGAGATTTATTTTTCCACAGTTCTGGGAAGGCTAAGATCAAGGAGTCATTAGATTCAGTGTCTGATGAGGGTCTGCGTCCTGGTTCCTAGTAAGTGGCCTTCGCACCAGGTCCATGCATGGTAGAAGGGATAAGGGAGCTCTTGGGTCTCTTCTTTAAAGACACTAATCCTATTCACGAGGGCTCCATCCTCTGACCTAGTCACATCCTAAAGGCTGCACCTCCAGACGCCATCACACTGGGGATTAGGTTTCAACATATAAATTTTGAGGGGACTCACACATTCCATTTTTAGCAATATACATAAATCAATTTATTATGAATTTTATTGATATGAAGGATGTATAGCACCCAGTTTACAAATAATAAAATAAATGATACTCTCTATTTTAAATTGCATAGAGCCAAATGATTCTCACGGAATGCTTTTGTTGGTATTTGCCAAATTCTTGCATCTATAGCCAAGCTGTGGTTGCAGTTGACAATGAATATAGTTCCTACAGGAATGTTGATTGTTACTTTTATTTACTTTAACGAATAGGACAGAAGTAACACAGCAAAGATCTATGTTAGAACTTGAATCCTTTGCTGAATGATGTGACTGACTTATTGGCTGAATGGGACTACATTTTCAGTACTGGAATAATATTTCTCAGTCTTTTTGTGCTATGCACAATGTAATGGCTATAGAAACGACACACGTTTATATTTGACCTCCATTAAGATTGTGCCTATTACATTCTGTGTAAATAATCAATGAAACATAAATCAAGTCCTCGTTTGTAGCACTTCCCAATTTACATGGTGTAAATGCTTCCCAAATGGCTGATTTCAAGCCACCACCATGATGTCACCGAGTATGGAACTGTGAAAAGATGGGCCATAGCGCACCGTTAGAGAGCATGCCAGCCACGCAGACATAAAAGACATAAGTAATCCTAAGAGCACGTGTGATGGTATAATGTAGTAAAACTATTAGGAAGGAATAAAGTTTGGGTATTTCATGCCTTTGTTTTAAATGCAATTTATCTGTGTCCTATTTAATTTAATTTTTAATAATGGCTGTATTGAACAACAGGCTTGCAAAATCCCTAGTGATTTGACAGCTGGCTCTGGGTCTGACCCTACTTGTACTTGATCCTGGATGTACCACTTCCACCATATGTTGGAATGCTTTAATGTCTGTACAGCCTTACGACACAGTGGGTCTGGTGGAATCCAGTTCCCCATGGCCCACGGTCACCTGGTGCCCCATGGGCTCAGCATTCTCTACCAGGGCCTCGTAGCACACCAGGAAGTGTTTTTGAGTATGAATAACTCACTACCACCGATGGTATGGCTTTGTCCCAGAACTCTGTGGGTTTGCATTGTGATTCTCCCCCAAGGGCTCGCCAGACATATTACCCAATGTTACTCCCGTACTGGTGTCTCTAACACAGGCTTGTCCAGGTGCAGGGCCCAGAGGCTAGGACGGCTTGCACCACAGCCTGGACCTGCTGCCCTGTCCTTTCCTGCTGTGGGCCTCTCTCAGCAGGCAGCCTTTTCAAGCCCAGTATCTGGGCTAGATAAATATTCCTGGGCGTGGAATATGCTGCCTCCAGAATGAGCAGAGATCTACAAAGCATTATTGTGTTTTCTTTTTGGGGGTGGTCCTGCCTGCTTGATGCCTTAATACTTTATTAACATGACAGATCTCTAAGTTTTGGTAGGATTTTTCTCCCACCCTTAGGAGGGCATGTGTCCAGAAGTAAAGAGGGAGCAAATCCTGAGGGGCGCACAAATTGTCTTGCACAAATTTTCTTGGGCTCGAACCTGGTAAATGCTATCAAGTAGCATCACATGCTACAGAGAAATCCTTCATGAAGAGTCAGTCAATGTGGCAAACTTCACTGTTGTCTTATTTGAAGAAATTGCCAGAGCCACCCCAGCCTTCAGCAGCCTCCACCCTGAGCAGTCGGCCGCCATCAACATCGAGGCAAGACCCTCCTCCAGCAAAAAGATGACGACTTGTTGAAAGCTCAGGATGGTTAGCATTTTATAGCAAAAAAGTATTTTAAAATTAAGGTATACACATTTATTTTAGACATAATGATATTGTATATTTAATAGACTACAGTCTAGTGTAAACATACTTTTATTTGCTCTGGGAAACCCAAAAATTCATTTGACCCACTTTATTGAGATATTCCCTTTATTGCAGTGGTCTGGAGCCAAACCCCCAATATCTCTGAAGTCTGCCTGTGGAGTAGCAATCTGGCAAGTGAAATGTTTCTCTGAGTTCTGTGAGCCATTCTAGCAAATTAATTGAACCCAAGGAAGAGGTCGTGGAAACCTCATATCTATATATATATAGCTTGTCGGTCAGAAGTACAAGTTACAACCTGAACTTTTGACCGGTGTCTGAAACCCAAAGTGGGGGTCTTTGAACTTCCATTGTGTAGAGGGTTGGCCAGAAGCGCAGGTAACAAGCTGGGCTTGCTACTGGTTTCTGCAGGTAGGGGGCAGTCTTTCAGGAATGAACCCTTAACCTGTGGAATCTGATGGTATCTCCTGGTAAAGAGTCTCAGAATTAAGTTGTAGGACATCCTGCTGTGCCTTAGAATCTTTGTTGGTGTGGGGGGACTCCCCCTCCACTGGAACCGAGTCCAGGATCCAAAAGAATGCCGTGTGCTCTCCTAATAGCACAAGCAACAGTGCTCTCACATGCAAGAATTAACAAACAGAACAGAACGAACCCATACCCAAAACACTCAAAATGCCCACAGCCATCTTACAAGGGGCATGCATTTGATATATTTAAAGGAGATTATAATACAGTTATGTTGACTGTGTATTAATAATAACTGTAATGAAAACTTAATCCAAAATTATTTTTAACACTTATAAAGCCTTATGGTCAAAAGGAAAGATTTAAATTTATGTGCATCTTTTGGTGCAGAGAAATGGGACAACCAACAAAAGAATTTCAAGCATAAAAATGTTGCAGTAAGATGAAATACTGAGAGGGAAATGGAATGGAAATATGCATTCAGGGGGAAAAAGAAGGATTTAAAATGAACTTGTTTACGTTTGTGTAAATAGAAGACCATGGGCTTCAATCTTTATTGCACTGAGATATCATGGGGTACATATAAAGCAGGGAGATCACTTTTATTCTGTAATGCCAGCACTTATCTAACTGGAAATAGCATTTTTCAACTAATTGAAATTATCACGAAAAAATTTAGCTATCGATTTAAAAAGGTGAAATTTAATACATAGTTCAAAGAAATTATTTTAGGAAATACATGAAGAAAAAAGGGCAAAGAGTGATATTCTAAGTTCTGTATAATGTCCCATGACATTCTATGTAGACAGTATCTTCCTCTTTTAAAAATATAGCCTATAGACAGTATTATACCTCCCGGAGGCAGTTTGCCTTTTGTCCAGTTAAAAGACTGTGCTAATTGTATTGTGGCGACAATTAGTGGAAGAAAGAACAGATGACAAGGGCTGGAGACTAGAAAAGAATTCCCTATTAGTAAAATGACCTTTTAGAAAGATTTCAACACACTTTGGAACTAATTGAAAGGAATCCTTGGCAACAAGACAGGAGAGCAAAAATAGTGGCGAGGTGAACATTTATTTAGGGGAAGATGTTAGAGAGGGCTGTTTGCGTTCACAGGAAGATGGGTGTAGTAAGGAGGTGAGAAAATCTGAGGAATCAAGTTAGAGTAGGAAAGGAAAAAGAGAGGACTCATTTAGTAGACCCCAGTTCAGGTTTCTAAGGAGGAGCCCAGGAAATAGGAAAAAAATATGTATTTTATGGATGACAAAGGGATGGAAAAATATGTAAAGTGGTTAAAGGGAGGAAGGAGATATTGGGAAGTATTTCTTCATTAAGTGTGAATGAAAACAAAGACCACAATTGTATCAGAAATAATGGCAAATTAATTAACTTCCAGTTTTATTGAAACATAATCGACATTGCTGACCATCAGGGAAATGCAAATTGAAACCACAATGAGATATCACCTCACACCAGTTAGAATGCCCACTATCCAAAAAAGAAGAAATAACAAGTGTTGGTGAGGATGTGGAGAAATAGGAACCCTCCTACACCCCTATGTTTATCACTGCATTATTTACAATAGCCAAGTTATAGAAGCAAACTTCATGTCAATCAATAGATGAATGGATAAAGATGTGATGCATATACACAATGGAATATTATATAGCCACAAAAAGAAAAATCCTACCATTTTCAACAACATGGTTGGACCTAGAGAGTATTTTGCTTAGTGAAATAAGCCAGATGGAGAAAGACAAATAACATGATTTCACTCATTTGTGGAATGTAAACACAAAACAAAACAAAATGAACAAAATAGCAGTAGACTCATAGACACAGAAGTGACTAGTGGTTACCATGGGGAAGGGGCTAGGATAGGTGAGTGGAGATGGTGAGGGGGATAAAGGGGCACAAAAATTCTCAATCATAATGTAAGTTGGTCACGGGGATAGTAGTACAGCATGGAGAATATACCCAATAGTTCTGTAACATCTTTCTATGTTGACGGATAAGTAACTGCACTAGTGGGATTGATGATTAATAATACGGGCAACCGTTGAACTACTGTGTTGTATATTTGAAACCAATATAAGATTGTATACTAATGATATTTTAATAAAAAAGAAAGATCTCAGCAACTTTCAAATATGCAATACAATATTGTTAATTATAGTCACTGTGCTGTATGTTGCATCCCCAGGACTTATTTATCTTTTAACTGGAAGCTTGTGCCTTTTGACCACCTTCATTCACATCCCCACCTTATAATCCCCCAATTCTGCAACCACCAATCTGTTCTCTGTATTTATGAGTTTGGGTTTTTTAAAGATTCTGCATGTACATGAGATCATACAGCATTTATCTTTCTTTGTTTTATTTCACTGAGCATAATGCCCTCTTGGTCCATCCATGTTGTCACAAATGGCAAGATGCCCTTTTTTATGGATGAATAGTGTGTATATATATGTATGGCACATTTTCTGTATTCATTTGTTGATGGCCACTTAGGTTGTTACCATGTCTTGGCTATTGTAAATAATGCTCTGCCGGAGTCCAGCTCCAGCTGGGGTGAGGTATCGAAGGGGAGAGAGACGGCGTCGGCGAATGAGGAGACACCCACACTGACTAAGGTGCAAGCATCTCCTAGCATAAGGCTATTAGTCGTTTATTTTATACAAGTTAACAATCAATAAAATTCTGAGTGGGGAACTTAACAGACAACCATTAACTAACTCTAAATTCAATTTCCGGCGGTCTCCAGTCTCCAGGGGTGCGGCGTCTTACATGGTATAGAAACAATAGCAAGGGCAGTTAGGTCCTGAAGGCTGTCTTGGTCTTGTTTGTTCTGTCCTTGATTCTTTATCAACTCCCCCGAACCGTTTCTACTCCAGTAAGCATTCTACTGATTAACACACCTTTCCTGTTGTTTCTTACTTAACAAACACCAGCTGGGCCTATTTCTTTTAATTCTTTTCTATAAAAAAAAAACTTGAACTGCACTAACCATAGTTCTATTAATCAAAAACTACCTATTCATGTATAGATCATGAACCCTAGTATATGAAATAGAACTGGGAAACAGAGTCCATCAATTAATTTTTCCCATGCTACGTTTACCTTTAGAAAAGTACCATTTTCTACCCAAAATCTCTACAGCTACATTAGAGGGTCCTTCTATAGTGGGAAAAGGAAGTTTATTACGAATTGTTTTCTGGGCAATTGGTGAGTCAGGAGGGGGTCCTCCCGCAGTCCTGGTTCCCATATCTCTTTATACTGTAATTTCTATAGTAATAATTCATAAGGGAACTCTACCAATATTTTTCCACCTGTTTTCCTGACCCACACTCAGTCACCTCTTATTTTTCCTAGGAGCTAAATTGACCAAGGAGGGGTACTCTGAAGTCACCTGAACTTTCTTCTATTTTCTAACCCAAGGATAATAGCCTACAGGCCTGAGGGGAATGTGCAGGGTCACAAGCTGAGTTTTATGAGTGCTCTACGGCTCCTAGCAGTCTTTTCTCTAGGGGCCTTTTCTGATTAGTGAGGGCTGTTCAGACTGGGGAGATGGTCAGATTAAACAATAGAAGAGATATTAGTAGCTTCCCCTTTGGAGGCCCGCTGTCTGGCATCCATCCATCGGCCTCCTGGGCTGTGCCATCAGGCAGGTGGAGTAGGTCGGCTTCCAGCATCTAAATTCAATTTCTCAGAAGTAGAACTTACAGGATGTTCTCTAACCACTGAACAGAAAATATTATTATAAGAATGCAAAAAACAGCAAGAACTACAATAAAGAGAAATGAGGGGGAACAGGTCGGGCTCCTCCAGTTCTTCTGGGGTCGCCTCTGGGCCTGGACTCTGTCAAATGGCTCAGATGATCTGGTTCCCTTCAATGCTCCAGTAATTAAAGTGAACATGGAGGTGCTGATATCCCTTAGAGATACTGACTTCATTTCTGTCATACATTTTACCAGAAGTGGAGTAGCAGATTTAGATAGTTTCCTTTTTGGCCTAGAGTAACATGCAGGTATGATGTAATTAGACTTTTTTTTGCTAGCAGATGTTTTATTTATATCTTTTTAAAGCATGTGCATTTAGATTTCTTTCTTTTTTTTATTAAGGTATCATTGATATACACTTTTATGAAGGTTTCACAAGAAAAGCAATGTGGTTATTACATTGTCCCTTATTATCGAGTCCCCCCCCATGCCCCATTGCAGTCACTGCCCATCAGTGTAGTAAGATGCCACAGAGTTCCTATTTGTCTTCTCTGAGCTACACTGTCTTCCCCGTGACTCCACACACACCATGTGCACCAATCATGATACCCCACAATCCCCTTTCCCTCCCTCCCCACCCATCCTCCCCCACCCCTCCCCTTTGGTAACCACTGGTCCCTTCTTGGAGTCTCTGAGTCTGCTGCTATTTTGTTCCTTCAGTTTTGCTTCATTGTTATACTCCATAAATTAGGGAAATCATTTGGTATTTGTCTTTCTCTGCCTGACTTATTTCACTGAGCATAATACCCTCTAGTTCCATCCATGTTGTTGAAATGGTAGGATTTGTTTCTTTCTTATGGTTGAATAATATTCCATTTTGTATATGTACCACCTCTTCTTTATCCATTCATCTACTGATGGACACTTAGGCTGCTTCCATATCTTGGCTATTGTAAGTAGTGCTGCAATAAACACAGGGGTTTCTATGTCTTTTTGAATCTGAGAAGTTGTTTTCTTTGGGTAAATTCCTAAGAGTGGAATTCCTGGGTCAAATGGCATTTCTATTTTTAGTTTTTTGAGGAACCTCCATATTGCTTTCCACAATGGTTGGACTAGTTTACATTCCCACCAGCAGTGTAGGAAGGTTCCCCTTTCTCCGCATCCTCGCCAGCATGTTCCTAGTCTTTTCTATGTTGGCCATCCTAACTGGTGTGAGGTGATATCTCATTGTGGTTTTAATTTGCATTTCCCTCATAATTAGCGATGTGGAGCATCTTTTCATGTGCCTATTGGCCATCTGAATTTCTCCTTTGGAGAAGTGTCTGTTCATATCCTCTGCCCATTTTTTAATCGGGTTATTTGCTTTTTGGTTGTTGAGGCATGTGAGTTCTTTATGTATTTTGGATGTTAACCCCTTATCGGAAATGTCATTCACAAATATATTCTCCCGTACTATAGGATGCCTTTTTGTTCTGCTGATGGTGTCCTTTGCTGTACAGAAGCTTTTTAGCATGACGTAGTCCCATTTGTTCATTTTTTATTTTGTTTCCCTTGCCCGAGGAGATGCATTCAGGAAAGTTGCTCATGTTTACATTCAAGAGATTTTTGCCTGTGTTTTCTTCTAAGAGTTTTATGGTTTCATGACTTACATTCAGGTCTTTGATCCATTTTGAGTTTACTTTTGTGTATGGGGTTAAACAATAATCGAGTTTCATTCTCTTACATGTAGCTGTCCAGTTTTGCCAACACCAGCTGTTGAAGAGGCTGTCATTTCCCCATTATATATCCATGGCTCCTTTATCGTATATTAATTGACCACATATGCTTGGGTTTATATCTGGGCTCTCTAGTCTGTTCCATTGGTCTATGGGTCTGTTCTTGTGCCAGTACCAAATTGTGTTGATTACTGTGACTTTGTAGTAGAGCTTGAAGTCAGGGAGCATAATCCCCCCAGCTTTATTCTTCCTTCTCAGGATTGTTTTGGCTATTTGGGGTCTTTTATGGTTCCATATGAATTTTAGAACTGTTTGCTCTAGTTCATTGAAGAATGCTGTTGGTATTTGATATAATTAGACTTTTATCTTCCAAATTATTAACTTGGGTAGACAGGGGACAATTCATTTACTCCTTTTCACAGATATTCATGTCCCCACTGCACGGTGGCACTGAGAGGAGCTGGGATAGAGCGGTGACTGTAATGGAGCCAGTCCCCATCCTCCTGGTGATACTGATCATGCAGAGGATGTGGGAAGTGCTCTGTGCTTTGTTGAGTCATAAGAAATACATTCAGATGACCAAATGTATATTTGCCAGGTGTATTTGGTCTTCATGTATGGTTCCTGCAAACACCTCAGAGCCTTAAAGGTGAAATGGGTGTCCTGTCTTTTAATGAGAGACTTTTGGACCCCACCCAAGGGCAGGGGGCTGGAGGTCGAACCAGCCAGTGGACAGTGATTTATTCAATCATGACTATGCAGTGAAGCCCTCAGAAAAACCCATGAGAGGAGCCCATTTCTTGCATCCTGCTTCTCTTTACAAAAGAGCTGCCATGCTGGGCAGAAGCAGAAAACTTCCATGTGCCACCCAGTCAGCCCCAAGGTCCATGAGGACAGAAGTTTCTTTATTTGGGACCTTGCTCTATATCTCTCTTCTTTGGCTGTTACCTTGTATCCATTATGGTATCCTTTATTAAACTGGTAAAGTAAGTGTTTTCCTGAGTTCTGTGAGCCGCTCTAGCAAATGAATTGAACCTAAGGGGGACGTTGTTGGAACCTCCAGTCTGTACCTGGTAGGTCAGAAGCACAGGGTGCAGCTTGGGGCTTGTGACTAGTGTCTGGAGTGGGGGGCAGAGAGCAGTCTTGTAGGACAGAGCCCTTAACCTGGGGAATCTGGTGCTGTCTCCGGGCAGATAGCCTCAGAATTCAGTTCTCAGACACTGCTGGTGTTCAAGAATTGCTTGGTGTTGTGTGTGGGAAGACAACCCCCCCTCCCCCCGCACATGCACACACATTGGAATCGGGTCCGGGAGCCCAAAAGGAGTTATACTGCTGTGTGGAAAAACTCATTCTCCCTGCCTGATAGAGGGAGCTTGCAGTTTGAGGCAGAAATAATTTTGCTCATTTGCATATGCATTTTTCTTTTGCCTTGAGCTGGTGTTTTTTTAGTTCGTAGCACCTCACAATTTAGCACTTGTTAATAAGACAGTGAATTCTACCTGTCTAGCATGATGTTCAGGCATTCTGTCATGGGGACCCTGTTGTCTGTCCAGCTTTGCCTCCCTCCTTTCCTTCACTTCAGTCTCTTGTCACTTTATGCTCCTTCCAGAAATGCCCCATATGGGTTTTAGACCTGTTTCTTTGTTCCTGTTGCTGACTGTGCCTGGAATGCACCTTTTTCTTTCTGATCTTGAATGCACGTTCCCTGAAATCTTCCTAATCTGCCCTTCAGTCTCGGTTCACAGGCCAGGTCTTCCAGGAAGCCTTCCCAGATCTCCACTCAAAATTACTGCCTTCCTTCTGTGTCTCCCTTTGGCACTGTTCTCTCTTGATGATGTGTGCGGTTTCCAGTTGTGTTGACTCTCCGTCAGATCTTAAACCCCTTGAACAGTGCCTAACAAATGAGAGGTACTTAAAAAAAACTTGGTCACTGGAATACAACATTCAGTTATGGAATTTGATGGTGTTCACTAACTGAATCACAGTGTAGACGAGTAGTGGTTGCTCCCTGGCACCTGGTTTTTCAGAAATTTGATTCCACCCTCCTCAAGATGCCGGAAGAACAGGGGTACAGGTTAGGTGCTCAGTAAATGCTGGGCGCTTAGATCTGAATGTACAGATGCGGCTGACGAGGCAGATGAACAGCTCCTCAGCATGTTCAGTACGTGGTCATTGGTTCTCCCTGTGGTGTTGGTGCCTCTGCTGCTGTCTTCCTCTGAGTCTCCGCTCCAGGGGACGCCACCCTCTCTGCAGCAGAGAGCACCGGGCTGCTGCGGCTTCCGGGAGTGCCCAGGGGCTGTGAGGCGACAGGTAGAGCTTCAGGGCACCACTAAAGCCTGAGCTGTATTTGCCCAGGTGGTGAGCGCCCCACCCCAACCTGCCCCCCAGGAGCACCTTTAGGTCATGGTGTCTGTGCCCTCTATGTCCTCAGGTACAGACATGAGGGCCCGTTCAGGCCGGGCACCTGGTTTGCTCTAAACCTTGTCGTCGATGTGCCCGGTTCCCTCCTGGACCTTCAGGAAGCCTCACAGGCAGGTGATGCGGAGCTAAGTGCTCTAGGAGCCTGTGTGTAGACGGAGCAGATCTGGGCCTCACAGCTGCTCTGCTTCTAGCTTTTGCCTTCCAGATTGTGAGTCGGAGCCAGGTCTTGACACCATGGTGACCCACACTTCCTCACCCGCCTCCTTTAAACCAGGCTGAGCTCTGGATTTCCTAGTTCCTCTCAGATTCACCTGCAGCAGACAGAGGGGCTGTGGCAGCAACGCTGTGGTAATGGCGCTCAGCTGTCCCTTCCCAGGGAGACACTTAGTGTGTCCAGGGTTTCCTGATTGTTCCGGTTAGCTATCACTGCATCGCCAATTGCCCTAACACTTAATGGCTTAAAAACATCTTATTACTACTATTGTGTCTAGGATTCTGTGGGTGAGGAATTCAGGGCGCAGAAGGGATGGTGCATCTCTTCCCCACGTTGCTTGGAGACTCATCTGTGATGCTCCAGGTCGCATGGGGCTGGACTGCTGGAGGCAGAGGACACAGCTGGCCTTACACAGAGACCCAGGGCTCTGCAAGTCAGTGTTTGCAGACACGGAGTGTGGAAGCTGCCGGTCCCTAACGGCTTGGGCCTGCAAACGGCCCTCCTTCCATCATCTTCAGCTGCTTGTGAGTGAGTCACTGGGTCAACCCAGATGCAAGGACTGAGCACTGGGGAACTGGCTCACTGGGGTCTCCTTGGAGATAAGCTTTCACACAAGAGGTTGGTATAGAATTCCTCTGTATGTGTGACTTGGTATCAACATATATGTGCCCATGTAATGAAGTGAATTTAATACAGACTTGTAATTAATAGAATTATTAGATAATATAACGAAGTTAACCAAAATCAGCATCCATTTAAACCTTCTTAAATGAATTCAGATGATGTCTACAAGCCACCCAAGAAAACTTACCTCATTGTTTTGTGGCCCCACCTCCTTAGTCTGAAAGGGAACCGAAGAGAGGAAGGCACTGATATTTACTGAGTACTTGCAGCATACCCTATGGTCTCCTATTTTAATACCACAATTATATGAGCCGCCTTATGTTTACAGCTAAGAAAACCAAGTAGGTGATAACGAGAATGACCACAGATTCTTCCCTTACCCTGAAGAGGGAGATTCTGTTTCTCCAGCCTTTGAATTTGTACTGGCCTCATGCCCCCCTTGTCCAGTGGGACGCAGTGGAAGTGACGATGGGGACTTTCTGAGATTTTGCTACACCTATCCCCACTCTTTGAGCCCTATCATTGCCCACTGGAGGATGAGAAGAGGGGAGCCCCATACGGAGCAGCAACCAGCTCTCCTAGCTGAGGTCCCAGACTGCGAGAGAGGCCAGCTAATGTCACAGCACCAAGCAGCAGCAGACTGCAGATGCACGAGGGGGCCCAGACGAGAAGAACCACCCAACTGAACTGTATATCCAAGTGGCTGAGCAATACAAGCCTGTGCTAAATACAACTTCTCAAGCCACTAAGTGTTGGGGTGCTTTATTATTAGTAAAAGTGCACTGGTCCATGAGCTCAGAGAGTGTAAGTAAAACCATATCCATGGGTTCACAGCTAACCAGCACTGAGAACCTGTAATAATGACAACTCCTTATAACAGTGGAGGCCACCATGAAGCCTGCGTCATGTGTATTTGAGCTGAGCATCTATATATTTGTGCTCTTTCTTATATACAAGCTGAATTTTGAAAAGACACAGGCAGGGTATAGCTTCTAAATTAATAGCACACTTAACAAAGTTCAGGTTTTTCTCAGAGAAGGCATGGGGGATTTTACTGACCTGGCAGTACAGGAGTTTATAAGTGTTGACGATATCCTTTGGTGTAAATACATTGGAGTGCAATTTTTGTTTTCATATCACCATTTTTAAATTTAAAAATATATTCTTAAAAATGTGTGGAATGTCTAGAGCACATTTGAAGCATCTAAAGTTTTTACAGAGCACATTTAACATAAAACTTTTGACATAAAATATTAACATTACCGAAAAGTTATTTGTACCAGATTCTGATTTTTTCAAGTCTACTTGATGAAGTACCTGCCATGCATTCCAGCTTGATCTCAGTGTTTGATGCAATTTCTGATCGCTTTTTACCAAGTGCCCAGGATTTTAGAGAGGGTCTGGGGTCAGGCGATGGGGATTGAGCTGTTTGCTTTCAGTGGAAAGCAGTTAGCTGCACACGTGCTGTGGCTCAGGCTCCGCTGGGTGCTGGTGGCCACGTCACGTCCTCCCCCCGGCTGCCTTGCTCCCCTTTGGGCTGCCGCCCTGTGCAGGGAACAGGGTGAAGACGAGATTTGTCACCACAGATGCCCATGGCCTGTCTGTAATGCAGATGGGAAAGTATCAGTGAGAGTCTTCCAGGCAGTTTTAGTAACAGGTAGCCCACCAGATGGGTGAATCATGTTTGAGTCTCTGTTCTCAGCTTAAAAGTGAGCTGCTTAACTTCAAGGAGAGAGGATGTGATCTCAGGGTCTGGCATGAAGCAAATGACAGGGAAATCAAGTGGGAAGAGTGGGATAATGCCATGTCCATAAGTGATCAGGCCAGTGGGTATTTTGACAGTAGCTTTTCCAGACAGTTCTTGCCTCATTTTCTCTTCAGAGCAACCACAGCAGATTTAGGCAGCTGGACCCCTGTGCAAACCAGTAGGCTACCTTTTCGAACTAGCAGACTGCACTGCAAGATGTTAGTCCATTTGACACCCATTTCCTGCCCATAAGTTAATTAACAGAGAACTGGACTGTGTGCGCACCCCCAGGGAGGGAGCAGGTGGTGACCACTCTTGCCTCACTGAGTTAGCAGCGATGGCAAAGAACAAACCTGATTGAGGATGGTGGTTTTGGTTTGGTTAATATTTTGTTGTTTGTTTTTAAAATCTGTGAAGGTAGATACAGGATTTTTTCTTTCTGTTTTCATAACAATGCATAGGCAACATGATACAAGCCCATTAACTTAAAAAAAAAATAAGTGTAGCACTAGGTAGCTTTTTAATTTGCGAAGGAGAAATAAGATTCATGTTTGCATCCAAATTCCCTTTTGCCTTGTCAGTGTAGCTAATCCACTCTCAAGCTAGAACCACCTAATAATTTTCAAGTTTTAGTATTATCAGAAATTGGATCACACTGGAAAAATGTGGAGGACGGAAGAACTGGGAGCATGATTATTTAGATAATAACAATAGTAATTACAGGTTGGCAGTTGTGTAACTCTGTGGTTTTAGAAGTGCTTACATATAGATATGCCATCTGTGCTGGGAACAGGGTAGGTATTTCCCCCATTTCGGAGTTGAGGACCTGAGGGTAGCTCATAGGTGCCGGGTGGTTTCTGGAATATGCTGAGAGGCAATGCGGTGTTCAGCGTGTGTATGAAGAATGTCCTTGGGATCAATACTTGGATGGGAGGGAGGCAGGAATGGGCAGAGAGTAATGCTGACATGTGATGCGGGCCCATGGACACCCTGGATGACCCCATGGAGAGCTCTCCAGATGCAGCGGCCCTTCAGAGTTGTCCTGAGTTGGGTGAGAGGGCCAGGCCTTCAGTCAGTCATTGGATGTGGGCCGCTCTGGGAAGGGCTGACGGTGGGCAAGGCAGCGCTTTGCTGCTGAGTCAGTCCCCGAGCAGTCGGAGAGCTAAGGGCTGCCTGCCCCCAGTGCTGTGAGCACCAGGTGAGTTCTTCATGGAGGGAGCTTTGGACAGTCCCTTCCTCGTGCTGCTGGAATCCCGTTCTTCCTATTCTTTCTGGGACTGGCCCTTCAGGATTCCTGGGGACACTTGGGAGAGGAAGCTGGATGGGGTAGAACTGTAGCTTCACCGCCCTTGCTGGTTTCAGGGCCATGGTTGCTATTCATGTCCCTTCCCCAGTACCCATTCTAGGTTCCTCTAAGTCACTGGCACTGCTGCCAGTCTTCATGGTTTAGCTGGTGGCAGGACCCAGACCCTTATCTCCGAGGAATCGGAACTCTGATCACTGTGCTCTTCTAAGGTCCTGGTTGCTACTCTTGTCTAATTACATTAATAATTGGCAAGGAAGTCCCAGAGCATCCTCATGGATTGCCTGGACGCCAAACCTACTTTCTCTCTTTCTGTTTGGCAACACAACCCTACCTTTCCTGGTGACTGGGGGCAATTGCTCCTGCTTAGAATAGTGGCTCTTCTTTGTGCCCTTTGACCCTCTGGTCCCTTGGTGCAGATAGCCTGAGGTGCCCAGGCAGGAGACATAGCTTACAACTCAGTGCGATTCTTCATGCACCCTTTGGCAGAGGGGATCTCTGTTTAGGAACTGGGACCTCTAAACCTGTGGAGCCTGTAGATGTGGGAGAGAAGCATGGATTTCTCAAATGGGTCATTGTGAGTGATGGGAAGTGGGGTCACTCCAGCTTCCAGCCCTTGTGTCTGGACTCATATATTCTTCCTTTTGGAGACACAGCACCATATAAAGGTCATTGATTTAATATGTTTACTGCATTCTGGAGGATGGTGTCCTATCCTTGTTAAGTATTGCATCCCAAAATATTGCTTCCACTCTGCCTTTAACAGTCCATTCCAAGCTTTAGCAGGCCGGCAGCTCTGGGTAATGTGGTGTGTGGTATGTCCAGTGGATCCCGTGCTCAGGGTCCCACTTTCACGTCTCTGTTATTGCAATGTATGTCCCTAGTCTGATGTAGGGTCCTGTGCTAGCCAAACAGACACTCCATAAGCTCTCAGATAATGGTGCTGTCTGAGGTCCTGTGGGGACAGGAAAGCTCAGGATAAGTTTGGGGTAAGTTTCTTACCCTTCCAGGATAGAAGGGGTCCAGCATTGGTCTCTGTCTCTCTCAGGTTGGTTATGGCCAATGTCAGTAGGTCAGCTTGGGTTGAGCTGTTGGGCCCTTGCTGTTGACCCAGACATAGCCTCTATCCCTGCTGCCTAGTTTTCTATGCTTCTGTGTGCTGCTCTCTTGCCTGTAATGTCAGCACGGGGATAGCTGATTACAGAGGTTTACCAATGTCACCCTGTTGAGTTACTTACTTATTTTTTTATGTGGTTGTTCAGAGCGCTCTGGTGGGCATGAATATGCAAATGAAGATCACACTTCACACCCACTTCCACATGTCCATCCGCATGTCCCCACGCCAGACATTCTTGTCCCTGATTTTCCAGTTTTTCTCCTTCCAGTCTCCTGATCCACCCAAGCCATTTTCCACTATCTGTAATACTATATATGTTCTAATCTTGGACCACTTATCAGCACAAAGTGGGAAACCAGGTGTACTACTGAAAGCTCTACCCATCGGGAGGATTCTCTCTCGCCACTCTTTTTTAGGTGTATTCCTGAGTGAGGCTGAAGCAAAGCTTCTGTCTGTGGGGTGAGAGGCAATTTCAGAAGCTTTTCCTGTGCTTCCTGGAGCCTTCCAAGTAGCAAGTTCACACCATCTCCTGGGGTCTTTGCCAAGGGATTAGATATTGTTTCCCAGAAGACTGTGCCCAAGAGGATAATTTCCCTTCAATCTACCCTGTGTCCTGGCCCTGTTGACCCGGCACCCTCAGGATACAACCCCTTGTGCATTGCTGGTCCGAGCTGGCTCAGTCTTGTGCACCTTTGGGGTACAGTCCCTTTGCTGAAGGGGTTATGTGTTACCTTCTGGAGGGAAGAGGCCTTCTGCAACATCTTCAAGCCAGTCTGGGAGAAGTGTTAGTTCCTGCTGGGGAGAAAAAGACTACTTCTGTTGTCTGCAGAGGGTTTTGGGGACTCTAATCTGGGGATTCAGGGTTTTTCAGGGGCATCAACGCCAATATTTCATCCATTCAGAATCCCATTATTTCCCAATCAGGCCCCTCACATTGGCACAGCAGACGGGGCTCAGGCGGGGGTTTACCTTTCTTTGGAGCTCAGCTACATTGGCCGTGAAGCCCTGGGTCTGACCTCCGGCTTTCTCTGCCCTCTCTTGAGGGAGAAAGGCTCTCTGTAGGCTACCAACAAGGTCCTCATCCACAGCTTTTAATTGGCAAATCATCTCTCAGCTACTCGTTATCTACCTCCGGCCCTGCCACCTCCTCTGTAATATCTAGCATAGCAGTAACCAGCTAATTTCATTAACCTGTAGCTGCTCCTCCCCGTGTATCTCAGATACCAGCTAACCCATTCCTTTCTAGTATGCCGTCCCAACTAACCATCGCCAAAAGTCTAAACAGTGGAACTGCTCCTGCGTGCCAGGGGTGACCTGTGCTTCCCCTACTATGGGGGAGGTCCTTGTCGCTGCCCGGGCAGGGAGGGGCGACCCTGAGCTGCATGTACCAGAACCACCCAGACTGGCCGCGGCTGGCTCCCAGTAAGGAGAGTTTCTCTAATAACTTGGCTTGAAGGTTAGGTATAATCAAGACCTGCAAAGATCCATCTTGTACCTCCAAGATTTGCTTCACTGCAAAATGGCTTTTAGGCAAATGGTCACACAGGGAAAGCTCCTGGGTTCGTTACTGGTCATGACCACATTGATGTAACTTGGAGGTTAAGATCACCATAAAGAGTTGTGACACAAATCCTTTACTTCCTGCTCTTCGTGCCTGGGCCGCATATCCCTGCCCTTCTCCAGAATCTGACATATGTTGGCTTGAGGGCTTTCTGAGAGCCCCCTGTGCCTTCCCAGGGTGGTGCCCGTGGGCAGGTACTGCAAATGGGAGTGTACATACAGATGGTGAAGCCCGGCGAGAAGGGCTGCTGACCTTGGTACTGGTGACTTCCTGCAGTGAGGCTGCTGGGGAAATCAGGTGACTTCCTGCAGTGAGGCTGCTGGGGAAACTGCCCCAATAGCTGTGGGACTTGCCTATTGCATTTCTGCAGAGGGCCGGTTTGAACCACATAAGTACTTTGTTAACTTTATTATCAAACATATTCACGCTAAATCATAACTTTACCTAGTAGTCCATTTAACAAAAGGAGAAAAGTGCAGAAGCATAGGCATTTTAATGTGTGGGGTATTGATAAGAATGTCTCGACTAAGCATATTAGTTCTTTCCCTGTTAAATCCATAAGTAGCAGCCATTTGACATGTAGCCTCCAAGACAGTAATTATGTGGCAAAATCACTTCTGATCTTTTTCTTTATGTGGCTGATTTATTCTCCTACCTTGTCAGATGAAGACTTTTACCTTAAAAATATTTCTCTTTTTTTTTTCTCTTTTCAACGTTTCCCACTTCTTTATTCTCCTTGACAGAAGGATGACAGCAGCTCTCCTGGATGACAACAAGCTGGGATATGTCATTAAATTTTAATCACCTTCCTGCCTGTGAAGCTGATAATTGGAGATCATTTAATAGAGCAGCCGCTCTGCTGCCTCCTGTAAATCCCAGTCATTTGTAAAAGGCAAGGGTGTAGCTACCACTACAACCCGAGCTCACGCTGGGCATGGATTTTATGCCGAGTGCCCCGTTGTCCCGATGACGTGAGCCGGAGGACCTCCCTTGGGCTCATGTTGTATTTTCTATATTTTCTTTCCCCCTAACCAATGGAACAGTTGTAATGTATTGTCATGTAGAAATTGACAGGCCGGCCTTACTTATCTTACTTACTTACTTGGGGGCTGATCTCCTTTGCTTTCCTTTCTTCTCAACTGCCCTCAAACCCTGCCTCCCAACTTCCTTTCTGCTCTGCTTTTCAGACAGACAGCAAATGGATATGCTAACTGCAAATACTCTCTCATCTGCTGCAGTGCAGAGCTGTTTTAATTGTACTGTGAATTAGTGTCTCCTGTGGTCTTGACTCTCCAGCCAGCTGTCACCTACCCTTCTTCCTCTTTTTCATCCCGTTTCTCTAGAGCCTGGCTTCTTTTTTCAAAGGGGATAATTCTTATTTCTGATAGTTCATCCTTGACCTTCATCAGAACTTCCGAGTCTATGGAAGGAATTGCACTGCTGATGCGTGTAGAAGCCTTAAAGCTCAGGGTTTCCAACTCTATACTTTAAAAGAAACTTTCAGCCTTCACACACAGCATGTCCGCGTTGTAGGGGGCCCTCGCTCAGTCATTCTTCCTTCATCCATTCTTTCAACATGTATTTATTTCGTTCTTGGCACTCTGCTAGCACTAAGGGTAATAGCTGAAAACAAAACAAATATGGTTCTTGTCCTTGAAGAGTCATTCATTTGGAGGGGAGATAAACATCACACCAGTAATTACACGAACACTTGATTACAATTGTGGTAATTTCTGTAAAGGAAGTGTGCAGAATGAGAGCATGTAGCAGGGAGACCTGGCCACGTACTGGGCACTGTGCCATGCTATTCCAGGGGTGAAATCATTTCATGCTCACCACCAGCCAGTTAGCCTCAGTTTATAGAGAGGGGAAGCAGAGGCGCAGAAGGCAGCGCTCCCCTCCCCAAGTTGCACGGTCTAAATGTAGCCTTTCCTACTAGGCTGGGCTCCTTGGCTGAGTTTTAGTGTTGAACATCACCTAGGGCGGCCTGTCGCGGCCGCACAATAAAGCGCTGGGTCAGGTCTCTGTGCCCTCCTCTTCCCCACCCCTCCCCTCCAGCCTTTCTCCCTCACCTCCTCCCTTCCCTTTCTTCCTTCCCTCCTTCTTCTCCTGTATTTTATTAAAGAAAGGAGTAGTGGAAGGGAGGAAAGGGGAGCATCAGAAATCCAGTTGTCTGCCGTCATTTGGAAGCAGGGGGTGAGCTGTAGGCCTGTGAAACCTCAATTCTCAATTAAGAAGAGCAAACATCTTGCTGCTTCCCTGGTGGAGGAGCCCTGCGTGTTTGAGAACAGGCACCCTCAGTTTTCTGGGGGAGGAGAGCGCTCTGCCTTCCCCCGCTGTCTCTCCCTGTTCTTGTATGTGGTAGGAATTTATTACAGCACAAGGGCGGGAGGAAGCCAGAAGAATCTTGGAAGCCCAAGGGATATGCTTTTGAAGAGGCAGGAAAATTCTTTTAAGACGATGGGATTTTCCAAACCCTTTATAGTTTTATTGTTGTCTTCTTTGATCCAACTGTGAAGATTGATATAGATTTACAAGCACAGGTGCTCACAGAATTAGCCTGCTTCTCATGGACAATAAGGCTTTTACTAAATACAAATGTTCTATTTATAGCATCAGTACTTTACCATTTCAAATTATATCTGCAGTATAGTCCCAGAAAACCCCCTCTGTTCAGGGTCTCTGTTTCTAGTTATTCATCTTGTCTGTTTCTATCCTTTCTTCCTTTCATCCTATCAGCCATTCATTCAACAAATATCTAATGAGCATCTACTGTGTGCCTGGCATATTCCAAGCACCAGGGATGTCTGTCCCTGTGAAGCTTCCCTTACAGCAGAGGAAGACAGACACCAAATCATTAACAATGAACAAACATTGGTGAACACCAGGGGGGCAGGGACCACGTCAGTTTTTGCTCACAATTTTCCTGGCACAGGGCTTGGCAAAGGGTAGGTGCTCAGATATTTGTAAAGTGACAAATGAATGAGCAGGTGGTTAAGGCTATAGTGGAATTGAGTGTAAAACGTTCTAGTACGTTTGGCAATGAAGACATAGGAAAAGGGTGTTAGCTGGAGCAACGGCAGGCTTTGTACTTAGGAAAGTCATGGAAAGAGACCCTGGAGAAGGGGGTGGGGAGGATGGGCAGGAGGAGGAGGAAGAGGGTGGGGAGAACCAGCATGTGGTACGGCCTTCTACATAGCACGGCTGTGCTAGGTGTTCAGGTATATTTTTTCATGTAGCCACCACAACAGCCATGAGGCTAAATATAATTCTTAATTTATGTGTGAGGTGACTGGGGGTCTGAGTGTGAAGTCATTGCCGGAGGTTCCAGCGTGAGTAAGTGGTCGCACAGATGGGTCTGTGCCCAGAATCCCAACTTGACCGTTGAGCTGTGCTGTAGGCAGGGTGCAGTTCAGTCCTGGCAAGGAGTGAGTGTAGCCGAGGGGTCAGGTGGGGGGTTCTGAGGTTATTTTCATGTTTAACCCCAAACACCAACAATTTGAGAGAGTGAGATGCCTGGTCTGCAGTACACAACGCTGGCGAAACTGGGACAGAGGTTTACAGGTCACCATGTGAGCAAGAAGGGCAACTTCCTTCACTTGAAAAGGAACCTGTCACAATTCTGTGTATATTGTCCAAGTAGTAGAGTGATTTTTGGAGTGTGAAGAGGTGCTGGGTCTTGGACTTGAGAGCTGACCCTGCAGGCAGAGGGTTCCTGGTTTAATCATGCTGCCGGGGCTGCCTGGGCAATGTGTTCAATCTCTTGGAGTCTCAGTTTCTTCACATGTGAAATGATAATAGCGATGATAACCTTGCTCAGGAGAGTTGGTGAGGACTATGCATGACAGTGTCCATCTAAACCCCTAATACAAGGATGACTGATAGCAGACGATGACATTATCTCTTACTATAATTCCTCACATCTTCCTTTAGGCATGTCTCAGTTACCTCGGGGTGCTATCACAGAATACTATGGACTGGGGGGCTTGTAAACAACAGACGTTGACTTCTCCCGGTTCCCGAGGCTGGGAAGTCCAAGACCAAAGTGATTCAGTTAAGGATGAGAGCTCGGTTCCTGTCTAGCCACCTTCTGACTGTGTCCTCACTTGTAGGAGGGAGAGGGGGAGAAGAGAAGAGGGAGAGAGAGAGAGGGAGAGAAGAAGAAAGAGAGAGATACGGGGAGAGAGGAAGCAAGCTTTCTGGTATTTCTTTTTATAAGGACACTAATCCCATTGTCAGGCCCCTTGCTCAGGGTCTCCTCTAAATCTAATTACCACGAAATACCATCACGTAGGGGTCAGGGCTTAAACATATGAATTTTTTTTGCGGGGGTGAGTAGAGACACAATTCAGTCTGTAGCAAAGCATGAACACATTGTGAAAAATGGTGGATCTGAGATTCTGATCTGGGAATGAAGTAATTCAGTTGTGTGAGCTTTTTTGTTGCTGTTGTTGAGTTTATTTGTGAGAGCTTTTTCTGAGCAAAAGCCTAGGGTGAAATTATATTGAACTCATTACTCTGAGGCTGACACAAATCTGGCTAAGTACTTTATCTGGTACATAAAACAATGGGTTACAGATGTCACCAAGCACAGGCAAAATCCTTTCCTTCTCATTTCATGAAGTTAGTTGCTTAATTTTATTTTCTTTCTAGTGATTGGCTTAAAAGTAGGATTTATTGTATTGGAACTCCTGGACTATGAATATACAGGGCTCTGGATAAGATATTTACTATGATCTTTTCCCTGAATTGCTACATGTGACGTGAGAAATGCTTTGTATTTAAATGCTCTTTCCCCACCCTGCTAATATGTCAAATTAATGTACACAACTTCTCCCTTTAACATTAGAAAGCTCAGGGATGGTATAAAAGTCTTGTCTTTATTTCCCTTATTTCTTATTCCTGTGAGTATGCGTTCCGTATTTTGATGACAGTCACCATAACATGCATTGAGACAGTTCTTAGCTCAGTGAATTAATGGATATTTATTTTCTTCTCTGCAGTAGCCTGTGCAGTAGGGTCTCTCATATTCCCTCATTAATTTAACAATATTTATTGAGTGTCTGTTCCATGTCAGGCATTATTCCAGGTGTTGGGGGGATATGGTAATTAATGAAACAAAATTCTTCCTTCATGGAACTTAGCTGGATGATGACCATGCTATTTTGCTTAAAATGGGATCATTTTTTAGCTTTGGTGGTGACACATTGGTTACATTTCCACTCAGTGAGCTTAAACTCTATTTTAAATGCCTTACAAAAGCATGTAAATCCAGTTACTGAGACAGGATTGGATTTAGAGAACAGTTTCACATTTGGCACTAAAATGAAATTATAAGGTATGTAAAATCAGGAGACATAAGAAAGCGTATGAATATTTTGATCGGCCCTCTTGGCATGGTGACTGTCAGTCTGTCCACTCAGGCTGCTCTCACAGAATACCGTAAAATGGGTGGCTTCCAAGCAATAGAAATTTATTTCTCACAGTTGTGGAGTCTGGAAGTCCAAGATCAAGGTGTTAGCAGATTTGATGTCTGGTGATGGCCTTTTGCTGGTAAACAGATGTGGTGATGGCCTCTTGCTGGTAAAGAGATGGCGGTCTTTTTGTTGTGTGCTCACATGGTGGACAGGGGAAGCTTGTCGCTTCAGCCCCTTGTAAAGGCGCTTATCCCATTCGTGAGGGACCCACACTCATGACCTAATTGCTTCCCAAACACCTTCACATTGGAAACTTAGGCTTCAACATATGAATTTGGGGGGTGGAGGGATACATTCAGTGCATTGCAGTGATAAAACTCTGAAGTGTCATTTTAATATTTAATTTTCATAGGCCTTGTGTTTTGTTCTTTCTTCCCAAAGTAGAAAACTCTGTATAAATTATTCTTACATTATTTAATCTCCTTCGGCGGAATGTAAAGGTTTTATCCCATACGTATGATGCTATGAGAGGCTAGATACACTTCAGTGTCACAGTGGTTTGAGAGAAACTTGGTGAGCTGGGAAGTGAGATTTGTAAGTAATAATAAGAAAAAAAACCTGTGGCTAAGTAAATAATATTTACTTCAGAATGAAATTGTTCATCCTTTATTCATCCTTTTAAAATACCTTTCCTTATTGATTGAATTCAGATGAGTAGTTCTTGACTTTATTCAATGGCTATCTGTCGAAAATGAAATAATGGAATGAACAAGGTGTGCAGTTAAATGAGTCTGCATGGAAACACACAGCCACTAGTTAATGTTTGTGAAATCATGTTTGCTTGATAGATTAATCTCTTCACTTTAAAGTGTCTTGATAAAAGTTTAATCTTAGTAATAAGTAAATTGGGCTCTTAATTCAGAGCCCGAGCCATGCCATGAAAAGGATCTAATTGAAGGTTTTTTGAAAAGCTTAATCCCCTCCCAGCTTCCCTATGTGTCACTGCTAGTTTCTTCCTACTTCTTTCCATTCATTTTAATATTGAATTTATTTGTTTAAAGATATCTTGGACAGATGTTGCTGTAAAATTTTTGTTTTTTGGGGAAATAGAAATAACTCAGTGTAGCTCCAGGGGAAGGGTGTCCCTGACCCAGGACAAGTCCCCCCATGAAACTGATGAAAGTGAAATAAGTCAAAGGAAAGAGTAAGTTGGGAGAAAGGCTTTTATTCCTTACAGTCTCTAGCCAGGCTGGGCCCCATCCAGTCTCCTCCTGCCACCTCACGCTCTGATTCCATGGAAGGGGCGGGTCCTTAGTGACTGGCAGACTCCAGACCAATTAGGTACCAGGAATGGAGGGGCGGAGAGAATGGCCATTTTCTCTCCACCTCTTGCGCCGGATTGCCTGGAGGCTCTACAGCAGTAAACACCTATTGATATACTGATATATAAATGAACTAAGGCTAGGTGGGAGATTCTGGAAATTCTGCCATTTATGCCACATCCAGTCTCCAGTTGTAGACCTTATGATGGCTACATCAAGTTCACTGCCAGTCAACTAGGTGAAGCAGGAAGGCGGTGGTGGTGGTGGGCACTGAGGCAGCAGAAACTTTCCTGCGGCATTTGTTACTAGTAAAAACCAAACGAACCAACAAAACCATTATGCCATCATTTATTATTTGTATATTTGAACTCTGTAATTAAGTGCACACACATTTAGTATTGTTATATCTTCTTAATGAGTTAACCACTTTATCATTGTGACATCCCCTGCTTTATCAATAATAATAATCCTTGTTAAGAAGTCCAATTAGCCTGATGTTAATATAGCCTTACCTGCTTCCTTTTGATCAGTATTTGCATGGCATATTTTCCCTATCTTTTTAATCTATGTCCTTATTATTTAATCTTCTTTAAAACGTATAGAATTGGGTCTTGCTTTTGTTCCTCCAATTGCACAATCTTTGCCTTTAGTTAAAGTGTTTATACCATTAATGGAATAAGCGATGTGTTTTCTTAGTTCCTTCATATTTCTTGTATCATAGTCTTTTTGCTTATTTCTTTATATTCTATTTTATCTCTCCTATTAACTTATTAATTATATATCTTTTAAATTATTTTGGTTATTCTATGGTTTTAAGAATATATATTTAGCTATGACAGTTCACTTTCAAATAATATAGTACTTCTTGTATTGTGCAGGAACCCCACCATCATATTCTTGCATTTCCTCCCTCTTGTCCTTCATGCTACTGTTCTCATTCATTTTACTTCAACATATTTTATAAGACATACAATGTATTTTGAGTATTTTTACTTCAGATGATTGTCTTCTAAAGAGATTAAAATTAAGAAAAATTCCTATCATATTTATCCACATTTTCCCCTTTCCCATGTTTTTAATTTCTATGTTGTATCAGATTCCTTCTGCCTGAAAAACTTACTGTAACATTTCTTCTTGTGCATGTCTGCTGGTGACTAATTCGCTCAGATTTTGTCTGGAAAAAAAAATCTTCATTTCACTGTTCTTTTTAGAAGCTGTTTTCACTGGACACAGAATTCTGACTTGACAGATTTTTTTTCTTTTAGTTCTTCAATGATAGCACTCCATTGTTTTCTGCTTATCTAATTTCTGACAAGAAATCTGATCCACTTTCTATGTTTGTGCTTCTCTAGGAAGTGTTTCTTTATCTCTTTATCTACATTCTGGATTTTTGGGTTTATCTTGTATTTTTTGGTTTCAGAAGTTTGCCTATGTTGTGCCCAGAGGGTTTTTCTTGGTATTTGTACTGGTTGGGCTCTCCGAATTTCTTAGATGTATGGTTTGCTGTCCTTTGCTAATTTATTTCTTCAAATGCTCTTTCGGTTCTGTTCTCTGGCTTTTATCCTTCTGGTACTCCACGTGCATGCATATTAGATTATGTTATATTGTCCCACATCTCTTGAATGATCTGTTGTTTTTTTTCTTTTAGATTTGAGTTTGAATAATTTATATTGGCCTATTTTCAAATTCACTGATTCTTTGCTCTATTATGTTCAGTCTGTTGATAAGCCTATGCAAGGAATTCTCCATATATGTATGTATGCATGTATATGTATATATGTATATTCATATATTCTAGAATCTGTATTTGTTTCTTTTTATGGTTTTACCCCTCTGCTGAAATTTCCCATTTGTGAATGCATGTTTTCCACCTTTTTCACTAAACCCTTTAACACATTAATCATACTTATTTTAAAGTCTGGGAGTTCTAATATCCGAGTCATTTCTGGGTCTGGTTCTGTTGGCTGCTTTTTTACTAGGCCATGAATGTCTTTTTCTTTTTTGTGTGTGTCATAATTTTTCACTGAATATTGGATTGTGTTTAAAGAGCACAAAAGATGGAGATAAATACTATTCACGCCTGAGAACGGCACACTTCCTCTTCTGGCAGGCCCTGAGTAGTCTGAGTACCTGAGCTGGGTCTGTAGCTGTGGCTGTCTTCAGGTTCCTCCCGTGGTGGGCCTCTCCACTTGGTGCTTAGCATGAGGACTACATTCCCGTAGGGCTTTCTCAGAGGTCTGACACGTGATAGTTTCCTGTGGTCTTGCTCCTCCCGAGCAGTAGATTGCTATTGCTTGTGATTTGGTGGAAGCTTGTGGTGTGGGTGGCAGGGTTTCTTGATTCTACTGATCTAGCCTGTCTTAGGAAGCCCTTATTTACCTGCATTTTAGGGGTGGAGCTTCCTTATGTTTCAGACCTCTGTCCTTGCTACAGTCCTCAGAACCATCATCTGCCCTGTATCTGTGAGGGGTCTTGAAGGGAGCTCTTGAGTGGGGACATGTGTCCTGCCCTTCCCCTGTGAGTAGATCTCTGCTTCGCGTCAGTGTAGGGGCCTGGGTTCAAGCAGCTGTCCCCCTTGCCCCCCGCCTCAGCTGAGGTTGCTGTGGCTGTTAGTCCACTTTCCCCTGCAGTGTATCTTTGCCCGAGCAGGGGCAGGAGGCTTTCCTACTCCACTCCAGGGTCTTCCAGATTTTGCTTCCTATGAGATGGGGTTTAGTGCTTGTGGTCCACGGAGGGGACCTATGCCGGGTGGCATCTCCATCTCAGCTGGTGGGCACCCGATAGCAGCCCCTGGGTAAAAGCTGGTGAATGAGCGCAGACCTCCTCAAGTCTGGGGGCTCCCAGAGATTTAAACAGGCAAGCAGGTCCCTAAGAATTTGTTATAAATTCACCAGTTCTTTTCTTACTAACTTTTGTGGTGGTGATCTCTTTCTCCCCCACTATGCCAAAGGCAGAGCAGTTTGTGACCCATTTCTCCTCAGAGGAGCTTGTCATCCACTGGATTGTGCTATAACCTGGTTGCTTTAAAATTATTTATTATTGAAAAACCCTTCATAATGCTTGCTATTATTTTAATTTATTAATTCAGATACCTCTGTGACCTTTTCCAATCTTTATCCAGTTGCATAAACATGATTTTATATTGCTTACAAAATATTTAAAAAATATAATGAACTGTCCATCGGTTTTGTCAACACCTGTACCTGAGTACAGGTATTTGACTACCATAAAGTGTGGACATCATCAGTACATGTTAAGGCACTGGAGTGATACTGAATTAGCGAAGGCAATATTTAACTAGAAACATGCCCAGATAACCTCATTTCATCTCAGGAGAAATAGAAATGGATAGGAGCCACTGGGAAGCTTCTAAAAGAAACTGGATTAGACTAGTATTGCTAGTTTTCTAAATTATTAGTCACTTTGGGGATTGTCATCAGGGAAGAAGGTTTTGTTGGAAAGGGTCCTGCCTCTCTTGTTCTTGGGTTGGTTGACTTACTCAACCTGGATTCTCACATTCCTTCATAGTGAAATGCAAAGAATGCATTATATATATATATATATATATATATTGTTATTCCTTCTGATTGAGTCCCAGAATATGTAGTAAAACGAGAATTACATTGGTGTGTTTGTTCATTTGAAAACTTACTGGAAACTATGTTGGGACTTGAACTCAACAATAAAATGCCTCTTGGCTTCATTTAGAAATGAGCACTAAAAGCTTCTTCGAAATAAATCACTTGCTAAGAAGGCCACATTGCTTTAATTGATGGGTAGCATTTGGTAGGGGTTCTAGTTTTTGCACTCCTCGGTTCATTTTACTTAATGTCAATCGGGTACTGGTGCCTTTGATCGTGCATGTGAATTTCAGTCAAAGGAAGATAAATTTTCCTTTCTCAGTTGTAACTAATCAAATTTAGGTATCTTCTTTCTAATAAATGCCCAGGGTCATATATTGAATGAGATACCATCAAAATATAGGCCTTTCTGGTTGACAGGCAATTCATTTTCTGTCGGACAGCTTCTTTCGGAGTATCTCAAGCCTCCCGCGTTTCCATCAGTCACCATATCACGCTATCTCCCTTTCGTTAAGAGCTGTGATTTCAAGACCACCAAATACCCCATTCTTTTGCAAAACATAAATGAGCACTTCTCTCTCTCCCTCTCCCTGCTTTCTTTCATTTTTCCTTCTTCCTTTTGATGTAGCCTGCCGAAAGATGGCTCAGTTTATTTTTATATTGTAAAAATTCAGAAGATATCGTTATAGTTCTTTCATAAGAACATAATTCTAGACCAGGTAGCAAATCCTTACGATTCTAAACTACTTGGTAAGAACTCTCTTTTTTTTCTTCTGAAAACCATATGTGACATGTTTTGAGCACTGAGTGATACTATGTTTTGTAGAATGCTTGTGACAGAATGCCAGAAATGCATATTGAAAGCTTAAAAAATATATGAAGAGTTTAGAGGGCTGTTTTTTTTTCCACCAAAAAAAAAAAGGATTGTACACATAAAAACAATTTAAATATAAAAATGATTTAACCATCTAGTGACAAGCATCCTGATTCATGATCATGACTGTCAGCTCAATAACTATTATAGTGACTCCCAGAGTTAACACTTGACTGCGTGCTTCCTAAAGGGCAACAGCTATGCTAATTGTTTTACATGTATTTTAAAATTGTACTAGTACCAATGCATGTGAAGTATGCAGTTAAGAGCATGGACTCATGCCAGAGCGCCTGGGTTCCTGTTCTGCTCCACTGTTTGTCGGGTATGTGATCTTGGGCACATTTCTTAAACTCCATGCTTTAGGTCCCTCATCTGTACACTGGCCAAAACACTAGTATCTACCCTGGGTTGCCGAGGAATAAATGAGATAACACATGAAAAGGCTTAAAACAATCTGATACACAGAGGTAGCAAATAAATTGTAGTGCTATGATTCCTCCATGTTTATTTTATGCCAAATCAATGTTGAAGAAGTACTGTTGAGACCCATATGCTTTCTACAGTATTCTCTCATTCTCTGTTGGCTTCATTAGGAAAAATGGGATAGTCTTGCTTTGACATATTTATGTTATTTGCTCTCTTTTTGTAATCTTATAATGTTTGAAAGGGAACAAAAGCACAGTATAAAGAAATAGAAAATAAAGAGTATTCTGGGATAATGTTATAAAATTCATCACTGTTTACAATGCTCATAGAATGCCTGGGCTAACACTCATGCCGACAGAAGGGTGTATTTATCTAAGTGATGAATGCCATCCTTATTATAAATTGTTTGAAAAGAACTGCTTGAGTTTATTTCCTGTTTTTCTGTGACTAACAATTAGTCAAGGAAAAAAATACCTTTTTGGCACTTTTTACAGTCTCTGCTCAATAAAGCAACATTAGTTAAATAAGAAAATCATTTGGTTAAAGTGTGAGAAGTAAATGGAGATTGGTTACCAATTTTTAGATAAACTTTATTTTCATATAGGAAGCTATGCTTTTTGTATGTAGGCTTTACAAATACTAATATTGTTCACAATATGCAAATCATGGTCATCCTTATTTATATATAATCTAGAGATTGCATATTGATTTTGAAATTATTCTAAGTAGCAGCCTCTAGAGGAGACTGACATTAAAGATTTGCCCTTAAAGATTTAACTTCCAAAAGTATTTGAAGAGAACATAAATCTGGACTTCTAGGGGATGGAGGCAGCTAATTTATCATAATTTGAAAAGGAAATAAAACAGACTCAAGTAATGCAGAGGTGGGTGAGGGAAAGGATAATGCTTGTGTTGAGGGTAAGGGCTGGCACCCCTCCGCACCTAGTAAATAATCAATGCAGTTTCAGTTGTTGATTGACAGTGCTTCATGTAACTGATAGTTAAGTCTTTATCATAGATTTTTCTTTTATACTTTGCATTTAGCTTTAGGTTATTTTTATTTGTGACTGTGAAAAGAATTACGATATACACTTCAAATATGAACATATGTTATTGGTTGAAATGGTTGCTTACTTAATTTGATAACTGTAATTTTGATTTTTATGCAAAAAACATGAGAGATTGTCTTTTATATCTCCAGTGATTCTTCGTGAAATCACCAAATTTACATCTGAGATTGTGAGCCCCTCTAGACTTTCTTTAATACCATCTTCAGGTGTTTTCATGGTTGAAGTAATGTTGTAACTGTAACCTAATGTTGACTGTGTGTGTGTGTGTGTGTGTGTGTGTGTGTTTCCCCCCCCCACACATATATGTAACAATAACAATATTATACACATTAGTAATAGTATAACTCCATTTGGGTCCTCAACCCAATTCCAACGTGTGTAAATATGTGGGAGGGGGTCTTCCCACACATAACACCAAGCAATTCTGGAACACCAGCAGGGTGTCTGAGAACTCAATTCTGATGCTATCTGCCCAGAGACAGCACCAGATTCCCCAGGTTAAGGGCTCTGTCCTACAAGACTACCCTCCACCCCCCACTGCAGATGCTGGTTGCATGCCCCAGGCAGTTACCTGTGCATCTGAACTACTGGCTACAGATTGGAGGTTCCCGCAGCCTTCCACTTGGGTTTGATTGATTTGCTAGAGCGGCTCAGAGACTCAGGAAAACACTTTACGTTTGCCAGTTTAGTAAAGGATACAAGGTAACAGCCAGATGAAGAAAGACAGAGGGCAAGGTCCCAAAGAAAGGAGCTTCTATCCTCATAGAGCTCGAATCCTGGCTCGGTGGCACATGGAAGTGTTTTGGTTCCCCAAGCTTAGAAGCCCTCCCTGACGGAGAAGCAGGGTCCAAGGGAGCAGAGAGCAGCAGTAAGCTCTTCTCAGGGGCTTTTGTGAGGGCTTCGTTCTATAGTATGACTGACCAAATCACTGGCCATTGGCTCATTCAACCTCCAGCCGCCCTTGGGGAGGGGTCCAAACGTCTTTCATTAACATGACAAGACACCCATTTCTCCTTTTTGATTCTGCAGTGTCTTCAGGAACTGTGGATGAAGACGAAATATACCTAGGAAATATATATTTGGTCATCCAAATATGTATTTCTTATGACTCATTATATCGCAAAGACAGAGAACAGAGTGCCTTGAAGACCTGAACTCATCATTGACCTTCATTCTACTTTAGAAAAAACCTGCAGGATGTAAAACCAGTTTGGTTTTGCTCTTCTGAAAGCTCAGGTCACAGCATGGATATTTCCCTGCTTGTGCTGGAGTCAAACGTATAAGAAAATAAGAAAGCACGTTGGGTAGGAGAGGACAAATGGCGTGTCTGATAGAAAACCTGGGCTCTGTTAGGATTCTGACTTGCTGTATGATCGTGTGCCAGTCTTTTCACCTCTCTGGTCTCCGTTTTTTATCTTTAAAATGATAGCAATTGAAGGAGGTTATAGTTTTTGAATACTTCTTATGGTCCTTTTATATCCAAAACCTCATAAAATTGCACTGCCATTTTTTAAAAAATTGCTCTATTTTCAATGGTGGGTGCAAACTTGGAGGTTCTGCTGGGGATTGTGGCTCAGAGGGAATTCTCGTTTTGACCTAAAACATTAAAGGCAAGTCACTGGTTCCTTTAATCAATAGATGTGTATTTATCACTTACTGTATTTAAGAGTCTTAGGGATCATTTGGTTGTTAGAAAAAGAAATGTTTTCAAAATTGTTTAAGTAAAAATGGAGACTGTATTAGATACATGAGAATCTCACAGACACAAGCTTGCATGTGTGATCCTGGTTTCTGGGCACAGGAAATGGTAAATCAAACTGATTTATTTTTCACCTCTTCAAGGATATGTGGTTTCCCTTTTGCTTTTTGTCCATGTCGCCTTCCTTGTCCCCTTCCTGCAAAGACTGGCTTTCCCTAACCTGGCAAGTGCAGAGTGCCTCCATCTCAGCTTTATGTGGTCTCTCACTCAGTTTGTTTTGCAAAGAGATGAACTAGAATGACTTTCCTGATTCTATGTTCTCATGAAAAAGGCTGATTGGCCCAGCATGGGTTAGAAGACTGCTTACCATAGAGTAGGAAAGTCATGCAGGTAAAAAGTACAATGACAGTTGTACGCATGGGGGCTACCTGACCACAGCATGGAGCATCTCACCCAGCTTGGGACTTTTAGCTGGAGCTGAGCCCTAACAGACCAGAAGCTGAAGAAAGGTGGGAGAGTCTCTGGCAGAAGTGCAGCACGAGGAGCATGACGGGTATAGAACGGAAAATGTGTGTGTGTGGCAGTGAACAGCTCAGGGCTTGCATATGGGGCCGTATGGGCCGGGGATTGCAGGCGGGAGCCCTTCAAGGAGGGAGATGCCAAGCAGACTGTGTCCCTGGCAACAAGAGGAGTGACATGGCCATCTTTGATTTCCATTCTTATGTGGCAGAAAGTGATCAAAAGCCAGAAAGAACATTTTATTTAAATGTAAAGGTTAAAAATATTCAAGCCAATTGATGATCATTGTTATTTTTTAACATCTGTCAATGCCGATTAGTTGTTGCCAAGAACAAAGCGATGGTTCTGAGGTTTTTACCACAATCAAACCCTGTGTGTCTGTGAAAGCTCAATATTGTTTATCTCTTAAATAAAATTTTCTTTATACCTATTTGTAGCTTGAAAAGATTTTGATATTTAAAAAGTGGTATTAAGAACCTTCAGGGTACAATTTTATGTGCCACTTCTCCAGCACAGGATGGAGAGGCTGTGCCATTATTCATACCTACTAATTGATTTGAGTGTCTTAAAATACTGATTTTCTTCCAAAGGACATAAAAACTAATGCGAACTTTGCTATTATTTATCCAGTATGCTAAGTTTATGATTTGAATTCTAGCTTCTAATGAATGTGACCACTTCTGAACACATGCAGTTGGGTATAGTTGGGTAAACTGAGAGCTGTCTACCGGCCAGTGAGAACCGAGATCTTGGTTGGAAGGGCAGAAATATATCCCCACAAAATAGAAAATTGGAAATAAATACATTGGCAGTAGTGTCTTGTTTTCTTCTTATTATAAACACGTTTAGCCTTATTTTCAAAGTTACTTATATCCAGTCTTGATAATGTTATTATAATAATGAAATGGCAGCTAGTTTATGTTGATAAAGGTACATCTGAATTCCTTTGAAGAATGGGAAGAAAGATACAGAATATATTTTGTTTGCTGTCTGCCAGTGAAAATTAAAAGAAAGGCCAGTTATTAAACACATTTCCATGTGGGTTATTTGTGTGCACCTGGTTGATAAGTAAAGCTCAACTAATTATGTGGTTTGGGTTGAAATTTAACTCATGCCTGTAGCATCCAGGCAGCTGGTAAACTTTGTATGAGAGCAAACGATTGCTTATTTACTTGGCAAAGAAAATCAACAGATGTGAGATACATATATTTTTTTCTGGCTAGATCATTCAAAAGCTCTGTAACCTAATGTTGACTGTGTTTTCTTAAGTGATGTAGCCAGTATAACTCAACATCAGACTGTAGTTATTAACTGTCAAGAATTCACTTTGAATCCAGGTTATATGACAAAGCTCTTAGAATTAGGGCTTGAATAGTAAGAAGCAGCGTTTAGTTTTCACATAAGGAAATTGCAAAATGACTTGAAGGGTTGGACTGGTGTACTTTTTTCCCTGAAAAATGGTTCTGGAATCCCCTTTCTTGTTTATCTTAAATAATGGTGGAGCAGCATAACTTAGTGATTAGGTACATAGCTAGCCTCTGGAGTCGGGAGTGCTGGGTTCCAAGTCTCAGCTTTATCACTTAGTAGTAATATGAACTTAAGTTATTTTCCTTACTCCAAAAAAGGGGATAATGGTAATACAGCCTCATGAGGTGGTTGTAAGATTTAAATGGGGTTAGGTGTAGAAGTAGTTTAGCATAAGACCCATCACAACCTAAAGCGTTCAACAGACGTTCATCATAGTTGGTGCTGTTATTATTGTATGATGATCCGCATGGGATTAGCTAGGGAATGGGAGGTTAGAGGGTCAGAGCAGAGAAGCTTCATGTCTAATGCATTTTTATGCTATTTTTCAATTTCTTGGGAGTTCTGGGTTAAGTTTTCATTATCTCCCTGCCACTGGGAAGGAAAAGAGAGATACCATGGAGGGCCTGTTAGAAGGCAGGAATTTAGTACAGTTAGCCATCAACTGTGGCCCTGAGAAGTAGTTCTTTTTGTCACACTTACACATATGAAAGGCAGGTTCAAGGAGGTCGTATTATTTGCACGGTGTTGCACACCTAGAAAGTGGAAGATCCAGGATCTGGCCCCACATCTGCCTGATCCCACTCCGAGGCTGCCCCAAGTTAGAGGGTGAGCCTACACCCTGTCTTCTTAGATAGCTGGCAGCGTTAAGTAGACATGGAGGGCATTGCTCTAATCTATGTTTCTTCTTATCTTATGGGTCTTAAGTATGGTTTTAGCCTACATTTTCCCATGTTGGGCACTGAAATTTGTTCTACTCTTATCCATGTCATCATCTCACTGGACATAAGTGGGATTTCACTGGACTTGGGTTCAGCACTTTTCAGAACCTTACTTACCTTGAAGTAAAATATGCAAGGTGTCACTTTCCACCTCTAAGCAGACCTCTAATACATTTTTGAAGGGCTGTAAAGTGACAGCCAGCTCACTGATACAATGAAAACATGGACCCTGATTATTATACCTGATGGGTTTTTAAAATTTATTTGTTTCTTAGCAAAATAACTTTATATGTAATATGTTTGGGGAATGGATTTTTTTTTGCAAGGTTGTAATTGCTTTTATGAATTTTTGGTCAAAACTTTTCAAAGTGAATGCATGTCTGTGCTGGCATTCATGTGGGCAACTGGTCATGGCTGTGTACGAGCAAGTCCTTAGTTTCTCAAAAAAAGTGACAGTTAATTTAAGAGGAAAAGGCAGATGTGGTCTACCATGCCTCCTATTTGAATTAAATGTTTTGTAATTTTAATTTTTTTGTTTATACTTTTCAATTCTTTATCTAGAGTATACTATTCCTTATTCACGCATAAAGTAATTTTTTATAGGCTGCTTTTCCTATTTGTTTTTTTTTTCTGAAAAGTTAAAAAATTAGAAAAAAGTATATATAAAAATAAAATGGGATCCCATATTCCTTTTGCCCCGGAAAGAAAACTTGGAACATCTGGAATCTTCCAGACCCCCCCCAAGAAATGAAACACTGCAGATACGTCTACTGTCTCTCTTAACTACCAAAAAAAAGAAGGAAAATCTTGTTCCTTTCCTCTCTTCTCAGGGCAACGACTATGGTGAGTTTGGTGTGTGGCTTCCACTCATTTTCTGACACCTTGCCTATCTTTCCTAAATTACCGGGAAACTACGTCATGTTCTGGTTAATCCGGCCATACACTCAGTTCCCTCATAGACAATGGACTGGAAGTGAAACAAAATATGCTTTGGCATTCCCCAGGTTTTGTCCTTTCTTGGTCTCCAATCTTTAAGGTGCACGTGACCAAGGTCCTTTGGATCTCAAGTTACCCAGAGAGATCTCTGTTCGAGTAGCCATGAGTCCTGAAGATTTGTTTAGAGTAGGAAGCTGCTTCCCGGGTGACTCTGAGATTAGAAGAGACTCAGAGCCCTTCAAGTTGTCCCTAAACTTGTAGCCCCTCTCAGCAACTCCAGGGAAGGACAACTTGGAAGAAATTGCTCCATCTTATTTTGTCAGGGTCCCTAGCATCTGATCACTGGATGGCCTTCATCCCGGGGCCACCATGTCCCTGGGAGCTGCGGGTGAGAAGAGGAGCCCCCCGTGATCCCAGGCCCTCTGGGTGGAGCAGAATGGCAGGACCGATCCACTCTGTGCATCTCATTCCCTTTGGCCTGCATTGCTACCAGAGGCCCAAACCTCCCAGGCTTTGCATCCGCACTCATGTTCTCACTCTTATTCTGGGTAGCCCCTAACCCGGCCTCTTCGGTTACCGCCCTGTGCCTTCCCCGACACTCCCACTGGGCGCCCAGGAACTCTCTCGGGCAAGCTTGTCTACATTCCCCACCTGCTTTGACTGAGTGCACCCTACATTTCTGCCATGCCACTGCAGTCCTCTTGAGTAGAGGCAGGTCACTCCAGTAACACACCTCAGCGAGGACATGGAGACCCAGCAGCCTGTACTTGTCTCTCCTCCCTCTTGCTCAAATATGGAAGCACCCCTTACTGCCTTTTTCTCTAGCTCTTGTTGGCTACCCACTCAGTCCTCGTGGCAGACTCTGGAGTGGACTGCCTGGTGCTAGCACTTGTGAGCGGTATGCATTCGGGCGTGCGGTTTAGTCTCTGTGCTTCAGTTTCCTTGTCTTTAAGATGAAAATTGTTGTGAGGAGAAATGATGATAAATGAGAGGTTCTTAAAACAATGTATGATAACAGTACATGCTTCCTAAATGTGAGTCATTATTTCTAAAAATAGTCATCATTTCCTTATCCTTCATTCCGCCCATGACTCTCCCGTGTCTGAAATCTCCATTTCCAGCAGACTCAGATCTAACCACTGCCTCCTTCCCTTCCACCCCCCTTCCTCTCCAGCATTTCTTCTGTCTCACCAAGGTCTCCTCTGCTCGTTCCCCTACCCATGCCTGTAGTAGTTCTGCTTCACAAATTACCTTGAAACTTAATTTTTAGTTATTTTTCTCAGTGTCTGTGGATCCAGATTTGGGATGTCTAACAGGTTAGATGTCTGATAGGGGTCTCATGAGGTGCTCATAGGGGTCTCATGATGATGTTGTCAGACGTCAGCTGGGTCTGTCGTCCTCTGAAGGCTTCACTTGGACTGGCTCACTCACACGGCTTCTGTGTGGTGCTGCTTCAGTGTCGTCTCAACGTGGCGACTGGCTTTCCTTTGAGCAAAGAGCTGAGCGGTTGGTGCAATTCCTTTAATGGCCAAACCTTGAAAGTCATACACCTTTACTTCCCCTGTATTCTGTTGGTCACACTTCTAGTGCGGATTGTTTTTCTGTATGTCTGTGTGTGTGTGTGTGTGTGACTGCAAGGGCCTATACCAGGGGTGAGGCTCATTAGAGGCCATGTCAGAGGCTGTCACCCCTACACATCAGCCCAGCTGCTGATTGCTGGCGTTCCCTATGTCTCAGGAGAGGTTTCCTTTCTTCTGTATCTACACTCTCTCCCTTAGGTCTCTCATCCAGTCTTGTAACTTAAATATCACATATACGTTGTAGACCCTCAAATTATCTCCACCCCACCACACTAGATCTATACATTCACATGCCCACTTGGCATTTTCAGTTAGATGTCTAGTAGGTGTTTCGCATTTCCTTCTCAAATATTTCCCAAGCTTCCTCATCTCAGTAAATGGTATCATCATCTGTCCAGTCACTCAAGCCAGAAATCTGAGAGTAATCTTGAATGTTCCCTTTTCCCAGTGAAGTTCTTAGCAAATACTTCAAACCATATTCCAAGTTTATCAACTTTGCTCCACCCCTGTTATTACTATTCTTGTCCACATTACCATTATTTCTCATCTAGTCTAAATCAAAAGCTCCTAACTGGCCTTTCCGTTTCTGTAATCCTTCTTTCACCCATCAATCAGAGTGATCTTTAAGAAAGATCAATATAATGTCTTAAGCATGCTTAAGTACCTCTCTTGGCTTCCTGTTCCACTTAGAATGAAATCCCTCTCCTGCATGCTGCCTGAAAGGTCTTCCATGAATGAATCAGCATAGCTCTCCCACCCCATTTTCTATCACATCTTCCTTGTTTCCAACATTAACACCCTTGTGTGCTTGCCTTGGGATCCTGGAATGTGCCAAATGCAGGCCTCCTGTGCTGGCTTCCACTCTGAAATGCTTTTCCCCTGGCGCTTGGTATAGTTTTCTCTTTCTCATCGTCCAGATCTCAGCTCACATGTCAAGCCTCCCCCAGAAGGCCATTCCTGGTTATCCATTCTGAAGCAGTCCAGTTCCTTCTCTCACATCATCCCGTTTTATTTTCTGCAAAATACTTAGCATCACCTGCTGTTCCTTGCTTATTTATTGGTTTGTTTTTCATACCCCCCCGGTAACCGTAGATTCCTTAAACGCAGAGGCATCGATTCTCTTGTTTGCTGCTGTATCCCCAGCCCCAGGAGTAGTGCCTGGCTCATAATAAAGGCTCAAACAATCTTTGCTGAATGAAAAAAAAAGAATAGTTGTTAAATGTTCACTCCCTAAGGTATCTTTCCTGGTATCATTTATATTGAATTGCCCCTAGACTATTTAGGTTATCACACAGTAAAAAAAATTATCTAGGAAGTATTTAGTTTGAAGACAGTTCTTTGGTGTGAAAAAACCCAAAAAGATATCTTCTTTTCCTCCTTAAGATAAATATTGACTTCTACACACCCAGCATCTGTCCTTCCTTTAATGTGTTCTGTGTAAGTATTCTCTTTATTGCTCTTGGTATTTAGGCAAATTCGCCCACATTTTAAGGATGTTGCAATTTCACTTATGGATAATTATGCCTTTGGGGTGCTAGACATTTAAGGCATCTTGTGTTAGCAAAAAATGCATGCGCCTTTATGCTGTGTGCTATGGCTTTTTTGTCTGCAGAGCTATTCTCCACAGCTCTAGTTCTCAATTTTTTATTGTCAAATTTATTGTTAAACCTGAATCTATATTGTGGAGAAACCCTTTAAATGTTTCTTTTCCTGGCAGACCATCATAGCCTGTTTTTTTTTTAAAAATTATCTTCAGAATAATCATGTGTCTGTGTTGCTTTTCCTTTAGAATGACCTTGAGATGCAGACCCTTTATGAGACCCTCCTTTTACTTCCCTTAGCTCAAAATCTCCTTCTCTTCTAAAGTCTAATAGATTTCTGTCTCCTTTGTTGTTTTAGTCTATGTGTATTGCTGTATTTTTTCAATTATGCTATGTTGATTAGTGATGTCCTGTGATATTGTTTCCTTTCAGATGGTTTGTTTTTCTTTTCTCCTGTCTTATCACCAGAGACACGCATGCTGCACAGGTGACCTTCAGTTTGGAGGGTGGATACCCCTCTCCTGTTCGGGCTGATCGGAGACCCACCCAAGCCAACTGGGATTCTTAGGGACACCTCACCCGTGAGGAGGGCATCCGAGTTACGCATGGGTTCACGTCTCTTCATTCTCATCATATTTTATGCCAGAATGTTTTATGAAACATGGTCATTTCTGTCCATTTAATTATATGTATATTTGTTCAGCACCTACTAATCAGATGCAATTCTGAATTCAATAAAAATACCCCAGGGAGTTTAGATAAATCCATAATTATTAGTAGTACTGGCTGGAACAGACCAGGTTTTACCAGGGAAAGAAAACCAGTAGTATATGTACCTGTGTCATGTCCATGTCTATGTCTGTAGTTACATCTGCATCTATAATCTCGTGTTATATATATAAAGTTGGTCCTCATTGTTTTTGGATTCCATAGTTGTGAACTCACCTACTTGCTAAGGTTTCTGTAACCCCCAAATCAGTATTTGCAGTGCTTTCATGGCCATGCATGGCCACGTGCAGAGCGGTGAGAAACCTGACTTGCCCAGTGAGCTGTTCCCAGCTGAGGCCCTGCCTTCTTTCTTATGCCCATTCTGTAAATGAGAGTCTTCTTTGCGGTCTGTGTAGTGCCACGTGTTTTATATTTTTGTCCTTTTTGTTGGTGACTTCATTGTGCCAAGTGGCCCCCACATGTACTGCTGAAGGGCTGTCCATTGTTGCTAAGCACGAGAAGGCAGTGTGGTGCCTTATAGAGAAAATATGTATGTCAGATAAGCTCCATTCAGGCATGAGTTAGAGTGCCATTGGCTCTGAGTTCAATGGTAATGCATCAACAACAGGGTACATCCAGAAAAGTGAAGAGGAAATTCACTGCTTTGTACATGAGGCCTCTCTGGAATTGCTACAGGAGCAAAGGTAGTGTATGGGGAAGCCACGGAAAAGATGGAGGAGTGGCTAAATGTATGGATTCATGAGACAGTGACCATTAAAAAAAAATGTAATGGATAGCAATGCTGTGAGGTTGAAAGCCAAAGAAATTTAAGGTCATATTATCCATGGCCAGAAAAATGTTAAGCTCTTCTTGACTAGTGCTGGCTTGCTCGCGCGTTTCAAAAGGTGATACAGCATGGAAAACGGTAACTTGTACCCGAGGCGGGTTCTACATATTAGGAGACTGTGGAAGAATTCTAAAATTACCTGCTAACTGGTAGACAGGAAAAGGGTCATGCAAAAGAGCAGATTTTCAATGTTAATGAGGCTGGCCTGTTTCACAAGGACCGGTAAACAAACCTGTATAATGTGAAAGGCCTCCAGAACCCTGGCTTTAAGTCATTCAAAGGTCATGCAATTAATTATTTGTAATAAATATAGATTAAATAAGGTGTCTTTAAACAGAAACATACATGAAACAAGATTATGTATTGATTGGTTATAAGAAATGACAAAAAATGACCTGAGGCTTGCAGGACCCTAACCCTGCATTTCCCCTAGGGGCAGTGGCTCCAGATGCACGAATTCAGTGTTCTGTAGCTTTATAGAATATTACTTCTAAGAACAATGTGAATTGGCTTCTCGTCAATTGTACTGGCTTCATGTGCTTGCTGGGTCTGGCTAGGGAAGTCCAAAATCTGTATTACCGACCAGCCAGCCAGAAAATCTTGGGCAGAATCTGGCAATGCAGCCCAGAGGCATAATTAATTCTTGCTTAGGGAAACCTACATTTTGCTCTTAAGGCCTTTCAACTGATTGGATGAGGCTTTCCAGATTATTGACACTAATCTTTACTTAAAGCCAACTGATTGTAGATGTTAACCGCATGGGCAAAATACCTTTCCAGCAATGCTGTTTTGCTTGAGTAACTGGGTACCATAGTTTAGTCAGGTTGACACATTATAAACTAACCATTACACTAACACTTACTGAGTCTTTACTATGTCCAGGCACTGTTCTCAATACTTTCTTTCCTATTCAACCCTCACAAAATTCTGTGAGGTTGGTACTATTATCATCTGCCTTTTATAGGTGAAAAAACAGCCTTACGTCATAGGATCCGGGTCAGGCAGCTCGAATGTGGTGAAGCTGGAAATCAAACCTCTGCAGCCTGGTTCCCTAGTCCCTACTTCTCACTGATTCACTCACTCAGCTCATCCAAAGAGAATGTCAGCTGTGCAGGACATCTCATAACTTCACAAGTGGATAGGGTTTTTACCTGAAAGATGGTGCAACCTTGGCTGTACACCAGCAGAGGAGGGCTCCAGCCTTCCGAGTGGGGGTTACTCACTCTTCCCGTCATGAGCTTTACCTCTGCCCATCTAACCCAGGCTTAGCTTGGTTCTGTGTCTGAGGAGACCACAGTTGTGATACAATTGGTTATTTTAGCTATTGCTAAACTGTTGTAGCTATTTTAAACTGCCTGTAATAGGCTTATGCTTGGGACAAAAGCCAAATGCTATTGAGAAACAAAGTTCACCCAAAGAGATCCACTGAATTCTGTCCTGACGATGTTTACACAGAACGGAAACAACCCCAGAGGTCCCAGGTAATCTCCGTAATCACAGTATGGCTTAGCATGGTTGTTAACTAAGCCACTAATGGCCTTGAGGCAGGAGGATCCGTGATTGCTGGAAGTGGCTTTGGTAACTGTTGCAGTTATAAAAAAGCAATGCAGGTCACACAGAAATGCAAATAACCAATGGCTGAAATGAAAGTAAAATAAAGTTAAATAAAATTGAGCTTCACAGAAAACTGATAATGGTGGTCCCACCTGAGTAGCATGGGAAATGTGGCCCATCCCCATAGAGGGATTCTTCAGCTCTTTCTATAATGTCATTCAAAACAGTTTTGTTCTTTTTCTGTGTGGTTTGTAGAACTCCCAAAATAATTTGTGATCTTTCATTTTACAGTTGCAGTGATCCACCTGCTTATGGAGGCAACCCCAAGAAAGGATGTGGGGACCACGAGGGAGATTTAAGAAGCCTTAGGTAAAGGTTAGTGGTTCATTCATATGAAAAATGAATTTCCACACAGTTGCCTTCCACAACCATGTGCAAAATCAGATCAGGCCACCTCTTCTTCAGGTCAGCCAAGGCATGTGGCCTCATTCGGTAAAGGCCAACTGAGATGGGTGTTCGAAAAGAAAATTTATTATCTCTTTGGGCATTACTTCCCAAAGAACAAGAGGCATGTGGAAAAGTAAGGACAGAAGGTCAGCATATATCAGAAAGGAGTGAATCATAATTTAAGCAGATAGCTTTCCTCTGCTTGGTGAGGCAACAGATGATTCATCGTGTATTTTAAGATGTGTCATATACTTAGAGTAAAAGAGGGGTTGATCATTGTACTATGAAAAAGGTAAAAAGACTTGAGCCCTAGTCCTAGAAGTAAATAATATTTATTTTCCCCAGTAAAGTGCTGGGTGTAGATCTTCAATGAAATGTTAGTGAACTGTTTCAGACACATTAATGGTATGTGGAAATTGACATCAAAAAGAGTAGGCCTTGTGTTGTCAAAGCAAAGAAATGGGAGGCTCCCGAAGATAAACAGCAGAGCGAGAGCAGAGCAGCATTGAAATGGGTGAAAAAAAGCCGGTGTTGAGTACAAAAAGATCACCTTTGGCGAAGACACCGAGGGGAGCCTGATAGGAGTGAGGGCTTGGCGAGTTGAGCCCATCAGCAGTTTGGGCTCACGCGCAGGCGTAGATGCAGGCCGAGTGCAAATTTTGTCAGGCCACAGCTAGGACAGGGAGGGGGCCAATGTTCAGAAGATGCAATTTTCACCAAAATGTGTTCCTCTGAAAGGAAAAGGGTTGTGATAAGTGGACAGCTGAGACCATAGCCAACCCTCGTGGCCTCTCTGTATACCAGCAATGGTGGTCAGCGTCTGACTTTAAGGACAAAACAAAGGGTAATAAGTAACAACCCTCGAGAGAGCAGAGAAGAGTTCCCCTTGATTATGGCCTTTCTGCCAGCCAAAGGCATTCTCCTGGGTGAGTCAGGGAGGGCACGGAGACCTGGGCTGGGAGCTAACACCGGCCCACCGACTTACCCTCGGTCTTCTGAGAGGCTTGGAGGTGTCTCTGGGGTCAGGCTGTCTGGTCCGGATGCAGCTCCTCACCCACACTGTCTCTGACTTGGCGAGTTACTTGACCTTTCTGAGCCTGTTTCCTCACACGTAAAATGGTACTAGTAACAGCATGTCACTCATAGTGTTATTGGGATGATAAAACCAGATAATGCCCAGGGCCAGGCATGAAGGGGGCTCTGAACGAGTCTGCTATAGTATTGTCACCTTTATCCTGTGCCTGCCACATGCCCTGCTCTGCGGTACGATGGTTTTGCTTTGCTCATCTCACTGAAGCCTCATAACAACATATACAAGTTGCTTTTAATAATTACATTTTTTCTTAACCTGCGAGAAAATTGAGCTCTGGGAAAATAACTTGTCAACAGTTACCGTTTGGATCGAGGTCTTTCTTGATTCACGTCTGTTAACTGTGCTGCGTAGCTCAGCATATGTAGGACAGACACAAAGCCATACTGGGAAGCGACACCTGAGTACAGAGGCCAAGGGCTAGGTTATAACAGAGTGACTCGTCATGTCACTCTGCACCAAGACCCTTGTAGTGGTGCCACAACAAGACCCAGACCCCTCAGTGAGGCTGACGGTAAGAACTCATACTTTTCTGACCTTCAGCATGTGCTACACATCGTGAAAGTTGGTTTTCCACTTAATACCAACAGGAATTTTCTGGGGGTAGTTCCTATTATCTGCATTTTCCAGATGAGAGGAAGTGAGACTGGCAGGTGACAGAACCAGGACTGGAGAGGACAGGTGTCTGGTCTCAGGGCCTGACGCCCTCCCTGGACTGTCTTGCTGTGCAGCGGGAGGCTGTGGAGGCTGATTGACCTCCTGTCCATGTATCTGGCCTTACTTCCCACCGCATCCCTGTCCTTACTGCCAGGAAATGGGCTCTGTGCTTTCTGACTGTCATGGTGTCCAGCCCTGTCACCGTGTCCAGTCTTCTCCCCCATAATTCCTTTCTGCATACAGTGATCTGCTCCTTTTTCTTGAATGCCTCCCCAGCACGACTCATCTGCAAGCCCATGGCCCTTATGATGGATCTTACTCAGCAATATCATCTGCTGTTTTGTATTCCTGGTTAGCCTTTCATGTCTTGTGTCTTTTCTTTTCAAGTTGATTAGTACCCTTGAGGTTCATGTCTTCTTATTTTGAACCCCCAGAAATCCTTACTTTGCACATTGTCTAATTTAAAAAATGTGAATTCACTAATTTCAGGAATAATATACTCATCAAGAGAGAATTTTAAAACATGACAGAAAACACATCTATTATAAAATGGTAGCACAAATCATAGGTTATGGATCTTAGAATAAAGAGCTTCAGCATCATGATTAATACAGTGAAAAGAAAGTAAATGAATACAGAAAACTATAGCCAAGGAAAAAGAAATATGATTAAAAGAAAAAAATGAAAGAAATGACTGAACCTAATAGGATCACACTGGAGTTTATCCGTCAGTTTGGGAGACCGGTCAGCAGTGTGCCCCAATCCTTGACTGTTCGACAGAATGCAGTCGCTAACATGGTTGATAATAGTTATTAAGTAGCATTTTATTTTTCTTATTATTTCATTTCATTCTTTTAATAGCCTTCACACTAAACACAATTTTTTTTAACATATCATGATATGATTTGATTATCTGACTTCATTATATTAATCTGAGGAAGATGGAATTAGGTTTTGAAATTTTTATTCTGTCTTTTTCCAATATTTGGTTGCACAAAGAGCAAGTAATTCCTGTAGTTGTACAGGTTTAAGTAGTTATCTAGTTTAAATTTTTTTATTTTAAGAACTTAATATTCAGTCCCTGATGTTTTCATCAGCATGTTGTTTTGTGTTGTATATGTGTGTATATGTTTTAAATATATGTATCTGCTTTGCTAGACATTTAAAGTGCTATTCAACCCATTTATGTACTAGCTGAATAAAAAGGTTTTAGTAGGGACTATAGTTCACTGAAAGAAGATTGCAAAAAAGATTTTCATGGTTACTTTTACTTTTCCCTCCTTTCTCCAAGCCTTAGGAATATGTAGACTCTGTTCCCGTTTCATATACTGAACAGATGATATCTGTAAGGGAATCTGAGATCTCCTAATATCCCGTGACTTTCCTGCTTTTGGGATGTCTTCTCATCGTGTCTTCAGATATTTTTAGAGGATGGACTATAGCTGTTTTGCATCATTGTTATATTATCTTTTAAAACAGAGAATTTAACAATGTCATTCTCAAAGAGATTTCCCCCCTTTTTTTGATCACTATTAAGTATTATTTCTCTATGTGTTTCCTGCCTTATTTGTGCCCCAAATAATTCTGTACCAAGTTGACTATTAAGAAGGGAATCATTATTATCCTGTTTACCGACTCTTTGAAATCTGTGCAATTTATTTTAATATGGAACAGCTGGAGAACAATCAGGTGAAACCTCTGTTGGCATCGAGAAGTAATTAAATCATCCTTGTGCCGATCCTGCCATCCTCCGGTGCAGAGGGCGGGCTGCCACTCTCCAGCGATGGCTCTCAGCGTAGGAACTCTGCTTGCTTATGCAAATCTGACTTTATTCTAAGGGACAGGAAAGAAAGGACACGATAGCATCTCTTCATCTCTAGGTATGGGTATTATTTTGTTGAAATTGTAGACAGTTGTAGAGAATGGTTTTGCAAGGCACTCGAGCCCAGAACTAGAGGTGGGATTTGTTACTAATATGGTTAGTGTCATCCAGCAGCCTCACATATGAAGAAATGTGGCTGTCTTCTGCAGAATGCATATTGGCTGCCTTGGAACTTTGTGTGGGGGAAGAGTCTCAGAAGATGGTGGGTTGAACTGCCTGTGATGACTGGATCTGAAATCCACTTTCTGGGTTCGTTTGCACAATCTCAGTTCAGGGTCAGTACTTTGAGTGTTTTTGAGTTTATTAGGTAAGAATAGTGGACTTACAAGGAAACCTTAGATCTTTTTCTCAACTTATAACACCCTTTGTGGGACCTTTCCACCCTTATTGCCCAGCCACTGATTCCAGGATATTCCCCTTGTGTGGTATGTTCCCCATCCTGCCCCAAGTCCTCTCAATAGACTGCCACATAATGGTTTCTTTCCCACTCACCTGGAAAGCAGTCTTAAAACACAAAAAAGAGAAAGGTTGAATACAAAGAGTAGATATATCCATCCATCCATCCATCCAAATGAATGCCAGGCACTGGGCAAGGTCCAGAGTATAAACCCATGAGGTTGGGGTCTTATTCCCAGCAGAAGAACCAGGTATGGCACAGAAGGAGACACATAGCAGGTAGAGACACAGTGTGTGGGCCACAGTCAGTAGGAGGAAAAGAGGACACACTCAAGTTGGGATAATTAGAGAAGCGTTTGTTCACAAGAGTCAGTTTAGGGCCCCACTTGGGGTGGTGTGGAACCCAGGCCAGCAAGGGCTGACTTACTGTTCTCATTCGTAGGCCTGAAGGGAAGCAGGAGAACAGTCCTGGAGCCTAGAGGAGAGAAAATACAGAAATATTGCCCTGAGACTTATGAAGAGTGACATGTCCATCTTGAGGCAGCCTTGCAGGGACGGGTGTCCTGGGAATATACCTGGCCTCCCTAACCTCCCTTCCTCCCATCTGGACTCCCCACTGATCAAACTGGGAGGCAGAGGATATGGGCACAAGTTGAAGACCACATCGGTAGAATAGAGTGGAGCAGGGTGGAGAAAAGATCTGGGGCGGAAACAGGAGACACTCAGCAAACACAGATAAACATCCTGTCCACCAGAGCTCCCAGTCCACTGAGCGGGAGAATGAAGAGTAACAGACGGACAGCCTGGCTTGACACGGGCTCCAGGAGTGGTTCACACAGGGTGCCATTGGGGAGCTCTGAGCGCAGGTGCCTCACAGAGGGAGAGACATGGGAGGCATTTAAGGAGGCATTCCTGGATTTTGATGGATGAAGAATTTTCCTGGGGAGAAAACTAGCCGTGACAGGTTGGAGTTGGCCTGGTACTCACAGTTAGGCCTAGGTTTTCTGTTGCCCGTAAACAGCTTCACAGAACATCAGTATCAAACAGTGCTGATGGATCTGTGCTCAGATGGATCAAGTCAAAAACAAAAGCACTCTGAAATCACGTCCGAACATAGACAAAAGCTTGAGCATTGTCCTCATCACAAAAATGGCCAAATAGTTCACCATCCTGGATAATATGAGTGACCGCTCCTTCTTTACAAATTACAGATTGAGCTTTGCTTCATTTATTTCACCTCATTGATAAGATTTATTGCAAAACTCAATTGTAGACAGCGGTCAATCCCGAGCAAAGCTCTTCCTTCCTACCCATATCCACCTAACATGGGCTTTTCAACGAATGCATCTCAGAGTTCCCCGAGGTGTGTGTTATCCCTGTCTGCAGTGAATAATAAACTCAACCTGTTCCACCACAGGTGTGTTCCTGGGGGGGGGGGGGTTAGCTGCGGAATATTAACCGTGGTTAAAATTGAGAAAGGACAGTTCAGGTTAATGGGAGAGCCTGTAAAAATGCATAAAGTGGAGAGAATCTGATACGCTGGAAAAATTATAAGTAGTTCACAATGCTTGGTGCTATCTAAGTCCATTAGAGGCTGTAAACACGCCCTTATGTATGTAATCAAAAGTAAACTTCACTCTCTGCCAACTTGAGTAAATAGGTGAGGAAAGCACATAACATGCATGCACATTGGAGAAAGACTTCACATTTTGAAATCACCTCAAACTTAACTGTGTGCAAAATGAAAATACCTTCTTTCTAGCTTTTCTGATTGAAAAATCACAGAATATTCATAGAACTGTATTTTCCTTTTTTTTTTTGTGGGGTAGGGTAGAAATGACGCGTTCTGTAGGTTTCATGCTTGGTTGACCTCCTGGGTAAGGCAGGGCTCTGTGGGTATTGTGGCTAAAGATGAGACGAGTAGAGGCAGAGACAGGACATGAAGTGGTCCTTTTAAATTGAGCCTGAAAGTTTCTTTGTTCTTTAAAGACACCAGGGAGTCTCTATCTCAAACCTTAAAAAAGACTCCAAAAATCCATATTTTTGAGCAGAGGTGTGTATATGTAGACGTTGATAGTTGGTAACAATAACATTAAAATAATAATTGTTAAAGCTCATAGATTTTACTTTATGCCAGTTGTCATGGTGGTTTTTAAGGCCTGGCTGAGCTTGCTGAACCTTGCACCCCCTGATTTCAGACCCAGGACGCTCCCTTCCGCTGTCCTGGGTGCGGTTCATGGTCGTCCGGAGGCCCCAGAGAGGGGCTGGTGTGGGGCTGCAGAGGCCCCTGTGCAGGGGTGAGTGCAGAGGACAGCCCCCGAGCCTCTGGATGGGCACGGCTGCCCCGGACTGCTGTTTCCTTCCTGGTCTGGAGGCTCCCGGCATCGGGCGCTGTTCCCGTCCGCCTCGCGGATTCTCATGCCCGTCACGCCGACGAGGGGTGGATCTGCCGTGCCGCCGGGCGCTGCAGGCACCGCACTGTGTCATCTCTGTTGCGCCCTGTAATTTCAGCCCCAAAGTGTAATATGACTGCGAAGGAAACTCTAGTGTCTTAATAAGCCTCCTTCTTTTTAAAGGGTTTCTGTTATTGACCATACAGACGATACTTAACTCTCAGTGTGGCCAGCCCGGGCTCTGCTTAAAACTCCTAATTTTCAAACTGCGTTTGCTTTTGTAATGGCTGTGAAGACCTATGAATAGAAAGTGATACACCCTCATAACTTAACAGCTTCAAAGAAAGTTTCATTGTCATGGCTGCCTAAATCTCCAAGCTTTGGACGCGTGTGTGGTTTAGGACTCGGTTCACTGTAGTCCCCAGTTCTGTATTTACTATGCAAATCACAGGTTGGTGTTTCAGATGATAAGCCTGGGTCCACAGTAGTGGGCCTTTCTTCTTTTTCTTCCTTTAGCTCTGATGCTGCAGTGCTATAGCACACGCTCAATAAATTATGCAAAGAATTTCTCCAGATGTAGAGCTTCTGTGACTTTATGCGTTATGGTTTGCTTGCTGCATTTTGACATTTTGTGAAATTGAATTGCATCAGATGCTGCTCGCAGCCCGATCAGGCCAGAGCAGCAGTGTTACACCCCTGCTGCAGCGGTGCCTCCTGGAGGCCGTGGAGAATGGCACTGGCTGTCCTGTTGCCAAGGAGTCTTCCCATCTCTAAAGTGACCTCTACGTGGTAGGTATGGAATGGCTTGGCTTCCTGATTTTTCCCGAACTGTGGTTAAGAGGGTTTTTATTATGTGCCATTGATACTCAGTCATTATTCCGGCCATGGTCTAGGATTGGCATGCCCAGTACTTACCCAGGGATGCGGTTTTTAGGAGTTGGAGGATCAAAGGCACAGAGTATCAGAAATTGTTATTAAGCTTGTGGCCTGTGTGCTAAGAGAGGGATGGTGGTTCCAAAGACCCTTGTGGAGAAACACAGCTGGTCTCCATCTCTGTCTGAACGTCTGTCTTGACTAAATGCCCTAATCCCACTTAAGTTGAAGATCTGGAATAGATGGAAGAGGCTATACAAATCTAGGAGGCAGTTCTTTGGTGTTTGTTTGTTTGTTTTTTAAGATTGGCAAGATGGTGGAGTCCTTGTTATGAACAGAGTAAATACTGTAGTTAAATATCCCCTGTGACTCTGAGAGTGGTTTTTGAATTATAGTAAAAATATCAAAAATGTCTATTGAACAGGCAGAGGTGAGGGCAAAAAATCGGGGCAGTTTCACCAGACAGGCTGCTTCTCCCCTCGCAGGCCTCCCTCCTACATTCTACCCACCACTAGGCTCCCCACAGTGTCCCAGCTCGTGGGTGGGTGGTGTCCCCAGAGACGGCGCTGTGTTTTCTGGAACAGGTGAACCAGAACACAGTGTGTGGTCTTCCCATCTTTTTGGGCCAGTACTTGGAAACTCAGTTACGCCTTGGAATCCTAGTCTAGGTAGCGGCTCTAGGCACGAAGGCTTGATCCTCACAAGAAAGTAAGCAGCCGTAATGGAATTTGTTGCTTTCTGCCAGATAGCCTGTTCTTCAGATTCCTAGTCCCTCCCTTGAAATATCGCTCTCCTGTTTGCATATCTGCAGGCATTTTTGAATTTTGAATTAAAATTTTTGATTTTGAATTTTGAATTTGGTTGAAAAAATTAGGACCATGTACATTGTCCCCCCCCCACCCCCCCAGTCACTTCCAGTGTATTCTGATGATTTTGAAATGCCACACATGGAAAATAGAATATATTTTCACATAGTAGGCTACTGTGAAATAGACCAAAGGAAATTCATTTTTTAAATGACCAAAATTTAATAGTGTGACATCTTGCCTTCACAGGGCATGCGTATCTTAAGCAACAGTCCCATTTTGGTGACTCAGCCAGCTGACTGATTGCCTGGAAATTATGTGCTCTGGCTGTTCACAAGGTATGTCAGGATCCCTTTTGTCCTGCTGCCTTTTAAAACACTCTGTATTTTTGGATTCATTGTTCAACATGCAGTTAGAGTCACTGTGATGTCAGGCTGTCTGTAGACTCAGTATCATTTTCACAGTGAAACTTTTTTTCAAGTTTTGGAGTAAGAATTTTGAAAGAGTTTTCCCATTGAGTTTTCATTCATCTTGAATTTTTAAATTCTCTTTTCTTTAAATACACCTTGAATATCTATTTCCTTAGTCTTTTGAACTGAGCGTCACGGAGTAGATACATACCCATGGTGGTAATATGGTTGCCTCTCTCCCCCAGCAGGGTGCCATAAACATTCCAAAATACGCTTTTGATCTTATCAATTAACTCAGATTATCAGGTCTAATCAAGTACATAAAAAAAATAACAGAGCAGCAGAAGGTCTTCTGCACAGTGACAAATTTTATCATTGGGTTTTAAGCCATGGGATTCCTATCAGCACTGTTGGTCATGCTTAACAATTGCAGTTGGCATCTGTCAGTGGCTTCCTGTGTGCCAGGGCTGGTTGACATTTTCCATGTGTTACCTCATTGATTCTTGCCATCACCATGTTAGGTAATCACTGTCATTAGGCTATTTTCTTGATATGGAAATGGAAGTGAGGAGAGTTAAGCACTGGGCCCAAGGTCATTTAATCAGTGGCAGAGACTTAATTTGAATTTTAGAGCCAGCATTCTTAACCTCTGCATCAGCTTCTCTTGCAAGATAATTATCTGGGAAGAGCTGGTACTACAGAGAATATAATTGCATCTTTTAGGTCTGAAATCACCAGATTGTTCTAGTGAGACTTCTATATACTCTCAACGTAGACAGTAATGTAAAGAATGAATAAAAACCTAGATTTCTCCCTGAATTCCACATTCTCCATTCTTTCATCATATGGTAGTTCCTGTCTCTACCCTACAGCTTGTCCTTAGTTTCCTTACCATCCTTGTTTTTTCTTTGGTTTTTCTAATTACTTCTCTCTCGTTTTCTTTACATTTGGTGTACTAATGTGCATTCAAAGAGCAGTGGGTAGTTTCATTAGAAATGTAATAGCTGAGTTTGTAAGAAACAGATAGCTATTCTCCGTGGTTTTATACTTTATATTTATTTTTTTGGAATAGGTAATACATACACGTGGCATTTAGAATTAAAATTCTAAATGTGCAAAAAAGTTGCAAGTGATAATTGAGTCCCTCTCTTGCTCCCTGTTGCCAACGACCACTTCCCTCCCCACTTCCCTCCCTAGAGGGCACCACTCAGACTCTGTTATGGAATATAGTGGGAAGTTTCTAGAAAGGAGGAATTCACTACTTTATGAAATATGCTTGTTCCTCTTGGGTCCTTAATTTTTTGGTTGCTTTTAAAGTATTTCCTTCTACTTGTTTTAACGTTTTTACATACCTCATATACAGTAACCAGCACAGTAATGTTTATTTTGAGAGGTTAATTCATGGTCAGTGATCTTCACTGTTTTGTAGAATATATTGTAAAGTATAAGTACCCATAATTACTTATCATAAATCTCTTGAAAGCTGAGGAGGTATCTTGCCTAACTGAAGTGCAATTATTAGTTTGTTAGATTATAATAAAATGAATGCTTTCTTGGAAAGAATTAGAAACCCCTAACATCATAAAATTTTGAGAAATGTGTAAAATTGCTAAATGATGGTTACTAACTGCTTTCTAGTTATAAGTGTTTCTTGATATGTATAAGAACAATCTTACACCATATGAAGCATTGAAACTAAAGAATGCAATTGCTATCATAATTTTAAGTCTTAGAGATTGTTAAATGTATTTGGTATTTATTTTGTATGTGGCAAAACTTAAGCAGGATGCACTAGGATACAAAACAGTTATTTTTACTAAAACTAAGCCATTCTAGGCAAGGTCAGCAGGCTTGATTCAATTTTGGCCTGGCATTTTTCAAACTACTTGAGGACAGTTCTCTAGGCCTAGGAGGGGGATGCTGAAACTTTCTGTCTTCTCAGCCTGGGAATTTAAACTTTTAAATTCTTGGTTTATGGACCTACTAAATTTTTTTTACAAACTACACATGCCCTCACACATTTTTAAATTGGTATCTTACATTTTTAATCAAGTTAAGAGTTTTTAAGATATGTCATTCCCCATATGCTGTAAATGTGTATGATTTAAAACAAAACTGTTTTACCTCTCTTTTAAATATAGTCAATAGACTCTAAATACTGGAGCAATTTGTTTTCCATCAACATTCCTTCAAAAAATACATGAATAAGAGGGATTTCCAGTTAGGACAAAATGGAGAGTTTGGAGAAACCTCTCCACAAAAATAATATAAAACTGTACAACACTGTCAAAAACGGGGCTTTGCAATCTGAATAAGGGCAGAGAGAAAAATTGAGGAGCGTTTATTACTGAACTACTTCTAGTGCCTCTGGTCGTAACATCTGGACACTTGCAGCCTGCTTGCCTGGGGCTGCCCCCAGCCACCCTTTCCAGCCGTAGTTTTGCCACCTGGCCAGAGTGGTGACGGATGCAAAACTAAGTAAGAAAGTAACTGATTAACTAACTAACACTTTGCTTCTAGAGGGGACAAACAATTTGGGGTGGGGAGCAAAATCACTGTTTTATCAATTAAAACTTACTAACTCTGTGGAAACTTTGATAGTCTAATGTCATGTTCCTGTTTGAGATAATCTGTACATCAGCCAGGAAACTGAGAGATTCTGAAAGTAAAAGTATCATTGGAGTGGGAGATAAGTTCTGCACACATGCTTGGTCGACTGAAAAACAACACACAAGCAAACAGTAAAGGCAAGACGGACCTAGGATTTGGCTGTGACTTTGAATGTGCCCCCAAACTGCACCTGGAGTGACCCTCAGAAGGTGCAAGGTGTATAGTTCAAGGGGGTTAGGCAATGTGTGCCCAAGTCATTAGCTACCTTTTAAGGTATGCAGATCCAGAAGCAACTCCTAGGAAACAAAGGCAAAAATAAAGATAAGAATAAACAAATTGAGCAGAGACGTCAGAGGCTGCATACGGCAGGGTAGACAGATTCCAAAGTTGAAGCTCTGGCAAATTAAGATACAGTAACAGCAAAAAAAAAAAAAAAAAAAAAAAAAAACTTCAAAAAATAAAATAGAGATCGTGGTTTCTGCAGTATATATCATATGAAGTGTCTAGTTTTCAACCAAGATTTAGGAGACATACATGCAAAAAACCCACAAAACAAACAAAAAAAAACAGTAAAATGTGATTCACTCAGAAAAAAAAAGGAAATAACTATGAGAAAACCCAAATGTTGGGTTTATGAGACAAAAACTTTAAAGCGGCACTAACAAATATGTTCTAAGAATTAAAGGAAACTATATTCTAAGGATTAAAATAAAATATGATGACAGTAGCTCAACAAATAAGGAGTATCATTAGAGAAGCAGAAGCTATAAAAGGAACCAAACAGAAATTCTCGAGTTAAAAAAATCAGTAACTGAAATGAAATACTCCCTAGATGATCTTCAATAGCAGATCTGAGATGGTAGGAGAAAGAGTCAGTGAACTTGAAGACGGATCAATAGGAATTGTTCCATCCAAAGATCATGAGAAAAAAACATTGAAGAATATGAGTGGAGCCTGAAATCTATAAAAAAATGTCCTATCAATCTGTGTTTCAGGGGAATTCCAGAAGGAGAGGAGAGGTTCGCCTGCCCTTTATGAAGTGATAGAAACAGCTATTGGGAAAGAGAAATTATAATACACAGACTGCCAGCCTTCTCAGGCAAATCTAAGGAAACAGCACATTTCCTTTGTGTGTGGCCTGGGGACAAGGCTTCTGTTAAAAGAACCAGTTCTCGGGGCTTCTTCTCTGTTGAGGGTTTGAACCAGCAGCATATCATGCCTGGCATCTGCCAACCTGTCTCTGTTTTTGTTCCCACTGGGTGTGGATGGTCATAGTAGCCTGTTAGTAAACAGGAGGAAATGAAGTTGGGAAGAAAGGATTTGTTACTGTGGCTGAGCACACATTTTGGGTTAAATTTTGTCTTGAGGGTTAACTTGTTTGGGTATGTTTAGATAAAAAGTAGTTTCTTACACAGAACAATACTTTTTGTGTGTGTATATTCTTTAGATTATTTACTGATAGAAACAATAAGACATTACAAAAAATATGAAAATAGAGTAAAAAAGTCACCCATACTCCCATTATCATCCTAAGAGAAAGATTCTGATTTTTCTGTTAAAGTCATTTTCATACAGTATATTTCCCTTTTTTCCCCATGGTCTTAAGTTTTAAAAAGAATTTTAGAATAATTTAGGCTTATGGGAAAGTTACAGCAATAGTACAGAGTGTTCCCATATACCTTTCAACCACCCTCCCCCAATGTTTTTTTTCTTCTATCTTTATTAAAGTATAATTGACAACTAAAAATTGTGTCTATATAAAGTGTACAATGTGATCATTTGGTATCTGTATACATTGTGATAGGATTCCCACAATCAATAACTTAACACATCCACCACCTCACGTAATTAACCATTTTTTTTTTTTTTTTGTGGTGAGAACACTTAGTATCTGTCTCAGTAAATTTCAAGTATACGGTACAGTATTGTTAACTATAGTCGCCACGCTGTACATTACATCCCCAGGACTTATCCATCTGGTAACCAGAAGTTTGTACCTTTTGACCATTATCTCGCTACCCCAAGCCCTATTCTACTCAGTTTCTATGAGCGGCACATCTGTGGATTCCACATATAAATGAGATCATGCAGTATTTGTCTTTCTGCACAACACGATACTGTTAGTGGGTTTTCTTCAGTTGTAAAATGACTGATCTGAAGATGACATTCATTTTTAGGATTCTCTCCCATGTAGTTTCTTTTTCCAGGGAAGGCTATAATACATTTGAGAGTGGTAGAGCCTCATGAAAAGATTATCTGAGCTGAGCCGTCAGATACAGGGCAGCTTTGTAAAGTGGCTTTGGGAGCATCTTGCCAAGGGCATGCAAAAGCTCGTGTTCCTTTCATGCCCTGAGGACCCCACACCCCTGAGTATTTCCACGTGTGCCCCAACTAGTCCATTAGCCTCGTCATTAGAGCCGTGTTGAAAATATACTGTGACTTGCAGTTTACAGCTTGAGTTAAAAAAAAAATTCACTGAATCCTAGTTCAATGCATTTAATTTTTTGGCATTAGAACTTAATGGGACAATGCAGAAAGAACACTTTAGTAGGTTTCAGAGAATAGGAAAGCAGATTTTGAACTGAAAAGCAGAAACCTGTTTGCTTTGAATGTTCCTTTATTTCTGCCTTCCAAATTATCACATAAAACTAGCTCCTGTGCAAATGCTTACCCTTCTTACCTTGTAAAATATTTAACTTTCATATTTCCTACCCTGAAAGTGGTCTTCCAAGGGTTCAGGTGGGTTTTCCCAAGGACAGTTGAGGTCCAGGTTGATGACAAACATTGCGATTACTGCCACTTGTTTCTCAGACACGTGTTTCTCAAGTAGGCGTGCGGCTCCAGTGGGTGCAGAGACAGCAGCCCGCAGCCTAGCTGGCATGAGCGGGAGCACGAGCTGCCAAGGGACTTACAAGGGACCCGCTGTGTCCTCACAGGGCTAAGGACTTTCTGCAGAGCCCGACAAGGTGGTGCGGGCTGCCCTGGAGTAGCTCAGGCTGGAAGCCAGTCAGCAGTGCGGCAGCTGCCTGATTAAAAAGCATGGTTCAGTAGGATCAGTGGGAACAGAAATCAACTATAAACTCTTTGCTTCTCTGAGGAAGGACCAAGTATGTCTGTGCACAGCAGACCAGAGGAGAGCCTGCCTTATGTAGTGCAAAGTTGTCCAGAAAACCTCCTTTTGGGCTGATCCTATTTTAATGTTTGTCCTTCTCCTAGCAAAGTATTCATACTTATTCAAGATACTTGCCTCATGCTGTAAGAGTCTATCTTTCTGTGCCTAATTTTCTTCACATGTATTTTCAGATAGTGAGGCATTGGAATAGCAGGTTTTTCTTTTCATTGTGTTTTATGTATGCTATAAACTTGTATGTCAAGTCAGCATCTGTAACATTGAGTTAAGCTATTAAATAATTAAAAAAAAAAACCATGGAGACATAAAGATATATTGTGCTTTTAAAGAAAACGTCTTAAAGCAGACAGAGCTCGAAGAATGTCATCCATCCAATCATGATTAGCTCCATTATCATGAGGGAGTTGGGTTCTGAAAAAACAGCAGAGAATGGATAAACAGGCCCAGTCAAGGGAGGGTTCCCTGATTTCTTTTCCATGTTTTGCCTCTTTTGGACATCTGGGACATTTTCCTCCCTCAGAACTTCTGTTTCTGATACTGCATTTTAAAAGTATTTTGAAAGGTGGTAGCTATACATGACAACATACTCGGTTTTTTCTCAACTCTCTTTAATGTGGAAATATTTTTTCTTTCTCCTTTTCTCTTTTCCACTTTCTTTCCAGCATTTAAAAAATATGCCAAGTATTGTTCTGAACATTTTACATGGAATATGTTATTTAATGTTCACACAGCCCTCTGAGGCCATTATTATTACTACTGTTATTATGACATCCCCCATCTTACAGAGGAATACAGAAATAGGCTCTGCGAATTTAAATAAGCCAAGATGACTGAGGTCAAAAAGGATTCAAATGTGTTTGAACCCAACTGTAGGGCTCCATAGGCTGTGTTTTTAAAGTTGCTCTAAAAAAAATGGTATCGCTAAACTCTGAAACTTTTCTTTGAATTTGAAACTTATATTTTTTGTTATACTGTGTAAAAAGAAACAGAAATAATGCTTTCTTCTCTTCCTCATTTTGCTATTCTACAGTGGTTCAGTATCTGTTCTTAATGATATTTTCTTCTCATAGGAAGAACTAGTTTGGTAACATGTATACTTTTATTCCCATATTTACAAGAGAAATAAAAGAGTTCACATTGCTCAGAAGGACGCTAACATTTTGCTTTGAGTTTAAAATACAGATTTAAGATACAAATTTGATTTGCAAAGTTTCCAGTCATCTTGGATCTGTCTTTTCTATAGACTATCTTTCCTTTTCTGCGTCTCAAAAAAGAAAAAACAAGGTTTAAGAGAATATATTCTAGATTTGTGTGTGGACTCGTGTGTGTGTATGTATGTGTGTGTTTTCCCTAAGGAAAGCATCTTTTCTTTGAAATTTATTGAATGAATCAAAATTTTTCAGCGGACCTGCTATTCTGGGTCCTGGAAAATTCTAATATACCTGGCTGTGTGTTAGGTCATATATCTAAATGCATTGGGAGAAAAATGCTTTGGAGTAGGAGTCCGTATTTTGGCATTCGTGAGCTTCAGTGGGTCCCATGAGTTGTCTGCAAACATCTGTTTGTTTCACAGCTCCAGAGGGCCCCAGAAGTTTCGTCAGCATTTCAGCTTTGGATGATCTCTAAAGTTACTTGCAGTCAAATTATTTATTTTATGATCACCATTGATTATGATTCATAGTTTCTTTTCTTTGTATTTCATGTGGATTTACTCAGTAAATGAAGTGTATTAAGTTTGTTGGGAGCTTCCTTGCACATGTCCTCCTCCTCTCTGCTGTGTTCATTTCTTCGCTCATTCATTAAATTCTCTCTGTGCCAAAGCAAGACCACGTCCCCCCAAACTGAGAGGTCTCCCCGTTATAAAGTCATTAGGGTATTCTGTGGCTCTCCAAGGTAACTTCAGCAGTCTTTGCAAATTAAGTCTTTGTATGCTCTCTCATTGGACTAGAGCTGCAGAAGGTCAGGGTCCCTCAGTCTTGATAAAATCACTCTTGAAGGACCGTATCTCTGTGTCTCCTTATGGTGCCTAGTATCTCCTCGTTTTCTATCTTTTGTAAACAAGTAAATCACCATGGAGTGGAGAGGTAGAAAAGACCAGAAATGCAGCATGAGCCCTGCCTCAGGGAGCTTGCACATCGGCAGAGGAAAGGGAAGTGTCAAAGCCATAGCTCTCCGTGCAGTGCTGTGGGAGGTGAAGGGGGGAAGGGCAGTGGGCAGCAGGGGCAGAACGCCCCTCAGTGGAGGCCGGATGTGGGGGAGAGACGCGTTTGTCAAGGGCAGCTGGAGAGCAGGGTCGGCAGGGAAGGGGGAGCTGAGACCAGCGCAAGGACGCCACCCTGGGCAGGCTCCCCCACGTTCAGGGCAATCCCCGCCTCTCTCCTGGGCACCAGAACCAGGGGCTTCGCCTAACGTCAGGGGCGGTGAGCCGGGGTCATGGGCACGCCAGGGAGCTGCTGGAAGTTTGCGAGAGGGAAAAGGGTTTTTGGCAAGGAGAAGGGGCAACCCTGGGAGCAAGAGCAGGACTCTGAACGGTAGCCTGGGAGCACAGCATGCCCCCGGATGAGAGCAGAGAAAGGCGAGGCATGTGTGGGAGCCGAAGGGTGAGGTGCTCAAAGGAAAGCCTGGTAGCAGCTACGCCGGCTGTTCTTGACGGGACGGAGTGCCCGTGAGCTAGACCTCATCTGTGTGCCCGTGAGCCATGGTCACGGAGGTGGAAGCGAGGAGGACTGGGCCAGAAGCCAAGCTGAGGCAGAAACATCACTGTGCCGTCCTGGGAGAGGGGTCCTCGCCGCTGGGCGCCCGTGTACGTGGATTCTCCTGCAGCGTGGCTCTAAACCCAAGGCACCCAGCAGAAGCCCCACCCACCTGCTCAGTGTCTGTTTGGGGTCATTTGGCCTCCTGCCCAGTAATCGTTCCCCCCTTAGTCCCCCAGCCTGTCTGTCTCATGAGACCCAGGATTCCCTCCAGATGAACTGTTTCATCCTCTCAAGGGCAGGAATACCGACACCTTCAAGTGCCACAACTCCCCAGCTGTGTGCTTTCCACAGATAATCAACTCTCCTTTTCTGCCAGCAGTTTGTTATTTTCTCTTATCACTGCTCCTTCCCCCATATCACCTATCATACATAAGGCCTGATCTGTGGGCTCACTTCCCTTACTCTTTCTTTAAGAAAAATTTAAAACAAATCAGAAAACAAAACAATTTGAATAACAACAACAGCAAAAAACCCTCCATCAATTTAAAAAGAAAAAAGAGAAGGTTGGGGCAGCCTTAGTAGAGAAACTATAGCACAGAAATTACAGTTTACCAAAAATCCCCTGAGAGAGTGTCATCAATAGTGTCAACAATGAAATCCCGGGAAGTAGGCGTCTGATTCTAGTCATTCATTCTGAACAGAAATAATTATGGTTAAGGACGGCCATTCCCAAGCGTTAGACAGTTCCTGGGGTCGGCGTTCCAGATGAGAGCATCTGCGCGAAACCCCGTTAAAGTACTTCCAGCATTGCTTCCTCACATTCCCACATTTCAGTGAAGGAGCCAAAATGGAGCTACAAGTACTTACTTCAGACTAAGCCCTGATGCCATGGCTCTGCCTCGTGAGGGCTGTAGGAGCCTGAGAGTATGCTAACGAGTTTAGAACGGTGATAAAATTAAAGTGGAGCCATTGGGCAGAAGGCATATGTAATCCTATTATCCTAATGTCTCAACATGAAGGGAATGTGATGGGGGTTGAATGGGGTTGTATTGCTTTTGCTCTTGTCTCCGCCTTCAATGTTCCTGGCTTCTTGAGCTCTTGCCCTTTGGGAAATGCACACCTTCCTCCCCAAGCAAATCCCTTTCTGCAGGCGTCAGATGAGGTTTCAGCCTCTCCAGGAAGCTCTTTCTGGCCACCAGATGAATCTTCCTCTGAAAAGTGGTGGTGGTGTTTAGGTACCAAAACCTCAGTTATGTGTTTCATGCCACAATTCTGTTCCCTCTGCGGCAGTGCCTCACACGAAACAGCCCCAGTAGGTTGGCTTTATTCCTAGAAAGCAACATTCAATCTTATTCAACATTTTTTGAGGAATTATTGCGTATAGAGCACTGCGAGAAATCGACCAATCTGAAGCCCTTGCTCTTATCCAAATTGTTATTGAGACAATAAATATGCAAGTACATCAGATTTGCCAGGTTTCCATCCAGAATCATGGCATCATCTTCATAAACATCATGTGGACTCTTTCTAATGAACACGTGATGAATGAAAGAAGACCTGAAAGCCCTTCATTCATAAACCAATCAGAAATCATTCATTCATTCATTTGTTTATCCAGCAGCCTATTTGGAAGCATTAAGTGTTAGTGCTAGGTGTTGGGACACAAAAATAAAAAATGTCATGGATGGAGTTCCTGCCCTAATGGAGATCCTGCCTCCATAAATCTAGAGAGATGGAAATGAGATCAGAACCAAATCGTGAAGGACTGTGTATGCCATGGGAAGACATTAGAATTCTGAATTCTATGGGGAATATTGAGGATGTAAAGCAAGGAAGTAAGGAGAATGATTTATGTTCTAGAAAGGTCTTTCTGGGAGCATTATGAGAGATAATAGTGGACTAAAGATGAACAGAACAAATTTGGATATAAGGAGATCAGAAAAAAGACCATCAGATGTTCAAGATAATCTCTCCAAACAGAATTCTTTTATAATAGGTATCTTGACAGCCAATTGGGGAGCTGGAAATATTTCTGGCTGAATGCTGTTAAAAAGCTTTCTGGCTGTGTACACCAAAAATGAATTACAGCAACTAGGGCCTCATTGGCTTTTGAAAAAGAATTAATTTTGAAAATAAAATTTTGGTTATAATCATACACATTTCTATTAAACTTATGGACAGTGAGAAGCTGTATTTATCTAATTTGTTGAATTAGAGATGGAGCCTTTACAAATAAAGTGAGTTGGAAATATTTAATGGTTTAATAGAACTTTCTGCTCTCTCACAGGATTTTATTTTATTAATAAGATGCACTATAATTCAGTTCCTTCATGTTTACTGTGTTTTCTTCCAAGAGTTGAAATACTTGTTCTCTTATAAAAGAATGTTTAAAAAAACAATTAATAAAATTCAATGAAAGGAATAATATTTTGTCTAGACAAGTAAAGGGACGAATTTCACATGAGCAGAGTTTCTTTGGTTGACACACCAGAGAAATTCACAGATTTTGCTCTGCACAGCTGGTACCTGTCCTACTGTGAAATTTGGTTAACAGAAAATTTCTTAATCCAGATCTAGTTCCTCCATTTCCTCCCACTTTGACCTTGGAACAACTAGGACATTCCTAAGTTGAGCATCTTGTGAGGTCCATAGTTAAAGATTCTACTTGTGCACATAAACTTAGCTTGTTCTCTCCAGTTTGGATGGTAGATTTATTACCCCACCTATCAAAAAGTCAAAATTCTGTTGCCTGTTAGTCCTAATAAAACGTCAGGAGTTTCCGGAAGGGAATGCTGACAAGCCTAGTTCACAGCTGGAGGGTGAAGTGTTGGTTCCATCAGTGAGATTTTTAACCCTCTCCTTCCCTTTTCCTTCTTGACTTCACAGGGAGGATTTGGGCTTCAGCAATCTCTAACAGAGCTCTTCAGATTTTCATGATAGTGATAGTCTATTCATACTCTGGCAAGACTGTGAGATATTGATTTGGATTTGATGACTTATTGATAGTTAATGTCAGAAGTCTGTGCAAGAGCGTTGGTATCTGAGATAAGAGTGTCAGTGCTGAAGTGTGACTGTCGTTTTGGGTCAACCAAATAAGATCCTGGAACAGCTACAAAAGAAAAGTTGCTTCCTGGCTTTCCTATGAGGTTCTTTATAAAACATAAGAATGGAGAGATAGTTCATTTATAAATGTCTCCAAAACAAATGTCATTGTCAATTCAAGTCATCGCAGAGGTATATTCTTTGGAACCAAACCCCTTAGAAATATTACCGAAGTCTTCACAATCCGTTGTTGCTGTCATCCGCAAATACTTTCTGAACATCTGCTGTGTAAGGATGCCATTGTAGGCACTGGCAATGCACAGGGGGGCTTACAATATAAATCTACGGAGGCCAAACATGTTCATGTAAACGTGAAGACATATATCAAGGTAGATGCTATGGCAAGTGTTAAAAGACTTAAGGAGAAAGAGAACCCATAGAAGAGTCAAAGGAAATACAGAGCAATGAAATGTGTAGTACAAGGTCAGGAAAGCAAAGACTGGGAATTTCAGGAAGAAGGTGGCCAGCACTACTGATTATTACCAGAAAGTGAATGAGACTAAGCAATAAAAATAAGTAAGCAAATTTCACTTACCTATTTAGGGGTCATTAGTGACAAGAACATACACTTTCAGTTGAATGGGGATGATGAATAAAAAGATATAACCATGGTCTGAAGTGAGACAAATTTAAGATTATAGTCATTACAGGCAACAAAGTATTAACAAATTGAATTCAACCATATATATATATATATATATATATATATATATAAAGATAATACACCATCAAGGTCTTACGGGGTTTATCTCAACAATGTAAGTTCCTTGGTAAATAAACACACACATACACACAAATACACACATGCTCGTAGTTGGTTTATCTATTAATCAGCATGTTAACATAATAAGATTTAAAAAATAAAATACTTATATGATCATCTTAATAGATGCAGAAATACATTTGACAAAATTCTGCAACCATTCATGATTTAAAGAAAAACTCGGAAAACTAGAAATTAAAGGGAAATTCCTTAACCTGATGAAAGTCATCTGCAACTCTACAGCTAATATCTTACTTAGTGGGAAAGTCTGAGCAAAACTGGGCAAAAGATAAGAATGATTGTTCTCATCACTTGTACTCAGTATTGTGCTAGAGGTCCTATCAAGTGTAATAAGACAAGAAAAAATAAAATGAATGCAAATTGGAATGAAATAAAACTGGATTTGCTTACAGACAACATGATCACGAACTTAGATGTTTTAAAAGAATCTGCAAATAAAAAAGCTACTACAACTAATACGTGAGTTTAGGAAGGTAAAAGGGTAGAAGTTAATGTGTAAAGATCAGTTGAATTTCCATATATTAGCAATGATCAACTGTAAAATGAAATTAAAATAATATCCTTTACAATAGCCCAAACCATGAATAACCTAGGGGTAATCTTATCAAAATATATAGCATATCTCTTCACTACTACTTATGAAATACCACTGAGAGAAATCATTGAGACAAAATGAATGTAGAGCTATGTGTTCATGTTTGAAAACATTCAATATAATTAAGATGTCAGTTTACTTCAAATTGATCTAAAGATTCAACATCATCCTATTAAAAACATCACCAGGCTTGTTAACAAAAATGCAAATTTTGGGAATTCAATGGATTTTCAATAATTAGAATAATTTTATTGAGAAGAAAAGGTTGGAGAACTTACACTATGTGATTTTGCAGCTTATGATAAAGATAAATAATCCATGCAGTATGATTTTGGCCTATGACAGACAAAGATCAATGCAGCAGGATAGAGTCCAGAAGCAGACCCAGATAATTTTTCAGTTGATATACCGAAGTTATTTCATGGGGAAAGGATAGAGTTATTAATATATAGTGTTGGAAGAACTGAATATCCTTAAAGGGGAAAAAACCCAACCTCAACCTTCCCTGATACCATATTCAGAAATTAATTCTAAATGGATCATAAACATAAATGTAAAAGCAAAATCTATAAAACTTTTAGAAGAAACAAAAATTACATCTTTGTGACCTTGGAGTAGGCAAAGATTTCTTAGGAGAGATAAAGCACTACCCATAAAAGGAGACTCTGATAAATTGTCCTTCATCAAAGTGTAAAGCATCATTAAGAAAACAAAGATGAAAAGACAACCCTCAGACTGGATGAAAATACCACAATATATATGTGGTGTATGACTTGTATTCAAATTATTTATAAAGAAAGTTTATGAAGTTTTATACAGAAAGTTTATAGCACAATAGTAAGAAATCAAACAGCCAAACTGAAAAAAAAAGGAACATAACATTTGAACAGGCATTTCACAAAACTGGATTTTTAAACAGCCAGTAAGCACATAAAAGATGCTTGACATTATGAGACACCAAGTAAATACAAATTAAAACCATAATGAGAGCACAATTCGTTCACTAGAATGGTCAAAATGAAAGACTCAAGTATGATGATGTGAGGCAACTGGAACTCTCATACATTTCTGGAAAGTGTAAAATAGTACAAATATTTGAAAAATAATTGGTAGTTTTTAGTTTAAAAGCTATGAATTACTGTTAAATACAACAACATGGATTCATCTTAAAAGCATAGTGCTAGGTGAGAGAAGCCAGGCCTGAAAGAGTATATGCCGTATGGATTTGTAGGATAATGACAGAAAGCAAATCTGTGTTTCTTCATGCAGGAGGAGGTGGGGAATGACTGCATAGGGGCTCCAGGAAACTTTTGAGGGAGATAAAAATGTACATCTGTCAGAATATATCTAAGTGTATATAGAAAATGTGTGCATTTTATTTTATGTAAATTACAACCAATAAAGTTGATTCAAAATTTAAAAGTGATGCACCTTCAAATTTTAAGGCTTGGGGGTGTTCTGTCTTTTAAAGTAGGATTAAGGTTAAAGGTAGCATAGTGTCCAGTATAGCCAGATGTGATGCAATTAAAAATTAACGATAGAATCCTTTTAGTTCCTGATGTCATATTTGAGTTCAGCTCTTAAAATAGGAAATCTCCACTGTGAGTAACCAAGCAGCCTTTCAGTTCACTAAATAAAATCTTTAAAACCCATTGTATTGGACATATTATTTATTACAAATAGTCTTTTTTTATTTTTTATTAAGTTATTATTGATATACACTCTTTGAAGGTTTCACATGAAAAAACAATGTGGTTACTACATTTACCCATATTATCAAGTCCCCACCCATACCCCAATGCAGTCTACAAATAGTCTTAGAAGTTATTAAACTCCTGTTTCTCCCATCTCTTCCTTTTCTTTTTATTCTTTTAATAAAATGAAAGTATAAAAACGATGTTATATTGGCTGATTTCAATCTGATGAAAGAATTTGTCTGGCAGCAATGGTATGGATGAGAAAATTCCAGTTCTCCTATTTTTGGAATGAATGAGCTGAAACCAGTTAGTATTTATTTTCTACTGAGAAACATTTGCTCTTGACATCCATTTTATACGCAGTGGATGAGCTGTGGATCCCAGAGCAAGTTGAAGAAACTGTTATTTTTTTCTGAATTTTGGTTAGTTTATTATTGCTTTATTCTTTTGTATTGTATAAACTTGCTAGAGGATGGCAACTTAGTCTCAAGTGTAAGCCTCTGGAATCTAAACTTAGTAGTGGAAAATTTTCATAGGAGTTTAATTTGGGCATGAGTTCAGGTTTCAGCCAAAAAATGTATCTTTAAAAGTAAAATTCTAAAATATGACCAGGATATATTATTCATGTGTTTAAAAGATAGGGTATGAATGGAATTTTTCATTCATAAATTTGGTTGGATGAATTAAATGCTTACTGTGCAAAGCCCTGTGTTGGGACAGCAGGGGATACATAGATGAGTAAGGCACTCACTGTTCCAAAATACTTAGAAAAATGGAATGACTTTCTTCTTTTGAACATTAATTTACACATAGTTTGGTGTTTGAAAATACAGCAGTGGTGTGATAGTACATTAGTGAGAAAATGAAATTGGTGGTAAATAAAATGAAAACATTCGATAAAACAAGTCTCAGTGAAGGTCATTAGCAAAATGAAGCTGTCTAGCCTATAAGTGTTAAATAATAGTAGAATCAGGGCACCTGTGTGTGCATTAGAACAAGGTGTGGGCACAGATCCTGTGATTTGGTCTCCAGAGGGCACTTTCGTCCATTAGTATGAAGGACTCCCTTCCCCAAGTAGATGCAGTCTCTGGCCTAAGTCCAAGTGCTGTTTCTGTCCCTATTTGTCACCTCAACTGAGTGCCGTCACACTATTGCACTGTATGGGTTTGACCTAGGAAATCGAAGCTGTATTAATAAGGAGAATGTTAAAGTCAAATTAAAGTTTCATTTTTAGGATGCTACTGTGCTATAATTTCCTTTTCCTTCCAGGAAGGAGATTGACAGACTTTTTGATGGTCCTGTTTCTGTACTTACCCAAGTTGAATTCCTTCACTCCTGGGCTGAGGGAAGCAATTGTTTCCTATTTGTGTATGGCTCCAGAAGACACAGGCCATAGTGTCTTAGTATTTTCAGCTGAGTAGCACTCACTATTCTAATAATGTCTCTTTTGGGTGCCTTTATTTGCTGGGCACTGTTTGAGCCACTTACATACCTCACCTCGTTGAAATCCTTTCGACAACCTTGTAAGGTAGAAATCATGATCATTTTACTGCTGGGGCACCTAAGACCCAGGGAGATTAAATGGCTTGCCCAGTTTCCTAGCTCATCACTTGCTGGACCAGGATGCAAACAGGTCCACCTCCCTCCCCAGACTGTGGTGGATTTGCCACACCTAGATGCCCTGTAGAAAAGAGGCCATCTATTTCTGAGATCTTAGAATGAGAGGACTTATTAGAACTCACTCTAGAATTGGAGGCCCAGGTTTTTCAGGAACGTGCCAAAAGTCACAGAGCTAAAACTAGAGTTTGCTGAGGGGAAAATAGTCCTGATGAAAGAATTTTAAAAATCAGAACAACAGCCACCATCAGGAAGCCCTGTCAGTGAGTAGCTTGGAGCCATTTGTAGTTACTATTTAGGGGCCACAAGGAGGCATATCAGTGCCATGGATAAAGGCTTGGGCTTGTGGGGGCATCTGGGTTCTGTTGACATTCCAGGGCTGTCATTTGCTTGCTGTGTGACGGCCTCCATTTTCCATTCTGGAAAATTGTGAGGCTAATAACAGCTTCTACACAGTTAGAATGAAGATTATGTGAGACCATCAATATATGATCATTACTATTTGCAGTATGTGTAATACAGGAACCCAGAGGCAATGTCTGAATAAAAACAAAGAAGAATAAACAGAAACCTACTTTGAAAAAGGACAGAAAGAGGTTTAAGGAATAAGTTTGGTTTTGGTTTTATTTATTTTTGTCCATGCGTTTGTATTTTGGCATCTCCCCTTTGGCTGTGTGGCCATGCAATTACCATTACTCCCACAGCCAGACCATCTAAGGACTGGGGTAGGTACAGGATCTCTGCAGACAGACCTCCTCATTCTGCACCACAGTATGGATCATTACAGCTGAACAAACTGGAGTGTTTTTTATTTATTTCTAATTTTTGTATTGGAAATATACTGTGGTTGATTAAAAATATTAAATGAACCACTCAGAGAAGACAAGTAGTGACTCTATAGCATCTCACTATGCTGATGGACAGTGACTGTAATGGAGTTGGTGGGGGGGACCTGATGAAGGGGGTAGTTTAATCACCATGGTATTGCACATGTAATTGTAGATTAATGATACCAAAATAAATTATAAAAAAAAAAGAAAAAGAAAAAATAATGCTAAAAAATAAAAAAATAAAATAAAAAATAAAAATTTAAATGACAAGTAAATATATGATGATATATTACCTTATAGGACAGAGCAGAATTTCTAGTTTCTTTTGCTAAAGAAATTCTCCAACTTAAACTTCCTTTCCGTGTCTTAAATACGGATTCTCAGGTCTACAGAGAAATTAAGAGAAGGCTTCAAAAGTTATAAAACCAAAAGGAGCATATATTTCATTGTTATATAAACCATGATTATGATGTATACATTACTTCTACAATACTGATCAATTAATCCAACTTCAAAATCCTGAATAATATTTGTGTATGTCTTGGATATTTTGTGCTAGGGTCAAATTTGGTTCCTATTTCTACTCTAAAATTTTATTTATGGCTTTTCCCTGAGAAACTAGCTTTCTGTGTGAGTGAAAATTCAAAATAAAAAGTACAATCAGATACAATAGCATATATTCTAGAAGTGAAGCTCAAAAAAATTTACAGGCTGGTTTTAATATAACGCAGACCTTTGTTCTCAAGGTAAAAATAATCAAGAGTTCCCACTACAGATCTACGGAGTCCCTTGTACAGGCATTTCTTGTCTCTGTGCCTTTTGTTTCTCGCCATTGAGGATGGCTGGTGTGCCCAGGAGTTTGGTCAGGGAGATCTCATCCTTGCAATGTGGCCTGGAAATTTTCTCCAGCCTGGGAAACTAGGGCACCAGTTTCCATCTCTCAGGGGTCACTGGCCTTCATTGACTGATGTAGTGTGTGTGTGTGTATTTTTTGTAGGATAAATAAATTTTAGAGGCGTTTGGCGAGACTGTGTAGAGAATGACTTATTCTCCACTTTCTAGCCCCATCTGCAGTGACAGTCAAGTCCTCATACCTTAAATATAAACCCACGTGGAGAGTGGCAGAGGGTCGTGACCTGTTCTTTGGATGTTTTGTTTGGGCTAAGAAAAGATTTATCTTGTATCAACATTATTTACACGGTTTAAATTGTGCTGTGTTTCACTAGGGCCACCTACTCTGCTGAGGAGGGGCTTTGACCACAGATGTGAGCTGATGTATTTGCGGACGGGCTGTGGGCTGCTGGAAGCTGAGGCTGCACAACGTCTTCTTTGGCCCCTGCATGAACTCAGCTGGGCTTTAATTTTTCTAACTCTTAATTTTGAAAGCATTTTAGACGAAAAGAAAAACTGCAGAAATCTTACTGACCAGGAAATTAGCATTGATATAATATTAGTAAGTGATCTATAGGTCTTACTGAGAACTTGCCACTGCCCCCACCCATGTCCTTTTCCTGGTTCGAGACCGAATTCAGATTCCCACATGAAAACGCAGCCATCTTAAGCATACATTTCACTGAGTCTTGCCAGATTTATGCACCATGTAACTAGTAGTTAATACACAGAACATTTTCTAGCACTCCCAGAAGAATCCCTGACACTGCAACACCCCTCAAAGTTCACTGCGCACCTTCCTGCGTGATCCGCCGTCCCCTTGTGCACCGTCCTGGCCGATTCGTCGTCCTCTTGTGTACCGTCCTGGCCGATCCTCCGTCCTCTTGCGCCCTGGCAAACACAGACCTGCTTTCTGTCACTGAGCACGAGATTTGTCTTCTCTAGAGTATTTCCAGTAGATGGAATCATATAGTACACACTCTTCTGCATCTGGTTCTTTGTGGTCAGCAAAATTACTTGAGGATGTATCCATGTTGGCCTATCAGTAGTTCTTTTATTGCTGAATTTGGAAAGACCCCACCACTTATTTGTTTACTTGCCGATGAATGTTTGGATTGTTTCGGGTTTGAGGTGTCCGGAGGAGGAAACACAGGACGGTGGTTCCTTCCCTGCCCTTCTGCCTACTCTTCCTCCAAGTAGTATTTTTGACTAATGAAAATAAATAAAAAAAAGCGGCAGACTGGGATCTGAATACCATTAAACAGCCCAGGTTCAGAGCCTTCTCCAGAAAACTGCGTCGGCAAACTGGTTTGGGCTGAAGACTTGGATCTTCTGCCAGCCTTAAATCTGAGACATCTGGGATTGTCCATCTGGCTCCAGTCTGAATTGTTCACCCATTTGCAAGCACAAAATTGGGATAAAGAGGAAGGGAGGGAGATAGTATTGAAGGTGTGGGCTCAGATCCAGGCAGCACAGGTTCAAGTCTCCATTCAGCTAAATACAGGTCATGTGACCCAGGGAAGTTAATCCCGCATTTTGTGCCTCAGTTTTCTCTGCTATAAAATGGGGATAACAGCAGGTCTGCTTCCTAGGATTATCATGAGGATTGAAAAAGTTAATACATGTGTTTAGAATAGTGTCTGGACCTAGTATGCATTCAATAAATTTTAGTTACTGTTATTAAAATATTCAATATGTGCATTTCGTTCAGGCTTGGGTGGGTATTTCTGGAGGTCAAGTGCACAGATACGTATTTTACCTTCTGCATGACCTTTAGGTCCACCACAGGGCTGGTTAATATTTGCTTTTTAAATTGAATATTGATTCATCATTTTTGAAGTAATGACATTATAGCTGTTCTCTTTTTGGTTTTCCAAATTAAGCAACAATATCCTCTTCTCCTGAGAGATGCTTCTAACATCTATCACTGATGTATTTGTGTTTCTGGGAATAGTATTTGACCTTCAAATATCCTCCTGGAAAGGTAAAGACGGTGTTTTTGCTGGCGATAATGTGCGAGGTAGCAGAGCATCAGTGATGAAGAGCTCGGTTCTGGTTCAGCGTGGTCTAGGTTTATACCTGATCATTTACTAGCTGTGGGACCTTGGGCAAGTCACTGACCGCTCAGTGCCCCAGTTTCCTCTCTGTAAAATATAGATACTAACACTACCCATGTCATTGAGTTATACTGAGAATTGATGAAGTACTGCGAGTAAAGCACTTGGAAAAGTCCCTTGTGCAACGTAAGCGTTCAATAAATGTTATCTGTTATTAGCATCACTGTAAGGTGGTATATCCCCAATTTTTCAAATATTCTGCTTAACTAGCTTACTTGTGCTAAAACTTATTGGGCTCTGTATCCCAGCTAGGGCTTCAGAAAGTATGAGTACAGCAGCATTGGCTCTTTGTAATCTTCTTAGAACTAAGTTTACTGACGCACCTGCACAAGTATGTGATGCAAGCAGTGATTTGTTTGTGTGGATTCCTTAGAGCCTCTGCTGTGCAACAGGTTTCAGCTGATGGAGACAGAAGGAAAAGCACAGTGAATTTCATCTCCTTATAATAATGTCGTTATAGAATACTGAACTTTAGAAGATTCAAGTTCTGGTTCATTGTTCACTGCCTCTGACACCTTTACCTCTGTGAGCCTCATTCACAGTATGGGGACAGTCCTTGCTCTCCTGCCAACTTCACAAGAGTATTTCAACGATTATGTAAGAAAATGAGCGTGAAAGCCTGATGTGACCTGTGAAATGACATATGTGAATACACAATGTGCATATTTATGCGAGTGGTTGGTGTTCCGGCAAGTTAGATATTCAGATACTAGAAAATTCTCACACATAACAAATTAATGAGCAATTAGCGGAAGATTAAAATGCACTGAGAAAATACTTAGCAGCTAAATCATATTGACATATACATATGGCATGCTTTTCTCACCCATCCTGTCCACAATTAGGGGAGTCTTTACTTCCTACCACTAAAGCTTCTTCAATATTTCTAAAAGTTCCTCTGACTATATCTCAGCTATTCTCCCAAAGGGAAGTTGTCTAACTCTTAGCCTGGCTGCCATCACTAGTGTTGTCCTCTGGTCCTTGGTCCTCGCCTCCTTACCTCCTACCCTGTTCCATGGTGATGCTTTCTGCCGCGGATCGCAGAGGGGCACTGTACAGATGTGATGTGATGGGGATGTTGCCTTGCTCGAATCTGATCGTGCCACCTGCTTAAAGCCCTTCTCTGGCTCCCCATTGCCCTCAGAATTAACAAGGTCTCAAAAGCCCGGTTTCCTCTGAAGTCTCCCTCTTCCTCCAGCCTCCCCTCTTGCCACTACGCCAGGAGCTGATACTCCCGCCATACTGAGTCTTCGTCATTTCCTTCCCTGTGTCTTGCTCTCTTTGAACCCTAAGCTTCTGCATAGGCTTTCCCTCAAATTGTCTTTGGTCAGCTCATGAATTAGTCATTGTCCTTTCCGTGCTGGCTCCAGGGCCATTCTTTCAAGGCATTTGTTCCTGACCCTCTCTCAGCTTCTGCTTGCCGCTTCTCTCAGCCTGGGGTGCAGATCTGCTTTTGGGGGCTGGCTGATGGGTCAGTCTCAGAAACTACAGCTCAGGGAGCTGGTCTGGGTTTGCACTCTCACCTTTGTGCACTGTCTCCCTGTGTTCAGCTGTTTTTCACTTAGGTATTCTGAATCAACCTCTTCTACATGGGGCTCTGTTTTATCTTGCAGTACCCAATATATACATTTATCTTTCAAGATTTTTTGGTAGAAGGCCTTTCAGGACTGCTCACTGCCTAAGTTTTTTTTTTTTTTTGACCAATGTTTGTTTTGTATTGACTGTGTCAGAGACTCTTCTAACATATGGAGAAATCAAAGCTGCATGAAGGAGGTTGTTTTTTAATAAAAACCAATAGTTGCACTCCAGACATCAGAAATACCAGGAATAAAAGATACTACATTGAAAACATGCTGGATGAGCAGACTTTTGTTTTACTTTCATAGGGTCTAGATTAGTTGGTGGCTTTGGAATCGCATTTGTTCTGACTCAGCTGCCTGTTGTAGGATTAGATATGACATGACATGCAGCGTGCTTTGGGTATATATAAATGCACTAAGTACTGGATTTCATTATATTGAAACTTGCCTGAGCCTGTTAACCACAGAAGTAGCTGATAGCACCCAAACTGATGAAAGCTATTAACTGGTGCGGAATAGAAATTGTTACTCTGGGGCCTCTGACTAAATTAGTGGTGTAGTGCTTTGAGAAAACCCTGAGCTTAGCACAAAGCACCTGAACCATTGTTGACCTTTGCCACTTTGACCTTATGTGACCATATGACTTCATGCAAGTCCTTTCCTATCTCTGACTTTGTTTTTCTTACCTACAAAACTACAGGGATTTGTCTGGTCCTTTCTAATTACAGCATGCCAGAACTTTGTCATTTCTTTAATGATTCTCAAGCTGGTTAAGAGAACAGAAATTATATTCCCACATGTTCCCACATCTCCCATTTCTACATTTCTTAGTATAGTAACAGGAAATATTTTCCTGTGTGTAATTTCTTGTATATAATATTCCTTTCTTCGCAATTAACATGCTGGGACAAGAGTTTAATGTTTCAGGAGAAACAGTTTATTGTTGCCCTAGAACAGGATATTGAAGGTTAATTTGAGCTTTGGTGCAGCAATATGTCTGGCTGGGCAACTTCCCTTCAGAATCTGCTGTTGAGTCCGATGAGTCGTCAGCATGGTTCTGCTCCTCTGTAGAGAGCCATTGCTTATTCAGGTTCAGGTGAAGCACTTTATTTGTTCAAGGAAGCGCATTCCAGAGAGACCCATGGACACTTGACTTCTCTGTTGTTTTTGGTAAACTGTGCGTTTTCCTAAAGTAAGCTTGTCTTTGCTATTGGTCAGCTGAGAAATCTTTTCCTACCGTTCAAAAAGAAATAGGATTTCTGGATTTTTTTCCCTAAAAACTTGGGAATTAAATTCTTTCTTGTTAGAAGATGTGAGTTCTTTGTTCTTCTTTATTGCCTAAAAGAACAAATAAAATTACATCAGTATGATTAATGTTTTAGAAGAAATTGTATATAAAACTCTCTGCAGTTTACCAGTATAATGTAAAATAGTAACGACTCTTTGCAATGAGATGTTGGTTGCCAGAGTCAGGATCTGGGCAAAATTGTCCAGCATTTATATAGTCTGTGAAGGGCTTGAGACTCTGAGTGGATATTTTCGTTTACAACACTAGAAATGAAGATGAGGAAACAATACTGTCCAAGTAGTTCTTCTCCATCCTGCTGTCCGTATCCCAAACGGTGAGTGTTCTTACCTTTCATCCTGGTTTAGCACTGGATGATAAGGAAAGAAAAAGGGGGCAAGAAAGTGAGAGAGTGAGAGACATAGCACAGGCTGGGAGAGGAAGATCTACTTGGAGGAGCAGTGAAGATTTTGTAAGTTCATTTCAGCTCAGTAAATACTTACCAATCATATTGCTGTATATAAGATATATAGTAGTGATTTGGTGGTACGAACAAATAAGGAAGAAAAACTTTGTTATCCAGGAACATACAAACTTGTGGGAAAGATGGATAAATGCATCCTACTACTACCAGGCTGATTCTGGTAAGGGCTGTTATCTAGGCACCAAGGATGCGTGTACACAGAGTTAAGAGCAGAGGCTCCCCAAGTAGACAGGCCCTGCCAAGCCAAGCTCTGCTCATTACACTTTTTTGTAACCTTGACCAAGGTGTTGGCTGTTCTAAGGACCCAGTTATCTCATTTATAAATGTAGATGATAATGTCTACTTCTAAGGGTCACTCTGAGGATTATAGGCATGGAGGGTTGTATGCATAGATCCCTACATGCCTTGGTACAATGTCAGACACATAGTAAGAATTCACAAAATGGTAACTAAGTGATAAAGTCCAGAGAAAGGAGATATTAAGTCCTATAGGGGCATTGTGGACACCCTCTTGGAGAAGTTGAGATTTTATTTTGGTCTTAAAGAATGAACAGGTCTCTGATAAGGGCTATTGACAGGAAAGGCACTCTGGGCAGAGTATTTAGAGGTTGAACATATAGAGAAGGAGAACCCAGAGAGAGCAATGTTTGTGTCAGGGTTGGGGGCAAGAGGGGTTGGGTGTGTCTGTGGGGGGACATCATCTGGATATGCTGCTCATGGTCAGATTTTGGAGGCTTTGAGGGTTCGAGTGGGAGGTCAAGAAATTGGGACTTTAACTTTAGTAATAGCTATATAATTGAAATGAATTTCTCAGTTCTCAAAGGGCTAAAAAAAAAATCTTTATAGCCTGTGAGTTAGGTCAGGCAAATATTACCTGATTTCATTATATACATGAGGAAGTTTAGCTTAAAAGAGTTTAAATAACATGTTCAAATGCAGGACCAGCAAGTAGTAGAATTACAAGTGGGTCTCAAACCCTTTGACCTAGACGAACGTCTTGTCCAGGATGCTATGTCTGATGGCAGCGGGTGCCACTGAAGGTATTGATGAGAGGGGCGTGGTCGGGCTGGTTTTTAAGAAGGGAACTCTCCTTGGGGTGAATGGCACTGAGGAAGAGACTGGAGTTGGGAAGGTCAGTGAGGGGGGCCTTTGAGGTAATGGAGAGAGGAGATGGCAGGGACCCGAAACAAGGAACTTTCAGGGCAAATAGAAAAGGGGGCACGGACTGAAAGGCCTCCATGAAGGTAGGATCAAAAGGGTGGGAGGACTGATTACAGAGGGTGAACTTGAAGATGAAGCAGTTTATGGCTCTGAGTTCTGTACCTGATCAGCTGAGAAGGTGAATGTTAATGCTCAGAGGATTTGGGGTGTTCTCCGACTGGCTGTCTTTGCAGCTGCAAACCTTGGAGAACATGACTGAAACTGAAGGGTAACTAGTGGCATTTGAATGGTACCTTGTATTTACACAGCTCATTCAAGGTCTTTATCTCCTGATTAAATTAAGTAGCTGAGAACATCTGATATAACAATTAAATATTGTTTTCTAGTTCTTTATTCTCCCCATCCATAAAATGGGGATTGTGTTGATGTGCGCCCCAGACTTATATTGCATGACTTAATATATTTAAATCACTTATAACAGTGTCTGGCACATAAAAATTGTTTCCCATTTTTATATTTGGTTTTGCTGTTAAGTTCTAGCTCTGCAGAACATATATAATAGACTTATGAGGAAAATCCCACAGACCGATTTTATGGGAGTGAGGGGGAGGGGAAGAGATTGGAGAACTCAACCCCTGGAGTGTTCTCTGTACGAATGTATGTATTTCAGCCTCTGATCTAGAGTGGGGGAAAGACACATCATTTTGGGCTTATTTCCTATTTTATTATGGGTTGAAAAAGAGAAATAGAAACCTTGAAACAGAGGCTCTTTCTTCAGCCACTGATCACCCTAGTCTTTTATTGCTATGGGAAGCTGACTTTTGATTAGGAGTAAATTACTTGTCCCTTTAGGTTCACTCCCTGGCGAAATGGAGTTTCTTATGGAGGAGGAACCGCCAAACGAGGGAGAGCCTCGTAAATGAAACTTAAAATAGCAACCCCCGCGTGCTTTCAGGAGATCTGAATTTGAGAAATTTACCTCAGCATAAGAGCTTAAAAGAAATCCCCAAACATGAAATTTGTAGTTTCAGAAAAGGGGAACCGCTTCAAATTTCATGCTCCGTGTTACAATAAACAAATGAAAGAAGGAGCCGAGAAAAGGAGCCTTTGGGAGCTCTCCTGCGCTCACCTCCGGCCCTCTGGAGCGCCTGCTCCCACGCTCTCGTTCTCTTCCCTTCTCCCCACTGTTTATTTGGATCCTGTAACGAAGTTGCAGGCATGTCCAGAGTTTGGTCAGTGATGTTGAGCTGAAAAAGATACCCCAAAGGGAGCCAGGGCTGAGGGGGAGAGGTGTTAGCAGGGCTTTCCACATTTAGAATCACAGATCATGTTGATATTGAAAATCAGAGGTAGACATTTAACTCAGGAAAATGCATTAAAAATGCATTCATATATGCAATGTGTTATTTTAAATTTTCAAGGGTCCTGGACTCCCTTAAGCCTATCTTAGGACAGGGGACTGCACCCATTTTGGGTTAGCTGGTATTTTCTCTGGGCCTCCTCCTTGCCAAGCCAACTGCTAGGAGCAAACAGAGAAGAGAGGGACATAAATAATAAATATTGTGCTCAGGGATGAATCCAGTCCAGGGCTTGCTGAAATGGACTCAGTTTAGTGCTTACCAGATTCTTCTTATTTTCTCCATTCTCTAAATACTTAGACATTCAGTTTTGTAGGGATGTACCCCTTCTGCCAGGATTGTTGGTACCATAGCAGGGGGCCTGATACTGAGAGAGAGAAGGAGGAAGCTTGGGGAAAGAAGATCCTTTGCCTGAGTGGGTCGTTTGCACTTTGTGCCATTTGGGTACGTTTAACTGTTATGAAATATATGAGGCCACATATATTCTCTAAGCATCAAAATAGAAGCTTTTTTGGAGTTATTAATTCCCTCTGGTCCTTACCGAGAGTTTCGTCAGAGAAATCTCATTCAAGCACACTCTTGAGGGAAGTGGGAAGAAATCCTTTGAGGAAAAGTCGGGTAAAAAAAAAAAAAGGCAAAAGGGTAGGGGGAAAAGTGAAAGTGTGTGGACAGTAAGGGGGAGGGAAATGGTGGAAAGTTTTTAATATTAGATGCAACTATTTTTGTCTCCTCTTTGTCCTTTAACATGTAGTTAATTTGCATGTGATTTGCCCATAGTAATGACCTCTGGATATCGTGAAAGAATTTATGCAAAATTTGACATTGCCTAGAAAGTAAACAATCACATAATTTAAAGTTGTGAAGTTCATAGCCTCTTTCTTTTAACTTGTCCTTCTTCAGTCAGCCAGCCAGCCTGTATATTGAACACTGGCCAAGCTGCCCTCCTTCTGAGCAAGTGCGCTCTGCAAACTCAGGGCCCGCATATGCTTTCTTCCTCTCTGGAAGGGCCTATTCTTCCAGAATATGCAGTAGTAGGAATTATCCGCTGATATGGTCAGAGAAATTATGCAAAATTGGACATTGATAAGAAAGTAAATGATCACATCATTTAAAATTAAGGCCCTGAAGATCATAGAGAAGATAATGACAGGTGGTGTAAAGCAAGTGGCCACTGAGCCCACCTTTGATGCTTATTAATTTTATGACTTGGAGAGATCACATAACCTCACCTAACCATGGTATCCCCATTTTTTAGTATAAGAAATAATTCTGTGGGAAATATTCAGTAACATAAAATAACTCATGTAATCTTCAGAATAGAACTATGAAGTAGATATATTATGGTCTCCATTTTCTCATTAAGAAAAATACAAAGAATGTAGTGAGGCTAAGAGACTTGTCCAAAACCTCCCAGGCAGTAAGCAGCCGAGCTGGTGGGTAAAGATGGGTGATCTGGCTCTAGAGGCCATGCTCTGAGCTTGGGTCCTTTTTGGTTTGCAGATTGGTCCCCATGCATAGAGCACAGGTTGAGACCAGAGAGAGAGGCGGCCCATCCAGACTGGTGGGGGCAGGTTTAACAAACGAGGGAACTTACATCTGAGGCTTGTCTTGGGTGGCTGCAAGATGGGTAAATCTCCACACCTACCATCGGAATCTTAAAAGTTTATACAGAGGCCTTAGCTGGGTTCAGTCCATTTTCAGTCCAGATGGGCTCAACACCCTCTTACTTTTAAAGCTACATCCTTGGAACCACTCCCACTGTGGCACCATGAGCAGAGCTTATGGTCTGAGGACACAGGATGGGTAAGGAGCTGCTGATGGTCCGCATCCAGCCTGTGGGTCATCCTCTCAGTGACCTCCCCCAACAGTCCTTTATAGCCATCTGCAATTAATGCAGTCGAATGAGACATTTTTCAAGACTAGAGCATATTGCTTTTGAGTGAGTATCGTTATAGATGCCGTATATCCTTAGCACTGTTTTGGGGAGGATTTTTTCCTTGTTTCATGTATATGGCTAAAAGCAGCAAGACATTTCTGTTCTCATGAGGTCACATTTAAAAAGAACTATTTTGGTCATAAGCTATGTAACTACATATATGTTCTTGGACTGTCTGGTAAGGAATGTTTTTACTTTAATTTGGCTCAGAGACATGATCTGGGGTATTCAGTAAGCTCTATGGAGTCTAATAATATGATCTCATAACCATGGATAGTTGCCCATCCATTACAAGGTGCTGAATCAGTAAATGGTCCCACAAACCTAGACATTCTCTTTAGTTGTTGGAATTTCCTCCTAATCGGCTGGTTTAGGAGGCCAGCCTTGTGTGATGTTGCTCTTTCTCATACATTTCCTATCAAAAGTTATATATAAAAATACGATTCTGCTTTTTTTATATCAGCCACTAACATACTGTGGTTATTCGCCCAACGTTAAAACATATTTGTGGGAGAAGAGGATTATTCTAAAACTGGGATGAAATGGCGATCAAGTAAACAAAAAAAGAGGCAGGAACTTGGAACTAGAGACATACTCTACAGCATCTTGCCTAGAATTAAGATGACACTGCCTGTCCTGACGTCTTTGTGTGTGTGTGTGTGTGTGTGTGTGTGTGTGTGTGTGTGTGTTATCTGGAAAGCATGTGTGTGCTGCTATGAGGAAAGTTGTCAGATTCAATTCTTGAATAATTTACTTCTCAAAAGCCCACCTGACAAATTTCTTTCTATTCATTATTTTTGTTTCCATTATCAGCTTTCTTTTCAGACTATTTTCAGTAAAATCATATTCCTTGAAGATACTTTTCCTACCAGTTTTGTAGTTGACATCACCACTAACACACGTTCAAGAATTTAAACTTAGCCTGAAATTTTGCCAGCTACCTTGATCCACCCTAAAAGAGGCTGTTGTGTTAAGTGTGAAACTGAGATGAAACCCAAGTTTTGGATTTGGGCCCTATACAACTAAGTCCATGAGATAAGTTTTTTTAAAAAGCCAGCCATGATTAGTTCAAAATAAAATTCTTCATCTTTTATTCTAGCGAAGAACATGAGTGATGTCAGCAGGGACAATGTCATTGGTCTGAACTGAGATGAGGAGTATTGGCCTAAGGTCAAAAGTCATCAGGGCAACAACGTCAGAATCTGTGTGGCTGCCACAGGTCCCACTGGTCAGTGAGATGAAAAAAGAGAAAAGAAAAATCTTTTCTTGGGGGCCTGTTGAAGTAAACATAGAGTTTATTGAATACCCCAGATCATGTCTCTGAGCCAAATTAAAGTAAAAAAATTCCTTACCAGACAGTCCAAGAACATATATGTAGTTACATAGGTTATGATCAAAATAGTTCTTTTTAAATGTGACCTCATGAGAACAGAAATGTCTATTGTTCCTTTAAGCCATATACATGAAACAAGGAAAAAATTCCCCCCAAAACAGTGCTATTGTGAATTGCATTAAAAACAAGTTTCAGGGTTCTGGTTCAAGATGGTGATGGAGGAAGATCCTGAAATCTACCTCCTCCCCAAGATACACTGAAACTACAGCTATACATGGAACAATTTCCTCTGAAAAAAAACCCCAAAAACCTAAAAAACAGTGGAGCAACCCCTTTCCGTTGGGCAAATGAGAGGGAGCAGATTGAAATGGACAGGAAAGACTGGGACACAATCTCCCCTGCACCCTACTCCTGGGCAGCAGCCCACTGTTGGGAGAGAACTCAGAACCCATCGCTTCAAGCAGTGAAGGGATTGTGCCCAACACTGGGTACTCTGTTAACATTGGCACTTGAGAGAGTAGCCCCCTAAGCATCCACATTGAAGACCAGTAGGGCTCGCATCCCTGAGACCCTCGGGCTGTGGCAAACAGAGACTTGGCTCTTAAAGGGCCCTGGCTGGGCAGACCTCCTTGCCCCAGGGCCCAGTGAAGAAGCAGGCCTTTGAAAAGCACCCAGACTTCATGTGAAAAGAGACTCATTTCCTAATTTTAAAGCATTGGTCTGAGGGGCAGGGCCTGCTGGGATATTCTCCAGGGGTGGAGGCTGGTGGGCCCCATCCCTGCCCTTCCTCTGCCTCGCTAAAGCCCCCAGGTGCTATCTTTTTAAATTTCCTTTCACTCAGGTGTTACCTTGGTAAAGTGAGGTGGGGGGACCTTTTTTCATTTTTTTCTATTCACAAAAAATAGTGGAATTAGAAATGAATAGCTATTTTTGCAGAGATACACTTAATTATGTCATTTGTCTGTGAGAGTTGTAAAAGTATTAGGAGAAGGGGTCATGTGGATCAATGACTCTGATTCCATGATACGGTTTTCATAGAAATGGATGGCATGGTTGGTTTGCTTTAGGGACTATTTACCCTTTCTAGTATAAGGTACATATAACATAAGGTATTTATATGGGAAACTGTGTAAATAATGCCAAATTCGTTTCTTTGAGGGTACTTTTTTTTCCTGTGCATTTAACCTCACTTTGAAGTCTGCCTTTAAGAACTCAAGAATTTCATTTGCAGGAAGGTTTTTAGAGAATACTTATTGATTGTCACTATTCTGTCAATGATGATTATAACAACAATCATGAAAAATGTATTCAGAGGCATCTGATAAACTCTCTTTTATGTTCTTTCAAAGCCTTTAAAATAAATTCTGAGCAGCATATGGAAACCTAGAGGCACTTACTTGAAAGCAAGACTAAAACCAAGATGGGTTTTATTTGAGAAAGTGAAATATCAGTGATATCAACATCTTCTTAATTTCTCCACTGTTAAAACTGTTTACGAAAAACATGGTGTTTAGTACAAATAGTATGATGACATGTTTAATAATATGTTCACACTTCAAACTCTTTCCCTTTTCTCTTGAAACCAGCATGTGGTAACAGCTTCTTTTGATGTTTCTTTTAACTACTTTAGAATGATTTAAAGGATGTTTTCCATTTTGTCATCAAAATTTATTTACAAATTAGACCTTTAATAAAAGGCCCTGGAAGTGTTATGACGGCGCTCTACCCTTACTCTATTTGATGGGCAGTTTCTGTCGCATGTGACTTTGAGGAAGCTGAGAGTGGCAAGCGGTATAGATGACGGAGTGTTGGTGGTTAATGAAGTAACAACGACGAGTGCTCAGCACCGTGACTGGTCTAGAGGGAGCATTTCGTATAGAGAATTTTTATTGTCACCTGCTGTTATATTTGCAACGTGTTTTGTCTCCAAGGCTTTGATAAATCCTTGTGAAACACGTGCCCCCCACACACACAGCAAAGAAATATGTGATTTTTAATGAATCAAGCAGCTCTATAGGAAATAATAAAATAATGAGCATTGGGTTCTGTTTCTGTGCTTAGCATTTGCTATCGTATGCTAATACTACATTCCACAATACTAACATAAAACCAGTAATATGTTTATTATTCTCTCTATAAAATATATAAATATAAATATATAAATTTATTGTATAGAAGTATATATCTCCTTAAAAATTCCTTTAAAAATACTTTATTATAATCATATATATGTATATATATAGATAAATATACATATTTCTAAATTGTATGATATAAGTTTTTAAAAATCCAGCCATGACTACTTCTCATATATATACATATGTACATTATAATCTGGATTTTCTCCATGTTATGGGCATTTAGGAGATAGTTTTAAAATCTTCACATAGTTGAGCGATTTTACAGTCTGCTTTTGTTATTTAGTACATTACAAGGCAAAAATATAGGAATTTCTGTCTTTCTGATACTAATGTATTTTTCTTACCTAAGCAATCTTAAAAAATAACCTATGTGGACTTAATTAAAAAAAGTAGTTCATCTGTTTTGTCATTTTTACTATTACAGTTATTTTTGTGTCACTTATTATTTAATGTAGTTTTAGAAATTGTGTTGTATCTTTATTTTAAATTTCACATCTACTGAATTTGACATTGTAAACCGATGAGGCTTTCAGGTACAGTTTTATTTCCCATTTTTGATCTATTTTTCTTCAGGATATATTGTTGCTATGTTGTTTGTAACAGACACATGCAATATTGTTAGATATTTGCTTATTTAATATGATTTCATATGTAAATGTATTTACTGTAATGGTAACATTACTAATTTGTCCTAATTTTTTGCCATAGTAAAAAAACTCTAGATTTTTTTCTTTTTTGTATTTGCACAGGTATGATAGACTTTAAAGTATCTCTTAGGTTTTAGCCCACTTATATTTTAATTTGAAGTGTGTCTCTTCTAGGCATTGAATTGTTGGATTTTTTATCTTTATAGTCAGTGACCTGTGTTTATATTGGAGTTTAGTTCATTTGCCTTTTACATTTTGATACCTACTACTCCTTTGGCCTGGAAGTTTTTCTTTGTTGTTTTCTTCTTTTATTCCATTTTATTATGTTTCTGTAGCTGATTTTAAGCTTTTTATTTCCATTGAAAAGATTATCAGTCTGATGACATATTTATAACAGTACATTTTGACACAGTTGCTATCATTACGTTTAATATACATTTCAATTAAATAAGTTAATCTTAAATATCCTTTTGGGGGTGATAATAAAATCTAAATTCTATGCTGCCATTTCCATTTGGCATAGTCTGGAACACTTTATAAAATATTATTTATATTTTATGCAAAATGTGGTCTAATGAACTTTTACATGGTATTTCTACCCATTCCTTATATTAATTTTGCAACCTCTCAGTCAATAATTACCAGTCATTGTTTTTCAATTTTCATTTCCACTTTTTGGAATATTTTTAGCCGTGAGACCTCATTGATAATGTGTTTTCAGGTTTTTGAGGCTTTCTATCACTTTCAAAAGCTGTCTTTTGACTTCAAAGAGAAAAATGAATTTTTCTGGATTCTGTTCTTTTATTGGGCCTCTTTTTCCCTTCCCTTTGGGGTGATTTCCCTTGGAGCTGCCTTGAGCCTTGAGGCTGAGCATCAGGCTGTTCTTACTTTTATGGTAGCATGGGGCCTGTTCTGAGGCCACCGGTCTCTAAAGAACTAAGATGCGGAGTTAAAAGATACAGATGGACAAGAGCAAGTGCAATCTGCCCGCCACGCTGCTTTCCACTCACCAACCAGTGATATCTGTCAGATGTCCTGTCATCAGTAAGGAGGCTCCTTTGATCTCCAACTTACTGCTCCCCACACTGTGCCATCTTAGTTGCCAAGGAGGTGACGTTGTGGCTTCTTTCCATCTGGTGACCTGAAAAAGAAATTCTTCCCTCTCTTTGGTGGATCTCATGGCAAAGTTAATACCTCATGGCATTCATTTCCAAGCCCTGCCTTCAGCTTCCAAGTCCACACATCCATTATAAAAGTAATAATACTCTCCAGAAGAGGGTACTGGTGGAAATTTGATCCACGGTATCTCATGTGCCTGTCCGAGCATCTGTACTCAGGCTGTACAATCCATAAAGTGCAATCAAAATACTCTATTAATCACATTTTCATCTTCTTCCATTCCTTACTTTCCAAGACCCCACATTCTTTTGTGCATGTGTTTCAAACTTTAAAAATGTAACAAGTAGGTGTCCAGGTATATTTCAATGAAGACTTTTCCCAAACTGGCTTTTCATATTACTTCAAAATATCTGTAGTAGAATTCAGTATCTTGAACAGTCCATAAAATAATTAATTCCCTAGGTCATGTTTCTGCTTTGTTTGTATTTTTATGACCTTTGGTACACTGATATCCTCAAATCGGATATCCTGTTGTTCCTTGGCTTTGTATATTTCTCTTTCTTTGTCATTGTGTAACTTCCATGTACTTTCACTTGTCCTATTAGTCTGTTTTTATTATCACAGGTTCTTCATTCTGGATGTCAGTTCTGCTTCCAATGGTCTCCTCTGATGCTTGACTTCTTTTATAGGATTTATGAATTTCACACAACTTTTAGTAGTATCTTTGCACTTTGTTTTGCTAATAATTATATCTTCTTTTAAAGTAGTGAGAGTAAATTGCTCTGTAATCATTAAAGCAGTTTCCAGATGATGGATGCTTTTTCCAGCTTCCTTTCCCTTTAGTTGTTCCTTACTAAAACCTGGGTATTCAAAAATCTTATTTGTGTTCCATGTGTAACTTGTTGACATTTTCTGTTACATTTCCTTGTTTCAAATAGTATCTTCTGAGTTTCCTTCTCTTTTGGAGTATCTTCTTTTTATAAATTTAGCTCGTAGGAAGTACCCTGTCATTCATTTGTCAGTCTTTCCCAAAAGTTTCTTTCTTTGGCTTTGACTAAACTAAGAAGGAGAAAAAAATTATGGGATGCTTATGTGAGAAGGTGCTCCCCCTACCCCTCAGTTAATCTCTCCTTCAGGTCCATCTCAAATGCATTTATATAGTAGCTTCTAGAATAATCCCTTCCACCACATTACTTAACCAATAGGGTTGAGATAATAATAATGGTAATAGTACTTACGACAATTTGTCAACAATTAAAAATTTTGCAACTGTAAAGTGCTTTTCTAATTATTGCCTGTTTTGTGACCTTATGAAACACTTGGGTGGTGGGTCTGATGGGCAAATGGTTCCCAAATTTGCAAGTGAGTGAACTTAGTCTCAGACAGGTTTAGTGATTTACTCTTGGTCACCCAGTATATTCTGGCTGTAATCTTGAAACCTTTCTGCTATAACATCCTGATTTCTACATTAATATTAGGACTTTCAATCAAGCAGGGAAGATTCTACCTTGGACCAATAAGAGATAATGTTACTCCAGCATCTTCCTTCTGACCCCTTGAAGTCATGTTGAGCTGGTAATTAATCACACTGCTTATGAATGGGATACCCTGACAATCAGCTCCATGAGCCCTACCAAAAAAGAGCAAATAACATGACAGAAATAGTTTACGTTCCCAAAAGTTTGGATGCCTTTTGGAACTTGACTTCTTAATTTTGGTAAGTTGAACCATCAGTTACACAGGAAATCATTAATCAGGGATCATTATTCAAGATATGTTAATGACAAGACCCCTTTGATCTTTCACATTTCTGTTTTATCTCACATGACCAACTGTAGGCTGTCAGCACTTCTGTGTGTTTGATCATTAACTTTTCCAACCTGTAGTGAATAGAGTGTGCTGATCAATTGAATGACATGACATTGAATTGCAAATGTGTCTACTATCAAGTTGTGTAGAAAACTCTAATTAAAAGTTAGAGGATAAAAGAGTCATTGTATTTTGATTGGAAGGAAAGTGAAAAGCAGCTAATGCATCAGCGAACTGTAAGGAGTGAGTGCAATTTCTGAACAGCTTCCTGCCGGCTGTAGAAGCCCCCCAGGGTTCAATTATCTTACTAATTGTGCAGGTCAGTCATTTTGTCTACTGCTTCAAATGCACCTGTCACAGGCAAGCCATTCACCGGAGCCTGTGGTTCTGTTCACTCAATTTCTCCAGAATTTGACAGCTTATCTCCATCCCCACTGCCACTACCTTGGTTGAGGCCCTCATGGTTTCTCACCTAGGTTACTGCAAATAGCATCTTAACTGTCTCCCTGCTCAGAGTTTTGTACTCTTCAGATCCATTCTACACACTGCTGGTACTTGATCTTAATAATTATCTTAAAATAGTAAATGGTTTCCTCTAATCTTTAAGGTGGGGACTGATACTCCTTGGCAAGTCATACAATTGAGATCTGGCCCTTACTGTTTTTTTTTCAGCCTCATCTCTTGACACCTCCCTTGCCCTTCCTCTTTAATGTTGGACACTATCCATCCTAAGTTACTCTCAATTCCCCAAATATACCAAGTTCCATTTGGCTCAAAGCTTTTCCATGAGTTTCCTCCTTTTTCTGGAATGCTCTTTTCTTTATTCTTAGCTACTATTGCTTCTATATTGTTCATAGGATTTCTTCCCTGAACTTTCTTATCCTTGTGTTTGTTATGTCTGATGCCCCAACGTCCTGTGCATATTTCTATCTTATCACACTAATATTATTATTGTTTCTTTGCTAATGGCTCTTCTTCACTTTTAGGTGAGGTCCTTGAGGGCAGGGGCCATGCCTTCCTATGCACAATACTGAACCTGGAATAGACCTATAGATGTTTTTTTCCCCAGCTTTGCTGAGGTATAGTTGACAAATAAAATTATTTATATATTTAAATAGTACAACATGATTTGATACATGTGTACACTGTGAGATGATTACCACAATCAAGCTAATTAACATACCCACCACTTTACATACTTGACCTTTTTTTCCATGGTGTAGACACTTGAGATCTACTCTCTTAGCAAATTTCATGATACAATATTATTAACTATAGTCACCATGCTGTACATTAAATACCCAGAATTTATTCACCTTATAACTGAAAATTTGTACCCTCTGACCAACATCTCCCTATTTCACCTTCTGCCTACCTACTGGTAACCTCCATTCTAGTCTCTATTTCTATGAGTTTGAATTTTTTTTTTTTTTTAGATTCTACATGTAAGTTGGATCAGACAGTGTTTGTTTTCCTTTGGCTTGTTTCCCTAAGCATAGCATCCTTTAGGTAGATCTATGTCTATGTCTGTTATCTATATCTACATCTATATCTTTTTTACTCATTCATTCACCGATGACCCTTAGGTTGTTTCCAGACCTTGGCTATTGTGAACGATGCTGCAGTGATCATGGGGATGCAGATCTCTCTTCAAGATCCTGATTTCATTTCCTTCCGATCAATAACCAGAGCTGGGATTGGTGCACCATGTTAGCTGTGGGCTTGTCAGATATGGCCTCTATTATGCCGAGGTACATTCCTACCATATCTAATTTGCTGAGAGTTTTTATCATGAAAGGATGCTGAATTTTGTCAAATGCTTTTTTTCTGCATCTACTGAGATGGTCATCTGGATGTTATCCTTCATCCTGTGAATAGGGTGTACCACTCTTTTTAATTGTGTATGGTGACTCATCCTTGCACCCTAGGGATGCATTCCACTTAACCATGGGGTAGCTACAGCCTTCCCGTGTGCTTTGGATTCAGTTCCCTCATATTTTGTTGAAGATTTTTTTCATCTGTATTCATCAGAGATACTGACCTGTAGTTTTCTTTTCTTGGAATGTCCTAATTTGGTTTTGACATCAGGATAATGCTGGCCTTGTAAAATGAATTTGGGAGTATTCTCTCCTCTTTAGTTTTTTGGAAGCTTTTGAAAACAATTGCTATTAATTCTTTAAATGTTTGGTAGAATTCACCATGAAATCATCCAATCTGGGATTTTTTTTGTTGGGAGATTTTGGATTACTGATTCAATCTCATTACTCATTATTGGTCTTTCCATATTTTCTGTTTCTTCATGGTTCAGTCTTGGTTGGTTTTACATTTCTAGGAATTTATTCTTTTCTTTTTTAGATTATCTAATTTGGTGTAGCCATTTTTAAAGGTCTTTGAGCCACCAAAGCTATTGGTGATTTCTTGTTGATTTTTTTCCTAAAATCTCCTTGCTTCTACTATGTTGCCTCACTTTTCCCTCTTGGCCTCCGTTCCCTTCTTTGTGGTATACCTTACTGAGTTCCTGCTAGTTTCTTATGCATATTCTTATGTATATTATAAATAATCTTATAAATCATTTGTCTAGCTCCACACCATGTAGGTTCTTCCAGGCTAAATTATCTTCAAAGTCAACTCTACCTAGGTATTATTCAGGTTAGGCTAAACTACACTGAGGTATAAGCAACCTACAAACTTTTGTTTCTTGTCAAGCATTTTTTTCTTCTCTTGTATTTATATATCAATACAGGTTCCATAAATATTGAACAGTACCACTGTCATTAAATACTGGAAAAGGACATCTCAACATTTTGGGACAGACACACAGACACACATTGTTTACTTCACCCATGGATATCCCATGTTGATTCCTGCCCATAAATGTCACCCACTCATAAAGGCTCCATTGAAGTCTTATTCTCATTCAGAGAAAGGTTTCCCTGACATCACACTCACCGTGAACGTTCACTTCCTAATTGTTTAAGTGTAGTAGTTATTTACACCAGATTGTGAATTACTTCAATCAGGTTGCTTTCTTTTTGAAGCACAGCCAGAAGCTGGTGTCTGAGTGAGTGGGTGGGGTGTCCTGCCTGGTGGTTGTACAGCGTGAGTCCGCTCTGTGAGAGCAGGTCTGGGTGGAGGTGGTGAGGTGAGTGGTAGGCGTGGGGCAGGCATGTGCTGGGAGGGAGTGCGTGTCTTGGAAGTCAAGAGGGGTGCCACCTGTTGACAGAAATGATGCCAGTAAGTTAGATGCTAATGCCAAACCAGTTTTTCTTACCTTCCTTGGAGTGGCAGTTACACTCATGGACACCCAACATTTCTTGGCATACTTACTGGCTTTGACTGATTGAGACAATGTGGCTGAACTGGCTCCAGCTAAGTCCTCTGTGTGTTGGGGACTGGAAGCATGATGATGTCTGTAACACTAAGTGAGACTCGTCAAGCTGTCTTCTGAAGGACTGTCACCCACCTGGTATACTGCATCAGAATTTTTATAATAATTTAAAATTTCGTGTCCCATCCCTTATCTAGCTTTCTGTCTAAAATATAGTATCTGCAGAAGTTTGTATGCTTGTAGATTTCCTCGAAAGTCTTGAACTTATCCAGTGGGGTGAGAAACATGACTTTCTAGTTAATTTAAGCATAATTTCACATATAAGATGTAAACTCCCCAGGGAGGTGGTGAGCTTCGGCTTTCGTCAGCCTGGGTCCCTGCTACTCACCAAATGTGTCCCATGCAGCTCTCCCACCTTGCAAGTCTGAAAAGCCACAGCCGCTTTTGTGTAACAGCATGTTTATGTTACTCTTAGACATTTCTCTATGTCTTGCAGGCAGTTCTTCAGTAGGTAGCTATTAAGTCACTTTTTTTTTCTAATTAAGAAAGTTTAGCTCTCATACGTCCGAAGTCCTGCATCCCTCCTGCGCCAGCAGGAACTGCAATGGGAGCAAATGCTAGGATGGAAGTTTTCACCAAAAGCAAGGGAACTACGTGGAGGCAAATGCAATGCAGTAAGACTGAGGGACAGAAAGCCGGGATGCCCTTGGCAGTGGAAGGAGGTGCAGGCGGCTGTGGGAGTGGGTCTAGAGCCAGTGATCCTGAACTAAGTGCATGAGAACGAGGGCGTGTGAGAGTGGGCAAAGGTGGAGCGTGAGGTCGAGGGCTGAGGTGATTGTCTACAACAAGCCTCTGGGGTTCTTGGCTGGCTCTCTGAGTTGGAAGGAACTTGGTATGTGGCTGGGCGGGCTGCCGTCAAGGCCAGGTGGAGCACGCACCGTACCCTCTGCAGCCTCGGGCTCCCTCTGGTTCGGTTGTTCTCTAATCTGCCAACTCATAACTCTGCCCAGCTCTTTCTGAGTGGTGGGAGTTTTGGGCTCCATTTCTACTTTTGTTATGATAAGTAACTTAGACTTTGAGTTTGATCTGAAAATAGTTCCTCTGTGACCCAGCAGTGTGGTGCTATGATACTCCCTGAGTATGACCATCCACTCGCATGCCCTGGCCAGAGCCCCGCTGGGCTGTCTGGTTCCCTTTCCAGCCACAGCAGTGTGGACAATATTCCCAAGTCTGGCTGGGCGTCAAGGACACTAGGGGAGCATGTAAACAGTGCTGATTCTGGGAGCGGTGCCCAGAGAGTCTGATTCGGTGCTCTCAGTGGGCTTAAATTTGGGATCATAGATTGATTTCTGTCAGAGTAGTGCCTTTGATAGTCCTGTGAATATTAATTTTTAGAAACTGGATACTTAGCCCTTAACTGTGGGAATGTGGGATTAAAAACAAACAAACAAAAAGCCTGAGTTAATTATGATTCTCTAAAGGATTGGAGCCTGCAGTAGACAACAGAAGCTGGCAGTTTGTGAGGTAAACAAAATTCTGTCCAAAAGGTAGTCAGTCCCCACTCCTAGTACTTCGAGGGCAGAAGGAATGTAGTGTCTGCCTGATTGAAGATATGCATCTTTATAATATTGAAAAACTTGGCTTCCAAAGCTACATAAATGGATAAAACTGGACCCATAGGAAAAGAACATGAAGATCCTCTGTCAGCATCATGTTATTTTCATGAGATGTGGTGTGTATGAGAAGATTATTTACTCAAGTGGACAGATCTGTTTCTGCTATAGAGAAGTATAAGAAAAGGCATGTGTTACTTTTTAGGAAACAACAGGATAAGAAATGACAGAAAAGGCTATTGAAGACAGAATTCAGTATTTTTCTTTCCAAACACTCTTTCTCCTGACTTTTCCATTTCTGTTGATGACATCACAGAGACTCAAACCTTCAGGTTTGTTCATTAACCACCTTACTGGCTTTTCTTAAGAGTGAACCAGCACCCCCAGACAATTCTGCCCCCACCTGTTTTCATAAGGCCTCCAAAATTGTTGTTACATTTTTTAAATCGTTGGAAAAAACTGTGCTAAGCACAGAGGAAATTCTCAATACACGTTTGAAGAAATATGCATTCAAAAATTAATATAGTACAAAATGAGCCGCTCCTTTTCTCTGCAGCAACACAGCCAGGGACTTAGGAGGGTGTCAGTATATGTTTTTTAATTGAAATTTAAATATTCTTTTGCTTAAGTCAGTGATTCTCAAACTCCTCTGGGCATCAAAACCAGCTGGAAGACTTGATAAAACACAGGTTTCTGGGGGCCCCACCCTGACGTCTCTGATTCAGTAGGTCAGGGGCAGGACCTGAGAGACCGCGGGCTTAAATAATGCTTCCAAAGCCAGGGCAAACTCACAGGCACCTCAGGAAGTGTGTCAGGAGTCTAGGTTTCTTGGCTTCCCTGCCAGAAATTCTGATTTGCATGTGGGCTTGGGCCTGGGAGCCTGTATTTAACAAGGCGTCTAAGCGTTTCTGGTTTTTATGCTCCCCTTTCCTGGATCCACAGCGGTAACGACAGCCTCGGAGATGTGAGCGCTGCCTGATACTCGTATAGTTAGTACTTTAGTCATAGGATAGTAGCCATGGGTTTAGAAGAGATTATCTCATTTCCTACTTTGGTTTTCAAAACTCAAATGACACAGTAATTGGGTGAAGTACTTGTTTATTTATTTAATTTATCTCAGACCCAGGCATGAGGGGGGAGTCGTGTGAGTAGGGAAGAGAGGAGAGGTGTTTTCTGTGTTGTCTCTGGGGATGGTGTTTGAGGAGGGAACTCTGGGGGCGGATGAAACTTGCCTCTGCATTTCCAGTTGCAAATATTGATCCAGTCTAACAACTGGCTTTCTCCCTCTTGGAGAAAACTGCCGAATCCTCCCTGTTCATATTTCCTTTGTATTTTCAGTTGCTGAGAAACGGATGAAAGTTGAGGGAACAAATCCTTTTCTTCACAAATTGGAACATAATGGCAGGAGTGGTTTCTATCATGGCAGAAAGGCCAGGCTCCGGCGAACACTGTGTAAAGCTTTTGACTTTGTATTTTATTTCTGGCTGTGGAATGGTCTAACAGAACCTTCCAGCAGTGTAAGCATCTGTTGGCTGTGCCGAGGGAAGAGACCGCATGCTCAGTGGAAGCTCATGTCGACCCGGATTCAGTCGTATGGAAGCTCACCTGGGCTGCACTGCTGCTCGGCCTGGGACCCATGCAGGTGCTTCTACAGAAGCAATATTTGACACAACATGTTCCCTGTCCATTCTGCACACTCATGAAGAAGCGGGAGTGAGAGGCCACATCATGCGGCACAGGGCTGGATTCCAGGCCAGGCCACCTAGTGTTACATGGGACTCTGCTGTGAACCTGCTGTGACCTTGAGAGAGTCACACTAACCTCCTTAGGCCATTTCCTCCACTGTACGAGTGAAGGGGTTTCCGTGGTGTCGATGACTCTCACATCAGAGTGCTTCGTAAACCAGAAAGCATCGTACCCGCTTCCAGTGTCGTTAACGTGATTGCTAATGTGTGTGTTATTCGATGAACAGGAGTCTTGCCTGGAGGTCTGGAAACATGGGCCTGGTGCACAGTATGCCATCTGTACGTGTTTGTTGAAACGGAGAGAAGAACATGAGAGGAAAAATATAGTAAGTTAAAACAAATTTATTGAATGCTTTATAGAGCAGAACTAAATTATAGGTAAGAAATGAACCAAGCATATGTTTTGCACGGGAGGTTTGCAGAGGAAGTGACGTCTGTGTTGGGACCCGAAGGATCAGGAGGAGTTGCAGTTCAGTGACCCGTGAGTCTTGATTGCAGAAGATGAGCTGAACTAATTAGGTGATGCTCTCAGAAACCGGAAACCTCAGAGTAAGGCAATTGGCTGAAGGACTGAAGTGGCAGCCAAGACTGTGAGGACAAGAGCAAAGAGAGGCTGGAAGAGCTCTAATGGCCACGTGCCAGTCTCAGTTACAAACAAGCCTGAGCAGCGGGATCAGCCCACAAGCAGAGGAGATGAATCAAGTACACGGAGTGAAGTACCAGGAGGGCGCTGCTGCCTCGCACCTGGATGGCTGCCCAGGCTGATTTCCAAGGTGTGTAGGGTTACTATTTATTTCCTGTCCTTGGTTTCTATGGGACTCCTCTACTCTCAAAGCAACCTCATCTTTACTTGAACTCGCTTGAATGGGTCTTTATTTTTTATGAGCTGGAAGATCTTGAACTCCGTGGAGGCCAGCCAAAAAGTCTACTGGTGTCTCTTTCAAAACAGTCGTGCCTTCTTGGTTCCCAGGTGCTGAAGCCATGTGCCTTGGGCCTTCTGTTGAGTCAAAACCCTGGCATACCCTCACGGGAGAGCCTCAGCTCTTGTCTGGTCCTTCTGCTCTGCTCGTGTGGGTTCCAGAGACTTCTGTGCCCTCCTGGGGGGACAGCTTCCTGAGGAGTACCACCCTCCATCCTATCAGCTGACTGGAAATTGCCTGTGGTTTCCTCCTGCCAGGCCTGTGAGCCAGGGCTTCAGCCCCATTCCAGATCAGCCCACCCTTGGTTTTACGCCAGTGCCCTTACGTGAGCTTTGCTGCCCACTTGTATCATTTGCTCCCCATGCTTTTCAAGCACCACAGGCCGCGCCTTGGGGCTTGATGCCTGCTTAGTAGCTACTGGCACCTGCCGTGACGCCACTTGAAATTGAGCTGTGATTGTCAGGCCTTCCCTTATTCCTCCCTTCATTCATCTCTCATTTCTGAACTCCACTGACACTTGGCATTGGTGACACATAATTGAGCCATGTGATGTGAGTGTGAATGTGTGTGTGGTTGTCACCATTGGAGTCTAAGTATAAGCAGATAGAGGGCAGGCTCTGAACATCGAATCAATTTAAGTGGAAGTTTGGTTCTGTTGGCAAGAGAAGTATGGATAGTAACTTTCTTTAGTTGGTTCTGCAGGAGGTAACTGGCAAGGGAATGAGATGCTAGGATGTTCAAGAGCAGAGAGCAGGTGATGCCTGCATGGACCTACAGCGGCTGGAGCTAGGGAAGGCCTAGAGGCCGTTGGAAGCCTCAAGCCAACTCGGGAATATTGAGGGCAAAAATTGGCACAGCCTTGACAAGCAGGTCAGAGCGTCAAAATCTGATGGGCAGAACAGGAGCTGGGGCAGGCTGAGGTGCCACACGCTGGTCGCAGAGGTGTTGGGTGTCATGACTAGTATCCTTGACAAAGCCAAACAATGTTCTTCCCCAAAGAGGCAAGTTCTATGTGACAGACCAATTGCGTCTTTGTAAAGACATGGGGTTCTTAAGTAAATTAATCAGAGGGATCCTTTGGTTTTAAGCAGGAACATTTTGATAGAGGACAAACAATCACTGCTTGTTTTTTTGTTTTTGTTTTTTTTTGTATTTTTGTCTTTGTTTTGTTTCTAAATCTTCATATGTGCCTATCACAGGTCTATTCCCATGCTGAAGAAGTATAAGTATTTTGAGCTCCTGTTATTTCTTCCCTGAAAAGAGTCTTCAAAGACCAAAGAACAGAGTTCTGAGGTCTTTTTTGAACCTAATGCATCTTGGAATTTTGTAAAATTTTCCCGATTAAAATGACAATTTGGATTTAAAGGGCCACACAATTTAAAGTACCAGTTGATGGATGCCAGTTGCCCACACTCTGATCTTCCCTTTTCTGTTCATACATTCATATGAATTCCTTAACTCTTTCCTGATTACCCAATGAAAATGCATGCCTAAGTTGTCGAACCCTGGCTTATTTTCGCTGTGCATTCTATTTTATTGGAAAGATGGCTTTCCTCCCCTTAGCAGAATTTATGGTAGAGAATGGCTTTTGTTTTTTAAAAAAAGAGACCTGGCAGGGCAGCCATATTAAGCTGATCACTTAGTTTCTGAAATTTTAGCAGAAATAAACAAGACGATTCATTTGAAATATGATTTATAGTCAATGAGTTGCGTTGCTGATTACAAGTAGCTCAAATAGACCCCCTAAAATGTAATTCACTTTTGGAGTGATTCCAGATAGAGTCTTTCTGCTGAAATTTGCAAAACTTCCCAGTGCTGTGTCAATATTTCACATAGTATTGAAAAAGCTTATGAGCAGCACCGATCAGACTTCAAAAGCACTGAATATAGGTGGTGATGTGAATTTTCTGAGCATGCTAGACATGGATGAAAGGAGACACTGGTTTGGAAAATGCATAGTCCTGATTCTTTCTAGAGCATCTGCAGCTCCATTGCTCCTTTCCTGTAGTGTTTTCCTTTTTCTTTTTTTTCCTTTTGAAAATTTTCGTTATGCTCAATTTCAGATGTACACAAAAGAAGAGAGAACAGTATAATAAACCTCCAGGTATCTAATACTCAACTTCAAGAATTGTCAACTTGTCCCGCGCAACCTCCCGCCAGCAGGAATGAGCACAGGACAAATAGGATTCTTCTGCAGCAACAGCTTTAATGCATCTTGAGAGTGAGATCACAAGCTGACTGTATGGTAAGGAGGACCCCGAAATGAGGGAGACGGTCTCTTATATAGGTCCCAAGCCCCGCCCATGACGTGGTCATTCCCCATAGGGCGTCCCAGGATCAGGCCAGATGACGGCGCCAGCGCCACGTCTCGCGCTTGCGCAGTACTGGTGTTTACCGAACCAGCAGCAGGAAATGGGCGCCATCTTGTAATGGCGGGGAGCGGCTCCCAACATCAACTCATGGCCAATCTTGTTTCATCTGCTCTCCTACTGATGTTCTTCTTTTCCCATACGCTGAATTATTTTGTTTGTTTCTTTAAGTTGATATACAATATTCAGTATAGTTGATAGACAATATTACACTGAATTATTTTGAAGCAAATTTCAGATGTTCAAGTCATTTGTAAATGTTTTAGCATGTTCTCTAGATTATGATTCCTTTAAAAAATAACTTTACTATCACTACCACATCCAAAACAATTGAGACCATTTCCTGCATCCCATACTCAACTCATCTTCCCTGCTTTGTCTTACTTATAGTTTTTATAGTGTATTTATTCAAATCAGGATCTAAACAAGGTCCACATATTTATAATTGATCAGTATGTTACTTAAACCCCTTTTAATTATAGGTTTCCCCTTCCTCTCTTTTTCCTTGCAATACATTTGTTGGAGAAACTGGTCATTTATTCCTGGAGATTTCTTACAGTCTGGATTTTGCTGATTGCATTCTGTGTTTTTATTTACCATCTTGCTCTGCGGCTTGTATTTCTTGAGTAATCTGGTCACTGCCTGATCTGCCCCAGCCTGGCTCTTCAGTCTTACCTGACCCAGGGCTTTCTGCCCTCCACCTGCCCCAGAATTTACTCACCTCTGCCTGGAATGTTTTTTTGCCCAGCTCAGGTGTCTTTTCCTTAGGAAAGCCTCTATGACCGAAGCAGAAACCCACTGTGTGCTCTTAGACTACTTTTTTCTTCACTGCAGTTGTCTTGGTAGGATAATCTGTTTGTATGTATATTATTTCATATATATGTATATTTTAAATCTTATGTCTTCTTTTTGTGCGCCACTGAACCATCAGCATCTAACATAGCACCTAGTTCATATAAATGTATCAAAAATGACCAGTGATGTCCAAAAAATGATGGATTTAATGATTAATATAAAGGAATCACTGTGATTAATTCTGTCCTCTCTTACCTTATTAATTACTGTTTAATACAAATATGGTGATCACCAGTTGTGCTTAAGTTATATTTTATCTTACTCCTACCTCCTGGCCTTTCACTTGTGGCTGCTCTTCATGCCTGCTATCCTGTGATACTACAGGATGGTAGTGTGGACTGTCAGGACTCTTCTGGGAGAGACCAGAGCGGACGTGTGGGATTTAGTCACCTTTCTTCTGATGGTCTTGATGGCCTTGGGAGCCTGCATCGCTCAGCAGCCTGCAGGGAGGGTTTCTCAAAATGCAAATGAACTCTCTTCATGTAAAAGGAGATGCTTATGCTCATGCATTAGTCTACTAGGGCAGCCGTGACAGAATACTACAGACGGGGTGGTTTACACAACAGAAATTTATTTTCTCACTGTTCTGGAGGCTGGAAGTCCAAGATCAAGGTGCTGGGAGGGTTGGTGTCTGGTAAGACATCTGTTTCTGGCTTGCAGACGGCCCCCTTCTCACTGTGTGCTCTGTGCATACCACGAGGGCTCTCTGGTATCTCTTCCTCCTCTTATACAGACATTAGTCCTACTGGATTAGATTCCTATGCTTAGGACCTCATTTAACCTTAATTGCCTTCTTTAAGCTCCATCTCCCAATACAGTCACACTGGGACTTCAAATACAAGGGTATACAATTTAGTCCCTAACAACCCAGTAACACTCCCTGGGGGTCTGGTTCTAATGTGAACCAACACTTCTAACTACAAAACTTTTTGTTCATCTTTTAATTCTTTTTGATAGGTATATTTAAAAGGCCTTCTCAGGGGTTAAAATAATGGCCACCTGAGCTGTAACATTAATTTATCTGTGTCTAGCAACTCTAGGAGAAGTGGATCAAAAGCCCAAAATTAACATATATTAATTATTTTTTCTGTGTTTGTCGAATTTTTAATAAATGTTTGATTTAATATAATGGTTAAATGACATAATTTTAAGTACAAAAGTTAAAAGCATACAAATAGAGTAAAATCAGGGATAAATTTGAAACTAAGATTTGAATACAAAAATACCATGTGTGTTTCTGAAAATTTTTGTGCTTAATATATACTTACTTAAAAGGAACCCTGACATAAATACCTCTGTAGATTGATATATAAATGGACCTTTAAAAAATGATGTAATAAACCATTCTCTAGTAAACTCTGACATGGCAATTTCAAGCTCAGATTTTACCTTTTCAGTAATGCGGACCGTGCCAGCTTATTGAAATGCATACATGCCCTTTCTTAACTTCCAACTTCCTTTCACAGAGACACTTAATTTTTTCCACAACACATCATTTTCTGAAATACCATATAATTTGCTTATTTTTCTTGCCTGCCTGCTTCAACTAGAGTGTAAACTCCACGAGATCAGGTTTGTATCTGTTTTGTTCACTGCTGGATCTCTGGCCTCCAGGGCAATGTTTATCACAGGACAGGAACTTAATATACATTGACAAACTAAATAAATAAATTATAAATATGTCAATAATTCTGTCCAATTGCCTTTTGATAGCCAGATCTTTTTTTTAATGTAAACTGTACATAACTTATAAAGCAATGCGTCAGACTCACCTCGGGGGCTTATTATAGCACAGAGCATTAGCTCCACCTCAAATTTTGGATTCTATAGATCAGACATGACGCCTGATCATTTGCATTTCTAACACATTCCCAGATGGTGCTAATGCTAGTGGTAGAGGAAACACTTGGAAATACATTGACTTACAGAAAACAAAACTCAACTGCATCATGAAATGCTGAGGATGGATATGAATTATTCGCATCTGGCCTTAGCTTATGGCTTAGTACGTCTGCTGTATTGTAATTCGCCTGCAGGAGCCACTGTCATGCAGCAGTGGACTGTGGTGTCAGCAAGTGGTTTCCTTGACTTCCACAACAAATCGAGGAGAGTGCTGTGTCCCATGGGCTGTCTTCTCATTCAGGTGTGTCAAATAAGGACCTTCATGATGGCAGTAGACTCACACAGGGCAAGTCCTGGCCCTCCCCAGAGCATCTTTGTTGACGTGATGAGTGAATGGAATTTCCCTTTTTGCAAGGCTGTTAAGGGGATTTTTTTGTTAGAGTCTTTCTTAAGGAATTTTTAATAATAGCCCCCAAAAAAGCATTCCAGTTATTGAGATAGTAAGAGTTAGCTCTTCTAAGGTAGCTTTCATCCTGAAAATTCTTTGCAAACATTAACTAATGCCTCAGGCAATCCTTGGAGGCAATTTATACTCTACATTTTGTTCTTTCAGAGAGAGGTTGGAGACAGAGGTTTGGCTTCTATCTCATGTTTTTGTGGCCTGGCCTTTCTTCTTTTTATGCACTAGAAGGGCGTTGGGAATCAGGCTTTCATTCCACTACTTAGTAACCTCTTGAGGCAGGTCATTTCCGGCCTCCATTGTTACTTCAGACAATCTGTTTTTCATATACAATGATTAGTTACAAAGACAAGGATTTAAGGAATCTGACACTGTTTATCACACAGTAGGAGGTGAACTCAGGAAAACTGTGAGGTCTTGCTTTTATGAACATTCTTCTGTGTTAAAAAGAACATGAATGAGATGTATGCAAATTGTCAGGAAAATGAAATAAGCACAACTCTGTGACCTAGAAATTTTTCCAGTAACATGCTCACTGTATTCAGTAAATACATTTTGGGTTAAATTTACCTTATAACTCCCAACCATGCTCTTGAATTGTAAGAGGATGGGAAGTCTGCTACCAGAATGAATATCTTACATTGGGTGAGAAAGCACATACATGGAGTCAATTCTCCAATATACCAGATCCACCTTGACCAGTAAAGGGAGGGCAGCCACTCTTTCTAGTCTTTCTTCTTCTTCTTTTATATTCACATATTATTTGTTGAATGCCTAGTACTATTTAGTCATTAGAACACTATTAGAACAGTGAACAAAACAAATGTTTTGGTCTTGTAGACTTTGATTATAGTAGAGGGGAATTACTATTCAACAACATTGTATGTGTGTTTTAGAATTAATGCTGATAAATGCTGTGTAGACATTGATAGAGCTCTCAAGTAAGATGAAATGTGGCGCAAGTCCAGAAAGAATAGTTAAGGAGAGAGTGTTCTGGGTAGAGGGAAGTCGCCGGTACTCTGAGGCAGGAGCATGGCTAACATATTTAGGGGCAACAGTGAAGCAATGGGCTGTGCTGTGGCTGGTCAGGGGAAGAGTGGTACTAAATGAATTCAGGAAGATGTGAATATAACACAGAGATACAGACCAAGTCTCCTTTTTTTTTTTAACTTCCTATAAAGTGGTTGGAGGGTTAGCATAGGTACCAGATCCAAAGAGTAGATATTTGAAATTTAGGAGGTATTGCCTGGAATTGGGTCAAGGAGCTAAGATATGTGAGCTTTTCTTTAGAATAAGTACAGAACGAATATAATGGTTGTTTCGAATTTGTTATTTTTTCCCATACTATTGGTAATTTAAAACCTCAAGCTTAGCTTCTCATTTATTACAAAAGAGGTCAGGTTGCATCTCTAAGGATTGTGCTCCTTAAAGGGAATCAGAATGAGAATTCATATTTGGAACGTGGCCCATTTGTGCCTTTCCATCATATCATCTTACTACTGTTCTACATGTGCTAAGACTGAATGTGAACATATATTCCCTCATGCAAAAAGTGATTTAAGAATATGATATCAGATTGAGTCCTTTGTAAGCAATAAATTCCAAAATGAACTAATTTGTTGTTGGGCATTATGATTAGAATAATCACCCCATTGAAATGTGTGTACAGTAGAGATAAAGGGAATTAAACTGTGACGGCTGATTATCCCATTTTCTTCTATGAATAGTTAATGTTCTACCCCAGGAGGACCATAGCTTGAAAATGCACTCAGGTTTCCTTTATGGTTCTTGCAAGTTCCAGCTGGACTAAGCATGTTGGTTTGCAATCAATAGTGACATAAATCAGGAAAATAGCCAGTTTAATTTTGATTGGCAGAATTAATGCCATTGGCTCTATTTTTTATAGTTCTCTATTTCTCATGTCTTCTAATGTGGTTTCCCTGCATAACAAGAAGAAACATCTCTAAACTTTATTTATGAGGATTTATTTGGAATTGGTTTTTCACTACATTCTCTCAGAGCATCTTGAGGTTTGGGGTTATTTTAATTGCATATTTTACAATCATGCGGTCTACTTGTTTGTGGAGAACTTTGACTGGGGTTGGGGACACAGAAGAAGATCTGACTTGCCTAAAGACCAAAAAAACGATAAGTCATTTGCTCACTATATGAGGCTGTAGAGCTCCCACTGGAAGGCTGATTTGAAGGCTTTTTTTTTTTCCCAGTAGAGGCAGACCAGATTTCCTAATGAATACATGAATCAACCTATCCGTCCATCCATCTCCATCCGTCCATGTTCTCTTATCATTCCCCTCATAGCCAACACAAATCATAGGTTACAACTCTAGGACTTGGAAACAGGCCACATTTTGAGATCCATAAGGGGGTGAACCTGAAGCCTGACCAATGAAGGTGACCACCAGTGACAACATGGGGGAGAGACTAATGCATCTCTTCACTCAGGCAGGTGGCTGCATTTATCTCAGGGATCTCCTTTCATATCTGTTTTCAGCTCTACTGTTGATTAGCACCAAGTTCATCCAACTTTTAGCAGTTTCCTCACCAAAAGAGTAGATATCTGACAACACACAGAAATTGTCAAACAAACATCTCTTTGGACACACACATGCATGAGAAAGGAGTAATGTAATGATGTTCTTTGCCTTTGTGTTTATATTTGTATCTCATTGCAAAATGTGTTTGGAGCAGGTTAGAGAAATGCCAACAGAATAATAGAATAGACCACTGTATGTCCAAAGACATGTGGAATGGATCTGGTCATGCTTGACGTTGCCAGGAAGTCACCTGGTATCTGGATCAGGTATATTAAAGGTTTATAACTTTTTATGGCAGAGAGATTACTTTGGAATACTTCTTTTAAATTCCACAAGAAGCCATCATGAAACTTAATAGGACAAATGTATTTTAAGCCAAAAAAAAAAAAAAAAGTCTTACCCAGGGAATGAGGACAACACGTTCCATAGTGATGGTTGAATGACAAAGTTGATGGTGTTTACTTTTTTAGCCTACATTCCTTGTCAGTGTCCCCAGTATCTGAGAACCATACTTGTTATACTGTGACATCAGTTAAGTTACTTCCATGCTATTCTAAGTTTTAAAAAAGTTATTTCCCAATACTATTGTAGGTCTGGCCTTTATAGTCTGCATACCACCCTTATCTGGGTGCCCTGCACTGCAGTCATGTAGAAGGCTGTGGCCATAAGTTGCCACGGTCCATTCATCCATGACCACCATGGCTGTTGTCACTGTGTGTCCAGACGAAGCTTTGGGAGGTGTCTTGGTTTTATGTGTAGCCGGCTCACTGCTGTTTCCTTCTGCCTGGCCCTGATTCAGTTGGCCCCTCCCCCTGTCAGCCTGTCACTTATGCGATGACTTCCTGCTGGTTTATTGACGCATCCTCCTGTTCAGTAGTTACGGCATACTCCAGAGCCTGAGATTATTTTAAGTCATTTGTCTGGTGAGAGTTTGACATAGTGTTGGAAAATATAGAACATGGATTTGCACCTTATTTTAAAATAGAACATGTGTAAAGATTGAACACCACTGTCCCATCCCAGATAGTGTTTCTATCATTGCTTTGCCCTGCGGTGGAAATTGTCACTTACCTCCAGTCACTGCCTTTCCCTTGGTGTTCTCGCTTTCAATTCATGACAGAGACTTCAAGCGGGCCCTTGGTACAACCGTAAGACCCTGCTCTGTTCACTCTCTCTTACTCTTAGACAACCATTTACACCTTTTCTTCTCTCCTTCAGTGTCTGACACACATTGCTCTTAGATGGTGATATTGCCTTCTGTTTCTCTGAAAAATCTAAGCCATCTGAATAGGACCTTCCTGGGCTCCCCTCCGCATTCCCGGCTCAGCTGCATCTGGATGTACACTCCTCCCTCTTGTGCTCTAAAGACCGTTCCCTCCCTCTGACGCTCTCAGATGTCAGGCATCGTGACTCATCTTATACTTCACTGAATCATTATGATTAGCATACAGACGTGCTGTAATGTCCTGTAAAATCTCTCCCTTGACCTCACATTATCCTTCAACTACCACCTCATTTCTAAATTCCCCTTTCATAGAAAAAATGCAATCATTGTACTTTTACACATAGCCTTTACCGCCTCTCTTTCCTTTCTTGAAGGCTCTCTGGGCAGGCTTCTGTTTTCGCCACTCTGTGAAAGTGACCTTTCCTGAGGATCTAATTTTTAGATCCAGTGGTTAATTCTCAGTCTCATCTTGACCTTTCGGCTCATTCCATTCAGTTCGTTTTTCCTTCCTCCTTGAAACACTTCCTTCCTTTGCATTTATCCTCATTTTGGTTTCCTTTCGTCTCACTGGACACCCTGTCTCAGTAGCCTCCTCATGTCCCTTACTTCTGTATGTGGTACCACCTCCAGAGCTGATCTGTGGACGGCTAACCTCTAAATTACCTTCTGCATCTCTGTCTCTCAGATGATCTCATCTACTCTCTTGGCTTTAAATACCATCTGGATAGTGTCAGCCTCAATATTTATGTCTTCCACTTGGACTTCTCCAAACTCCCAACTCACATACAGTCGTCTAAATTAAACTTCCTATTGATGTACAACATGCATTTCAGGTTGAATATGTCCAGCAGTGAACTTAAAATTCCCATCATTCCCACCTACCCTTCTTGAAATCCTTCCCATCTAGTAATTACCAAGCCCACTGTTCTGGTTTTTTAGGCCAAAAATCTTGGATTGTCATAGACTCTTCTTTCTCTTGCATAATACATTTAATCTTCCATAAATCTTGTTGGCTGTTTCCTAAAAATGCATTCAGACTTTTGATTTTCACCACCACTACCCTAATCCCAGTCGCTATCATCACCTGAAACAATTTTCTAAAGTGGTTGATCCCTTTTATATTTCCACAGCAATGTATGAGAGTTCGTTTCCTAACCACTATTTGCTCTCATTGGTCATTTTCATTTTAGCCCACCCAGCAGACATGAAGTGGTACCTCACGGTGACTTTAATTTTAATTTCCTTTATAATTAATGATGTTGAGCAGGTTGACCACCATACTTAATTGTGATTTCCAGGTACTTTCTATCTGCTCAATCTCTCTTTTTTTTTCTATAGCATTTACTGTCTTCTAACATGATACATAATTCCCTTATATTTATTGCTTATTACCTGTTTTCCTGATAATCTCCCTCCCCAACTAGGATATTAGCATGGAGTTTTTCCTGTTCTGCCTTTTGATGTAGCCCAGAGAAGCTCAAATGGGACCTGACTTTATTTGATGTTAGATGCATATTGCTTGGGAGAATGAAAGATCAGGGTCCCTGTATTACTAGGAACACCACTGCTGAGAGTGAGAAAGTTTTCAAGAGGACACCACGAAAGAAGTGAAGTGGAAAGGTTTTGCCCATTATTTCCCTTCATCATCCGTCTGCCACTTGTACTTTCTGTGTATCTTACAGGCAGAAGCAAGGTGTCTGAGCAGCATGGCTGGCTGCACTAAGCAGCGACGTGTATAGCTTTATGTACTGAACTAAGTGGGGATCCTCATGGAGAAAATGATGGGAATGAAAAATTACTGTAAAGCTGACAAAATATTCAAGTAATGCAGAATAGCTTTTATGGGCATGAAAGGGGTATATATATATATATAGGGCAATGCTTTTGCAAGAAAAGAAAGTGATAAAGCAGAAGACAAAGTAATAAATATTATGCTGAGTGTGGCATATAAATAAAGATAGAATAAGACCTAATAGCTGCCTTGAGGAGCTCGGCTTGCCCTGCCTCCATCCCATGCACTCCACCAGGGTTGTGAGCTAAACATGCCACTCCCCTGCCAAGTAATCGTCATGTTCCCTTTGTTCTGCATTAGTTTCATATTCCTTCATGGGGCACTCAGGGTCCCTCACAACCTGACCCCAGACAGCCTCCCCTTTTCAGTTCTTCTAGTTTCACCTTATTTATCCAAGCTCCTAGCAACACGAGAAAAATCCCAGTTGTGAGATTTTCCTTATATACAATTTTCTTTTCAGACCTGCTGGTCTTTTGTTCCATTGGTATAAAAGTTTTCAACCGCCCCCCCCATACATTTATACACACACACTCACACACCTACCTTTATGTTGTAGTAAAGTCCTACTTGTTGTGCAAGGCCTGATTCAAAGGTTGCTTTCTTGGTGCAACATTCTCCAATGACTTAAGCAGAATGAATCTTCCTTCCTATACTATTACGAAACTCAACACGGTTCTATTGGGTTTTAGTCTTGTTCATGAGTATCCCCATCAAATACAATGTCTGAGACCCAGGGTGGAGTCATATTCACCTTTTTTCCCAATAATTCCCCCACCCTTTGCCTATAGTAATTGCTGAGTGTTTATCGTCACAAAATAAAATTAAATAGAAAACGATTCCTCTTTTCTCTTACTTAGAAGATATTGAATAGATTTTTAATAACTACAGGGATAATCAAATACATCTTGACATATAGTTATTTGCATCATAGGTACATTTACACACATTCAGTTACACTGGATCACTTTCAAACTCAAAAGCAAAAATAAAAAGAGAGAGAGAAAAAACAGGTCAAATGCTGTGGCTAAAATTCTCCCTATTGCCGTTATTGAGCCCAGTCCCAGGAGAGAGCCAGAGATGAGAGATAGGGGTTTATCCTTCTCTCAGTCATTTCCAGCTCCACGTCCTGTGATCCTTCATGTGGGAGCATCTTACTGTGGTGAACAGGATTCTAGGGTTTAAAGATAAGCATTTTTTGTACAACGAGGCCTCTGAGAAGAAGCCAATTACTTCATTTGGTACAGCCATCTGTCTCAGATCTGGTATGGCATGTATCTCCCCACCACCAAGTCTTTCTAATAGGTTTTTAAGAGTATTTTGACTCTATGTGATTTTGCTTCATTTGCTGACTTTTGAACCCAGTTCTCACACAAGGTGTCACTCCATAGTCATCTAAAAGCACCATGGTCCTATGTTCCAGGTCATATTTCTAATAGAGTAACTTGAAGTTTTGGTCTTTCTAATGTTAGAAGGTAATGGAGGAAGTAGATGATTTCAAGTAGAGCCACAGAGATAGTTAATATGTATGGAAGATGAATATATAAGAACAATTTAATCATCATACTTATTCCTGTTGTGGCAAAGAAGGTAGATAGATGTCCTAGTAAAGGTCTGGAAATGAAAAATGGTTTCTCACATGGAAAATGGTGAGCAGCTGTTCTCCACTGAGTCCACAACTGCAGGAATGTTTAAAAAGTAGCATAAAGGATTTATGTCAGATACAGAAATATCTTCGGTTTGCTGGACACTGAGATGACTTCTTGAGAGAAGATATAGAATCTCCTAATATAGAAACTTTTCTTTTTAACCTTGTTCTGTCTGGAGTAGTTTATGTTCACTATTTTTCAAAGTAGGTTCTAGCATTTTATGGGCTATTAATGGGAAGTTACTCAAAATAAAGATTCTGGACCCCATGCATTCCAGAAACACTAGGGTGAACAAAGTTAAACAGATTTCTGTACAGAAGGGTTTCATGAGCCTTTGCTCTGTGCTCTGAAAGTTTCTGGTGGAGAATGGGGCATGTATAGGAAAAAGCACTTCTAAAAGTTATTTGATCAAGTAGCCCATTTTCAGAGGCCTTTTTAAGGATTAGTGTTCTGTGTTACTTTTTTTGTAGATATGTTGACCCACATATTTGAAGCGGGTAGATAAATTAAATGGACTCCTGTGTAACGTTGAAAGAATATCTCACTTGCCACATTCCTACTTTGGAAAACAACAGCAAAGATCTCTCCAGAGATATCCTAAATATGGTATGGATTCCTTTGGAATAATTTCTTTTATAGTTTTAGATGTTCAGTGTGTCACAGTGAAAACCATCAATGTTCAGAACCGGAAGTGGACTCATGGAAACTTAACCCTCATTCTGGCTTCTGAACGCATTATATTTTTTATATTCACAGTAGATGCAGAGGCTACAGTTATAAATGCACATGTTAGGGTGGTATAATGTGGGGAGGAGAATTTCACCTAGAATAGCTAGCTTACTCACCACTGCATTACATGACAGCTTCCCCCATGGAAAGCAAAAATATCTTCACGTAGTGTAAGTTCTCAGGTCTTGAGTGAATCTTTTGGGAGCTACATTAAACGTAACTGGAGAAATGTGCTGGGAAAAAGTTATCTCTGCATCTACTTAACTGTTAATTTGAAATGAGGCACAAATACAAAGACGAGGAGACAAGGGACCCAGAGAACAAGGTGATGTAGTGTCTGGGAGGTAATTCACTATAACACTGTGTTGAGTGTTTGTGACTAAGTGACCTTTAATATACACTCTATAGGTGGTTATTTAGTATTTGAAGTACCCAGATCAAGAGCCTATGCTCCTTAGGGATCTGTGTCAGAGAAACAGAAAAAATATATATGTTTATGTTTATATGTATACATATACATGCATACATATATATTATATAGTAAATATATGAAAAAGATTTATTTTAGGAAATAGGTTCATGTGGTGATCATGGAGGCTGGCAAGTTTGAAATTTGTAGGGCATTCCGGAAACTCAAACATGCATGGTTTCTATACTGGAGTCTTGAGGCAGAATTACCTCTTCCTCAGGAAACCTCTCTTGTTCTTAAGGCCTTCAACTGACTGGATGAAGCCCACCCACATTATGGAGGGTAATCTCCTTTAAAGTCTACTGGTTGTAAGTGTTAATAATCACACCTAGAAAATATTCTCACATCAACATCTAGATGGATGTTTAACCAAACAACTGGACAGCAGAACCTAGCCACACTGACATATAAAACTAATTACCACGGAGTCTGCGCAAACACTTCCAATATTGTTGTCAAAATTCATGCCACAGGTTTATTCTTCAACATCAGAGTTGTTAGAAAATAATCTTATATCATTAAAGTAAGTAGTGTTCAAACTAAGTGGTTGGCCAGAGAGAGTGTCCCAGCACTATTGGCCTTAAGTGAAAAAAAGTCACTCTGGCAAGCCCCACAGTGTTATGGAGCTAGAACCAAGCTCTGCTTGGTTGTGTGTCCCTGCAGGAAAGACTCCGCACTAGAAGGTGGGCTAATCTTGTTTGAGAGTCCTGGTCTTTTTCTCATAAGAGAGCCCAAGGATGGAAGGGGACTTCCTACACACTTCCAAGAGCAGGAAGGGCCCTGTACCTACTTGCTCATAAATATTTGCATTCCAGTGGAATTTTGTCTAAGGCTTATTTTGCTCATTACATCTCATCTAGCTTTTATCATTGGAGGATTTTATAAAGAATTTGGCTGTTTTTAGATGGCCAACCTGGCTTAGCTTAGTTCACAACAGGAAGACTTTGGAATTCAATATTAAAAGGCAAGAATGCTGTGGTTTCCTCTCTATTCCAGTTGACTACAGTCCTTTTTTGATTTGAGGGACTTTGGTCATCAAACTATAGTCTTCTCCCCCCTACAGACTCAGGTCCTCACTATGACAATGTCTTCATGCAGGAATAATTGAATACCAAGAGTTGGTGGAGAACAATTTTACCTTTTTTTTTTTCCTGTCTATAACTCACAAAATTCTTAAAGGAAGTTAGCAAGGAAGAAATAACTCAATTAGTAATTAATGTGTTGGGCTTTCACTCTTATCTTTAATGTAATTTTATTATATGAATCATACAAAGCTTTCTTTTATATACACATAAGAGTCATAAGCTCTGATGCTCTTTGATGAAAGCAGTCTTTTTAAGAATGCATTTGCTACATCATGAAACCATGAAAATAGGCGTATGAGCATCTGGATTCAGAAGACTGCAGATATTTGAACAATTTTAAAATGCAGGACCTTTACACCCTTTTTAGCCCATTAATATTTCCCATTTAAGTAATGGAAGGTATGTGTTTGTATGCACTTAAAAGTAGAGAGAGGGGAGATGGGGGGGGAATTCAAGATGGTGGTGTGAGAGGTGACATGGAGAACTCCTCCCAAAACCACAAACAGTACAAAAATTTAGTTAATTAATACAACTAACCTTAAAACAGCAACAAGAAAGAAGGCTGAACCAGACTGCATATACACCTCATGAACAGAGCGGACCTCATAAAACAGGGTAATGTAGGAAAACCTTAATCCGGCGGGACCCAAGCCCTTCCCCCACCCCAGCTCACCAGCGGGAGGAAGAGAAATGGAGTGGGGGAGGGGATGGAAGCCTCGGACTGCTGGACACCTAGCCCTGGAGGTCTGCTTTGTGAGCAGAAACCTATAATGTGTGGTGCTCTGGACGTTGGGGAGCTCGGACAGGCAGAGTGCTTGAGAAACAGATTCTGGCTGTTTGTGGAGGAGGGGATCCACATCTGGCAGCTCTGTGTCGGAGGAAAGGCAGGGACTCTGAGAGGCTTCCTTGCAGTGAGAGGGCTGCTGAAGGAGTGGGACTTGGGCAGAGCTTGCTGCACAGGAGAAGGGAGAGCTGGACAAGGTTAAGCTGCGCTCTGCCCAGCTGGTTGGGAACTTTGAGGAGCTTCAGGTGCTCCATTCTCCTGGCTGCCTACTCAGCTCAGAGGCCCCCCACTGTGACACGTAGCCTGCCGAGCCTTTCTACTGGCTTGCAGGCACCTGCTTGCAAACCGGCAGTCACTGTGCTGGCATCAGGCCAGCCAGAGGGAGGCCCCGCCTACAACAGCTAGAGACACAAAGCACAGACGTGTACACCTGTGTGTGCTTGCCCCACTACCTCTGATACTGGAGACAGGCACCACAGACGGGAATCAGGAAACAGATCTTTCCTCCCCCCGGGCACCAGCTCCGCTCCCCCACAACCCCCAATCTCACTCTAGGGGCTGAGCAGCTCCAGAGATGGGGATTTCTGCACACTAGTGGGCACCACACAGAAAGATGAAATGACAAAAGAACATGGTTCAGACCAAAATCTCACAAACCTCAGAAAAAGGGCCAAATGAAACCGAATTCACCAATCTTCCTGAGAGTTCAAAATAAAAATTATAAACATATTTATGGAGGTACAGAAAAATATTCAAGAACTCAGGAATGAATTTAAGCTGGAGATTCAATCATTAAGAAATTCCATATCTGAAATGAAACATACAATAGAGGGATTTAAAAGCATATTAGATGTAGTAGAAGAGATGGTAAATGGAATAGAAATTAGAGAAGAGGAATACAAAGAAGCTGAGGCACAGAGAAAAAAAAGGATCTCTAAGAATGAAAGAATATTGAGAGAACTGTGTGACCAATCCAAACAGAAGTATTCGCATTATAGGGGGAACCAGAAGAAGAGGGGGGAAAAAGGGATAGAAAGTGTTATTGAGGAGGTAATTGCTGAAAACTTCCCCAATTGGGGGAAGGAGATAGTCCCTCAAGCCATGGAGGTGCACAGATCTCCCAACACAAGGGACCCAAGGAAGACAACATCAAGACATATAATAATTAAAATAGCAAAGATCAAGGATAAAGACAGACTTTTAAAAGCAGCCAGAGAGAGAAAAAAGATCACATACAAAGGAAAGCCCATCAGGCTATCATCAGACTTCTCAACAGAAACCTTACAGGACAGAAGGGAGTGGCATGATGTATTTAATGCAATGAAGCAAAAGGGCCTTGAACCAAGAATACTCTACCTAGCAAGGTTGTCATTTAAATTTGAAGGAGGGATTAAACAATTTTCAGATAAGCAAAAGCTGAGAATTTACCTTCCACAAACCATCTTACAGTGCGTTTTGGAGGGACTCCTATAGATGGAAGTATTCCTAAGGCTAAATAGATGTCATTGAAGGGAAGAAAAAGAGTACAGAATATGACTCATAACATACAAAGAATGGAGGAGGAAGAAAAAGGAGGAAAAAAACCCCGAACCTTTAGGTTGAGTTTTAATTGTATACAAAACCAGTTAAATTAGACTGTTAGATAGTAAGGGAATTGCCCTTGAACCTTTGGTAACCACAGATTTAAGCCTGCAATGGCAATAAGTACATACCTATCAATAATCACCCTAAATGTAAATGGTCTGAATGCACCAATCAAAAGATAGAGTCACTGAATGGATAAAAAAACAAGACCCACCTATATTCTGCTTACAAGAGACTCACATCAAACTCAAAGACATACAAAGACTGAAAGTGAAGGGATGGAAAAAGATATTTCATGCAACTAATAGGAAAAAGCAGGAGTTGCAGTACTTGTATCAGACAAAATAGACTTCAAAACAAAGAGAGTCACAAGAGACAATTACATAATGATAAAAGGGTCAGTCCAATAAGAGGATATAATTATTATAAATACCTGTGCACCCAACACAGATCACCTACATATGTGAAACATACTAACAGAATTAAAGGGGGAAATAGAATGCAATGCATTCATTTTAGGAGTCTTCAACACACCATATACTCCAAAGGATAGATCAACCAGACAAAAAATAAGTAAAGAGACAGAGGCACTGAACAACATATTAGAACAGATGGACCTGACGGACATCTACAGAACACTCCATCCAAAACCAACAGGATACACATTCTTCTCAAGTGCACATGGAACATTTTCAAGAATAGATCATATACTGGGCCACAAAAAGAACCTCAGTAAATTCAAAAACATTGAAATTCTACCAACCAGCTTCTCAGATCACAAAGGTATGAAACTAGAAATAAATTACGCAAAGAAAATGAAAAAGCCCACAAACACATGGAGGCTTAATAACAGGCTCCTAAATAATCAATGTATGAATGGCCAAATAAAAACAGAGATCAAGCAATATATGGAGACAAATGACAATAATTCAACGTCACAAAATCTGTGGGATGCAGTGAAGGCCGTGCTAAGAGGGAAATATATTGCAATACAGGCCTACCTCAGGAAAGAAGAACAATCCTCAAAGAACAGTCTAAACTCACAATTAATGAAACAAGAAAAGGAAGAACAAATGAGGCCCAAAGTCGGTAGAAGGAGGGACATAATAGAGACTAAAGCAGAAATAAATAAAATTGAGAATAATAAAAGAATAGAAAGAATCAATGAAAGCAGGAGCTGGTTCTTTGAGAAAATAAACAAAATAGATAAACCCATAGCCAGACTTATCAAGAAAAAAAGAGAGTTTACACACATAAACAGAATCAGAAATGAGAAAGGAAAAATCACTACGGATACCACAGAAATACAAAGAATTGTGAGAGAATACTATGAAAAATTATATGCTAACAAACCGGATAACCTAGAGGAAATGGACAACTTTCTAGAAAAAGACAACCTTCCAAGGCTGACCCAGGAAGAAACAGAAAATCTTAATAGAAAAATGGCCAGCAAAGAAATTGAATTGGTAATCCAAAAACTACCTAAGAACAAAACTCCTGGACCAGATGGTTTCACTGCTGAATTTTATCAAACATTTAGTGAAGACCTAATACCCATTCTCATTAAAGTTTTCCAAAAAGTAGAAGAGGAGGGAATACTCCCAATCTCATTCTATGAGGCCAAATCACTCTAACACCAAAACCAGGCAAAGACACCACAAAAAAAGAAAATTACAGACCAATATCCCTGATGAACATAGATGCAAAAATACTCAACAAAATATTAGCAAACCGAATTCAAAAATACATCAAAAAATCATCCATGATGATCAAGTGGGATTCATCCCAGGGATGCAAGGATGGTACAACATTTGAAAATCCATCAACATCATCCACTACATCAACAAAAAGAAGGACAGAAACCACATGATCATCTCCATAGATGATGAAATAGCATTTGACAAAATTCAACATTCATTCATGATAAAAACTCTCAACAAAATGGGTATAGAGGGCAAGTACCTCAACATAATAAAGGCCGTATATGACAAACCCACAGCCAACATTATACTTAACAGCGAGAAGCTGAAAGCATTTCCTTTAAGATCGGGAACAAGACAAGGATGCCCACTCTCCCCACTTTTATTCAACATAGTTCTAGAGGTCCTAGCCATGGCAATCAGACAACACAAAGAAATAAAAGGCATCCAGATTGGCAAGGAAGAAGTCAAACTGTCCGTGTTTGCAGATTACATGATGTTGTACATAAAAAAACCTGAAAGAATCCACTCCAAAACTACTAGATCTAATATCTGAATTCAGCAAAGTTGTGGGATACAAAATTAATACACAGAAATCTGTTGCATTCCTATACACTAACGATGAACTAGCAGAAAGAGAAACCAGGAAAACAATTCCATTCACAATCGCATCCAAAAGAATAAAATACCTAGGAATAAACCTAACCAAAGAGGTAAAAGACCTATACCCTGAAAACTACAAGACACTCTTTAAGAGAAATTAAAGAGGACACTAATAAATGAAAATTCATCCCATGCTCTTGGCTAGGAAGAATTAATATTGTCAAAATGGCCATCCTGCCTAAAGCAATCTACAGATTCAATGCAATTGCTATCAAAATACCAATAGCATTCTTCAATGAACTAGAGCAAATAGTTCTAAAATTTATATGGAACCACAAAAGACCCCAAATAGCCAAAGCAATCCTGAGAAAGAAGAATAAAGCAGGGGGAATTATACTCCCTGACTTCAATCTTTACTACAAAGCTACAGTAATCAAGAAAATTTGGTACTGGCACAAGAACAGACCCATAGACCAGTGGAACAGAATAGAGAGCCCAGATATAAAACCAAGTGTATATGGTCAATTAATATACAATAAAGGAGCCATGGATATACAGTGGGGAAATGACAGCCTCTTCAACAGCTGGTGTTGGCAAAACTGGATAGCTACATATAAGAGAATGAAACTGGAATACTGTCTAACTCCATACACAAAAATAAACTCAAAATGGATCAAAGACCTGAATGTAAGTCATGAAACCATAAAACTCTTAGAAAAAAATATAGGCAAAAATCTCTTGGACATAAACATGAGCAACTTCTTCATGAACATATCTCCCCGGGCAATGGAAACAAAAGCAAAAATGAACAAATGGGACTATATCAAACTAAAAAGCTTCTGTACAGCAAAGGATACCATCAGTAGAACAGAAAGACATCCTACAGTATGGGAGAATATATTCATAAATGACATATCCAATAAGGGGTTGACATCCAAATTATATCGAGCTCATGTACCTCAACAAACAAAAAGCAAATAAGCCAATTAAAAAATGGGCAGAGGAGCTGAACAGACACTTCTCCAAAGAAGAAATTCAGATGGCCAACAGGCACATGAAATGATGCTCCACATCACTAGTCATCAGAGAAATGCAAATTAAAACCACAATGAGATATCACCTCATACCAGTTTGGATGGCCGCCATCCAAAAGACAAACAACAAATGTTGGTGAGGATGTGGAGAAAGGGGAACTCTCCTACACTGCTGGTGGGAATGTAAATTAGTACAACCTTTGTGGAAAACAGTATGGAGGTTCCTCAAAAAACTCCAAATCGAAATTCCATTTGACCCAGGAATTCTACTCCTAGGAATTTACCCTAAGAATGCAGCAGCCCAGTTTAAAAAAGGCATATGCACCCCTATGTTTATCGCAGCACTATTTACAATAGCCAAGAAATGGAAGCAACCTAAGTGTCCATCAGTAGATGCATGGATAAAGAAGATGGGTACATAGACACAATAGAATATTATTCAGCCATAAGAAGAAAAGAAATCCTACCATTTGCAACAACATGGATGGAGCTAGAGGGTATTATGCTCAGTGAAATAAGCCACCCAGAGAAAGACAAGTACCAAATGATTTCACTCATCTATGGAGTATAAGAACAAAGAAAAAACTGAAGGAACAAAACAGCAGCAGACTCACAGAACCCAAGAATGGACTAATAGTTACCAAAGGGAAAGGGACGGGGAGATGGGTGTGAAGGGAGGGAAGGGGGAAAAGGGCTCTTACAATTAGCACACATAATGTAGCAGGGGTGGGTGTGGGGTGGGGGGATACAGCGAAGGCAGTACAACACAGAGAAGACAAGTGGTGATTCTATAACATCTTACTATGCTGATGGACAGTGACTGCAATTGGGTATGTAGAGGGGACTTGATAATAGGGGGAGTCTAGTAACCATCATGTTGCTCATGTAAGTGTGTATTAATAATAGCAAAAAAAAAAGTGAAGAGAGGGGACTATTCAATCAAGTGAGTTTTCTCTAAAAATAGGTTTTTAACCACCTCTTAAGAAGCTAAATAATCCATCATGCTTTATCACTGTGAACTTGGAAGTAGGAAAGTTGATCTTATCCAAAGAGAGACACTATATTTTGATTTAGAAGATATTTTGCTTTTGGATGAATACGCTGATTGATAACAGGATTCAGCTACACTATTAATAGCCGCTCTCCCCAAAGCCCCGTTATACAAGTAAATCTCTCACATCTTTTTTAGCTGGTAAGCTAAATGCTTACTAGATTTATCGTTCCTTTCATATAATGTGGCCTTGAAGTGAGCTAAGAATTTCTCTGCAAGTTTATTTGATAAAGCATGACAAATTCGTATCTGCCTCTAGGAACTGTTACTCTCAACTATTTGGATGCTCACCAAGTTGAGTGAAATTGTGGAATTTTTCGGCTGGCTCTTTGTGTTTATTTTAGATAATAGACTGAAGGCACCACTGTCTATGTGTCAAAACGTATTGACAGATGAATGAGAAGTCATTCCTTGAGTGAGGATGCCTCAGAATATTTTGGTGGATAAATGTTTTTAAAGCAGTACTGAGCAGCGGCAGAGCGCTTCTTGTGCAGGTGTATATGTTTGCCTAAGAACACAGCTATTAATGCAGGCATCTAATTTGCACAAATATACATACCTACCTTTATTTTCCCTACCTCTTTTCCACTTCATCCAAGCTAACTTCCTTGATGATTCCATTTGCAAGTTCAAGTGTTCTGGATGTAGGATTCCATGACCTGGACCTCACCTGAACCATACATATCTCTAACCAGACTGAGGTGTGATGCATGAGGTGCCAGACCTGGGCATCTGAGCAGCCCTTGAATTGTTTCACATCCTCTTCTTCCCTCTCAGCTTTGAGAGGTTTGACTCAGAGTGCAGAAATGGGGTTTTACTCAGGTTTTCTCTCCTTAGTTGTCATGGGCTGCCCCATCAGATGCCCTGCCTAGTGCCCCCACCCCTGCCACAGCGCCCCTGAAGCCAGGTGAGTGTCATGGGCACATTCCCTAACCCCCTGCCTAATGCTTAGTTTACTCAACTGGGTTTGGCCTGCCATATGCACACATCTCTCTTACAACCAGACCACGGCTTAGGATTTCCCACTCCACCCACCTGTGTGAATACCCAGCATTGAATGCTCTGAAAGCGGGACTGAAAAGCCAGCCACATTCACCCAAGGTAGCAAGTGGTGCTGAGTGAGTATCCCTTCCTACATCTGCCCAATCTCAGCTCATCCTGTCCTCCCGCAGCAGCTTCCTCAGGAACAATACTGCCTGTGATGGCAAATTCCACATGGAGATGAGATCAACATTTAGGTGAATGAACTTCGAGTGAAACAGATTGTCTGCCACTGGGTGGGTGGGCCTCATCTAATCACCTGAAGGCCTGAAGAGCATAAAGCAACCGGCCTCCCTGAACAAGGGAATTCTCCGCAGACTGCTTTGGGACTTCACCTGCACTGTTGGCTCTCCTGGGCCCCTACCTGCTGGCCTTTTGACTGGGCCTGTGCCGGAGATGCTCTCGGGTGTCTAGCCTGCCAGCCCACACTGCAGATTTGAACTTGCCAGCTTCCATAATTGTATGAGCCAGTTCCTTATCATAGATCACTTTATGCATACATAGTGGTTATGTTTCTCTGGAGGACCCTGACTGGTACACTGCCTTGTGTTGTAGTTCCTCAAACGGCAACACTATTTAAATACACGTGTTTGTACTTGCCTTTGTGTATACGCATGTATCTACTCTGGGAAAAACGAGGCTTTACGTTAACTGTGGATCAGAGTTCTAAAAGGCGATTTTATTTTCTTCAGTCGTAGGAGAGAGTCAGCCAAAAAGCCTTCTAACAGAAGGCCTCAGGGCTTTGCAGTTGCTGTTCCCACTGCCTAAAATGCTCCTCCCCCTGAGAGCTGTAGGAATTACTCTTAGAGCAATAGATTTTGATTTAGGTCTATGCTTAAATGTCCCTTTAAAGAAGCTTTCCCCAACCACTGTCTAAAAAAATCCCCTCCACCACCCTGCATAGCCTTATCTTGACCGCTGCTTCTTCATAGTACTCTCAGCCAGCTGCCATTTTATTATGCATGCATTAATTTCTTTGTTGTCTACTAGCATATGAAGTCCGTGACCTTTGCTTTATTTACTGCTGTATCCCTGGTAATAGGACAGAGACTTGCATATACTTGATATCAGGAAAATACTTGTCGAGGGAGTGAGAAAATGAATGAATGTCCTATGTAACAGAGAAAAATTGACACAAGGCTTGTGAGTCTATGTACCACTTAACTGGAGCAAAATCAGAATCCTACAGGAAATGCTATATTACTTCAGTGCAAGATACAATTTCCTGTAGCAAATTTGTTACAAGGTTGAGAGGTCGTGATAAAATTACATTACCGGGCAGTTCATAGAAAATTTTATAGAGTAAAAAAAGAATTGTTTATTACAGAGAAACAGTGTGGCTGTGATGACAAGTAGTAGAATATGTGTGGACTTAGTGTTGAAGAAGGTCTTTGTCGCATCTGGCTGAGTCCCCAGCATGCTGTTCGTTCGTGGACTCTCTGTGGTCCCCGGAATGCGAATGATCCCCAGCCTCCTCTAGCTTTTCTTACTGAGAATGGCAATTTCAACTGGATATTTAAATGCTAATGTTAACATAAACAGGGAGAAAAGGATAGTGTGTGATTTTTTTTATTCCTAAGGTAACATATTGTAGCTAGTGCATATCATATCTCTATACTTCCAGATGCTGGGTACCAGCTGAAGCAGGTGGTCCTTATAAAATAGTAGGACAGACTAACTGGTGAAGACCAGCTCTTTGGGAGTTGCATCTGTCTAGGTTATAGAATAGCTGCGTCTCCAGTCAGCTGGCACAGTAAAGCAATGATGGTCCAATTTAGAGACTCACAGGGTTGAGATACTACTAAAACACCATGGCAGCCTTATCTGGCAGCCTCCCATCCCCGCAGCTCATTTGCTGGCAGAGTGCATGTTAGCTACATAACTGTCAAGCAGTGGACAGGCTAGAACTTCTTCCCACATGTGAGATTAGCTTTGGGGTCAAAGCCAAAAATGAGCTGTGGGAAGAGGGAAGGCTTGGGAGTCACCGAATGTCAGATTGAAGCCTGGTTTTACCTCTCACTGTTTGGATGAACTTGGCTAAATTATTAAATCCCTTTGGTCTGTAATTTCTTCCTCTTCAGCACTGGAAACATTATACTAAACTGGCAGGGTTACTGTGAGGGCTAATTTGGCACAGAGTGAACATGAGACATGATCTTTTTTCTCCTACTCTTTACCATTTGCAGTTGATCAGGTATTTGTTTGATTTTTGTATTTCTTTTTTTCCTTTAACATGGTTACCTCTCAGAGCAGACATAGAATTTATAATTTGGAAAGGATCTTATAGGTCATCGAGGACACAAACACATGCACGCACACACACATGAACAGTTCTCTCCTTTTCCCTTTCTGGTCATAACCATAGATGATGAAGAAAGTTCATGCTATCAGATACTTCCTAGATCTCCACAAAACCCTATAATGGTTTCTTTCCAATTGGAAAAGGTTGGTTGATGTTTGTAATTCAGTAAAAACCTCTGCCTCTCTGGTACTAGTTTAACTCAGACCATGAATGGAGTTTCAGTGCTAAGACCCCATCCTTTCTCACCTTGCCTCTTCTAGAAGAGTGATTTTTAAATGGATTTTCCTGTTTCCCTTTGAACATGTGAAAACATAAGCAGACTGTATCTAACATTTCTAAACAGAGTTATGAATTTGTTCATCCATATTTATAGTAAAAAAAAAAAATTTTGGAGTTGCAGTATCTCACCCCACTTAGCCCAGAAAAGTAGTTGTTTTGTTCTTGTGAGATAAGGAGCTCTGCTTTTAATTGAGGTATAATTTATACACAATAAAATGCACTGATCATAATTTTTATGAGATAAGAGTTTTAAGCTCATGACCTAGTTTGGGAGAAGTTCAAGACTATTTATTAAAAACGAAGCCAAACCAGAAGGGCAATGCAGAAGATCTAGTTCAGAACCCAAAAACCAAAGGTGTAAAATAGTGCATGAACACTTGAATTTCCCTTTGCTTTCAGCTGCCTGGTCATTAGTGTATGTGGCAGTGCTTCCTACAGAAGAAGCTGGCCTTTGAAAAGGTTGAATTGTAACATATTTACATTGTAAAATCCATAAACTTGGAAAGGCTAATTGCAATCCGAAATAGCTTCACCATCGGTAATATTAACAAGTATAAGGCTTTTCTTGGATTCAACAGTCTGGCCCTCTGATTTACTCCCTTAAAAACTCTGATTTCATTTTCTGCGATCAATAGCAAAGGCCTTGGGCTGCAGAAAATTCTTAGAGAATATGACAGCCCTTGAATTTTACCATTGTTAGGCCTGAATAGTCTCCACATTTATTGGCTTAACATTTGTGATTAAAAGTATTTGTGAGGGACCGAAATGTCTATGATATATACCAACTTTGAATGGGCTAATACTTACCTCCATCACATTGCTGTGAAGATGAAACAAGAATTCGTACCTGGCACAAATTTAGGTAGCTGTCGTGCAAGATCCATGCCATAGGAGTCACTTAACCAGTGAATACACTACCTCATGGCCCCATCTCATGTGACTGGAATTCAGAATGTATTTCTCTGGAATGCCAAAGAACAATTGTGCTGTTAGATAATGTATGATGGGTTTTGGTTGATTAAAAATACTTAGCATTCTCTATTTAAAAATTCTTCTCTAATAATGAAAATAATAAATGTCTCTGAAACGTGTTGATTCCCCCAAGCAAGAAAGTTATTACTGTCCTCCGAGAACAAAGAGCAAGGAACACAGTTAAAGAATTTCAGATGGCAAACATCGTATCCTGATGAAAAGTGTCTCCTGCAAATGTCAATTGTCAAGCATTCGACAATCATGAGACACTCCTGTATGCTCAAGGCCTGAGAGTTTGGCTTCTCAACCTCCTGTCACATCTACTGTGTGTCAGTGGGTTTTCAGAGATAGACTGCCTCTTTGGGAAGTCTCATAAAGCCACACGAGTGACTGAAAATCCCAGTGATAAGTATGCAGCCCTAATTGTGCAGTTTTCTTAACATGTCACAGTTTTATTGAGTGCCTGTTTTGTATGTGCCTGGCCCTAAAACGACAAATTTGAATATATCGTGTATACCTCTAAGAAATTTGTAGTGCAGTGGAAAGCATAGCCACATAAACAGATGTAGATGATGAGTTTTAAGGGCAACAAAGAAGTTTGTGCAGTGTGTTGGAAGTACCCAGGTGGGGGACATCTAACCTGGACGGTAAGGTGGGAGGTGTGCGAGTGGAGCTGTTAAAGCAGGTTTTTTGGAGAAGAGAAAGTGAGTCTTATAGAATGACCGGAGATCTGAAATGCCCATGATCTGTCTACTCAAAATCAAACTGTCTTCCTACAGCATAAACAAAATGGATAGAAGACAACTGAGTGTTTACACCTGTATCTCTCAAGTTCACTCTGTGGATTGTAGTTTCATTTTCTTCGGTTTCAGTTCACTGTGGTCAGCCGCTGTCCAGGAGCAGATGACCCCCTTTTTGCCATATCGTCAGAAGGCTCATCGTCACCTGGTGCTGCGTCACGATGCCTGTGTCATTCTCCTCCCTTCCTCTCATCACACAGGCATTTTATCATCTCACATCATCGCCAGAAGAGTGAGTACAGTACAATAAGATATTTTGAGAGAGAGAGACCACATTCATACGAATTTTATTACAGTATATTGTTATAATTGTTCTATTTTATTATTAGTTGTTAATCTCTTGCTGTGCCTGGTTTATAAATTAAACTTGATCATAAGTACATATAGCAAAAAAACAGTACACATAGGGGTCAGTTTCTATGGTGTCAGCCATCCACTGGGAGTCTTGGAACATATCTCCTGCAGGTCAGGGGTCTACTGTAATTGAAAGGATGGAGGAAAAAAACCAGTATTTTTAGTCTAGGAGGAGAGGCAGAAAGGATTGGGAACCCCAAAGGGAGATGCTGGGACCCCCTAATTGCAGACTTGGTTGCTTATAGGCGTTTGTCTCATATCTGTTGGACAGCCCTTTTCTGAACAGCTGTGTCTAATACTTGTTGGTGGGAAAGATGATGAATTTTCAGATTTGTGGCCTTTGATGTGAATCCAGCAGGGTGTTTAGTAAGCAGAGATGCAGCCATGCCAGTTGTCAGCTTGGCAACCATCTTAATCCGGGGCTGAAAGGGGGAGCTTGACTGTCATCAGCTTCCCTGAAGACTGATAAATTGGATGCAGACAGCTAGAGCCTAGGGCTGCCAAATAGATCTTTAGGACTGAAATATAACTGCCATATGTAGAACTTTGAGAAACACCCACACACCCCAAACATATCAGGATTCTGTTTAGAGTTAGAATGTGTTATATTAGAAATGATAATAACTGATGTCCCAAGGCCTATCTTCCACCTCTGTGGGGAACAATGGCCTGCCTTGGATGGAGGCAGCTCCGTATGGACAGGGGGCAGGGGGGGCTCTTCCTGCCATGGGTACCACCCCTGCACTGCTGGCCACATGCGGGTGTCTGGGGAGAGTGCACATGTGGGTTTGTGTGTGTTGGTCTTGGGCCTTGGATAGGAGTATGTGTGTGTGTGTGTGTATGTGCATCTGTCTGTATACACATGTAGGTGTGTATGTGTGTGTTTATCTGTCTGACTGTCCATGTCTGTTTGTGTACATGGGTATTTGTGTGTGTTCAGCTGTGTATGTCTGTCTGACTGTGTCTGTCTTGTCTGTGTATATGTGTGAAGAGCTGGGTGAATATACCCGTGTGTGTCATTGTGTACAAGTATGGACATAGGTGTATGTCTGTGTGTGTTCCCACCATGCTCTGTGCTCTGGAAGCTGGGCCTCAGGTTACACATCTGTCCGGGCTGGATGTCCCCTGTGGTAATTGATGGCACTGAGAAATGCCACCTGCTGTGCCATTAGCTGCTCAGCCAGATGTGTGGCTGTGCTGATGGCAGCTAAGTGACAGCCCAGCTTACCCTCAGTCACCTCGGAGACTCTACCAGGAGGGCCAAGAAAAGATCTTTACCTCCTTGCAGCTCCGGAAGGCCCACCCAAGCCAGAAAATGAAATTCAAGCCCAGGAGTACCTGCTGCAGGGAATCTATTAATATCCCACCAACTGTTTTCGCAGGTTTGCTGTGATGTCAGACAGGCTGCAGTCATTACATTGTTTATGTATATGTGACAGATTAAAGTACAGGAAAGTCTAAAGTCACATAGAGGCAGAAACACTGTGTGTTATCACTGGCTATATCATTAACTGTTTTAATTCTCATGTCTCTTCTGTTCCTTGTGTAATTAGGAATATGAACCTTTCTGCTGGCCTCTTTTCACAGAAATGGGCGTACTGTGTTTACTTTGGAAAAATGCTACAAATGCCTCCTTTCTGGTCCCTTCCAGTGGGCTTGAGTTTCAGCAGAGTTTGTTTAGCCGAAATCAGCTATAATTTCTTTTTAGATAATTTTGTCAAATAAACTATAAAAACATTTGGCCAATTTTTGATCCCCAGTTTCAAAACTGGGCTCCTCTCCCAGTCTCTCTTGTCCTTGGAAACGCAGATGTATCTCAGTGACATATTTCTGCCTAATTTTCCAACTTTCTGCTTGGCAGATGCATGTGTAATGTAAAGAACCAACATCTTCGCTATTTTAAATACAACTTGGCTGATTAGGGAGGAGGGAGGAAAAGCGGTGTTACCCATGGAATTTGAGGTTGAAGAAGCATTGGTGACTATTATTGCTGACCCCATGGAGTGGTGGTATTTTGTCACGGTCTTTCACTGAATATTTTCAAATTGAAGAAAGGCACAGATCCACAGCTTGCCTTTTCAGGCCAGTGCCTGAGAAGGGGTCAGGAGTGGTGGTTGCCTTCACATCTCCGTCTTCCTTACCCCATGGTGGCCGCATGTCTCGGAGTAACATTACTCAGATAAAGTGAACTGTCTGCCCTGCAGAATCTTTGCAATTGCTTAGCCCCACCAGAGCCCTGAGCTTCATCAGCCCCCTCAGATAGGAAGGGCCACAACGTGATGCCAGGGCTGCTGGCTCCCGCCCTGGGCGTTTTCCTCCTGGGCACGTCGGGCCCTTCAGTGGCCTGCCAGTGGCTGTTGGGTGAGGGCTGACTCCTTGGCCCGTGAGGTCCTCACTCCTGAGTCCTGCCCACGTCTTGTCTGATGCACTGCTCTGCCTCCCTTGACACTTTACACTCAAGAAATGCAGACTGGCTCGTAAATGTACTGGGGCACTTTACAGCTTCCTGTCTGTACTTTGTGTACCTTCTGCCTGGAATGCTCCCGGCTACAGGTGCAATCCGAGAGGTGCCAAGAAAACGCTCCAGCTCAAACCATCTCCACGCGGGCACCTCAGACCCCACCACCAAGTCCCTTTGGGATCAGCTTTGCTTCTCTGGTTGTCTCCCCCATCCCCTCCCCACCTGTTCATCCCATTTTCTCAGAGACATCAATTTAGAATTCCACTGAAACCTTAGTGCTGAGTTTTCCCATTGCTTTTGGATGCAAGTGCCTGGGTGACAGGGGTGCTGCCAGGAGGCCGTGGAGGCAGGCCTTTGATCAGGGTCTTCCTCAGGCCCAGCCTGCTGACTTCACCATGCCGCTGCTAGGTGGTTCTGGGTGGCCAGTGCGTGTCAGAGGGACCCCATGTGCATGTTTCGGTGTCCTCCGTTCTCATCTGTGGGCTTTCTCTGTCAAATTCAGCCCACTGATCAACATGATTACGCGGGTCTCATTTATTCATGCCTCCAATGAGAATTTGAAAATGACAGTGATGGTTAAAAGCCAGTAGAATTAAATGAAAATTCACTTGTCCTTCATGGCTATGCCATTCAAACACCAGAGGCTTGGCTCTGGTTATCTATTGCTGAGTAGCAGGCCATAAAAGCTGTGGCTTACAGTGACATGTCTCTTGCTCCGGAATCTGCGGTAAGGCTGGGCTCAGTAGGGCTAGTCATCTCTGCTCCATTTGGCATCAGCTGCAGCAGCTCCTAGGCTGGTACTGAACTCGCCGAAGGCTCCTTCCCTCGCACATCAGGCCGAGGACACCGGCTGCTGTCTGAGAGCCCAGCGGGAGCTGTCAGCCAGCTTCCCCTGGGTGGCCTCTTCCCGTGGCCTGTCCTGCGTCACAACACTGTGGCTGGGTTCCAAGGTGAGCGTCCTGAGAAGGGGAGTCGGAGGAGGCCAGGTCCCTTTGCGACCTAGCCTTTGTGACCCATTCCTGCCAGATTCCATGCATCCTCACAGCCAGAAAGCCCCGCTCAAACTCAGGAAGAAACATGTGTGGGACCAGAAATACCGCATTTTTAGAAAATACAACCTGCTACACTGGAGCATAAAGACATTTTAATTGACTTGTTGTTCCTGGTTTGCTGTTCGTTCCAGCCAGCAAGGGGGGGTTTGTGGTGGCCAAGAAAGTCTTTTATATAGCTAAGTAATTACTGTATTTAGTTTCTTTTTAAATGAGACCTGCTCTCCATCACCGACATGTGTCTGTCCAGAGAGAAAGACTTTTGTGCATATAACAATTAGATCCGTGTGGGTCTAAGGTTTTTATTACAACAGCTTTAAAAACAACCTCACAAATGGTTGTACAAGATTAAATTCAGACCTGCTCATGTTTTTCATGCATTGTGTGCAAGTGAAAGGTTTATAGGAAATATGAAACACTGATTTGGGTTCACATAAGTTCTTGGTGGCAACCGTTTAGCACAAAGTCTTTGACCAAACATGTTTTCTGGAATGTAATTACAGTAGTTGTCTAGAAATGTGTTGATTTGCATAAAATCGTTAATTCATTGTTCAAGTAGTTTAGTGTTCTTTAACTTGACCTCTTTAAAAAAATCAGGCATGAGGAAAATCTCATAAGAATTTGGTCTTGAGAAAAATAATGTAAGGTTTAAAATTTTAAAAAAAGCGTTGAGATATTGATGATTATATAATCCTCTTAGTTTTTGGATATTTGAACTGTTCTGGAGCTTGTCTTTTGTCTTACTTAACCTGCCTCATGTTGAGGTCATGTTTCCCTCCGGACGCCTGGAAAGTCCCAAATCAGGAGACAGTCTTGATTCCACCACCGATCAGTTGTATGACCGTAAGCAAGACGCAGAACTCGTCTGTACTCAGGTGTAGACTTGGAGGCCTTGGACTAAGTAATCTCTGAAATTATTTATGTTATGAATGACAGATAAGAATGGCATTTACTGAAAGAGAGGATAATTACACAGAATAATATGAAGAATTAATAACTTTTTTCTGATATTCAACTAATAATTAGAAATGATCAAAACCATATATTTTACTTGGAAGTGCACTTTAGAAGCTTTTATTTCCCAACAACCAATTATTCAAGCTTTCTTGAGATATTTCACAGTCCTGTTTGGACTTGATTAAGGGAGCAGCCAGTCCTCAGCTTGCATTATCTGACTGCAATACAATTTGAGGTGCAGATGGTTACTTAATAAATACTATTGGGCAAGGGCAGAAACAGGAAAAAGTTCTTTGCATCTTGCATAGGTCTTGAAGTAATAGCAAGTCTTATGAAGTCTTGCCAGTAATGAGGGTTGTGCCCATATTACAGGCAGACAAAAGGAGGCAGGGACCTTGTTCCAGTTTTTATTCTTTGTGTATTGTGACAGATTAAATATGCATAACCATTCTGAATGCCTTTTTAATTAAACTGATATTTATAGACCACCTACTCCCCAAGTGGATGTTTAGTATTAGAATCTCAGCAGCAAAAGTAAATGGCACTCAGTGTGTGTCGTCAAGGAATCTAGTGGCCATCAGAGTATCTCTGTCTTCCCAGAACACTCAGTAAGCTATAATAGCCCTTAATACATTATTATATTAATTTTCTTTTGTATCAAAACATTCTTTTGATGTTAACAAAAAATGCTAGCAAACTTTTATTGAGCCCTTATAACATAGCAGATACAATGCCATACATTTTATATTCATTGCCTCATATGACGTCCATTTTAACGGGTCTATTTCAGCATGACTTCTACAGAGAGAGGTTCTGGATTTGAATTCCAGCTTAACCCAATTGTTGTGATGACCCCAAGTCTCATGGCATTGACTTTTGAAGATTAAATGAGATAATGTGTAAAATGCTTAGTACAGTGTCTAGAGTAATAAATTTTCAATAGATGTTACCTATTCATAATTAGTATTGTCAGTCTATCGGGCAGCTAATCTAGAAGAGCGAAGTGTGACTTTGAATAGTAAAGTATCTTGGCCAGGCACACAGCTCTTCAGCAGCAAGTTGGAATGCTGATTGTTCAATGTCGAATTTCTTCTAAACCACTGTTCTGCCTAATAGAATGTTGAATGTTAAAATGATAAAACTTTGAGTAAAATATTTTAGTTCTTTCAGTTCACTTAAGTGATTAGAACTTGATACTTCAAGAATCTTATGATCAGAAGCCCAAGGTGTCTGGTTTCGTGTGGCAAAGACACAAGTAACGAAGGAACAATTCAGTTTTCTCATCCAGAGTTTCTGGAACTGGGGAAACACTTGGTTAGGAAAACACGAGCAGAAATAGGAATGGGGGTTATGGTTGCCCCTTTTGAACAGGCAGGAAGGAGTCTTTGTGGCTTGAATTTTCCTTTCTGAAACTTTTGATCTCTTATTCTAAGAAAAACTTATACATTTATGCTCCTTTTTTGTCTTTTATAAAATAGGTCACATGTGTAAGATTTCTTAGGACTGATGAAGCAGAAATAGTTGGTTAGAGCTCTAAAAATAAAGTCACAGAATATGATCAGCTATTCATTCACATGCCAGATTAAGGGTGATTTATTCACTTGAGTGCCAAAGAGCAAATTCCTAAACTACTTTAGGAAAACATGAATGAGAAGAGTGTGGAAAAAACAGACTCGAATGAGAAATTGAATTAGTATCTTGAGATAGAACTGATCAAAAACACCCCAAAATTTGGCAGTAGAAATTGGATAATGTTGTTAGGGAAAGAGAAAAATTAAAAGTATCTCTAAGCTTACGAAGGACTGCTCAGTCCCTAACCGAATGCATGCATGAGACATGGAAAAATTTGAAAACAGTGACCTCTGTTATTTTCAGTTTTGAGGAGAATCTTCAAATCACATGCAATTTAAAAAGCAAGACTTTTGCCAAATAATCTCTATTAAAACAATGCTACAGTATTTATTTCTTGGTGTACAAAATTAGGGGTATTACCATTGAAGTCACACCACTTTTGTTATCTGATAATCAAGACTCCTTCCAATTGAGACATTTATGCATATAAACCTCTGATTCTTTAGAGTTGTTAGAGGAAAGGAATTGGCTAATTGATATAAAATACAGTTGTTGCCGATATTACCACCAACAGGGAAATCAGGTAACATAATCAGAAACTTAACAGTAACCAATGTAGTAAAAATAACATTGGACTGGAAATCCGTACGCCCCAGTCTGCCATTGATTGGTGACTAACCTTTGGGAAATGAATCGTTTTCTCATCTGTAAAACAAGAAACTTGGCCCTCCCAGCTCAGTGATTCCCAAATACCAGTTAGAGTCACACTGTTGGTCTGTGAAAGTGTTTTCATGAATATGAGACCCTATGAACAAAAGAAGAAGAAGAAAAAGACAATAGAATGAGTTTTTTATAAAGTTGATCTGTGTGATTTTTAAACTGAGATTGTTTATTCTATATTATTATTGTTAAAATGCCTTTCTTTTATTAAATAATGGCGAAGGCAGATGTCCCTTTTAGGGCAAATGAAATTCTCCCTTTTTTTCTATACTCTAGTCACTTGGAAAATCTGAAAATCTGTGAACCACTAAGTCTGCACAACTTCCAGGACGCCTTCCATCTCTACAATTCGATGTGTGTGTGTGACCCAAAGTACAGAGAGTATGTTGGGCGGTTCCCCCCTTCAACCTTTATACAGTGTTTGTTTGTTCCTTTTTTCACATTTTAGGACATGTCTGCCTTTGTTTGGTTAGATTCGGCAGGATGCATCCTGAAGGGAAAAGCATGGATCTAGACTCTGAGACACCCCCTGGGCTGAGGCAGAAGAGGGAGAAAATGCATCTGCCGTGAGGACAGGCTCTCGGAAGGGCCTGGCGGGGGCACTGGGCAATGGTCGGGAGGCCTCGGTGTGAGGGCTCTTCTGTGAGGTAATGGGTGTCCTCATAAGTGTCAGGGGCCCGCGATGCCTTGGAAGTTCCCAGGGGCAAAGAGCAGGAGGCGGCGGGGCCCTGGCCACCGAGGGCAGTGCAGACCCTGCTCTTCAAGGAGCGAGAGGGCGGGCAGCTTCCCAAGAGAGGCCCAGGTCAGATGTCGGCCTGTTTACATGAATTCCTGCAGTGGGATTCAGGGACTGAACTGAAGCCTAAGATCTAGCAGAGGCTCAGGCTCAGAGCAAGACTGCGCACAGGACGACTGGTGCCATCCAGAATGTTGTTAGGCACCGTCAGTCCTCTGGGTGAGGCATACGTGGTGGAGGCTGGGCAACCCCGAGTCGGCTGTGACTCAGGTAGTTCCAGATTTAAAAGGAGCCGGGCCACGGGGATAGTAGAGGGCCTAGGAACCAGGAAATGCCTTTAGGTTGATGCTTTGTTTGACATTTTACAGCGCCGTTCATTTATGGGGCGGGAAAAGCAACCTGGGCTTGTCAAAAAGTCATTCTACTGGCAACACCAGGAAAGGACTTGACATGCGTTTTTCATCATTCTGACTGAGGTCCGTGCGTTGCCTCTATGCATGCCTGTGCGTAAGGGTAGGGCTAACGGAGGAAAGTCATCCAGTCGTTTCCTGGTCCTCACGGGGACCATTTTCTTTGCATTCCTTTTAGTTTAGTTCTCCTGTCTGAAATTATTTTAAAATTTTATTTCTGTTTTCAAGTTCATCAGACCCCTCAGTGCTCCCTCTGATTTCTCCTGCATAGAAGCTGATAAGCCACAAGTTTTAAGGTCAGCTTTATTTGGAACCAGACAAGACAGTGTTATAATTTCTGCTTCAACTGTTAAACATAATTCAGAAAGCTCATGAGGAAAAGGAAAGTCTCTTTACGTATCTATATTTGTACTTAGCATGTTCTTTCTTCTTGATGTTCAGTTTACCTTCTATCATTTCTGTTTGGGAAACTTCCTTTACTCATTATTTTAGGGTAGGTCTGCTGGTGACAAATCCTTAGTTTTTCTTCATCTGGGAGGGTCTTGATCTCCCCTTTATATTTTCACTGGATATAGAATTCTGGGATAGTCCTTTATTCAGTAGCAAACTACTTCGCCACTTCCTTCTGGCCTCTGTGGATTCTGATGGGATGTCCGCTGTCATTCAAATTGTTTTTCTCTTGTAGGTGATACATTTTTTTCTCTCTGGCTGCTTTCAAGATTTTTTTTCCCTTTGCCTTTAGTTTTCTGAAGTTTATGATGTCATTGGTGTGGATTTCTTTTTGGAATTGTCCTCTTTGGCATTTGCTCCGCTTTTGAATCTTAGTTGCTGTCTGTCTGGCTCGAGGGGGCAGGTTTTGCTGGCCCTGCTTCATCTGCACCTGGTGGCATCTCTGAATTGCTGGCTTCCCCAGTGACAAATCTGGGCCACATGAAGCAAAGAGAAGAGCCAGGGAGCCCACCACTGTGTCGTCCTTGGGTCCCAGACTCCCTAGCCAGTCTGCCTTCTCATCACCACCTCTCAAAATCTCCGTAGGTTTGTTTTATTTATAGCATCCAGGGGACTTTAGTTGCACTAAGCAGGCAGAATAGGGAAAAGTATGTATATTCCATTTTCCCAGAGGTACAAGTCCATTGCCTACATTTTACATGAAATCACTGAAAAGCTCTATCATTCTCCTTGTCATTGTTCATTTATTTGCTCACTCCCTCGTTCACACAGGAACACTGGTGGAGTGCCAGCCACTTAGTGCCACCCAGTGCAGGCAGGTGTAGGACTCCTGCGGCCAAGTGTGGCAGGAGCGGCTCCAGAAGAAGAGATGCCAGGGCCTGGCCTCTGTCTCCCCAAGCCCGGCTTCTCCTTCATGTCTCTAGCTCTGTTGCCTGCACCACATTGACTCTTAGCCAGGTTTCCCCAGACTCAGCTGGAACCAGTAGGATTATAATAAGGCAAGGAAAGCAAATATTAAATATTTATTTATAGCAATGTAGCTAAGCTTGTGAATAATGCATTAAAGAATTTTCCAGGGAAAACAGTTTTAAGAAGACTTTTTTTTCTTTTGGTAACATGCCATTTTTATACACTTTTTATTAGGAAATAATTTCCAACTTACCAAAATGTTGCAAAGGAAGAATAGTAGAAGGAAAGCACACATAGCCCTTACCCAGATTCACCTCTTGCTCATACTTAACACTTCACTATCTTTTTCTTTTTTATCATTTGCATGATCTCTCTTTCTCTACACACACAAGGTCATTTCATGTGCCATCTATACTCCAGTTTTGTCAATTGACCCAGTAATGTCCTTTATGGCACTTTTTCCCCCTGCAGGATTCAGTACAGCATCAAGTTTTGCATATATTTAGGGAGTCTCTTTAGCTTCCTTTAATTTGGAACGGTTCTTGTGAAAATTTTTCAAACTGTAAAATGGTAAAACTATCTCTCTGATATCAATACTGTTATTTATAGGTACTCTCAGCAGATTGTGAACTTATTAACATGCAGAAAGGTAGAATTCCAGTATTCTGTAGTGGAAAAGAAGATCTTGTAGCAGCATGTAATTAAATAAAAAAGTGAAGCCACAGCAAAACCATAAAAACTGTAAAATGCTTGACCCCAAATTAGAAAAGCTGTTTATTATGTAAGTTATAATGGAGAGTATTGTTCTTTTATCAGTTAAAAGCTCCTGGGAGTGATTACTGAAAAGTACATTTATACTATTTACACAGAAATTAAATGCTAACAAAGTTCTAAAATGACAGGTTTTGAAGCTGAGCTAGAAAACTTGTTTTATTGCAGCTTGAACAGTTGAATGTTGCTTATCTGCCTGGTAAATCCCCTTTGGACATGCACCATAAAGTATAAGTGAGAAGAAGCCCACTATCTTTTCTTATTTTAGTGCTGAATTACGAACAGCATGTGAATAAAACATGTTTGAAATTGGAGGTACCATTAGCCTGTACATGATCAGCTTTATGTGCCAGGGATAAGCTCCATTCCCTGAGTCTGTGGTGTGTTTCTCAGAGACGCTTTGACAATGCATCTTTCATGCATGTTCTCACTATGGAGCAAAACCAAGCATTTGGCCACCAGAGTGTATTTTCTGATTCTCCCACGGGGCAGTGGTTTGCACTGGCTTCTCTGTGCTCTCTGTAGACATCTCTGGTCAGAGCCCAGAGTTTTCCTCACAACCAGGACCAGCTGAACTCTGACTTCATCTCTTGGGGGGACCAGAAAAGCACATTGTTCTTTATTCACTTGAATTTCCATTTTTACAAAGAGGCTTTGCCTTTCTCCTGGACATGGAGAGAGAGTATGTCTCTCAGTGCCTTAGACTGATGAGGTCTGGATGAAACCAGACGCTGAAAGATCTTTCCTACTGGAGAAGCATCTTCATCTCTGTATATTTGTATTACAGTTTTTAGCAATGTGACACCTATCCAGATACTTGGGGCAGGCTCTGGGGGCAGACCTGCTCTGGTCAGATTCTGTCACCAGTGGCAAGTTCCTCAACACCCTAAGTCTGTTTCCTCATCTATAAGATGATAGTAATAGTAGAGACTTCGTGGGATTTTAGGAGCAGTAACATTTTAAATGAGATGATATATTTAAAGCCAGTATACCTCAGAACCAGGCATACGGTTTCCACCATGGGCTTTAAACTTCAGAAGACCCCACTCTGGCTCTCCTCACACCAGTGTCTTTCCTACAAGGTGAGGAGTCTGGGAAGGGCGGAGGGGTGGCGAGGAAGTGGACTCCCCCAGCCCTCTCTTCCAGTATCTTCTATGCCTCTAGAACAAGAACACCAGAAAACGGGTCCCTGCCCTAATGTCCCCATGTCCACTTGTAGGGCTTGTGTAGCTTCTTTTTTGCATCCGTCCTCCTGAAGGCTGACCACCATCCTCCCCACCCTGTGTCGCCCCTCCTGAGGGGTGGCCAGAGAGAGGCAGTTAGTAAGGCTGCGGCGGGAGCGTGGGCCGTGGTCTGGGATGGCGTCGTGGGCACCCCTGTGACCCCTTGCAGAGAGTGAGTGGGAAGAGAAGGGGGACACGGGGGGCTGCCTTTTCCTGGGCTCCACACTCACACACAGAATGTTGAGGAGTCTAAGAATGCCAGATTCTCAGCCTTACAGCCTCTTAGGTTCTCATGAAGGGATACTTGTCCAGTAGGAGATAAGACTATTTAAATGTTTAGCTTGGTGAATAATTTTTTAATTTGCAAACATAGGGCATATGACCTCTGTGTGTCCTCCTGCCCTGGACCCCCAAGCGGGAGTGAGACTGTGTTGAGGCAGACTGACATGTGGTGGAACTCCGTGAACACTAGCCATGATCACTGCCATAACCGTCGTGGTCGTTATCATCTGCCACATGGGCTTAGCCATGTCTGAAGCGGTGGGAAACCATCTCCTTCCTTCCCCCTCTGTCAGATGGCCTCTCTGCTATTGTCGGATGCCAGCTCTGTTTCTTACAACAGGCAGTGAATGAATATAGAGATTTTATGGATGGAGCCTTTAGCAAGGCCATGGGGAAAGCAGTGTGATATTGGCTGGAAGGAGTGGATCACCCAAGATGGCTCACCCCATCCTTTGCTGTGAGTCCTGCCCAGGCTCTGTCACCCTGTATGTCCTCACTCAGTATGGTTCTCTCAGACTCCAAAGGCCTCGTCCCCTAGTAGTACCCAGGACCAAAGCCATGCAGTAAACACTGGTACACTGACAGTTAGTACTTTGACTTCCTCTTAGGTACTTTGACTGCCTTTGCTTAATTTTTTCTTTCATCTTTTAAATGTTGGTGCTTTTATAAGAACCTTCTGGATGGTCCTTTCCTGTGTTAGGCTCTCACTGAATAAAGGTACCCATGGTCTCACAGCAGCCAGGCCTGTATGACTGGATCTTGGCAGACGGCAGTTTATTGCAAAGATTAAGGGTTGGTGTTCAGACCCTGCACAGATGATGCCAATAACTCAAAGATATCTCGTTGATTTTACATCTAGGATCGTTCTGTACTAAAATCAATCTTACAGAGTACCTTCATGTTGGAGAAAATCTGAATTTTGGTCAAGTTGCACTCTTCTCAAAGGAGCTTCTCTGCACAAAGGAGACCTTACCGTGTGATGTGTTTTCAGGATAAGCAGATACAAGGTCCCCTCAGCTTCGTGAGGGACGTGCCTCCCTTGGCAAGAACCGCAAGGGCCACAAGCACACAGCACTTGGGTTTCATCATGTTGGGGGATGCGAATCACGGGGACCATTTATGGGAGTGCTTCCTGCACACCAATTTGTACTCAATGATTTATACGTGTTGTTTAATCAGTGAGGGGAACTAACACGTCCAAATGCAAAACTAGTAAAATGAGAAGCCAAGATTTGAGTTCCTCATTTGAATTAAAAGCTGAAAGATACTGAACCTTGCCACTTTTTTGTTTGGGAGAGACAGGCATTTTCCAACCCAATCTATGCCCAGTGTAAGCAAGACGAGATGTTTATAAGTATAGCTTCAAGGAGCTCTAGTTTCTATTAACAATGACAGTGTTATCTCCTGAAACAGTGATGAATACTATCTCCAGCCAGGGACCGTTGTGGTGTATACTGCCTTGCACTTGTTTGCAGTAAAATATCACCCTAATAATGTATTTTGACAAACTTTTCTCCCATCTTCCAAATACCAGATAAGCCTGAAATAAAACTTCCTCAGTTCTTTCCTCTGTTTGACCACCTATCCTTCCGTCCTCGCTGCCCTCTCCACCTTGCATCCCTGCCCCACCTAATCAATAGCAGTTCTGAGCTGTTTCCTCCCAACTCGCAAAATTATCTACTTCTGTGTTCTCTCTCTGTCACTACCTCAGTCCAGGCCAGGGAACAGACTGTAGACCCAATCTCCTTGGGTTGGAATTCTAGCTCTGCACTTACCAGCTGTGTGGCCTCAAATAATTCAACATCTCTATGGTCACTTTTCAATCTGTAATTTGGGAATGACAGTAAATAGTTCACAGGGTTATGGAGATAAAAGAAGATAGATGATACAGAAAAAGTACTTAAATCATACATGGCACATATAAGGTTCCCCTGTCCCTAGTCTATTATGAAAGGTTTAAGAGGTATAATCTTATCAAATTAACTAATTAACTACATAGCCCTAGTCTCTTTCATTTTCAACTCATGCTGTCAGGACAGTTATCCAGGACCTAGAAGTGCACCAAAAATGTTTGCTGGCCATCTTTGTGTTGGAATGTTGGTATCTTATCCAGTGGACCTCTGGGGATTATCTGCTTGGGTAGCTGTGGACACCTTTCACCATCTTTGCGTGGATAGAAGTTATACAAAAACTGCAAATGATCTTTGTCATAAAAAAAAGGAAAGAAATTTTGTCTTATGGAGCTACAACTGATTTCTCTGCCCTGTGGTATCAACTACTTTTCCATCTACTAGCCAACATATTTTGTTATTCCTGATTGCATATGCATGTGAGTGTGTGTGTGTGTGTGTGTGTGTGTGTGTGTGTGTGTGTGTTTGTTGAGTTCTCCTTTGAAATAGTTTTGACATCTTACTTTTCTCATCAGTTTCTAAAACCCCAGTAGGGCCCTAACATTCGCCTAAGGCACACTGAGAACTGATAAACTGGTTGCTGGTATTTCCCTTCCTTTCTGTTCTCTACCCCTTCCTGTTCTGCATCCTGCCCATTACAGCAAGTGCCCGGTATCCCGCCGTGATGGAGAACACCTGCACCAGCCCAGCCCCCTGTCTACCCTAACTCCCCCATGCCCCTCCGTGATCCTTACCTTAAAAGCAATTTGTGTCCTAGATCTTTCTTCACCATCCTCATTCCATCCCATAAAATAAGATCTACCAGTTCTGATTCTCAGTTCCTCAGGTTCCTAATAGCCGAATACAGGTAATATGAAAGAACCATTCATTCATTGAGCAAAGATTATTTGTTCAGCTCCTACTAAGTGTCAGGCACTGTGCTAAGTGCTAGAGATAGAAGTGAAGAAGACAGGGAGCTTCTAGTCTATTGAGGGAGACAAACAAAGCAGAGATTTGGAGTGTCAGGGACTCTGCCTGGGGTAGGGACACGAAGCTATGGGAGTGAAGAGAACAGCCTCATGGAGATGATATCGGAGACCCCTGGACATGGAAAGGGTTGTGGAGCAGGGCACCCTGGGAAGTGCAGAGTCTACGGCTGGATCTCCAGGGAAAGGCCCACAGAGTTCTTCAAGCTGAAGTGGCTCTAAGTGACCAACAGACCTGCCTTGGGTTGCCCTCAAGAGATGAGGGTCCCTGTGCAGATGGCCTCAATGTGGAGGAGTAGAGAGAAAAAGGTATAGCCTCCTAATTTTGTTCCTACCTCTTGGTGTCCTTCCTGATGAAAAATTCCACAGGAAACGATAAAAATAGGACACTCATGTCTGTGTAACTTCAGAAAGTCCTGGAGAAGAGAGCTTTCTTCATGTGGGGAGAGCTTCATATCCCCTTTTAGTAGCACGACCTCTGGTTGCCTTTGTATGGCTGTGTCTCCTATGCATAAGTAGAGAGCGTTGTGCCCATCTGGCAAAGGGCGTGGGCGTTGAAGTCCATCAGATTGAGGTTTAAATCCTGGTCTCTCATTTGCTGGATGGTGACCTGGAGTAAGTCATTAAACCACTGAGAGAAACCTCCCTTTCCTTACCTGCAACTCAAGGGTAATCACACCTGCCTTTATACAAGTGCTTGGCACGGAGTCTGGCACATGGCGATGAAAAGAAAGCAGTATTTGGCCCTCCAATAAAACGTACCAACCATCTATAAACAATACAGTCGTGTTGTTGCTGCCAAGTGTTGTCCGTACAAGCATGTAGAGCCGTTTTTACATTTGCTAGTTTGGAAATATGAGGGCGATAAGTTCAAAACCATCTATTTTTATATGGATGACAGATTCTAATGCAGTAAGGAATTTAGCAATACTGAAATATTCATGTATTACAGTATTCCAGTGTTCTACATCCCTTTGAAAAGTAATCACCTCTCTGTCCCTTTCATGTGTGTCTCAGCCCGGTGCGCTCCTGGTCTACAGCTTGTCTGCCACTCTCCTCCCGGATCATGTCAGTACTGGAGTGAAGCGATCACAATAGGGCTCCTGCAGAACATGGGCCCTTTCTTTTTTATTTATTTATTTTATTTTATTTTGCTATTATTAATATACATTTACATGAGCAACATTATGGTTACTAGACTCCCCCTATTATCAACTCCCCACCACATACCACATTGCAGTCACTGTCCATCAGTGTAGTGAGATGCTATAGAGTCACTACTTGCCTTCTCTGTGTTATACTGCCTTCCCCGCATATCCCCACCACCGCTACATTATGTGTGCTAATCGTAATGCCCCTTTTTCCCCTTTATCCCTCCCTTCCCACCCCTCTTCCCCAGTCCCTTTCCCTTTGGTAACTGTTAGTCCGTTCTTGGGTTCTGTGAGTCTGCTGCTGTTTTGTTCCTTCAGTTTTTTCTTTGTTCTTATACTCCACAGATGAGTGAAATCATTTGATACTTGTCTTTCTCCGCTTGGCTTATTTCACTGAGCATAATACCCTCTAGCTCCATCCATGTTGTTGCAAATGGTAGGATTTGTTTTCTTCTTATGGCTGAATAATATTCCATTGTGTATATGTACGACATCTTCTTAATCCCTTCATCTACTGATGGACACTTAGGTTGCTTCCGTATCTTGGCTATTGTAAATAGTGCTACGATAAACATAGGGGTGCGTATGTCTTTTTCAAACTGGGCTGCTGCATTTTTAGGGTAAATTCCTAGGAGTAGAATTCCTGGGTCCAATGGTATTTCTATTTTGAGTTTTTTGAGGGACCTCCATACTGCTTTCCACAATGGTTATACTAATTTACATTCCCACCAGCAGTGTAGGAGGGCTCCATTGGCCCTTTCTTTAGGCAGATGTGTGTGGTCTCTCTGCCTTTCCCCATGCACGACTTTCCCCTACTCCCCAATGTATTGCATTTTTGAATTATGCAACACAACAATCTGGAGCTGATACTTGCTGCATTTCCTGGGAATCACAGTGCCTTTGCAGCACTGTGTGGATGCATGTATTTTTGTATTTAGGAAATTCAGTTCAAAACCAAATAACGTCAACAGCCATGTTGGGAACAGAACATATAAAGATGAGGAAGATACCATGTGTCTGTTCTCCTGCCCTCACTATTCCTCCCCCCCATCCCAACACACAGACATAGAGCGCAGAGTTGAATAAAGGTCATCTGCCAGCATGTGACTGTGGCTATTCATGCAGAAATAGATTGGGGGTGTGAACACTGGGCCAGAAACCAGGACGAGCACTCATCTCTGATGAGACAAGCGGCAGAGAGAGTCCATTGTAGTATTCGAAGGAAATACTATGTGAATTGGGCTTTGAAAGACGGGCGGGCTTGCATCAACTGGAGATGGTACCATGTAGCCAGGCGGTCCGACTGCCATCTCCGGCAGCTCGCAGAGGAGGGGCAGTCATTGGCGATGATTCTCGTGGAGGCAGCTAATGCCTAGGGCTTAGGGAGGGGGAGGAACATATGAGAGACTCCCAAGTTAGGGGATTTAAAAAAGTCTGTGATGCCTAACTTCATGTTGTTTATTGACATTCTCAATAAAAATCTGTTGCCAAACTGTTACTTGCTTGTTTCAGCCCAGTTGGGGGGGTTTCCTGTATGGTACTCAGGAGCATTTCTATGCGTGTACAAGATCACAGACCTCTAGGTCCACCCATTAGAGTGTCCCATTATGGGAGATGTCACTGAGGGAGCTGGCTGGGCTCTGTCAGTGTCCTTGTCCACATCTAGCCCTTCCTAATGTTGTTGGAGAAAGCAGTACAATTTCCCTATCTTTCTGAAGCTTGCAAGTCAGAAAATTCTGATTTAGCTGTGTCAGTACCTGGCCTCCAGTGCCCATCTACTACCCCTACTTCCATTTTACCCCATGTTCTAATTATCACAATAATATGGAGCACAGAGAGGAAAGGGAGATTCTGATGCAGGGAAGAAGGTTTAGGTGAGTCCGTTTCCCTCGTTAGGTGCACGGGCCCAGGAGGATGCCCAGAGGTTGCCTTCTGTTTCTCCCCCAGAAGGGTGGGAACCACCTTTCTCCTCCTCTCCTCATGGCTAATACACAACCAGGGGAATTCATCCCGAGCTGGAGGGCTGGGCATAGCTGAGTCCAGGTGGAGCCCATGAAGCAGTGAGAAGGCGGGATGGGAGTTCTTAAAGACATTCACAGCTCATGTACTTCCTCTCAAAGACAGGATGACCAAGGTCTCCTGCTGAGAGTGGGAAAGTGAGGTGGATTCAGGCCAAGAGAAAAGCAGGACACATTTCAAATCATTGCATTGGAGAATTCCGAAGACAGCTGAGAAGTAGCGAGTGAAGGACTATCTCAGCAACATTGATATCTAAAATGAAGTGGGAGCCCTGGTGGTTTGGTGCATCGGGCTGTGCAGGTCTGTACTTTTCACCAGCAGTGTTTGAAGACCCAGGAGGAAGCCGAGAGTTGGGCGGAGTCGTAGCTGGGGACTAGTCAGGCTTGTGCTCCAGAAAGTCAGCCAGAAGCTTTCTGTTCGGGCCCCCGAGTGTGACCTCAGTGTGAGGTGGTCTCAGGCAGTGATGTATACCTCCCCAGAACTGCCCTGTGGACAGCTCTCTAGTCGTAGCAGAGTGAATGAATGTGATGGTAGGTGACAGAAATACTCAAACCGACTCAAATAATAGAAGGAATTTGTTGGTTAGTGTAAGAGGATTCAAGATTGACAACAAAACTCAGGGTTGTTATGCAGATTAAATCAATCACGCAAGGTGTATAAAACGGCTTCTAGCTTAAAATAGGTGTTCAGTAAAGACTTTATGACATCAACATCGTCATCCAGAATCCATATCTTTGCCTCCTTCTGTTGTGCCTACCATGTTGTGAGCTTCTTCCTTGTTCATATCCGGTAGGAAAAGACCTGCCTTCTAATTCATCTCCCAGCAGGGTGAGGAACCATCTTTCTCAGACAGCTCACGGCTCACTGGTCTTACCTGGGGCTATACCAATGTCTGTGGTAAGGGGAATGCCATTTGCTTATTGACATTGTCTTAGTAGGACGGTCACTGAGGTTGGAGAAATGGGTTTTTAACCTGGCTAAATAAAGCAGAACCCACCCTAGGGGTGGAGGTGGGGTCCATTTTCCTGCTCAGATTACATGCCTATTACATCATGGGAGCAGTGGGGTATTTGCTAGAGAGACCACCAAAAAGTTCGTGGTAATCCTGAAGTATTCAAGAAAAAAAATGTACAGTCTGCTTAATTAAGATTGAACAGAAAAGCATTCTCCATGGCCCCCATGGAATTATTTTATTGTCACAAGATAGAACTAGGATTGTCCTGAACAGCACCTGGACCTGCTGCACAGTTACTGCTAGAACACCGCTGTATTAGTTCCCCTTGGCTTCTGTAACAAACTGTCCCAAGCTGGGTGTCTTAAAACCACAGGAACTTATTCCCTCACGGTTCTGTAGACCTGAAGTTAAAAACCAGCATTGCTGGGCTAAAGCAGTGTTTCAGCAGGGCCGCTGTCCCTCTGGAAGCTCAAGTGTTTCTTGCCTCGTTTGACTTGGGTGGCTTCCGGCTTTCCGTAGCTAGTGGTGGCATTGCTCTGATCTTCAAGGTCAGCATGACCAAATCTCTGTCTTCACATCACCCTGTGGGTGTCGAATCCCCCTTAGAAGGATACAGATATCCACCCCCCTCCTTTAAAGCATTATACCACGCTGCTTTTATGAAAGACCTGTATTAGCACGTGTTCTCACTAACCAAAAGAAATCAGAGGAGGAATTTGGCTTTTACAAGAAAAGGTGAAAAGCGAAAATAGCGTTCAGCGTTCATGTCTCAGGGAGCTGTGACAGAGGCAGCGCACGCCCTGAGCAGCGAGTGGGGGGCCCCCTTTGCGGGGCGGAGAGCAGGGCTCCACCTGCACGCAGCATCTCACCATCAAGCGAGGCAGCTTTGACCTGAGTCTGAATGTCTGCACTTTACTTTGGGCATCCGTTAGCAAGACGTGCCCTGAGGTATTAGAAAGGTCAGGTTATTTTTTGGGTCTGGGAATGCTCAAAAAATTTTCCATACAAATTAATGGTAATCACTTATTTGCTTCATGCCATTCCACCTCGTGAAAGCTTTCATAGGAATGCTCACTTTCAGAGAGCAGGGGAAACCCATACATGGGAATGCATTTAGGGCTCTAATCATCCAGGGTCATCTCCCTGTCTCAAGACCTTTAATTTAATCACATCTGCAAAGATTTTGCCACATATGTAATATTGGCTAGGGATGCGACTTGGTGTCTTTGTGGGCCATTATTTAGCCTATTATAATTGTCTTTAGATAATTACTCAAATTATTATAGTTGGTGTCGGCAGAAACCCTTATATAAACAATAACCCACGATAGCAGAAAAACTGGTTATTCAGTAGAATGTTACACAATTACCATACACCCTTAATTGCAAGGCTTCATCAGCTGAAAACAACTTTTGAGAGGAAAAAAAAGAATAAATACTACATTAAATGTCTTCATCCATCCTGATTTCAGAAACATAATGTAGTGAAGTGTGCATTTTAGAATTGAGGAAATGTGGTTGTTGATCTTGGAGATACCGCCAGGAAGTTACATTGTTTAAAACGAGATGTTTATGGGTAATTACTGAGATTTTTCTAAATAACTCTCAAAGGTGAGTGGTAATGCTTCCCCGAGAATTTTCCAGAGTGAAATCATCATGTCCTTGAGTAAAGCAGAGAAATCACTCCTTTTTGGGTGCGTAGATCATCTCAGAACTATTTCCAGAGGTCAATTTTGGCCATTTACTCAGATTTTTTTCCTTGAGCCACTTCTGCTTTGATCTCTTTTTCTGTATTTCCCCTACTGCAATGATTTGTTTTGGTCAGCCACTTTGATTTTTTTTGCCCCAAATAATGCAAGAAATGAATGAAGGAAAGAAGAAAGGACCAGACAATTGACCGAGCATGTAGGGCTGTTCTCTACACAGCCATGTACCAGCAAGGGTCGTCGGTTCTGTTTCCTCAGTATCTCCTGTACCCCTCCACGTCTGTGGACAGTGATCCCCAAAGATGCCAGCACACCAGTCCCCAATCTGCAAATGTGTTGTGTTACATGGCATGTGACGATTAAGGATAGATGGAATTAAGGTGGCGAATCAGCTGACCTCAAAATAAAGAGATTCACTTGGATTCTCCTGGTGGGCCTAGTATAATCTAAAGGTCCCTTCCATGGGGAGGAAGGAGGCTGAGGATTCAGAACCAGAAAAATGACGTTATTGCAGAGTTGATCAGCCATCGCTTGCTTTGAAGATGGAGGAAGGGGGCCATGAGACGAGGATCTTGTCGGCCTCTACAAGCTAGAAGGGGCAAGGAAACGAATTCTTTCCTTGGGCCTCCAGAAAGGCAGGCAGCCCTGCCAGTTCCTTGGTGATGACCCAGTGAGACTGACTTTGAACTGCAGACTTCCAGAATTGTAAGATAATAAATCTGTTCTGTGCTAAGCTCCTAAGGTTGTGGTAATTCTTTATAGCAGCTTCGTTACGGTTTGGGACATTCTCCTTCCCAGGCTACAGAAGCAAGCCCCATCACGCCTCCCAGGCCTACCTCCTTCCAATCCACTTCTGCTCTGCGGTTAGAGCTGTCTTTCTAAAATGCTCTACGATTGGTCTCACTCATCTGTTTGACACCTGCCAGGGACTCTCTACTGCTCTTAAAGCCCAGAGTCTCTGATGGGACCCACAGGACCCCTTTGGGTTGCTTCTAGACTCCCCTTTATGATCCAGCCGGCCTGAATTTCTTTCAGGTCCTCAAAAGCCCACACTCTCTTCTCTCCAGATTCTCTGCTCAGAGGATCCTCTTCTCTCTCCAGAAGTTCCTCCTCCAGAACCTGATTTCTTCCTATTCCTAGTTTCAGCTCATTGTCCCTGACACCTGAAAGACTGTACAGCACCTGGTTAGATGCCCTCTTCTCTGCTCCCATGAAGTCCTGGTGGCCACTCCTGCGAGTCACTTGGTGATTGCCCGTAGCCCCTGCCCCCCATGAACTCCTTGAGGGCAGGAATGCTGACTGTCCCCAGCACGTAGCACAGGACTGGTAGGCACATAGGAGACCCTGCATACATGTCTAGTGACTGTATCTGTTACTCAGATCTCAGAAATGCTTGAAATTAACGGGACCAAACTATTTCAGCTCAGGAATGTCCCCCTCTTAGGGGTTCTATGAGGCTTACATACTTTTACCTTTTCCTCCCCTTCCCATATTACTGAGAACTGTGCTTGTCCCTCTACTGCTGTCCAGGCCAGGCATGTGATAATAACCTCAGCCAAGCCCGACCTTACCCCCCCAATCCCCATAATTATGTACTTAAGGAGCTTTACAAATCTGCCTGCACAGCCTCTAGGTCTGGAATGTGTTTACTTTCCAAATATGATGCCCCTGAGATTTGTACAAACAAAAGTAAAACCCTGGAGTTGGGGAGAGTCCTTGAACCTCCATATATACATACTGAATTGATTCTAATATTTATGGAATCTGGAATGGAGGAAATAATAAAGATAAAGAGAGCAAAGAGTGACAATATGCTGCATGGTATAGCTAATATCTTAGTTTGCAGAGGCAGTTGTGATTTTAGGCTATTTCTTTGTTATAAAAACCATTATTCCTTTGTCTTTTTGTAATCACATCAGTCAACCGTGGCTATTGCCTCAAATCTCCATGATGAAAAAGCCACCCCTTCAGATGCATAGACATGAAGGAAGAGGCGGCCCAGCAGGGCGGGTCTGCACGTGTGCCCCGCAGGGTCCGGCTTTGCTGAAACCCTGCCCCAGGGGGGCCCATCTTCTCCCCCTGCGCCTCAATTAGGGAAGACAGCATGGCCTGAGAATTGAGTTTGCCTAGTTGTACATGTGCCCTCAGGCCTGTAACTGGCCTACTGTGTTCCTGGACGTGCCTCGGGGAGATGACAGAGCCCTGCCTGGGCTCCAGGTGTGTCTCTGGCCCAACAAAACGTTATGTTTATGTGCCGAAGGCATTTTGTTCATATGCAGGTAGCCTGCTGGCTCAGGTGTGCATACTTGCCTTGTCTGTAGTTCAGAGTGTAGGCATGTTTAATAACTCATATAGTTCACTTATTTTTGGAGCCTTTGCTTAGAGATAAAGCATCATTTCATAGAGCCATGAGTAAAAAATGAGATAAAAATGACAAATTCCTAATTATCATGCTTCAGTTTCATTATTTTTAGCTCAGAAGTCAACTCTTTACTACAGTGTCTAGGTACACTACTTCTATAGTAGCTCCCTGAAAACTCAAGGTTGGAAGAGCTTGATAATCTTCTACTGTCCTCAAATAAGTACATGATACATGTTTATGTCCTTCAAATATTGTTTATTTCACTTGTCCCCTTCTAGTATATGAGGTGGTTTTGTTTGTTTTTTTCTCTTAACAATGATTATGCCCTTGAAGGTGGTATAGTTCCTGGACTCCAAGTGTCTTGCTAGGGCTCAAGTCTGACATGAAATGCAGTAACTTTAGACAGTATTTTAGTTCTTTATGTTTACTTAGAAAGGTTTCTCTGGTTATACCTTAAGAAATGAAAAAGTAACACTCTGTGAATATATGGAGGCAAACAGAAAGTGTCTGTCAAAAATATCTTGGTGAGTTCTTAGGACATCTTTTTCCAAAAATCACTACTGACACGTATCTGGCTTCCACAGTCTGAGAAGCATTGATGTGGAGACCATTCAAAGCAACAAAAATATTCTGCCTTGTTCGCTTATAGCAGGTTGAAAAAAAAATGAGATGGCACTTTAAATGTGAGACTTAAAAAAATTCTTACACGTGTTTACACTTACAAAAAATAAATAGTTTTCACATGGTCCTCATATTCTTCCACTGGGAAGCAGGATATCAAACATACTCAAACTTTATTAGGGAAGCGATGATTTAAATACTATGTTAGTCCACAGCTGGCTGTAGTGCTCTGTGGTACTTCGCTCAAAACATGACACTGACTTTTCATGATGACTTATCAGTATTTTCATGATGATCATCTCAAAAAGGTCTCAGATTAGAAATATATTTAACCCTTGAACATATAGAGACTTGATAAATAAACTTTGTCTCTGAATCTTGCAAATGTGAGCAGGACAAAACAAGGTAAATCCTCTCTACCTAATATTATACTTACATATATTCAGAACATTGTAGAGCTGTCCTTAAAAGAGAAAAAAAACACACAGCTGATCTACTGAAAGAAGAAATGAAGTAGAACCTAAAAAAGGCTCAATTATTTCAAAAGAAGGTCAGAAAAGAGTAAGGGGAAACACAAGGAAGAGAGGGAAAATGGGAAATATAGCAAGAGGGCAGATTTAAATCCAACAAAACCATAATTTTATTAAAGAAAAATAATCTGACACTTCCACTGGAAGGCAGATATTATCAGTTTGGACTTTTAAAAAAGCAAGGCCAACCTTATGCTATCTATGAGAAACCTACTTAAGTAAATAGGTTAAAAGTAGAAGGATGGGAAGAGGTATACTGTACAAACAGAATCAAAATAAAACTGGACTTAATGAAATTCAGACAAAGTAGACTTTAGAACAATGAATGTTATCAGTGATATCACAATGATAACTGGACCAATTCAGAAGATATAAAAATTCTAATCAACTAAGCACCTAATAAAAAAAACTGAAAGAAGAAATTAGACAAATCATAACTTCAGCTGGAGATGTCAACCCTTCTCTATTAGTATTGACAGATTAAATAAACAAAAAATCAGTTCAAAATAGAGTAGACTTGAACAATGCAATTCATCAACTTTACGTAATGAACATTTATAGGACACTCTCCCCAGCAATGGCAGAACACAAATTCTTTTCAGGTGACATAGAAATTCTCTAGTAAACCTATATTTTGGTCCATAAGATGAGTCTCAAGAAATTTTCACATACTGAAATTGTATACAGTATGTGCTCTGACTAACCATATCAGAATTAAATTAGTTGTCAGTAGCAAAAAGGTACCTGAAAATTAAGTATTTCTAAATTAAATGATTCACTTCTAAGTGGCTTATGTGTCATTTAAAAAATATTTCAAAGTAAATGATTAAAAAAAATAAACAGCATATTGCAGTTTGTGTTCAGTGGGAAATTTATAATGTTAATTACTTATATTAGAAAAGAAAAAAGTCTAAAATCAATTATCTGACATTCCACCTTAACAAACTGGAGAAAATAAGAAAAAATTGAACCAAGAATTAGTAAAATAATAATATAATAATAATGGTGAAGATGATAATGATAACAGATACCAATAAAATAGAAAAGGGACTAAAAAGGGAGAAAATAAAAGAAACCAAAAGTTGGTTCTTTGAAAAGATAGTAAAATTCACACATACCTAGCCAGACTGATGAAGTAAAAAAGTGGGAAAACAAAAATTACCAATATCTAAAACGAATGAGGGGGCATCACCACAGATCATACAATGCTAAAGCCTACTAAAGGAATATTATAAACAAATAATGTCAAAAAGTTTTCACAAATTCATGTCATGAACAAATTTTTTGAGAGGCACAAGACATCAATGTTCATTCAAGATCATTTAAATGGCTCTATATTTATTACAGAAGTTGAATTAATTGTTTAAAATCTTCCCACAAAGAAATACCCAGGCCGAGACAACTTCCTTGGTGAATTCTACTAAGCAACATATGAAAAGATATAATCCCATTTCTACACAAAGTATTTCAAAAAATAGAAGAGGAAGGAATTCCCAATTTATTTTATGAGACCAGCATTACTCTGAAAATATAAGTAGACACAGACCATTCAAGAAAAGGAAACCGCAATAAATATCGCTCATGAATATGAATGCTGAGTATTAACTTTCTAAGATAAAAACTCAAATTAAATCCAGCAGCACAGAAAAAGGATAATGGACTTTGAACAAGGAACATTTATCACAGGTATGCAGAGTTGGCTTATCATTTATTAATAAATCATAGTTCAACTTACTAACAGACTAAGAAAGAAATTATCATATAATTCTATAGATGCAGAAAAAATATTTTGAAAAATTTTAAATTTATGAAAAAACTCTCAACAAATTTCCTCAACCCAATGAAGGCTATCTACAAAAAAACAGCTAACTGCTAACAGTGACAGATTGAATATTTTCTTGATAAGGTCCTGAAGAAGGCCAGGAAATGTGCTCTCCTTTTACTGGACATTCTAGAAACTCTACTGGATTCCCTCGGTGACTTTAGGTGAGAAAAAGAAATAGCATGTATATGTCTTAGAAAGTGTATATGTGCAAAATCCTAAGAAATCTATGAACAAAGCTACTAGATCTAGTAAGTTAGTTTAGCAGAGTAATGGAACACAAGATCAATGTAAAAAGTCTGCATTTCTATATATGCAACCAATAATTGGAAATTGCAATTAAAGAATAACCATTACAATAGTACCAAAAATAATTAGAGTAGCTTTAACTAAATATATGCAAGACTTGAACACAAAAACTAAAAAAATGCTGCAAAGAAAAATTAAATTAAACCTAAAGAACTGGAACAGTATACCATGTTCATTGATTAGAAGAGTCAATTTTATTAGGGTGTCAAAAATTCCCATATCGATTTATTCACTTAATGCAGTCACAGTCAAAATCTCAACAGGTGTTGCTGAAGAAATTTACAAGTGAATGCAAAAATCTGTAAAAATGCAAGGGACTTGGAACAGACTAAACCATTTGGAAAAATAAGAATTATGCTACCTAATATGACCCAGTAATTCCACTTCTGGGAATTTACCCAAAGAAAACAAAATCACTAATTTGAAAAGATATATGCCCACCTGTGTTTACTGCAGCATTATTTACAATAGCCAAGATATGGAAGCAACCCAAGTGCCTAATTTAAAGATTTCTTATAGAGCCACATTAATCAAGAGAGTGTGGTATTGGTCTAATCGTGGACATAGAGATTAATGAAGCAGACCACAGAGTCCAGAAATAGATGCAAACATATAGGGTCAATCGATTTTTGACAAAGTTCCAATGTAATTGCATGGTAGAAAAGTTAATCTTTTTGACAGGTGGTACTGGTACAATTGAATATCCATATGAAAGGAATGAATCTTAACCTTTACCTCACACCATATATAAAAGCTAACCAAAGAAGATATGTCAATGACCAATGAGCATAGGAAGGATTCAATATCATCAGCCATTAGGGAAATGCTCATTAAAACCCCAACGATATAGCACTGTGTACCCACCAGAATGGCTAAAACTCGGGGAAAAAAACCCCTAACAAATATATTTCTGATGAGAATTTCCAGTTTGGAAAACACCTTTGCAGGTTTTATTATCGAATCAAATAAGTAGTTACCCTATCTTTTGACATAGCTGTCCTGCTCAAGAATTTATTTACCCAAGAGAATGAAAACACATGTCCACACAAAAATTTTTACACCTATGTTCATACTAGCTTTAAACATAATGGCCCCAATCTGTAAACAACCTAAATGTTGTTTACGTATTCTGGTGAATAGAAACCATTGTATAACCATATAATGGCCTACTACTTAGTAATGAAAATAGCGTACTGTTTATATGCAGTAGTATGGATGGATCTCATAATCGTTATGTTAAGTGAAAGAAACCAGACACAAAAGACCATATAGTGCATTTTTGCATTTATGTGAAACTCTAGAAAAGGCAAAGCTATAATAATGGAAAGCAGATCAATTGTTGCCTGGTGCCGTGAATGAGCAAAGGAGACTGGCTACAAAATGCACCGAGGGGACTATAGGGGAGATGGAAATGTTTTGTCTTGATTGTGTCTCAGTTACTTGAATGTATAAAGAATTATCCTTTCCCACCACACTCTGCATCAGGGGATTGTCATCAGTTGTTTGATATTCAGCCTGGTAGAAAATTTAAAACAGTGTCCATCAGAACCTTTCCCAGAGATCCCCAAGAAATATAAATCACAAAGGGAGAACCAGACTAAAGCTTCATGTTTTATGGAAGAGTTGAAGATATGTTTAAGATTCATTAAATCCTCACATTCCTTCATGGGGAGACAGGTAACCAAAATTTACAGTGATTATCTCTGGATCATGAGATTATTCTTGATTTTTATTTTATTTTAAAGATTTTCTTATTTGCCAAATATTGTTTTTTATTAAAAAAAATTTACTGCAGTAAAGTTGATATAGAGTATTATGTCGGTTTCAGATGTATAACATAGTGACTCAATAATTGTATACATTACGAGATGCTCACCATATGTGCCATAACCCATTTTCATACCAAGACATTATAATATTATTGGTTATTCTCTATGTTGTACTTCCACTCCTATGTCTTATTTTACGGTTTGCAATTTGTACCTCTTTACTCTCCACCTGTTCACCCATCCTCCTACCTCTTCTCTATGGTTACCAACAGTCGGTTGTCTATATTTGCCAAATATTCCATAATAAATGTCTCATTCCTTGAGCTATGAGAAAATGTCATTTTAAACTGAAAGGACACTAATTAGGTGATGCTGACTTTAACAATTAATTAACATTTAGTAATATTAGGTGACATTCTAGAATGAAAAAAAGAACTAAGTTTACCTAAAAACTACAGGCTATAAAGAAATGTTTTAGTAGTTTCCTTTTATTTCAAAAATCTATTTTTCTGTCAGGTTCAAACAGAAAAATAAGCCAGTCCTTAAAGCAAAGCTCAGATTATGGATATAAAGGGAGCAAAAATCACTAGCAGTTAATTTTACAGAATTATTGAAGCTGGGTAGTTGCTTCAGCTTCTTTCTGATGAAATTATAAAAATAAATAATGTTTTATCAACTGTGCTTTGGAAGAAACATGTCTCTTGAGAAATGAAAAAAAAAATAAAGCTACAAATATACTGCATAGTAATTTTTGTTTGTTTGTTTTTAAGAGAGCCAGGGTAGAGGCTTTTATTTAGAGATAAAGTGAGAGGAAAGAGCTCCTGGCTCACGCCAGGAGGGGACAAGAGAGCTGGGGTGGTGCTGTTGTCTAGGGGATTTATAGGCAGTTGAGAATTTTGGGGAACTGATAAAGGGCTTAGGGTGTGGACTTGTTAAAAGTGGCCTTAGGTTGTTTGTCTTTGATGAGGTATTAAATCTCTTTTATCATGCTAAAGTGAGTCTTACACATGATTACAAACAATTAGCATAATCAAAACATAGGCTACTTTCATTTATCTGGGGAGTATCAAATGATCTCACTGAAGAGTGGCTCTAGAGCTTAATGTTTAACACAGAGTTTTGGTAGGGGGTTTCCTTACATGTAGTTACATTGCTCTGATAGTAAATATCTTGCCTTGCTTTTTCTGGAGGCCCTCACCCTATTCTGTCTAAGCCCACGGTCCCTGTCTCACTCCCCCCTCTATAGACAGAGACCCTAGCTGCTGCCAGGGAGAGGGGCTGATGACCGCTCTGGCTGCTTCATGCTGAGAAGGGGCGTAGTAAAGGGTGCAGCTAGGTCTCCATCAGTGGTCAGTTGAGAGGGCCTCGGAAGATGGGCAGTTCTATTCCAGGTTCCATTTCTATTACTATTTGTAGTTTTATGGCTTCTCCGAAGTTATCCTGGAGGAGAAGAATGAACTTAACAAACACCCAAGGTAGGAGAGCCAGGATAGAGGCTTTTATTTACACATAAAGTGAGAGGAAAGAGCTCCTGGCTTACACCAGGAGGGGACGAGAGATAGTGCATAGTAATTTTTTATCTTCTCATTCCAGGCTGAAAACACTTTCTGCTTTAAAAAATGTTATCATGTTTGCATGGAGCCCCTTTTTGCAAATATTCAAAGAATGTTGGTCCATTTCCATTTCTTTCCATAAATAGTCATTTTTTAATGTGTGCTGAAGAGAAAGGAGAACTGCAAGGACAATTCATCATTTTAACGATTATTTACACAAGTGATTGGAATATTGTTTTTACCTGGTATTGTAGACAGTCGTGAGGGAGGGACCCCCCTCTCCAGTTTGTCCCAGGAGGGACCCCCGGGAGGGACCCCCCCCTCTCCTGTTTGTCCCATTCCAACTCTGAGTGCCTGCTTCTAATATTCTCCATATTCGCACACTGCAGGGAGGAGAATAATTGGGGAAACTCAAGGAGAGTATGGGAAATTAGTTCTCACAGGGGTCTGTAACCACTGCAATGAACACATCGATTCCAAAGGTAATAGTTAGAATTGTCATCAGGGTTATATATATTTATAATAAGCAGTCTCCTTTGTCTGGCTTATATTTTTCAGATTAGCACTATATGCAGTGGGTATTTATAGACTGTTCTGCTTCAACTTTTTATTTAAAAAATATTACAGAATGGCCATTTCCCTTTGTCTTTGTAGCATAGCATATTTTGTTTCTGCTGTATGAGCAAAATCACCCCGGGAAAACGCTGCTTCTAAGGTTACGGATTTAATTTAAAAACCTGAATCAAAGAAAAATGTCAGAACCCTTTTCTTAAAGCTTCAACAAACAGGAGAGCTGGCTTCCCCCCTACCCCCCCCCTTTTTTTTTTTCTTGGTATGAGGCAGCTTTCTTATTTTTACTATTGCTGGTACATTCCAGTTTGTGATTATATATTTCTGGACATCAGAGGACCACTGGGACATACGCCAGAGGCTTCCAAAGTTTCATGACCATTCAGTTTTGTGACAGTTACTGTGGAGCAAAGTACCCTCCAAAATTAGGGGCCTGAAATGACAATCATCTCTTTGCTCAAAATTGTGCAAACAGGCTGGGCTCAGCTGGGCAGCTTGTCTCTGCTCCACGGGATACGAGTTGGGCAAACTCGTGTGTTGGCAGTGAGCTGGTGTTGCGACTGGCTCTGGAGCATCTGAAATGGACTTCCTTCTAAGTTTAGTGCCTCATCTAGGGTGGCTGGAGCAAATGGGTGCTGGTTTGCTCTCTCTTTTTATCAAGTGGTCTTTTATCTTCCAGGCTCTCTCTCCTCCCACGGCTTGTAATCCACGAGGAGGCTGGCTCGGGCTTCCTTGCCTGACGTCTCACGGCAGCAAGAGAATAAAAACGCAAGGTCTGAGGCTTCTTAAGGCCAAGGCCCAGTTGTTGAACAAAATAGCCTTTGCCATATTCGGTCAGCCCAAGAAATTAACACTGGACAGTATTACCCGAAGGTATGAAATGAGGGAAGAGCAACTCAGTTGGAGCCATTTTCTAACAATAAACCCATTATCCTGAGGATGCAAATAATGCGTTATACATATTTTCCCCCCCTCAATGACCATCCAAACTCAGCCAATTATTCCTGCACAAGAACTTCCAAGTAGTCCTATGATAAAGCCATGGAAGAAGTTCAGTGAACCTGCTTGAATAAAGTACAGAAAGAGCCCTCCAAATGAGTGGGTGCTTGGCCAGTAGTGGGCTGGTTAATTTTAAAAATCAATTGAAAATGAGGAATCATAAAACAAATTATATGTAATCTTACAAATTTTGTTTTAATATAAAATGAATAAATATGCAATCATTCATCAATATTTAATACCAGACCATGGGCTTTTCTTTGAGTAAGAGTCCACTGCTTAGAATACTACTTCATCTTTCTTACATAAACCTACCAATAATGATATGCAATGATTATCAATCTCTATAGTTTTGAAGTGGAATGATAACTTAAACCCAGTTGCACATTAGTCTATTTAGAGAATCCGAGATTTTTATTTTTCCTCCAAACTTGTATAGCTGCCTCACCCAGACCTTAAGCAATAGCAGTTATTTGAACAACTCCCTGGTCATTACATTGTCTTTCCACAACACTCACATAGTTTTCATAAAAATAGCAATTAGTCCTTTTGACACATATTTTATCAATTTTCAGATACTTTAAGTTATGCTATTTTGATAAAAAGTACATCCGGGATGAATTTGGAAATAAACTCAGCTGATTCTTAGCAGTCGTGCCGTTCAATACAATGAGCACAGAAGCGGACAGGATTAGGAATGTTAGGTTGTGGGCATCCACCTATATGTTTTATGGGGAAATGGGGAATATCTATTAATCTGGTGACATGGTGAAGTGGAGATTGTTTGAAAGAGTTTCTACTATAGGTGAAATAGGTAAGTTAGTACCAACTATGAATTTTACTATTATTCAAACTCCCTGCATGACTCAATGATTGGTTGATTAATGTGGTCCGGTCATCAAAAACCCTGCACCTAAGAATATAAAATAAAATTCTCTACGGCCTGGTGATATGGAAGGTCTCAGTGCTGTCACCTGAAAATTACTTGTGTTTCACTGAACATTGGTTTACCTGGGTACCTTTTCTGGAACTCCCCTCCCACAGGCTGTGCCATACCCTGTGGTCTGAATTTGCTGATTTGCCCCAGTTTGGTTGTCAGCCATGTGCAGGATTCCAACCTTATAAAAGGCCTCTGATCCTCAGTCCAACTAGAAGGCCATTTTCTTCTGCAAAAATGTTGGTTTCAGTGTAAATCAAGTCAGATTTATTTTCTCCTGGCTATTTTGAACAGCAAGATATGTTGCCATGTCCTGAAGGAAACTCATATGTACTTCTGCAGTCCTAAGACTTTTGGAAATGTCTGCTCAATTCCCGTTGTATGTGTTACTGCCTTTTTGAACAAAAAGCAGAAACAAAAATGTTCTCAAAGAGTTTGAAATCCTTGACTTTCTATTGGTGAATTAAAAGGAAGGAATGTGCTTTTAATGCTCCTTTGCAAAAGGAACTCCTCAATTTTTAATTTGCTAATGCATCAGAAAGGAAAGGCTTGAAGTAGTTTCGATTAAAATTAATTTAATACATAAAGAGAGATTTATCATGAGATTGGTGTCCACCAAGATACTGCTTTGTCATCCCTCCTGTATGGAAATTCTATTAGACTCTGATAAATGTAGACTGAATAAACAAACTAACAAATGAATGGCTATTGAAGAAACACTATATTGTATTGTTTGAATTGTAATGAAATCCCCCAAAAATCTAATCTCAGCTGTAAATTAACCTACTGTTCAATGATATCTTACATCATTTAATAAGATTATTTTATTATAATTCCAAATGAAAAATGTAGACAATAAATCATATATAAAATTAAAATTAGAATTCACTGAATAGTGCCAAAAGCGCACACTTCTCTCTACCTTGCTTATTTGAAAGAACATTTCAAATAGTTCTCTCATGGCTACACTTTGTTTTGGATACCAGCTGCTGTGTATATTTGGAAAAAAATTAAAATACCAATGCCATTTGTTAATCAGGTTTGACAAGCAGAGACTGGTTCCTCTGCTGGAATAGTGTTACTATTTTGGGCTTTGCTCTAGATCCCCCCAAAATATCCTTTTAATATCACAATTAGAAGCTTGAAATTGTTAGTCTCCTCTTGTTGATAAAATTGCATTCTCACTATATGTCTATGTTAATTAAGCCTGGCAAGGTAGCAAATGGATATTAAATCAAAGAAATTAAATATTATTTAATTTAAAAAATGTACTGGAGATTTTGCTCACAGTGATCATAGTTATAAACTAAATTTCAAAATCAAAGCATAATATGTTCTATTCAAAATATTAAAAAATTTTTTAATTTAAATATAGTTGATATACAGTATTATATTGTTTCAGATGAACAGCATAGTGATTTAACAATTATACACATTACTGAATGCTCACCACAAAAAAATGTAATTACCATCTGTCACCATACAAAGGTATTACAATATTATTGTCTGTACTCCCCATGCTGCACTTTTCAAATCTGTGATTAATTTATAGTTTGAAGTTTGTACCTCTTTAGCCCTTTACTCACTGACCCCATGGTAGCCAATAGTCAGTTCTCTATGTTTATGAGTTCTCTGTGTTTGTTCATTTATTTTGTTTTCCAGATTCCTCATGAAAGTGAAATCATATGGCATTCATCTTTCTTTGACTGACTTATTCATTAGCATAATATCCTCTAGGTCCATCCATGTTGCCGCAAATGGCAAAAATCTCATTCTTTTTTATGGCTGAGTAATATTCCATTGTATATATGTAACATGTCTTTATCCATTCATCTATTGATGGACACTTTGATTGCTTCCATAACTTGGCTATTGTAAATAATGCTGCAATAATCATACGGGTGTATATAACTTTTTGGATTAGTGATTTTTGTTTTCTTCAGGTAGATTCCCAGAAGTGAAATTGCTGGGTCATATGGTATTCTATTTAGTTTTAGGTTTAGGTTTTTGAGAAATCTCCATACTGCTTTCCTGCTTTCCACGAGGGTGAACTGATTTACATTCCTACCAACATTGTACAAGGGTTCCCTTTTCTCCACATCTGCACTATTTCTTGTTTTTGTTTTTGATGGTAGACATTCTTCTTGGTGCGAGGGGACATCTCATTGCAGTTTTAATTTGCATTTCCCTGATGATTAGTGATGTTGAGCATCTTTTCATGTGCCTGTTGGCCATCTGTGTGTCCTCTTTCAGAAATATCTATTCAGGTGTTTTCATTTTTTAATCAGAGTATTTGTTTTTTTGGTGTTGAGTTATATGAGTTTTTTTTTTAATTGATGTAGTGTTGATGTACAATATTATATTGGTTCCAAATATACAACACAGGGGTTCAACAGTGACCCATGTTATTAAATCATCACCCCCACTAGTGCTGTTACTCTCTGTCAACCTAGGTAGATGTTACAGAATACTGGCTATATTCTCTATGCTGTACTACTATTCCTGTGACCAACTTATACTATGATTGAGAATTTTTGTGCCCCTTTATCCCCCTCACTCTCCCCACCCACACACCCTAGCCCCTTCCCCATGGTACCAGCCAGTCCCTTCTCAGTGTCTATGAGTCTACTGCTGTTTTTTTCATTTGTTTTGTTTGTTTTTATATTCCACAGGTAAGTGAAATCATGTTGTATTGGTCTTTACCTGGCTTATTTCACTGAGCATTATACCCTCTGGATCGATCCATGTTGTTGTAAATGGTATGATTTGCTTTTTTATGGCTGAATAATATTCCATTATGTATATGTAGCACATCTTCTTTATCCATTCATCTACTGATAGATACCTAAATTGCTTCCATAACTTGACTGTTGTAAATGATGCAGCAATAAACGTAGGGGTGCATATATCTTTTTGAGTTAGGGACTTTTTTTCTTTGGGTAAATTCCTAGAAGTGGAATTACTGGGTTGTATGGTATTTCTATTTTTAGTTTTTTGAGGAACCTCCATACTGCTTTCCATAGTGACTGCACCAATTTACATTTCCACCAGCAGTGTAGGAGGGTTCCCATTTTTCACATGCTTGCCAACACTTGTTATTTCTTGTCTTTTGTATAGTGGCCATTCTAACTGGTGTGAGGTGATATTTCATTTTGGTTTTGATTTGCATTTTCCTGATGATTAATGATGTGCAGCATCTTTTCATGTGCTTGTTGGCTATCTGAATTTCTTCTTTAGAAAAATGCTGTTCAGGTCCTCCACCCATTATTTGTTTTTTTTTTTTGGTGTTAAGGTGTACGAGTTGTTTATATATTTTGATGTTAACCCCTAATTGGATAAATTGTTTACAAATATATTCTCCCATACTGTAGGTTGCCTTTTTGTTATGTTGATGGTGTCCTTCATTGTACAGAGCTTCTTAGTTTGATGTAGTCCCACTTGTTCATTTTTTATTTTTATTTTGTTTGCCCAAGGATATGTGTCCAGGAATAAGTTTCTCATGCTTATGTTCGAGAGATTTTTGGCTATTTTCTTCTAAGAGTTTTATGGTTTCATATCTTACATTTAGGGCTTTGATCCATTTTGAGTTTACTTTTGTGTATGGAGTTAGACAGTAATCCAGTTTCATTCTCTTGTATGTAGCTGTCCAGTCTTCCCAATACTGGTTATTGAAGAGACTGTCTTTTCCCCATTGTATATCCATGGCTCCTTTATTGTATATTAATTGGTCATATATGCATGGGTTTATATCTGGGCTCTCTGTTCTGTTCCATTGATCAATGGGTCTGTTCTTTTGCCAGTACCATACTGTTTTGATTACTGTGAGTTTGTAATATAGCTTGAAGTCAAGGAGCATAATACCCCCAGCTTTGTTCTTCTTTAGAATTATTCGAGTTTTTTATATGTCTTGGATATGAGCCCATTATCAGAGTCATCATTTGCAAATATATTCTCCCATTCGGTACTCTGCCTTTTCATTTTGCTGATGGTTTCTTCTGTTGTGCAGAAGGTTTGTAGTTTGATGTAATCCCATTTGTTTATGTTTGCTTTTGTTTCTTTTGTCTGGGGAGATGTATCCAGAAAAAAGATACTAATGCTGATAATCAAGAGTTTACTGCCCTTGTTTTCTTCTAGAAGTTTTAGGATTTCAGGTTTTATATTTAAGTCTTCAATCCATTTGATTTTGAAAAATTAATTATTTTTATTTACAAAATTTTTTATTTTTTGAATTTCTTTATTCAAAAATTGTTTTGTTTTTGGCTTCATGCCTCTCTTGCACTTCAAAAATAGTTTGGTATTCTATTGTATGCATCAATATTATACAGATTGTTAAAATGGAGTTAGTAGTAGCTCCTATCTTAGGGTTATGGTGAGAATTAAATGAATTCATTTATGTGTAGCTCTTGGAAAAGTCATTGGCAGTGGCATATTTTATACAGGTGTTTTTTATTACAATATCCAGAACCCAGCACCTGCAGCAATGCCCCTCACCTGCACCCCCCTGCAGCTGCTAGGACCCCAGCCTGGATTGCCCTATACCTGGTCTTCTGTCTCCACTTTTGTCTCTCTCCTGTCCAGTCTGACCTGGGCAGCTGCGGGGACTGTGGATCTGTGGTTCCAGTCTTCCTCTGCTCAGTTGAACCTCAGCCAGAGTGGAATCAAAGCCTCCCAGAGTGGGCACCTGCACCGCCTGGCCCAGCCCCTCTATCCCATCACCTACTAGGATGTCCCTCGATGGTGGCCCTGAACTCCTCTCTGCTCTCAGGGCTCTGCAGGCATGGCCCCGCCTGGGCTCTAGCTCCAGCGATTCCCCCTACCAGGGTGCATTTCCCCACAGAGCCACAGGCTCACCTCCCCACTTCCTTTAGGCCGTCTATCACCTCCTCCAGGAGGTCTCCCACAAAAGGGCACATAAAATTCCAGCTCCACCCCATTCCTTCCCCCTCCTCCCTGTGCCCCTCAGAGCTCTGCCCATCCTCTGATCGTGTTACCTTGGTTTCCTTCATGGTCTGCCTTCCTCCACTAGAAGAAAGATACTTTCAAGCATGTCCTCAGCACAGAGGACAGTGTCAGGACATGGTGGACCTACAGTAAGTGCTTGATGAATGGATGAATGATTGCAGCATGTGTACACACATTACTCCTGCTGTTTTAACATATGAATTGTTTGAAATAAATAGTATGTCACTGACATGTAAGGAAATCTAAGTCATTGTTAGACATTATCTTCAACTCCCTTACAGCAAACCCATAAAGATAGAGCTTCCCTCTGCTCCTTCCCTTCTTCCACCTGTGCCTAGGAGTCCAAGTTTCTGGGTTCTCAGAGACCTCACTTAATAGTTTACTCCCTCCTTTAAAATCCAGTGACTCCTTTCCATTAGTATTTACCTACTGTCAAGTTTCTCTCATCTTTAAATGAACATGTAAACATACTTCCCTGTACCTCTTCCCTTCAGCAACTGCTCACCCCTTTCTTCCTTTCCGTGGTCAGGTCCACTTTGCAGTGGCGGTCTGCTCTTTCTTGAGGGCATTGAGTGTCCCTCTCACTGCTCAAACATCTGCAGTCTCACTCCTTTTCCCACCCCTCCATTGGAACTATTCCCCCCAAAGTCTCCAGCTACCTCTTGGAGAAGAAATTCCCTGGACACTCCTTAAGCATCATCCCCCTTGACCATTCAGCAGCATTTGACATTATTGCCTACTCGGTCCTTCAAATTTTCTGTTCTTTTGGCTGAAGAAACAGCTCTATCTCTTCAACACTCTTAACCCTCTTTCCCCGTTGCTTTGTCAATCCTGTCTCCACTCTAAAACCCTTCCTCTCAAGCTTGCTCTTTTTTAAGAGATCTGTTTAGTTTCAGCAGCTTCAGTTACAATCTATGTAGTGAGTAACTCTCAAACCTATATTTTCACCCCATATCTTTGCCCAAATATCAGTGCCCTCTGCCAGCTATCTAAGGGACATTTCCGCGTTTTGCCCTCTGCACTTCCACCCCACAATATCTAAAACCAAGCTCATCATCTTCTCTCCAAAGCTGAGTTTTTGTCCTTTATTCTCCTCACACCTGCCCTGTGCAGCATCAGATTGAAAGGTCTTCAGTTGCTTGAGTTTTGTTTGGGTGATGCTTTCTGTCTCTGGAAAACCTTCCGTCCTCTTTAAGGCAGCTCCTGTGCACCCACGCTCAGACCGCAGCTCTTCTGCCTCTCCTGATCCAGCATAGTCTCCTCCGTGAGTGCCTGGTTCTCCCAGGTGTGCCTCTCTGTCTCAGCTCTCACTGTCTCATACTGAAATAAATTGGTTTTCTTGTCTCTCTTCCACCATGGGAGCTTCTTGAGGGGAAGGACTGCATTCTTTTACTTTCTGTGTCCTCTGCACTTAGCAGAGGGCCTCTGCTTTTTGGATGCTTGATATAACTGTTTGTTGAAAGAAAGAAATGAATGGGCATGAGGGCCCTTAGGACAGAGGAGAGCTTGGTAGTGTTAAGTGGAATTTTTCAATGGGCGACTTGTTGGTATTTTGGGTGGAAAAACTCTTCATTTGGTGGGACTGCTCAAGTCACTCTGCTGAGAGTCTGGCATCTGTCCTAAACATTGCTGTATGTTAGCACCATAGGCTCGTGCCCACTATATGCCAGTGGTGCCCCTGGTCACTCTAACCTGGAAATGACTCCAACACATTTCTAGATGCTTCTTATGGAGACGGATGACTTTGAGCTGGGAATCCCCAGGCTAAGATTGGTACTCTGGGTAGTGCAGTGGTCTCACCTAGGGAATCAAAGAGATTTAGGCCCCCTGTTAAAACTATCCAAGTGTATAGATCCCAGCTGCTCTACTGCAGATCAGAAGATCGATGCTTAAAGAAGAGATATGGATCTTTACTAGTAACAGTTGAGGACATTAAGCTGTTACAGAATCAGTTATTAGCACCCATTACCTTTAGGATGCTGGGACTCAGGAAAGATGTATGTGATTGTGCTTTGCTGATTTTGAGTCATTGAAGTTTGACGCAGCTCCAGACACTCAGTCACACTCAGACCTCACAGAATGAAATCCAGACTATACTTGGAGAGCTTTCTAAGAATTCCGATTCCTTGGTGGCACCCCAGACCCGCCACTTGACAAGCTCTGAGACTGGGGCCTCTGGACATTTCAACAAATTTTCTAGGAGATTTGCTCCTTTGAGAATGATTGGCACAGACCATGTTCTCTGTGAGTGGATCTCAAGAGATCCTGATTTCTGAGTGTTTCTTGAAAGATTTATATGGTTTGTTTGGGCATTAACTATGGGAAAGGTGGTTTTGACATTTCACGTTCACACAGAACATTGAAGAAAATGAATTTATGGTGACTACAGAAAAATTCTTTTAAGTTGTCCAGAGACTTCATTTTTTTACAGTCTGACTCCTGATAGAGGTAGTCTGCTTTGATGCGGTTTTTGCCAATGTCTGCCTGCCAGTAAATCAAGGTCTCTGAGATAGAAGAAAAATAAGGAGAGACTGAATGTTCCTCATTCTAACACTCTGTGTTCTCATACAGGATAACATTTTGTGCTTGAAAATGTCCTAATCCCAATATTCAAAGATGTCATAATGTTCATATTCCTAATAGAGGCCTAGGGATGCACCAAGACCTTTTTTTTTTGGCTGATTCTCTCATTTTCTTTTTCTATGAAAGAAATTTCCAGAACCAAGGTTTCAGTGAGTATTGTAAGTGGCTACCCTCATCTGTCTATTTTGAGTTGCCCACAGACGGCCTAATGGGCTGCCTACAAATGAAATCCATGTCCCATGCAAACTACTGGGGAGAGAATGCGGGGTATGCGCCCCTCCCCGGTTCCCCTGAGGACAGTTACCGACTAGGCACAGACTTTTCCCGTCACGACTCTCTTCTGAGTCCCTCCACAAACCAGAGTGCCCCTCACGCTGTGAAGTGCTGTCACAACGGGGGTTCTGTGAGCACACTGATCTTCGAATATTATGAACACCTTAGATGTAGACTTTTCAATTGAGTGGGTCTGGAAATCCAACCATTGATGTTGTTAACTCAAGAAAAAACTGCTTAGGTGTCTGTGAGATCATCTGCTTGGCTACTGAAGGACTGACAGACTTTGGAGTGAGCGCTTGACCCGCACTTCTTATACTCTTGAAATAGAGACTGATGGCCACCCATCGTTCACACCTCAAAGTGCTCAGTGTTAAGAGAAAGTGGTCTTGAGTGGCACTGGGTTAGCGATGGAAAAATAATGGATGATACCTTGATGGATGGGAGCAAGTAGAAGGCCGTTGACATCAGTGAAGTAAATGGTTTGAGGAAAGATGAGAAAGGACAGGAGAGGAGAGGAGCAGAGATGGTGTTCAGCCTGGCACGGCTCACTAGGCGGGTGGAGCCCCCTGAGCACCGCTGCCCAGAGGTACTGTGGGTGTACGGGCACTGCTGCATCTCTAGTGACAGAGCCAAGGGTACCCCCCCATTCCCTAGAATAAGTTGAGAATGGAGACAACCATGGTTAAATATTTAAATACAGCCACATATTGTAAATGTATAGTAGTGGTGGTTTTGCACATCATTTCATTTGTTCACATAGTGGCCCAAAGAAATGTTATTGACCTTACTTTTCAGGGAAAGACATAAATCCACAGACATAAATCCAAAATCATGCATCTAGAAAGTGTCCTAGTTAGAAAAGTCACTTAGGGCTTCTGAATCCAAATCCAGTTCTCCTTCTGTGTCGCCCCAACAGTTTCACATTCTCCTGTCACAAAACCCGAGGCTCATCTTCCTCACTCCAAGCCACCAAGAAAAGGTTAGATCACGGTCACCATCATCTGTTCATAATAGCAGAGAATTGCAATGATGCAGTTTAGAAAGAGGTTCATTCAGTGAAATCCCTGTCTACTGGTGCTTAGAGGATTAACCCCACAACTCTCAGCCAATTCAGTCATTTACCAAGACTCTTTTCCTGAGGAAGGAGACCGTAATGGTGTTACTGTAAGTTGTCCTGGAAAGTAAACAGGGCAGAGTCCTTTTAGGTAATTCTGGAAGTCATCTGAACATTGAAAATAGGTCACATTTTCCTAAATCACCTCAGAGTTTTTAAAGGCCTATGCATTATGGACTTGGAGCTGTACAATTAAAGTAGAAAGTAACTATCTAAATCATTCACGGCAATTCCAAATAGAGAAGGAAGCAGCCACCAGGATTAGCTCCTTTTATCAGTGGCAATTTATTGACATGATGATTCAGATGTTATGACAAGAATTAAGTTTAGGTTAAGTTCACGGACCAAATGCTTCCCAGGGACAAGGCAAGATTGAGGCACTTAATAAACGGCAGACACTAATGTGGTTGAGATAATCTTTCTTGGGGTATTTTTTAGTTCTGTGAAAGTCAGATTTTGAGCCATATTTTCCTCTTGATGTTTTTAAGACATGAAATAGAAAATAAGCATCTTAAGAATAATTAACTTTAAATAAATTAATGTGTGGGAATAGTAATGAGAGAAATACTAATTCTATATACATTCAGGGAGGAAATTGTAAAGAAGTACACATGCTACACTAAGAAAATGACTGAAAATATAAAATTGGCCCAAATCATTGAATTTTGGACAAAGTCTAAAAAACTCTAAAGGAAATGGCTGAAATCAAATACAGAATTAAAATTTCATCAATAAGTAATCTTTGGTTATTATCTGGATTAGAGTCCCATTTTACTGCTTTCCAGACTTGAGCCAATGGACCTCTGGTTGAAGTTAAAAAGAGTAGAGTTGAATGAATGCATGTTATATTTTAATTACTACTTTTCTATAAAACTTAGGAAGCAAAGTTTTATATACTTTCTGAATGTCATCTATTCTAAGTTGAATTTCTATAATTCCATACTCCTCAGGAATGTAATGTTCATTTTGTATAATAGAGAACAAACTTTTTATTTAAAAAAAGAAATCTCAGTATGCCAGTTTTCTGAAAATTGAATTTACTCAACTTCTGTCTTTGAGAACTGATTGCTAAAAGCTGATTAGATTGGCCAGTGAAACAAAATGAAATAATTACCTCAATGAAAGATTTAATTAATAGCTACATATTCACAATTTTCTTAGTGAACCATTCTCCTTGGAAGTCTAACCGAATTGTCTTTTTTGAGAACTTGGAGATTAACAGGAAACATTGGCCTCCTCGCGTTTTCTTTTAGGAACATCAGTTCTTAATAATGTAATTGAAGCAGTAATTATTTATATATATATTTAAAAATCCATTGTTTGCTCAATTTCTTCAAGGAATTGGTTTCCTCAGTTGTAAAATAGGGACAATAATAATTTTACCTTAAAGAATTGTGAAGATTATATGATTTAATGAACAGAAAACACTTTAGAAACCACAAATATAAAGCAAATGTCAAATATCAGCTTTACTAACAAAGATTATTTGGTCCTATTTTTGTTGTTGTTGTTCCTGCCTTCCATTTTTCCCTCAGGCACATCCCGCCTCCCAAAGACTATGTCCCATTTACATGTCATGGATACACTGTCCCGGGAGAACAATGTCTTGTCAACTAATTTGACTAGTTGTGTTTAAGGAAATGCTGTTAGATTAAGGAACTAAGCGCCCCTTAAATGATTGAATAGTTGTGTTTATTAAGCATTTACTTTTTCTAATGTATTAATTAAAAGGATTAAAATGTCCAGTGGATTAGATTATTACCATGACAACTAATTTCTTCCTTTTCCCTTCAGCACATTGAGATATTTCTGTATTTAGTCTTTTAAAAGAAAATAAACTTTCTTCCACATCAGAACAACTTAAAACATCAAACACAGTACCTTATAATGAACTTTAAAAATTCAATTAACAGAACAACAAAGAAGCAATAGTAAGAGAGTCCCCATAAACAATATAAATGTTGAATAAAACCGAGAAGGAAAATCCAATGGCTGTTCATACAAGTCTTCAAAAGAGGGTCTGACCATCACCATCTGCTCCAGTTCAGTGAATCTTTTGTTGAGTTATATCAATGGGACTCTGTTTTTTGAGATGGGGTAGGAAACAATTATGGACAGGATTTTTGTATGACACACCTGTACAAGTAAAAATCAAGATGTGCTTAAATCTATTCAGACATCTTTTGAATTATTCATCTTTCCAAAAGGAACTACTCCTACTTGACTCTTCTGGAGACCACAAGCCCCAATCTAGTTCACACACATGTTTAAAGAGGAAATACACAGAGTGTGTATTGTTTCTGCAGGAGTCTGTGGTAAATAAAAAAAACTTATGTGTATAATTTAAGAAAGCATTTGATTTAGAAAATCAAAATAAAACGTGATACTTTTCCTGAGCTCATTGAAGAATTATTTTAATGAGATTGACCTTTGTTTCACAACTAACGCAGTGCTTGCATATGATTAGGTGAGCCCCAAAGGAATTTTCTCCTAATCAGATACCTGGTGAGAAAGAATATTTCTTCCAGACATTTACCAGTACGAGGAACAAAAAAATACCTGTGTGTTATCTGTATGGAGGATGATGCTTAGTAATACAATCGGTGCATTGCTATAAATACTAGCGATTCCTTTCTTAAGTGGTTTCAGCTATTTGTCATAACAAAGTCCCTGCTTTGATTGTGGCTGTCCTGAAGTCCTCTCCCTGTAAATTTCATGATTCTGCAGCCGCAGACAGCCTCTGAGCGCAGGATATATGAAAGGGCTTCTCTACTTTCAGAGTTTATATTTGTTTCTTTCTCATAAGGAAACGATCAGGCTTTAAGAAATTATTTCTGTGACAAAGGGAGATAAAGGTCCCAGGTAGGCTTTCTACTACTGCATGTCATCAAGGACATAACCAGCATGGGAACTGCTTCACCATGTTCACTGGACATTCCTTAAATCTGTTGATGGTTAGAGAGCTTAGCATAGATAGATAGATAGATAGATAGATAGATAGATAGATAGATAGATAGGTAGATAGACAGATAGATAAAACAAACTTGTGAGTTACAGTCCTGGCTGCAGTGTGCTCTTATGACTGCTTCCAAGAAACAGCAAAGTAATTCATAGGCACAGCTGTTCAGGAGAGTTTCAAGGGTGAGGCCCGAGTGCACTGGCCCAAGGGTATTTTATGCTTCAGCTATAGCTGTGATAGCCACTCTCTGCCTTTCATAGATGGCACTTGGGATTTTGTCCCCTAGTTAAAGCCTACAGTGTCGCTGGAGGGATAAGGAGGCCCTTCAGCTGCCTTTACCAATTAAAGCTGTCCGGAGAGAAGCAGGGGGACGTTGTGAGGCTCAGTGTGTTTTCTTTGTCCAGCTGCCTGTCCTATCCATCTCTCATAACAGCTTCCTAAGCTCCTGTGTGGGCCTTTTAAGCTAATGCAGCTTGTCTTCCTTGGCCTTTCAATAAAAACTGCATCTGCCTCACATAAAATTGATCTTCTGAGATGGGGCCATACAGGGGAGCAAGCTTGGCATTTAATTGTCCGGAGACTTGACAAGCTCTGATCCTGTTTTTATTACTTGGGCATTCTCTTAGCTTTTCTGCATTAAAAGCCAGTCGCATAGGCTTATTTCTAGTGCTCTGGGTGACAGAGATGGAGAAAACCTATTAAATCCCAAATATATCTACTATAATGTAGCAAAAACTGCTGAGTCATGTCGAGATACTGATTTGGCTTCTTTGTAGTTTTGACGTATGGAAGTAAGTAAGCTAACCCTTTTGCTTAGTTAACTGGTACCAACTTGGCTTACTGGTGTACACACAGCCCATGCTCCTTTGCATCTGCTTTTGAACAATGGGAGTATTGGCTTGGTTTCTACTTTGTTTTTGTTTCATTTCCACATAATTGTGCACCAATTAAATACTTTTAATAGTATTTTCCAGGATTTCACTGCTAAAAAATACATCATGCCATGCACAGTCTAGTGGCAGAAGAAGAGGGAAATGAAACAAATCAGAGATCAAGAGAAAGAAACATTTTGGCAGAAATTTCGTACACTTTTCCTTTCTCTGAAACAGAGATCCTTTGCCCAAGAACTTTCCACCATTTTATGCAAATAGAGCATACTATTTAAGCCTGGGGCCAGCAGGCCCACTGGCCAGAAACAGCACCTAAGGCAAGGAGGATCTTTTAATACAAGAACTTGAAAGTAACTGTAGCCCCATTTATTTACTTATTGCTGGTAGCTCTTACCTATTAGCTCCAAATCATGCATTACTGGATGGTAATTTATTTTAATATTCTGTGTCAATGGTTTTCTTATTGCGAGAAAATGTACTAGTGTTTGATTTTGATAGAACCTAGGGACAAAAGAACAAGCCAACTGTGGCTAATTTAGAGACATTTGCACAATCAGTTGGTTTAACATTTTCACTTTTTCACATTATGCCGTGCAAGTGCCCTGAGCAGTTATGGGCACAGCAGAGAAAAAGATGTACTATCAAAGGGCTTTCCAGTTAGAGCCTGTGGGGAGCCATGTTTGGCTACTGCTTGACATAAGTGAAGCCATTTTATGAACTTCCTCCATATTGTAGAGAGAACTTGTTTGTTCTGCAATTTTTATGCTTGTGCAGGCTGTTCTGAGACATGAATCTCTGGGAACAGAGTGACCGATCCTTAGCCCTGGGAACGGAGAACCTGTTTAAGAAAACAACTCTTTGTATGATAAGGAAGTGCTTTTGTGGTGATGCCAGTATGCTTTGGATCGTTTCATAGCGGGATTGTATATATACTAAGGAAAAGTAAAGCTTGGCGCGGCTGCATTGACAGTTTGCCCTCCTGAGTCTTTTTTTTCTTCTTTTCTTCTTTTAATCCTCACTCCCCACTTCAGGTACTGTTCAATCACTGACGGCCGGCTCCGTCAGATCCACAGCATAACAGGGCCATTTTAAATCTTGGAAATATCTCTAAGGAAGTGGAACGTCAGCGGGTATGGGAAGGTTGTCCTCTCTTATCTGCAGCAGCCTGCCGTCAACTGCAGTCTGGGAGCAGGTGATGCTCCTCCTGACCTATTGTCGAAAGGTCAGCTGTAGCCTAGTGCTGAGACACAGCGCCGCTGTCCCTCACCTCCCTTCCTCTCATCACACAGTATTTTATCATCTCTCATCATCACAAGAAGGTTGAGGACAGTATAGTAAGATATTTTGAGAGAAAGAGACCACATTCACGTAACTTTTATTACAGTGTATTGTTATAGTTCTATTTTATTATTAACTATTATTATTCATCTCTTACTGAGCCTAATTTATAAATTAAACTTAATTATAGTTATGCACATATAGGAAAAAACATTGTACATATAGGGTTGCTACTGTCTGCAGTTTCAAGCACCTACTGGGGGTCTTGGAAGGTGTGCCCCCGCAAATAAGGGGGTTGACCACAATTTAAATACTGTTTTAGTTACCATGCCTCGGCCTTTTCCTAAGCAGACTAATTAGGCTATTCAAGCTTTAAGGGGATGTAATATCCATCTGAATTAATTATTTCCTTTTTTCAGTCAACAATAACATTTCTCAAAGTGTCTTTCTGAAAATGCAAGTTCTGAGGGATGTCCAATAGCTGTTCTTAAGCAGGTGACATGGGAACAAAGAGTTCCATGGGCAAAGCACCTGTAGAAATGCTGGGTTACGCAAACATAAATCACGACTGCAGGAGCCCTTAATGTGCTTATGCACCCTGTGAAACTTTGGGAAGGAACTGTGGATGCAACATGGCCCAGGGAGTGGCTTTCAGGGAAAAGCATTTCTCAAGGCTGGGAATATAATTTGGGAAGAAAACACGCAGGAGTATACCTCAGCTGTAATGCCCAGTTTAGGCTATAAATAAGAAACAAAGCAGGTTGGGGTCAGTAGTAGTGACCTTCAGTCTCATGAATAGTGTTTGGGTTTTGTTTACTTCCGTGTATTGAGTTGATGATGCAATTAAGTCACCTCAGCCTATATTAGGAGCGGGTGAATCTTGTGTTTTTGTTCATATGAACCTTAGACATGTGGGTGATATTCAGGATGGTAGCCGTGGCGATGGTGTTTTACTTCCCAACTAGTCAGAATGAAAACAAAAAATACAAACAATTTAAAAAAATGGTTGGAATCAAAGAAAAGCCATGAAATATTTGTAAATGAATTTTGAGAAACTGAGATTACACACAAATAATGAAACAGTTTCTATATTTGTAGACTTCTGGAGGGCAAAGAATATGCTTGTCTATGTTTGTACATCCTCCAGCCCTGGTCCCTTGTATTTACTAGGTAATTGATCATGCTTTTAACTGAATTAAAATAACTCATCAGAAATTCAGTCATTGTACATCATGCTAATGGAAATCTCGCACATCTTTTTGTACAAAATTGAGTGACTAACATAAGCCATAAACTTTTCTCTAAAAATATTTTAAGTTTAAAACTCCAGAAATAAAAATAAAAATGTTTTGAAGGGTTTTCTTTTAAAATTTGAAATTTACGGAACTAATTCAATGAGGCAATAAGACTAGGTTTTAATTTTTATTTATAAATGTTTTTGTCCCATCAGAACGAATCGTTATTCTAATAATTCTTCTTATTCTAAGCAGACATGATCTCATCTTATTCCTTCTTGTAAAGTCATAAAGTCATGGTTGCCCTGCTGAACATGCATGTACAGTGACTGACATGGCTGCCTTCAGTTCTTTATTAACGCTTTGTAAAGGGTTCTCTTTAGATGGCCCTCAGAGTTCATGGCTGCTCTGTGCTTCTGGCCTCTCCATAACAGAACTGATGTGACGGCCTTGGTAGCTGTAATATAATGCTCCTGCCTACTTATCCCTGAATCCTGGGGCTATATTCACAGACACTGCTGCTTTTATACATGTGTGTGCATGGATGTGTGTCTGAGTTTAGGTTCTTCTTTAGTCCCATTATATAGAAGCAATGGTTTTGGTCAATTATGGAATAATTTTAGTATTGTGTATGGTGATACTCATTGTGGGTGTAAAGTAAGTTGTATGTTCAAAAATGACCTTAGATCTCATGGTGGATTTCAAAATGCAGGGGACACACAACTCAAAAAAATAAATGCCATTATTGTACTATTAAAGAAGGTTTAAGCAATATAGGTCAGTAAAAAAATTCTGAAAACCTGACTTGAACACCAGGTACTATTTGATAGATACTGAGGAGGGGGGACACTGAAGATGTTTGAAGAAGGATGTACTGAGGCAGAGCGGCCCTCTTTGCACCAAGAAGGGCCTTCTGAAAATAAAAGGAAACCAAAAGATGAAAGAAAACTGAGGGTAGTTATTATAGTACTTATTTAGAATTCAGGACAATCTGAGGCCTATTTTATTTTACTACTTTTAAATGTTATGGCCACTTACTTCTTCATGTGTTGCTCTAAAGACTCATTTTTTTAAAAGTTATTGCTGTTTGTCAATACAGTGTACCTAAGGCCCAATAACAGGCTAGAAAATTTCCTTCCTTTGGGTCCCTGAACCATATAATACGGTAAAAAATTAGTTTCAGTTTTCATGGAGGTGTCTATTTTTCTTTTTTCTTGGTTAGATCTTTTCGGAAAAGCCAGCTTTAATGGCCTGGATACAAAATGTTTCATTCTTATGAAACATAACCCTGCAGTTACGTCGTGACATTCTTCTGAATGCGGCTGCTCATAAGAAGGATGACAGAGATGCTTTTACATTTCATTTTGCCAAGACCTGAGCAAGAGCTCGATACTGTATAATCTTCCATTTTTGAGTCACATAAATTGCCGGTAACTGTGTTCTTGAATTAGTATACATGAGTTCAATTTAGAAAAAAAATTTTACTTTGAGGGATGGAAATGGTTCCTTTTCACAATAAATGAGGTTCAAGAAAAACCAACATAGGAATTCCGTGTAAAGATTTTTTTTTTAAATTTTAAGGGCAGATCTTATCTTTCTTTCTTACCTTTAAAATATGTCTCTAGAACTTAATCAAACCTGAAATCCAGTAAATCTGTTTTGTGATGAAACTTATCTTTTCCTGTCTGTGAGATAAATGCCATACTTTTTTTTATGTTAGTGGTATGTATCAGACATGTTTTCAGGATAATGTGTCAGAATACCTAGCAATGAATTTCTAGTACTTTCTTCTGTGTCCTACCACGTAAGATTTTATACATTATTACTATAAGCTTAGGAGTTTTCCTACTGTTAATAAATGTGCTCTGTTTTATATGCTTATATTCAGAAAGTTATTTTGATTCAAAGTTCAAGGAACCTATTGATATATTTATACCTTTTGGATGGCACAAGTTTCAAGTTGCTGAGTTGCATCATTCATTTTATTCTGGTTCTTAGCATTATGCTTTGCTGAGGAAAATTATTCTAGAGGAACCACAGCAGGAATATAAAATCTGAACCTACTTGGGAGTCTAATCCTGTTGCCTTTTGATAAATTCAGTGTATCAGAAAAGAAAACAGTCATGTCAAAGGTAAATTAAGTTTAAGTGATATAAGTATTTTTGTGTGTTTACATGCAATACAAAGTACCATTAAAGCGAAAAAGAAGGTAGGAGGGAGGGGCTAGTTTTTACAGAAAACTAGGGTGATGCTGGTTGCCTTTTATTAAGATTTCTTGATGCTTTCATAAAGATTGCATTATGCCGTTTTTGTGGCGACATATGGCAGTTTATATGATAATTGACCATATGTGACAGTCTACTGCATAAATATGAATGACTTGAATTTATCTGGCATGTTTATATAACAGAAACATAGTTGAAACCTAGCATGAAAGGTTAAAAGGAAATAGTACACAAGGAGAATATAATGAATGATTCTGTAACATCTTACTATGTTGAAAGATAGTGACCGCCCTAGAGGGGGTGAGGGTTTAATAACACGGGGAACTGTTGAACCGCTGTGGTGTGTATTTGAAAGCAACATAAGATTGTATATCAATGACACTTCAACAAAAAAAGGGAAATACTGCACAATATCTCTTGACAATAATTTATTCTGTTGTAGTAGATTATTTATAGAGACTATTTGTTTTAACATCACAAACTTTTTGGAAAGAAGTACCATTTGTAGAAAAATCTTGATTTGGGCTAAATAATAGGTTTTTAAAACCTACTTTTTTGTATTTTTATGGGAAAGTAGTAGAAAATTACTTTTGAAGAAAATGGGCTTCTCTTTAAATGTTGAAATATATGAATGTTGTGAGTTTCTGTAGCTTAAAATTACCTGTAAGCTTTACAGAACCATCTGCTTTCAATAACTGTAAATACACTCACAAAACATAATTTCAAGGGCTCCATATAGAATATAGTATTGGTTTTTTGATTAGCAATTTATTGCTAACCAAACACACACACACACACACACACACACACACACACACACACACACACACACACACACACACACACACAC